>OY759210.1:39580984-40298484 GCA_963662105.1 Meiosimyza platycephala | reverse complement strand
CGTTTTCAACCTCAATAAATTTTTTTAGAGATATTCAACTTTTTTCGAGTTTTTCAACCTCTTTCAACTTATAAAACTTGATTCAATTTTTTCGACTTTTTCGACCTTATTCAACTTTTTTTAAACCTTATTCAACTTTTTTTGACTTTTTCAACTTTTTTTGAATTATTCAACTTCTTTCAACTGTTTCAACATTTATCAACCTCTTTTAACTTTTTTCAACCTCATTCAATTTGTTCGACTTTGTCTACCTTATTCAACTTTCTTTGACTTTTTGAACTTCATTCAACATTTTCCGACTTCGTCAACATTATTCAACTTTTTTCGACTTTTTGAACCTCATTCAGCTTTTTAAGATATATTCAACATTTTCCATATTTTTCCGAATTTTTCAACCACTTTCAACTTTTTTCAACATTTTTCATATTTTTCCGAGTTTGTCATACTCTTTCACCTTTTTCAACCCATTAAATATTTTTAAGAGATATTCAACTTTTTTCAAGTTTTTCAACCGCTTTCAATTTACTTCGACCTTTTGAACCTCATTCAACTTTTTTTGAGTTATTCAATTTCTTTCAACTTTTTCAACATTTTTCAACCTCCTTCAACTGTTTTCAACATTTTGCATATTTTTCCGACTTTGTCAAACTCTTTCAGCATTTTTCGGCTTTTTCAAACTCATTTAATTTTTTTAGAGATATTCAACTCTTTTGGAGTTTTTGAATCTCTTTCAATTTATTTCGATCTATTCAACCTCATTAACTTTTTTTTTTTCAGTTATTCAATTTCTTTCAACTGTTTCAACATTTTTCAACCTTTTTCAATTTTCCATATTTTTTCGATTTTTTCAACCCCATTCAACTTTTTTTCGAATTATTCAACCTCATTCAACTTTTTTAGAAATGTTCAACTTCTTTCAACTGTTTCAACATTTTTCAACTTCTTTTAATTTTTTAAAATTTTGCATATTTTTTCGACTTTTTCAACGTTATTCAACTTTTTTTGACTTTTTCAACCTCATGCCATACTACTTTTTTAACCTTTTTTGGCGTTTTTTAACCTCTTTTAACATTCTTAATTTTTATTTTCGTCTTTTCAACTCTTTTCAATGTTTCATAATTCAATATTAGTCAACTTTTTTCAACAAATTGCATATTTTTTTGAATTTTTTTCAACCTCAAAACGAAAAACCGAACAGTGGTCGGCCTCCTGGTACTTATGTTTTGAATGAGTAACTTACTTACTGGGAAAATTATCGAAAAAACCAAATGTAAATTACAATAGTTTTTTGCCAGCTATCTATTTTAATTTGGAGTGAGTGGAATGGCAATACTCACATAAGTCGTTAAAACTACTACAGTGAAATCCCGATAATTCGTACCCCGTTAATTCGAAAATCTCAACAATTCGTAACAAACTGTCAGTCCCTTGAAAAAATCGCTCTAATTCGTAAAAATTCCATACATTTTGGTCCCCTCGATAATTCGTATTTTTTTTTTCAATATACGTTCTGTTTAACCTCTTATAAATCGTAATTGAATTTGACAACCTCTTATAATTCGTAATGAAAACCTACTGAACTATGGTTTAAAAAAAATTCAATCATAGTAGGAAGCTACGGCTACGTTTATGGTTCACTTTTTTTTTGGAATTTTGATGTTTTTCTTGGTCAGTTTGTCCGTCACACCAGAGATGTATCGCTCATTTACTTCAAGACAGGCATAACTCAAAAAACGTGATTTTTGAGTTAATGATGCAAGAATATTTATGATTTCATGTTTTATTTTGTGTGAAAAAATCAGTAAAGTATCTCATGAATTTGTCTTGTGAGAAGAGTTTATGTAGACATACTTTTCATTATTTTCATAGAAAAAGTAACTTATTGAAAACTTTAAATGCGTTTTTCTCCCACTTTATGTTTTTTGAGTTTTGCCAGTCTTTAAGTAAATGAGCGTATGTATGTATTGCAGCTAAATAAATAATTGTTTTGGTTTTTACTTTTTATTAAATAAATTTAAAAAAATCCTCGTTATTTCGTATTTTAACCTCGTTAAATCGAAATTTCGTTAATTCGTATTGTTCTTATTTTAATCTCACTAAATCAAAACTTCGTTAAATCGAAAACCCCTTTTATTCGTAAAAAATTGCCGGTCCCTTGCGATTACGAATTATCGTATAATGTATATGTATGTATGTATATAAGCTTGGTTTGAAAAAATTACGCTAATTAAATCGACGAGTAACTAAACAAAACAATCGAATTACCAAACCAGCTAGAGTTGCCAACTGTCTGAACTTACGTGTGTACCCTTAACGCATAGACAAACGTAAAAAATGACGCTAATTAAATCAACGAGTAACTAAACAAAACAATCGAATTACCAAACCAGCTAGAGTTGCCAACTGTCTGAACTTACGTGTGTACCTTTAACGAATAGTAAAACGTAACATTATTTTCCATATTTTTATCGGCTTTTTCAACCAGTTGCAAAAACTCTGGTTTTTTTTTTAGGTTTTCAACCTCTTTGAAATTTTTTCAACGTTTTTGATTCGTTGTTAACTTTTGAAACCTTTTCACCTATTTCAATTCCATTGAAATTTTTTAACATTTGCAATTTTTTTCTTCGACTTTTCGATTATTTTTCGCCTTTTTAAACCTTATTTGTTATATTCAAAATTTTTCAACATTTTCAATAATTTTTCGTCATTTTCAACGTCTTCAACTTTCTTCATCAGTTTGCATGATTTTGGGCAATTCACAAGGTGTCTTAACGTGTCATAATGTCAAAATGTTGTAAAATTTTATGACAGTCCTAAAAACGGTGTTGTTGTCTTCCGTATCAAAATAAAACAAGACAATACATGTCTGCGTCCTATGTATTTTGAAAATTATATTCTATTTTGGTAAGAGAATCGTATGGAAAAGAGAGTAACAAGAAGACGTGGAAGATAGATTTTTAAAACATTGTGACACTTAAGTACATAAATATGTATATAATAAAAAAATAAATATTACAAATAATACATATAGTTTTTAATATGTTTATTATAAAATATATAATTTATACTATGTAACATATTATCAACATTTAGTATATTTCTTATAAAAAAAAACATGTGTGCAGTTCACACGCGGTAGAAGTGAAACTGCGAAAGAATGAGATGAAAATGTTTTATTAAAATGATAAAAGTGGACGGGATCTGGAATAGGTACTACCAAAGTTATTCAGTGAATTAATTGAAAAAATTTAAGAAATAGCAAATCTTTCCACGCTTATGCCTCAGCTTTTGATTAACTAAAATCAAAGCTGATAGTTTTAGTGCACTTAGCTCGATAAGTACTTTAATTTGATATATCATTTACAGCTGTATATTTCTTACAGCTGTCAATTTCTATAATTTTAATAAACATTTTCGTCGCATTCTATCGCAGTTTAGTTTTCTAAAGGTTTTTTGTTATATTTAATTTCGTTTAATTGTTTTTGTTTTTTCATTGCATTTATGTCCACGCAATACACATAAAATAAGCATAAAACCAAAATTCAAATCTCTTTGAACGCACGACTCTTGCACGATTTCCGATCGGTACTCGGTAAAACGAACTAAGCTGTCGCATAAACATAAGTAGTAATAGAAAGATATCAACGTAATTTTCCTCGCTATAGCAAGGCTTTGGTAGTGGATCAGTACATTGCTTGACAAAATTGAAAAAATAGAAAACCTTTCCACGCTTATATCTCAGCTTTTGGTTACTCGATCTCAAAGCTGATAGTTTCAGCTCTGCTCAATGAGTACTTTAACTTGATATATTATTTATTGCGGTAGCTATTCTAGATCTTAACTAAATAAAAAGCGTTTCAAATTTTTCGTTGCGTTACAAATTTTTCAAATGATCCCCTCTAAAGAAGTTTCACTTCAAAAATTCTTCTACAGATGTCATACTATATACGTTTGCATGTTAAGTTTAAACACGTAAGCTCCAGTAGGTGGCAACCCTAGGTGGTTTGATGACTCGGCCGTGTTGTTTACTTACTCGTTGTTTCGATTGGCATCAATGTTTTGATCCCAAGCGCAACTTTAGGGGGTTGATGTCTCGGCTGTTTTCTTTACTTACTCGTTGTCACGATTGGAGTCATTTTTGAACCCAAGCGCTAAATTACATTAGTTTTAGTGGCTTACGTGAATATTGCTATCCTCCTCACACCGAATTACAAAGGTTGCTGACAAAAAACTCAATTACAATTTTCAGTCGGTACTTCAATAGTTTTCCCATAAATTTAAGTTACTCTTTGGAAACCATCAAGGGAAATAAGACGTCTGCAGCAGCACTACTCTCGAATTATAAGTTTTTTAAATTTGGTGGTACACGGAAAAAACGAAACTCGAAATTATTGTAAATATTAATCAAAATTTAAGAAAAATTGGTAGGTAATTTAGTAATTTAGAAACGGTTCGAGTGTCTATTAAAAATTACTAAGCGTAATATAAAAATTGCATCAAGCAGGCATTAATTTTTCGAATGCAAGTTTTTAATTTTTATAAAGTAGATATTAAAATTTCTGCAATAATTTATTATATTTCAAAAGGACTGTACTATTTTTTAAAAACTACATTATAAAGTTTTTATGATGAAATAATAATAACTGAAATTGATTTTTAAAATTTTTTGTATGTTGAACAAAATTTGGACGGCCAGCGAGTTTCCGTTGCCGCTTTCCCGACCCCGTCCTAATTCTGTTCAACACATTACTTCAAAGCCAATTAGTAAGAGTTTGGCAAGCCTTATATATTTATTTTTTTGCATGAACATGTTGAGAACTCAAACAGAGTACAAATTAAAAACAAAAGAGAAATAAAAATTAATATAATAAAAATTAATAATCTTGAAATAATTTTACTATAACTACTTTTTAAAAATTATAAAGCGGGAATCATATATTACAATATGAAATATGTAAAAATTCTAATGCGCAATTTATTAAAATTTAATAAATTCTTTGTAAAATTTCAAAGTTTTTAGGTAATAAATAAAATGAAGAAAATAATTTTTAATATGCACTTATTAAAAAATGTAAAATGAAAATATTTACAAACTAGAATAGAATTTTTAATAAAGAATTTTTATTTATTACTATAAAAGAGTAATATTTGTTTTCAGATTTTAATTTTTATAATCTCCTATTAATTTTTAATAAAATTTGAGCTGGTGTTTTTTCCGTGTATTTAGGTTTTATTCTTAAATAAATAATAAAAGAAACAATTATATTAAATAAATTGCACAAACTCAAATACTATGGTAAGTAATTTAAAAAGTACTAAACTGGAAAAAGATTATTTACTAATTTTAATTTTTTTCAAAAGAGTATTGTAGAGCGATCACTACAATGAAGAGGAGCACTTAAAAACTTTTTGCCTCCGTCGGTATATACCCAAAAAAAACCGAACTTCTATGCAATAGAAATTGCACAATTTTAAATAAATTGGTAAGTACTTTAAGAAAATATTAAACAGAAAACAATTTGTCAATTGTAATTTTTGTTTAGCGATCACTGCGAAAAACTTTAACTTCAAACAATACCCTGAGTAAAAAATTAAAGGTAATGGTCCTGGAACCACATTTGAAACAATTATATATTAATAAGTATCATAACATATTATATTTTAAATATTATATATTTTATTACATACATATTATATTATATCTACCCCAAAAACCTCAGTATAACAAATTTGGTACAGATCGGTTTATTTTCGAAAATTTTGTCCGCCATCTTGGAACCGTCATCTTGATTTTGTAAAATCTGAATTCAGATTCGTGATCAGTGAACCCCGTATATCAAATTTGGTGCAAATCGGTTGATTTTCAAAAATTCAGTCAAAATGGTGGATTTTTGACCATCATATTGAATCCGCCATGTTGGATTTTGTCATTTTTCCACACCAGCTTTTTAGGAGCCATTTTTTCAACGTTTTTTTGCTGGACACTCGATTTTTCTCCGGCTTCCGACCGCTATATTGGATTCGCATTTTGAATTTCTCAATAGCCCACTTTGCTTCTAGAAGCCCTTAACTAGACGAACATTTTAAGACCTCGTACGTCTGGATCGGTCAAGCCAATTCTCTACAACTCGAAAAAATAAATTTTACTTCTGCATCTCGAACATAGCAATGTTTGATTTTACAACCATTACAACTTGATTATTTGAAACGAATTACCTCTGTTGCTCGAAGAAAAATATGATACCGACCTTAAGAATATTCCGATAATGTATTAGTTGGAATAAATCTTCACCTCTACAAGTCAAACATTTCTAACAAAATTCGCTTAAGTTGAAGTCCTCTATAAGTCCAAAACTCTATAACTCGAATTTTTTGTCGTCTCCCTTCAAGTTTGACTTAAAGAGGTTCTACTTTATATAAAAATCTCGTGCCACGTTGTTTTTTCGGGATAAACACTGGACTTATTCAACCAATTTTTATGAAATTCGGCTTAGAGTCTGTAATTTCGTCTAACTTAAAATATAGGATTGTTTTTATTTCGATTAAGTGCTTATTAAGGTTTTCCTTTTACAATTTTTTTTTTAAAATAGCATTTTCATAAATACCGATTGATCGATTCACATGGAAATTACACCATGCGTCTTTTATATTAAGAGTCATAGCTTAGGTTACAAAAATTATATTTAAGAGCATATTAAGGCCCTCATACAAAAATATTTTTAAAATAGCATTTAATCGATTCACATGGAATTTACACCACGTAGCCTTTATAATAAGAGACATAGCTAAGGCAACAAAATTTTTATATAGGGTGCATATTTAGGGTGGTCTCATACAAAAATATTTTTAGAATAGCATTTAATGGATTCACATGGAATTTACACCACGTAGCCTTTATAATAAGAGACATAGCTAAGGCTACAACATTTTTATTTAGGGTGCATATTTAGGGTGGTCTCATACAAAAATATTTTTGAAATAGCATTTAATCGATTCACATGGAATTCACATCACGTATCTTTTACAATAAGAGACATAGCTATGTTAAGGCTATAAAACTTTTATTAAGGGTGGTCTCATACAAAAATATTTTTAAAATATCATTTAATCGATTCACACTGAATTCACACAACGTAGCTTTCACATTAAGAGGCATAGCCAATGCTACAAAATTTTTATTTAGGGTGCATATTTAGGTTGGCCCTCATACGCAGTTCACACGCGGTAGAAGTGAAACTGCGGAAGAATGACATGAAAATATTTTATTAAAATGATAAAAGTGGACGGGATCTAGAATAGGTACTACCAAAGTTAATCAGTGAATTACTTGAAAAAATTTAAGAAATAGGAAATCTTTCCACGCTTATGCCTCAGCTTTTGATTAACTAAACTCAAAGCTGATAGTTTTAGTGCACTTAGCGCGATAAGTACTTTAATTTGATAATGCATTTACTGCTGTAGATATTCTAGATGCCGTCACTTTTATCATTTCAATAAACGTTTTCGTCGCATTTTACCACAGTATAGTTTTCTTAACACGGTGCGCCTGCAGGGAATCTAATGAAAAATCGTGCTACCTCAAATTTTTTTCTTTCATGTGTTGGCAGCATCGTACAGAAATGTTTTCTGTAAATTAGAAAATAATCCATGTGGCGCTTTTTTTTTGCACGTTAAATCAATATTTTAATTTTTTTTATATTTATCCCGAATCACCCTGAGTAAATTTTTTTTCGAATTTCAAAAAGATTTTTTAGAAGTATACTATTTAAAACTTAAATTAAAAACCTGCATCATTAGTTTTTAGATCCTGCTCATAGTATCCTTGAAATGTCCTGTTGCCATATGGCAACGCTAGGCAGGTTTACGGTGTAGCTGTTTTGATACGTTTTTATTAATTTATTAGCTTTTACTGTATTATAAAAGATATTTTCGTAGTTTTTCATTTTCCTAATTTATTTTCAAATATGTAAAGACCACTATCCTTGAAAGAGGCGCAGGATTTTTTAGAAGAAATGTGTGTCGATGACGAAAATGACGCTCCAACCAATGTCTTTATATTAGCCACCCCATATCGAAGGAGACTTAAGTGGCGAAGATGATGGTGATAATGATGGGGGCTACCAGACAATGTTTGTCCAGAGCAACTCAAGTAAGGTTTGAAAATTATTATTGAAAACGGCAAACAGATTGACAGCTTAGAACGAGAGCAACCTAGTTCTGATACTGGATTCATTGATGAAATTCTTTGTTTGCCAAGCTCATCAAAAGGAATATGCCGTGTTCAACCATCCAAACCTAATCTGCCAATTCCACCAGCTAATAAGTTCAGCAAATTTACGTGGCGCAAATTCGATTCCTTGCCATTGCTCTCACATTTTCAGAAAGCAATTACGTAGCTATTACGGGTAGCTATCTCCGCATCCGCTGAGATAGTGAGCGAATGTGTGCAGCGCGTCCTCCCTGGAAGTAAAATGGGTTGTGCGCAGGGTTTGGTACCCGCCACGTAAAAAAAAAAGAATCCAATGAAAACTAAAAAAGCCTCGGATAAAGAACCCCTCAACGTTGACGACCACTGCAAACAAAAAAGGACTATGATTTAAGGATATGCACCTGGAATATCCGACCCTCAATAGGGAAGGTGCCTTTATCGAATTGGCGGATGCCCTCAAAAAAATTAAGGCTGATATCACCGCCATCCAGGAAATAAGATGGATAGGACAAGGTTGCTCTCACCAAACAAGTTGCGATATCTACTACAGCTGTCATGCGGAGAGGCGCGAATTAGGATACGGATTCGTTGTAAGCAAGAGACTTCGCCACCATATCTCCAGGTTTACACCTGTGAACGAAAGGTTGGCTACGATCCGCGTCAAAGCTCGATTCTTTAACATCAGCTTGATTTGCGCGCACGCCCCGACGGAGGAAAAGGACGATGTTGTCAAAGATGCCTTCTACGCGAGACTCGAGGAAGTATATGACCGCTGCCCGGCCCACGATGCTAAGATTGTACTCGGGGACTTCAACGGAAAGGTCGGAAGAGAAGGTATATTTGGCCCCACTGTCGGTCAGTTCAGCCTCCATGAGACCACCTCAAACAACGGTCTACGGCTGATCGACTTCGCCGCGGCGCGAAACATGGTAGTAAGTAGCACTAGATTTCAACACCTCAATATCCACAAGGCCACTTGGCTGTCCCCTGATCAGAAAACACAAAACCAAATCGATCATGTTGTGATCGACGGAAGGCATGCTTCCAGCGTGCTAGACGTTCGTACGTTCCGGGGAGTCAATATTGACTCCGATCACTATCTTGTTGCAGCCAAGATACGCATGCGGCTGTGCAATGCAAAGGATGTACGCTCTGGTACGCAACAAAAGCAGGACGTCGCTAAGCTGCAATCACATCGGACGGCCGAAGCCTATTCCGCTCACCTCTCAGAACTGCTCCTTCAACCTGACTCTCTACCCGATGATGCCGGTGGACTTTGGGCGCATATTTCCCGCTCCTGCGGTCTGCCGCTGAGGAAGTAATTGGTTTCCGACGTCCACCTCCGCGAAATCAATGGTATGACCAGGAGTGTCGCGAAGCTACTGCAGTGAAAAACGCCGCATACAAAAGAACACTGCAGTCAGCCGCAACGCGAGCCGTACGCGAAAACTACCGGGAAAAGAGAAAGGAAGAGAGGCGCCTTTTCAGACGCAAGAAACGAGAGCAGGAAAGGCGTGAGCGTGAGAAACTCGAAGTGTTACGAGGCAGGAATGATGCTCGAAAATTTTACCAACAAGTCAAGCGTCTGACCCAAGGTTTCAAGCCCGGAGCATCTACCTATAAAGATGAACACGGAAATCTGGTTACGGATACGCAAGGTACACTGAGATTATGGAGGGAACACTTTTCCAAGCTGCTTGCTGGCGATGACTCCACCAATCCCGCCTTTGGAGAAATTAACCCAATACCACCAATCAACGACGATGGTGTGGACGTACCACCACCTAGCCATGACGCGGTACGAGTTGTGATACAGCGACTTAAGAACAACAAAGCGGCCGGTGCTGACGGCCTGCCTGCTGAATTGTTCAAGACCGGTGGCGATGAGCTGATAGGGTGTATGCATCAACTTATCTGCAAAATATGGCTAGCAGAAAGCATACCCGACGATTGGAACCTCAGTGTCCTTTGTCCTATACTGAAGAAAGGTGACCCTACAATTTGCGCAAACTACCGGGGAATCAGTCTTCTTGCCATCTCATACAAGATCCTGTCGACCGTACTGTGTGAAAGACTTAAGCCGTTCGCCAACACACTGATTGGGCCTTATCAGTGCGGCCTTAGACCTGGTAAGTCCACAATAGACCAGATCTTCACACTACGTCAAATCCTGGAAAAAACCCACGAAAAACAGATCGATACCCATCATCTTTTTATCGATTTTAAGGCTGCTTTCGATAGCCCGATACGGGATTGCCTGTATGCCACCATGTCTGAGTTCGGTATACCTGCGAAGCTAGTGCGGCTTTGCAGAATGACGTTGAGCAACACATCCAGCTCCGTCAGGGTAGGAACGGACCTCTCCGAACCATTTGATACCGAACGAGGTTTCAGACAAGGCGATCCACTATCCTGCAACCTCTTCAACTTTTTGATAGAAGGGGTGTTGCGAAAAGCCAGTGTACATCGTAATGGCACTATTTTCTACAAAAGTGTCCAGCTCCTTGCATATGCCGATGATATTGATATCATTGGACGTTGTAAGCGAGATGTTACTGCTGCGTTTTCTGCTATCGAAAAAGAATCAGCGAAGGTGGGTTTGACGGTGAACGAGGGCAAAACAAAGTATATGCTGTCCACAAGCAGGGAGACGCAGCGCATTGGATCCAACATTGCTGCGAACAGCTATACTTTCGAAGGTGTCAAGGAATTCACTTATCTTGGCACCGCCGTGAACACTCAAAACGATATCAGCTTGGAGATAAAGCGAAGACTCACTCTTGCTAATAGGTGTTACTACGGTCTCAGTAAGCAATTGAGTAGTAGAGACCTCTCTCGCCCGGCAAAACTGACACTCTACAAGACGCTCATCTTACCCGTGCTACTCTACGGTGCAGAAGCATGGGTTGTGTCGCAGACCGATACAGCCACACTTGGGGTGTTTGAGAGAAAAATTCTTCGCAAAATCTTCGGTCCTGTTCGCGTCGGCGACGACTACCGTATTCGAATGAACCATGAACTGTACGAGCTCTACGATGACATCGACATAGTCAAGCGCATCACTATCCAACGTCTGCGCTGGCTGGGACATGTTGTGCGTATGGACGAAGAAGCTCCGGCGAAAAAGGTGTTTGATGCGGAAGCCGCTGGGCGACGACGGAGAGGAAGACCATGCCTCCGATGGAAAGACCAAGCCGAGGAAACCCTATCCACGCTTGGTGTGACTGATTGGACAAGGCGCGCGCGAAGCAGAGGCGCCTGGAGAGAGCTTTTGAGGTCGGCCGTAACCCGGTAACGGGTTGTTATGGCCACCCAAGTAAGTAAGTAAGTAATTACGAAGATTGTCGTGAAATGAAGCCTCATGAATTATTTGAAAAGTATTCTTGATAATATTCTATTGCCTAGCGATTTTTTAGTTTCTCGTACTATTTATGGTGATGATTGGCATATAAATTTGAGCCTTTGCATATGTGATCAAGAATATTATAGCCAAAAACTTTTTAAATAATTCATGAGGCTTCATTTCACGACAATCTTCTTGGTGTATATAGCAAGATGCAGGCGCAAATATTACCACGCCTCACATATGAGTTGAACTTTTTTGTACAGGGACTTTTACCAAATCAAGCTCATCGCTCTTCCCACCGGAAAGAGCAAAACAACATCTGCCGAGACAGCTAGTATTTTATATATTATACTGGCTGACCCGGCGAATTGCGTTCCGCCTAACAGTCAATGAACGTTGTGTTAACTTTTAACTAAACTATGTTTTATAACAAGTCCTATTCTTCTGCGTCCAGTAATTGATGATATATGATAAATTTGTTTTTGGAGGGCTTGTCATCGCACATTTTTCTAAATCAAACTTTGCAATAACCATAGAACAAGAGACCTTAAGCATTTAAAAAAATATGAAATCTTCGTGAAAATTCTATTTAAAAAAATGCTTTTGTATGAGGGCTACCCCAAGTATGCACCCTTAATAAAGTTTCTGCGGCTATATATTATATATTATACATTAGATATTATATATAATACATTGTATTATATATATATAATATATTTTATACTATATATCTAACTGTTATAATTTCAGAGAAATTTAAAACAATTTCGTGCATTTTAGGAAAATTGGGTGTTCAAGACAAAACGTACATTCGGGACCTAAAAAGTACAAGTTTCGATTCAGTACATTTTCACAAAAGCTAAATGCCATCACTGACTCAGACCAATAAAATGTACAAAATAACAATTTATACACCCATAAACATTATTTCTCACCTATAGAGGTTATTTCTAAACGGTCCCAACTATAGAGGCAAAACCGCACAAAAACTTCAATAATCATATCCCAGATATAGAGGTTTAATAATTATAGTAATAGAGGTATTTTGGTGCAAAAGGGCTGAGACCTTGAAGCGAGCTTCACTAATAGAGGTTTAACACTTATCCAGGTACCGCTTAGCCAGGTTTCACTGTACAATTATAATTTTCAACTATTAACTATATTTTAAAAATTGTATATTATATACTGGGCTCAGAATGTTATGCATTTGCATAAGCTTGATAATTTTGCATATTTCTTATTATATAGCAATATAATATGCAATGCAATGACAATAATGCTTCAATCAACATACATACATATTTGCTATTTTTTTTTTTGCATTTGACAACACTTCTTCGATGCATATTATGGCTATTTCTGCCATACTTTAGTTCCGCAAACAGCCAGTTGAACTTAACAAAGACTTTAAAAACCGCGTACAAAATCACATTATCTAAAAAAATTTAGAAACTGCATCAGTGTTAACAAATACGCAATTCCCGCCGAACGTTTTTTTTTTGGTCGGCAATATTAAAAAATCCCAAAATGATAAGAAATTAAATATTTTGGTGCCACGCAGTTCATTTCACAATAATCGTCGAATTCCCGGCTTTAGGCCGGGACAATCCCGGTCACTTTGTAACCTTGAATAACGTACATTCATTCAACTAAACTTTGAAAACTAGAACTGTTATCTTAAAGTTTATAGTACACACATATCTTTGAGGTCTTTTCTTGATGAAAATTTTAAAATGCATATGATTTTTCATTGCTACGGTATAGATTCTGAATAATTTAATAAATTCTATTTATGCTTTTGCTATATTTTTTGTATTTTTTAAGGCATATTTGAGTACATACTTTGTACCTTTTTGGAGAATATTTAGGCGCTTAAAATCAGTATTTTCGAGATTAAGCTGAGCCCTGATCATAAACTTTATAATACATTGTACATGGTACATTATATATTATATAATATATATTATTTATTATATAATATATATTATTTATTATATAATATATATTATTTATTATATAATATATATTATATTGTTCAGTTTCACTTATTCAATTATAATCTCACATACATATTTTACACATATGCAACCCCTTAAGCATATCAAAATGTTTAGTATTGACAAAATGCAAAACATTGCAATTTATTTGAAGTCAATGTTCGCTTTTGCTTTATTGACAAAATGCAAACATTGCAACTTCTTTAAAGTCAATGCTCGCTTTTGTTTTGTTTATGGTGGCTGCATTTTAAGTAGGTCACAATTTTTAAATTAATGAAATTATGATTTGGTACACAATTTGTAATTATCGATTAAGTATATAATAGACATAAATTAAATAAAATTTTGCCATTACATAGCAACACAAAAAGAAAGCAACACCTATTTTATATTAAAGGTTTTCTTTGTCATTTTTTGATATTTAGTGGCCAACACAGCAAGACACCCCCGACCACTGGTAAGGTGCCTTGCTTTCATTTAAACACTGTTATTGTGGGTTTATGTGCCTGCAATAACAATCAAACAACATTTAAACACTGTTATTGTGGGTTTATGTGCCTGCAATAACAATCAAACAACCTAAATAGTACTGGTTCAAGTGCCAGGACTATTTTAGCGTTATAGGCAGGTAAACTAACCTTTGCCGCAAAACATTGGTGACCCCGACGTGATACAACAGTCAGCATAAGGCGGACACAGCAGCCATCAGATCATACAACAGTCAGCATAAGGTGGACACAGCAGCCATCTGATTATTCAACAGTCAGCATAAGGTGGACACAGCAGCCATCTACTACCAGTAAACAACTCTTTTTCATCTATTCATGATGGTGTTCAACGGCTTGGCAAAGAACCAGCCATCCCTTGGAGAAGAAATTCAAAGCGTGGTGAGGAACTTTAAAAAGGATTCCTCAGAACGGAAAGGGACATCAAATTACTTTCAAGAGCGTTTACGGCGAATAAGCCAAGCATGGGAAAAGTTTGAGGAAACAGATACAAAAATCCGCATATTGAACGACCTCCCATTGGAACACGACTACTTTTCAAAGGACTATTACACCCAAATAGCCGAAGTAGTCGAAACTTGCACAAAAATCTTCGAGGAAGCAGCTGCAAAGATAGACGCAACTAACTCAGTGAAATCAGTGTTTCCACAAAGGTCTGCAGTTAGTCAGCATACAACTACAGCATGCAGTCAGCAACATACGCAGAACATCCAAGGTCCAGATGACACACGTACAGATGATGCTGACCAGCAGCAAAGGGGGCTTATTCGAAAATTTGAAGCCCAACTGTCAACATTAAAAAGACACCTGGCCAACGCTGAATCTACACAAACAAACCATTCACGTATCTCCAGTGAGCTGAAATTAAACACGATCAAACAGCTTTGGGGAAAAATAGAACAAATCAACGATGAAATCTGGCAGCAAATGGAAGACCCATCATCCAAAGGATACGATCTGTCCACGTTCATCCAATTGGAAGAGGAGGTGGTACAAAAGATAATCGTTCTAACTGAAGATCTGGAAAACTACCAAGGGAGCAATCCCGATACAATGCAAGTCAGCACAGCAAGCCTGCAGGGAGCTCTACCACTGCCAAAGGTTGTTCTTCCAAAATTTGATGGTGATTACATGAAGTGGCGTCAATTTTTTGATTTATTTCTTCAAATGATTCACAACCAAGCGCTACCAAATGTGCAGAAGATGTGGTATTTGAAGTCAAACGTCACTGGAGAAGCAGAAAAGCTAATTCGACATCTCTCATTGAGTGAGGCGAATTATACAACAGCCTGGACGTTACTTCAAGATCGGTACAACAACCAAAGAGTCCTAACAAACACTCTTGTATCGAAATTATTGGAGCAGCCAACCTTATCAGCAGCGTCATCCAAAACAATCAAGGAGCTGCATGATACAACACAAGAATGCTTGTTAGCATTGGAAAATCTGGGAGTAGTGACGAACTCATGGGATCCGCTACTACTTCCAATTTTAATAAAAAAGTTGGATCGCGAAACTCATATTTTATATGAGCAAACTATTGCAAATCATAAAGAAATTCCAAAATTAAACGAATTTCTTACTTTTTTGGAAGCCCAGTTCCAAATGATGGAGGCTATTGGGGCCAAACAAAGACCTATGAGAGTGCTAACAACAACAGTACATCAAAAATGTAAATTCTGTCATGAAAAAGAACACTTTTTGTTTACATGTGCCAAATTTTTGAAGGCTTCAGTTAAAGACAGGATGAATCATGTGATCAAAAATCGACTCTGTACAAATTGTCTCAGAAGTGGGCACAGCACCTCTAATTGTCATAGCAGATCTTGCACCAGATGTCAGAAAAAACACAATACATTGTTACATCAGGAAAAAGACGGTCTACACATAGCTGCAACATCTTCTAATGAACATAATTCAAACTCTCCTGTTAGCCTTACAACCTACAACAACACCCAAAAAAAGGGCTACGTGCTACTTAGCACAGCTTTAATTAAGGTAAATACAGCAAATGGAAAGGTGATAACCTGCAGAGTACTGTTGGACGCTGGTTCCCAAATCAACATTATTACTAGCAGGCTTGCAAAACGCCTTGGTGTATCAGGTCAGATGACCTCAATGTCCATAGAAGGAATTGGAAGGAAAAAACAAATTTCAACTCAGCGGGCCTACATTAATATTCATTCCCGTATAAATGGATACCAAAAACCATTGGAAGCATACGTTCTGCCACAAATTACTACATTGCAGCCTTCGCAATCGTTAGATACATCATCATGGTCAATTCCAAAAAATATTGAACTAGCAGACCCTTACTTCAACCAAGCGGCGAATATTGACATCCTTTTGGGAGCAGAATTTTATCATCAATTGCTGACCAATGGACAAATCAAACTATCAAGTGATCTACCTATACTTCAAAATACCGTTTTTGGATGGATTTTTTCAGGAAAAGTAGGCGACTCCTACCTTTATAACAGGAACGAGTGTGCCGCAACATGTGGCATATGTACAAAAACTGAGGAAGATCTAGATGAAATGATTCAACGATTGTGGCAGATGGATGATCCGGAACCCAAAAATTCAAAGTTAACTATGGAAGAAGAATTTTGCGAGACACACTTTCAAAACAACACTCAAAGGGACTCATTGGGACGCTTCATGGTAAGGCTATCATTCCAAAAAGATCCTGAGAACCTAAAAGATTCAGAAACAATAGCAATGACCAGATTCTTTTCCCTTGAGAAAAGACTATCTAAGGATCAAAACCTCAGAGAACAGTACGTCAAATTTATGAACGAGTATGAAGAATTGGGACATATGGAGCAGATAACCACTAAAAACAAATCTACACCACATTATGTTATCCAGCATCACTGTGTACTGAAACCAGATAGCAGCAGTACAAAACTTAGAGTAGTGTTTGACGCCTCATGTAAAACTAGTTCTGGCATATCACTGAATGACATTTTATTTACTGTTTTCGATCCTTCTGCGTTTCCGATTACCAAGATTTGTTTTTTGCACCGATATTCAAAAAATGTATCGACAAATTTCAGTGCACCCAGCGGATAGGAAATTTCAAACTATTTTTTGGAGGAATCATCCTGGTGAGCCTGTCCGCCATTATCAGTTAAACACAGTGACATATGGCACCAGATCCGCCCCGTACTTAGCAGCAAGATGCCTGCAACAGCTTGCAGAAGAAAATACAGAAAAATTTGAACTGGGAGCACAAGTCTTAAAAAATAATTTTTACGTAGATGACTGTCTCAGTGGATCCAATAAACTATCAACGGTATTGGAGATGCAAACCACCCACAAATATTACAAGATATTGATAAGGATGATCAGGAAATTGATTTAGATTTTGACAATGATGATAATACCTCCATAAAAACACTTGGGTTAGTCTGGCAACCAAAACAGGATAAATTTTGCATCAGATCTACGCCTCATGCAACAAACAAAATCACGAAACGCACAATCACGTCAGAAGTTGCAAAAATATTTGATCCATTAGGGATACTTGGCCCAGTTATAGTAACAGCCAAGATCATCATACAAGACTTATGGCAATTAAAACTTTCCTGGGACCAGGCAATACCAATCGAATTACATTCCAAATGGATGACCTTCCGAGACGATTTAAAGGCACTGAACAATTTTAGCTTTGAAAGACACGTTTTTGGACAACATGTAGCATCATCTGTTCAACTTCATGCCTTTTGTGATGCATCAGAAAAGGCCTACGGAGCTGCAATTTTCGTGCGTGCAACGTTAAAAGACGGTCGCATAGTCGTAAGACTACTATGTTCAAAATCCCGTGTGGCACCTCTGAAAAAACAAACAATTCCACGCCTGGAGCTATGTGCAGCAGTCCTCAGCACAACGTTAATGAAAAGGGTGAAGAACGATCTTAATCATAAGAGACAGATACACTTTTGGACGGATTCGGAAATTGTACTCTATTGGATAAACTCAAAATCATCTGCACTTCAAACGTTTGTCGCAAACAGGATCAGCCAAATCCAAGAATTGACAATTCCTAGTGTTTTTAACGTCAACCCCTGCCGAGACGGCTTAATTTGACGGTGCTCTACGCACAGACTCGAAACTTACGCGTCGAGCGGCGCCCCCCCGGCGAACATGAAACCCGGTGGATCCCGAGCCCCATGCGGACCGAAGGCACCATTTCTAGGCCATGCAAATGGGCATGACCTAACACCTGGTCGGTGTCGAGGCCTATCTAAAACCTCCGTCATTCTATGGGAAATGACACCCGGTTGCAATGCAACTCCACACCGGGGGAATAAATTCCCCCTACCCGCGATTTTGGGTATAAACCACAGCCACCACGATCGCCCACAAGGGGGCCAACCCACTGCCAGGCGAAAACCGAAGTTTTAGGGGCTCCTGACAACCCGAGGTACCAGAAAACCTCCGGTCAGGTTTCGTAGCAAGCTACTACCAGTTTAGCTCCATTCAGCATAGGACTGGCCACCTGACATTCAACAATCACACAACAACACAACATATAGTCAATCGAAACATGAAACATTTACATGCAACATGTAACAAAAGCCCTAGCCTACCTAATCGCCCAACTACCTAACACCTAAACCCCAACTAATCCCTACTCCAGACCTCTCAATTGACCACGCCTCCTCCGCCTTGTGAAAACCTCCCCCGCAAAACTATTCAACAAGGAGATGCGCTCACTGGAAGCGAGTACACCTCCAAGATCATACCTACCACTTGGCTGCGCTACGATCCCAAAGGACTCTATATTGCGGATGTCCTCATAAAAAGGGCAATCACACAACACGTGCAGTGTGTCCTCAAGCACCGCCCCACAATCGCAACCCTGGACCATGGGAACCATGCCCCGTCAGCAGGAAGCCCAGAAAAAGGTTAAAACCAAATTCGGGGTGATTTCCCACAAACGTGACATCCCCAATGAAGCCGAACGTCGTCCTGCCTTTCAAACTGTTCACCCATCTAGCCTGCCACCGAGATGTGACGCATTCATTCAAGAAACTTTTACGTTCCTTTAAACTCATGCCACCAATGTTAGCAGTATCCAACCACCCATTTACTGGAGGCAGTCCTCTCCGGATTCCGTAGGCAATACGGCAACGTACTACCTCCAGGTCCAAAGGGGGTGCCCCCATTAGCACCTGTAAGGCCTCCGTGGAGACCGTACGGCACACGGGCATACAAGCGAGCAGAGCAACACGTTGACAAGAAAGTATCCTAGTAGAACCCACAACAGACAAAGCAGTTTCCCACCATACAGGAGCGCCATATGTTGCGCAAGCAACAAACAGCCCTGCATATATAGTGCGAACAGCCCGCCTGCTGAGGCCCCACTCATTCCTCAAAACACGACGCACCTGCCCTGCAACGGACAGTAAACGTTCCCGGACTCTATTCAAATGAGGCAAAAATCCCAGTCGCTCTTGCATCGTTATCCCCAGGTATTTGACCTCAGTCACATACCTAAGGCTAACTCCGTTGATTCTTACCACTGGAGGGCGACTAAGTGCCAAGCTGCCTTTCAGCAGCATTGTCACCGTCTTCTCCATTGATACATCAACCCCGACACTCCTGCCCCATTCATACACTAAAGCTAGCGATTCACTTGCCCTACTCTCAAGTTCGGCACGAGACTGGCCCTCGATCAAAATCAAGAGGTCATCAGCGTAAGCGCAACTTCTACACACGGTAGCGAGCCGTCGCAATAAAGGGTCCATCATGAGGTTCCAAATAAATGGACCACAGATGGAGCCCTGTGGGCACCCACGTACCACATCAATAAACAATGTTTCGCCTACACCAATAACCCCAGCCCTTCTGCCGGAAAAGTAACTTTGCCAAAGGTTACCCTCCCGACATCCAAGCTCACTCAACCTATGTAACACGGCTTGCCATCTCAAACAGTCAAAAGCGCCCCGGAAGTCCACAAATATGCCCAAGACATATTTGGAGACACTACCATTGACAAACGTTTTCATGTACTCCCATGCATCTATAACACTACGTCCCTGCCGAAATCCGTACTGTGTTTCGCATAACTGGTATGGCCCATCCAAAAGTCTTTCCACCATAACCCTTTCAAGTACTTTTCCAAGCACCGGAAGAAGGCTGATGCCCCGATAAGAACGAGGATTACTCCTGATCTTATCAGGCGACTTGAGGAGTACAACCACACGAGCACACTTCCACGCAGTAGGGAAATACCCCTCACTGAGGCATTTCCCGTACAAGCACTCAAGGTACTCAGGTATAGCCCGCCAGATGGCCTTAGCCATCTCGCCAGTCATACCATCCATACCCGGAGACTTTCTCGACTTCACCAAAGACATAGCATACGCTATCTCACCCACATCCAACCCAGCGGTATCAACTACTACTGGGACCGGAGTCCGAGCAGCAGTCTCCTCCCTAGGAAAGAAGGAGCTCAACAGCAGGTTCATGCAATCCTTCCACTCCGTCACCAAGGTATTTCCGTTGCAAAGACTTGCAATGTTCAACGCCTTGCCACGACCCCGACAAATCCTATAAACTTGACCCCACGGATCATTCCGGTTCTCGTGCACGAACTCCCGCCACTCATTTTCCTTCACCCGTACTATCATACGCTTGTACTCAACCAAGCACAACCGATATGCGGCCCGACGCTCACTCACGTCCTCAGCATTAGCCACCCTGGCCCTTTGGAATCGCTTCCTAAAAGACCTGAGTGACCTCCGCTTTAGCATGAGCTCGCGTGTCCACCACCTTACTTTCTTGCGATTTGTCTTACGACATCGCGCAAATAAGGTGTCGTTCACATCAGTGAACCAGCCGTCAATCACACCGATTTGCTCATCCACACCCATGTTGACAAACGCATGAAGTGGCACACCAAGGGCCTTTCCTCTAACTAGCTCTGAATACGCGTTCCAATTTGCAGAACAAGTGCGCCATGCCCTGAGCTCCAACCTTTCTTGTGCTACTAAATCATGGGTAAGCACAACCTGAATCAGATTGTGATCACTCATTTGCTGGTCACCCAGCACACACCATTCAAGGTGATAGGATCTAGCAGCCACATTATTAGATACTGTCACGTCTATATCGCTCACACCTCTAGGACCATCAAACGTGAACAACACACTGGGTTCATTCAGGATGCAGATATCCCTACTAACAAAGAATTCACTAAGCACCCGTCCCCTTATGTCGTTCGAATGCCCAGTACGACAGGGCATTTTACTGAACCACAAAGGAGAGGCCGCATTCGCATCCATGCCATGGATGAGCGGAATGCTACTCGCAAGTAGTAGCACCGTATCCAAATACGCGATATATGGCTCTAGAGGTTCCCCAAACTTGAAATACATACTACTCAAGAACAGTTTTCCATGCTCGCCCTCAGCACACACAACAACGCCCCACCTACTTACATCAACAACCATACATTGAACATGCACGTCATTGACGATAACGGCAGAATTAGCCCTTAGATCAGGAAAGACCCGCATATGAGCGGGTAACCCTCGTACAACACCATTGGTTGCATAAGGTTCCTGAACTAGAGCGAACTCTATACCTCCCTCCACTAGCCTAACACCTAAATCACACATGACAGAGTACGCCCCCTGACAATTCAATTGAGCAATACGCATAGGCACTAATATCTAGCGTCGGCCCGGGCAACAATTGCACCGTAAATGGGACACGGTGGACATCATGTAATGCCCTGCCGGTTGACCCTTAAACGCGCAATTGCGACAATGCAGTGCATTGACACAACTCGCGACACGATGCCCTTCCTGACCGCACCGACGGCAGAGATCTTTGTCCATACGACATTGACTCACCCTGTGGTCAAAACTCATACACCGAAAGCATCCAAGCATCGGATCATGCGCCTTTACCCTGAAGGAGAACCACTTGATGTAGCAGCGATCCGCAGCAAGGAGAACACCAGTGACAGCACTGGTGCCCTCCAAGACAACGTTCACTGGTCCACCAGCGCCAGCCTTCCAGGCAGGACTCACAATCTTTACACTTTTCTGAAAGGTCTCCAAAGTCATCGAGTCCTTCAGGTTTTTACCGTAGAGCTCACCCATGAATTCATCAGGGGTGATATCCACGTCCACCTTCTGGACGACCACTCTGGAGCCTAACTTCCGATCCTCGCACACTTTTAAACCTACTTTCTCGAAAGTAGTGTTCGCCGCGATCTTCTTCAACTCCGCAACCGAAGGGGTACGAATGACTGCACCGCCACTGCGGATGGGCTTCACGCCATGGACACGCACACCTAAAGTGGGTCCAACCTCTTTTACTACCTTCTTGGCAACCTCCTCAGATGTAGGGCCAGCCACCTTACTCCTGACCACCAAGGACCAGGTCTCCACCGGCTTCTCCCCCTCAGAGGGGCCGCAGCAGGCGCAGGGACACCAACGGGAGCCCGAACGCCCACTGCAGCTGGCGTTGAAACGCACCCGCGCAGCACGGTTTCACCCTTCGTCTGGTGAACATCCAGACGCCCCTTCAGTCTCTCATTCTCCCCAATGAGATCCATCAGCAACACCTCAAACTCGCCGGCGATCCCTATCACCTCCTGCGCAACACTATTTTCTACCCGCCCATCTAATACCGCTTTAATGAGGCGACCAGTGACCGCCTTCATCGAGCGAACCTCGAATCTAGCGCCCCCTGACACCCCATTTCCAGCAGCCACGCTGCCAGAGACGACGCCAGACCTGCCGGAGCCAACCTTGGCTGAGCCAGTTTTGACTCCAGCAGTCCCAGCGCCCCCCCCCAGCAGCCACCTTCGCACTCGCCTTTCCAGCAGAAGGCTCAGAAGCCCCAGCCCCTTTTGCGGCACACTCCTCCTCTAATCTAACCTTACCCCCTTCCCCATTTGAAACTATAGGGTCAGCCTCCATGCTGTCCCTCCTGCTAACTCTACCCACTTTTACGGCACTCTGGACGGAACCGTCAGAGTCCGTCACGTCGCTACTAGTATGCCGCACGGCCCTCTTCTTTGCCCGCTTTCCGGGAGGCATCTCCAGTGCACGATAACACTGACTACACAGTGCCTATCCAGCCACTAACCAGCAAGAGCTTCTCCAACTTTCAAATCCGGTATGAGTAGGTTACAGAGCCCCTCAACTGTATACCCACAGTTGATATCAAACTGTACTTAGGGGGGTGCCTTTTAAACTGCGCAGTACCCAATACACTAACCAACTAATTGGTTAGCGAGTACACAATCAGTTTAATGCACAACCGATGCACAAACCACCAATGAAAGCTATCAGAGAGCTTCCACTAGCCACCAGCAGGCGCGACACCACAATCACGCCACTCACAAAAATTTAAGTAAACAAGTTACCGTACTTTCGTACAACAACAAGTCTACCACAAAAACTATAGCGTGATCAAACTTAGGAATTTTTATGATAGCTTATAAAAATTCCACAAATTCTCTCACAAACACTCTACTCACGTATGCAAATACTCCACCACCTTAACAACGAGAATAACGAACTAAGAGAATAACGAACTAAACCCACGCACAGAGCTTAACTACAACACGTCCACACAGTCTGACGACACAGTAAACAATGCCAAATCCAAGAATTGACAGTAGCAGATCAGTGGCGCCACGTTTCATCAAGGGACAACCCAGCAGATGCACTGTCACGAGGATTAATGCCATCAAAATTGCCAGCCAGTCACTTGTGGTTCTTTGGTCCTTTGTTTTTGCATGGAAATGAAAATAAATGGCCAGTTAAATTCACCAAGTTAACTTATAACCCACAGTGTCCAGAAATGAAGCAAAAATCTTCCATCGTAACTAAAACAATGAATAAAGATGAACAAACAACATCCAATGTAACATCAGTGGCACTGGATTCACAAAGGGATTGATTTACAAAATCAATCATGAAAACTCATTCAACACACTTCAACGAGTAGTAGGTTACACACTTCGATTTATACGACGCATGAAAGGCATAACATGCAATGAGTTGACGCTAAGCACACAGGAACTAAATGACGCTCTTGTTACAATCATCAAGGTCATTCAAAAAAATGATTTCAGCGATGAGCTCAAAGAATTAAAGAAAGAAAGAACGGTAAAGGCCCAAAGCCCGTTAGCAGCCTTTTCTCCGTTCCTAGACAAGCAAGGTGTCATTCGTGTTGGAGGAAGACTGGAAGCCTCATCATTAAATTATGACGCCAAGCATCAAATTTTAGTTCCATACAATGACACATTGACGAAGCTTTTAATGGAAAA
This sequence comes from Meiosimyza platycephala, assembly GCA_963662105.1. NCBI lineage: Eukaryota > Metazoa > Arthropoda > Insecta > Diptera > Lauxaniidae > Meiosimyza > Meiosimyza platycephala. The sequence goes on along the minus strand of OY759210.1, from coordinate 40,274,123 downwards.
GGTATACAAGGAAAATATGCATTGTGGAGCTCAATCGCTCATATCATTCACAAGACAGAAATTTTGGCCAATCAAGGCAAAAATTATGGCTACAGCAATCATCCAACGGTGCGTTAAATGTAGCAAGGCGAAACCAACGATGTACTCCCAAATAATGGGAAACTTACCTGCTGACAGAATAACACCTAATCGACCATTCATTATTACCGGTGTTGACTACTTTGGACCAGTCTGGATGCATTACAAAATTCGAGGAAAACGTCCTCAAAAGGCTTATGTAGCAGTATTCTGTTGCTTCACTACAAAGGCTGTCCACTTGGAGCTCGTTAGCGACCTCACAACAGATGCCTTCATAGGAGCTTTAAAAAGATTTATTGGCCGAAGAGGTCATTGCCAAACTATATACTGCGACAATGCAACAAACTTCATTGGTGCCAGTAACCAATTACAGGAATTAAAAAATATTCTTCAATCCCAAAGAGCTAACGAAAAGATAACCACAGAATGCAACAATAGAGGCATTACTTTTAAATTCATACCTCCAAGTTCCCCTCACTTTGGAGGCCTATGGGAAGCAGCTGTTAAATCTGCAAAAGGTTTACTCATAAAAATCTTGACATCGGCATCCCTTACGTATGAGGAACTTGAAACAACGTTGGTTGAAGCAGAAGCCATTTTGAATTCACGACCTCTAACTCCCATGTCAAATGATCTTAATGACATGACAGCTCTTACACCAGGTCATTTTTTGATTGGAGAACCAATTAATTCATCAATTGATCCAGTTTCCACACCCACTAGTAACTCATTGCTAACCAGATGGAAACTGGTGACACATATTAAAGAAGAGTTCTGGAAACGATGGTCCCTGGAATATTTGAATGAACTTCAGTATCGTCACAAGTGGAAAGAACAAAGTTCAAATGCAAAGCTTGGCCAAATGGTTATCATAAAAGATGAAAATACTCCCTCATTGCGGTGGTCTTTAGGAAGAATTGAAAAGATTTATCATGGTCAGGATGGAGCTGTACGCGTAGCAGATGTTCGCACAGCGTCGGGGGTTCTTAAAAGACCTATACATAAGTTGTCACCATTACCAATTGAACCAACTGAGGAATTTACGCAGGTTAATTCTGAAGAGGTAGATGAGTTACAAAAAAAACGCGCACGAAAGGCATCAGTTGCCAGCAGCAAGACCGTATTGATCACTCTTATGATTACACTTCTAATGTTACCACTAGCGTTAGCACAAAACGTTAAAATACAGAAGTTTAACTCAGATATTGGTATACATTTTGAAGAGATTGGGAGACTCAAACCTGCTACAAGCCAATGGAACCTCATTGTCTACTATGATTTAGAACCATTAAAAACTGACATCATCGCACTGAAAAATGGTATTTCATTCCTTCATAATATATGTGGCAGAATAAATCGACAATGTAGTTGTAATACCACTTTATCTCATTTTCAACATATGGCTGATGTGCTTCAATTAGACAATTCCTTTTTGCCCACAGGTCGTGTAAAAAGAGGTGCCATAAATTTTGTAGGAAATGTGGCAAATTCACTTTTTGGAGTACTGGATTCCAATTACGCAGAAAAAATGTCACATACTATAGAGGAAGTAAAAGACAATGAAGATTATCTATTGAGATTGTTAAGAAACAAAACATCAATCATAGACTCCACTCTTAACTTAATAAAGGTAGACCGAAACACTACTAAGTTGAAATTCGAGCAAGTGGAAGGTCAATTAAATCTCCTCACAAAGGCAATAGAAAACATCGAAACGTCTGAATACCAATTCCTTCTATTCCAAACTTTCACATCCTTATCAGATCAACTGACACTTATTATTATCAACATACAGCGGGTGCAAACTGCACTCCTTGACGTATTGACCGACACACATCATGGAAAAATAAGTCCAGCTTTACTATCTGTAAATCAACTGCGCAAGGAGCTAAGAAACATCAAGGCCCACATGCCAGCCAACTTGGATATACCAGTCAAAGATGAGGACGCCATACAGTTATATAAAATCATGACAGTCAAGGGAGGAGTAACGAATGACAATGCAGTATTTCAGATTTCACTTCCACTGACCATCCAAGAACAATTTGATATACTTAAAATGACACCTATTCCAACCATAATTAACAATACACTAATAACTGTTGCACCTTGCGCGGAAACAATTGCCATTGACAAACATATGGATCAGTACATACCATTAAGTCAAGCTGATATTAAATCCTGTATTATCATTCAACAGGATCAAGTTGTATGCACAACTCGTCCAAGGTACCACAAAGAATCTCAAGTTTGTTCCTGTGAACTTGGGCTTCTCCAAAATGAAACACATGCCACCTGCAATTTAGAAAAGATTGAACAAAACTCAACATGGATTCAAACGGAACAACGAAACCAATGGATATTTGCGTTAAAATTTCCTACTCGGTTGACGATCGTATGTGACCAGAACTCACAACAGGTATCTTTGGCAGGTTCGGGGATTCTCACAATTGCACCCCAGTGTGTTGCCAAAAACAGCATTTTGACACTGGATGGATTCCATCTCATATCCAGCGCAATACGCACTTCCTACACTGGTTTCGGAAGTGTTCAAAGGTTATCCAATCCAGAGCAAATAAGAGCCGTATTAAGAAATGACACTAGTATCCTTTATGATGACCAAATAAAAAATCTTACTGAATTGCATATGCTATTAACAACAGAAAATTTTATACTGCCACATAAACTACAACATCAAAATACTTGGAACACCGCATTTGCCAGCACAGCATTAATTTTAGCAGTCATAATAATATTATTCATCGCTATAAAGCACATAGTAAGACGATTCACATCAACAACAACAAAGCCTACACCTAAGCCACGTTCGACTGTGCAGCAAAAACCCGACTTCGCTATCAATTTGGACGACAGCAGTTGAATTATATTCAACGGGGGGAGGATGTTCAGTTTCACTTATTCAATTATAATCTCACATACATATTTTACACAATTGCAACCCCTTAAGCATATCAAAATGTTTAGTATTGACAAAATGCAAAACATTGCAATTTATTTGAAGTCAATGTTCGCTTTTGCTTTATTGACAAAATGCAAACATTGCAACTTCTTTAAAGTCAATGCTCGCTTTTGTTTTGTTTATGGTGGCTGCATTTTAAGTAGGTCACAATTTTTAAATTAATGAAATTATGATTTGGTACACAATTTGTAATTATCGATTAAGTATATAATAGACATAAATTAAATAAAATTTTGCCATTACATAGCAACACAAAAAGAAAGCAACACCTATTTTATATTAAAGGTTTTCTTTGTCATTTTTTGATATTTAGTGGCCAACACAGCAAGACACCCCCGACCACTGGTAAGGTGCCTTGCTTTCATTTAAACACTGTTATTGTGGGTTTATGTGCCTGCAATAACAATCAAACAACATTTAAACACTGTTATTGTGGGTTTATGTGCCTGCAATAACAATCAAACAACCTAAATAGTACTGGTTCAAGTGCCAGGACTATTTTAGCGTTATAGGCAGGTAAACTAACCTTTGCCGCAAAACATTGGTGACCCCGACGTGATACAACAGTCAGCATAAGGTGGACACAGCAGCCATCAGATCATACAACAGTCAGCATAAGGTGGACACAGCAGCCATCTGATTATTCAACAGTCAGCATAAGGTGGACACAGCAGCCATCTACTACCAGTAAACAACTCTTTTTCATCTATTCATGATGGTGTTCAACGGCTTGGCAAAGAACCAGCAATCCCTTGGAGAAGAAATTCAAAGCGTGGTGAGGAACTTTAAAAAGGATTCCTCAGAACGGAAAGGGACATCAAATTACTTTCAAGAGCGTTTACGGCGAATAAGCCAAGCATGGGAAAAGTTTGAGGAAACAGATACAAAAATCCGCATATTGAACGACCTCCCATTAGAACACGACTACTTTACTTAGTCGAAACTTACACAAAAATCTTCGAGGAAGCAGCTGCAAAGATAGACGCAACTAACTCAGTGAAATCAGTGTTTCCACAAAGGTCTGCAGTCAGTCAGCATACAACTACAGCATGCAGTCAGCAACATACGCAGAACATCCAAGGTCCAGATGACACACGTACAGATGATGCTGACCAGCAGCAGAGGGGGCTTATTCGAAAATTTGAAGCCCAACTGTCAACATTAAAAAGACACCTGGCCAACGCTGAATCTACACAAACAAACCATTCACGTATCTCCAGTGAGCTGAAATTAAACACGATCAAACAGCTTTGGGGAAAAATAGAACAAATCAACGATGAAATCTGGCAGCAAATGGAAGACCCATCATCCAAAGGATACGATCTGTCCACGTTCATCCAATTGGAAGAGGAGGTGGTACAAAAGATAATCGTTCTAACTGAAGATCTGGAAAACTACCAAGGGAGCAATCCAGATACAATGCAAGTCAGCACAGCAAGCCTGCAGGGAGCTCTACCACTGCCAAAGGTTGCTCTCCCAAAATTTGATGGTGATTACATGAAGTGGCGTCAATTTTTTGATTTATTTCTTCAAATGATTCACAACCAAGCGCTACCAAATGTGCAGAAGATGTGGTATTTGAAGTCAAACGTCACTGGAGAAGCAGAAAAGCTAATTCGACATCTCTCATTGAGTGAGGCGAATTATACAACAGCCTGGACGTTACTTCAAGATCGGTACAACAACCAAAGAGTCCTAACAAACACTCTTGTATCGAAATTATTGGAGCAGCCAACCTTATCAGCAGCGTCATCCAAAACAATCAAGGAGCTGCATGATACAACACAAGAATGCTTGTTAGCATTGGAAAATCTGGGAGTAGTGACGAACTCATGGGATCCGCTACTACTTCCAATTTTAATAAAAAAGTTGGATCGCGAAACTCATATTTTATATGAGCAAACTATTGCAAATCATAAAGAAATTCCAAAATTAAACGAATTTCTTACTTTTTTGGAAGCCCAGTTCCAAATGATGGAGGCTATTGGGGCCAAACAAAGACCTATGAGAGTGCTAACAACAACAGTACATCAAAAATGTAAATTCTGTCATGAAAAAGAACACTTTTTGTTTACATGTGCCAAATTTTTGAAGGCTTCAGTTAAAGACAGGATGAATCATGTGATCAAAAATCGACTCTGTACAAATTGTCTCAGAAGTGGGCACAGCACCTCTAATTGTCATAGCAGATCTTGCACCAGATGTCAGAAAAAACACAATACATTGTTACATCAGGAAAAAGACGGTCTACACATAGCTGCAACATCTTCTAATGAACATAATTCAAACTCTCCTGTTAGCCTTACAACCTACAACAACACCCAAAAAAAGGGCTACGTGCTACTTAGCACAGCTTTAATTAAGGTAAATACAGCAAATGGAAAGGTGATAACCTGCAGAGTACTGTTGGACGCTGGTTCCCAAATCAACATTATTACTAGCAGGCTTGCAAAACGCCTTGGTGTATCAGGTCAGATGACCTCAATGTCCATAGAAGGAATTGGAAGGAAAAAACAAATTTCAACTCAGCGGGCCTACATTAATATTCATTCCCGTATAAATGGATACCAAAAACCATTGGAAGCATACGTTCTGCCACAAATTACTACATTGCAGCCTTCGCAATCGTTAGATACATCATCATGGTCAATTCCAAAAAATATTGAACTAGCAGACCCTTACTTCAACCAAGCGGCGAATATTGACATCCTTTTGGGAGCAGAATTTTATCATCAATTGCTGACCAATGGACAAATCAAACTATCAAGTGATCTACCTATACTTCAAAATACCGTTTTTGGATGGATTTTTTCAGGAAAAGTAGGCGACTCCTACCTTTATAACAGGAACGAGTGTGCCGCAACATGTGGCATATGTACAAAAACTGAGGAAGATCTAGATGAAATGATTCAACGATTGTGGCAGATGGATGATCCGGAACCCAAAAATTCAAAGTTAACTATGGAAGAAGAATTTTGCGAGACACACTTTCAAAACAACACTCAAAGGGACTCATTGGGACGCTTCATGGTAAGGCTATCATTCCAAAAAGATCCTGAGAACCTAAAAGATTCAGAAACAATAGCAATGACCAGATTCTTTTCCCTTGAGAAAAGACTATCTAAGGATCAAAACCTCAGAGAACAGTACGTCAAATTTATGAACGAGTATGAAGAATTGGGACATATGGAGCAGATAACCACTAAAAACAAATCTACACCACATTATGTTATCCAGCATCACTGTGTACTGAAACCAGATAGCAGCAGTACAAAACTTAGAGTAGTGTTTGACGCCTCATGTAAAACTAGTTCTGGCATATCACTGAATGACATTTTATTTACTGTTTTCGATCCTTCTGCGTTTCCGATTACCAAGATTTGTTTTTTGCACCGATATTCAAAAAATGTATCGACAAATTTCAGTGCACCCAGCGGATAGGAAATTTCAAACTATTTTTTGGAGGAATCATCCTGGTGAGCCTGTCCGCCATTATCAGTTAAACACAGTGACATATGGCACCAGATCCGCCCCGTACTTAGCAGCAAGATGCCTGCAACAGCTTGCAGAAGAAAATACAGAAAAATTTGAACTGGGAGCACAAGTCTTAAAAAATAATTTTTACGTAGATGACTGTCTCAGTGGATCCAATAAACTATCAACGGTATTGGAGATGCAAACCACCCACAAATATTACAAGATATTGATAAGGATGATCAGGAAATTGATTTAGATTTTGACAATGATGATAATACCTCCATAAAAACACTTGGGTTAGTCTGGCAACCAAAACAGGATAAATTTTGCATCAGATCTACGCCTCATGCAACAAACAAAATCACGAAACGCACAATCACGTCAGAAGTTGCAAAAATATTTGATCCATTAGGGATACTTGGCCCAGTTATAGTAACAGCCAAGATCATCATACAAGACTTATGGCAATTAAAACTTTCCTGGGACCAGGCAATACCAATCGAATTACATTCCAAATGGATGACCTTCCGAGACGATTTAAAGGCACTGAACAATTTTAGCTTTGAAAGACACGTTTTTGGACAACATGTAGCATCATCTGTTCAACTTCATGCCTTTTGTGATGCATCAGAAAAGGCCTACGGAGCTGCAATTTTCGTGCGTGCAACGTTAAAAGACGGTCGCATAGTCGTAAGACTACTATGTTCAAAATCCCGTGTGGCACCTCTGAAAAAACAAACAATTCCACGCCTGGAGCTATGTGCAGCAGTCCTCAGCACAACGTTAATGAAAAGGGTGAAGAACGATCTTAATCATAAGAGACAGATACACTTTTGGACGGATTCGGAAATTGTACTCTATTGGATAAACTCAAAATCATCTGCACTTCAAACGTTTGTCGCAAACAGGATCAGCCAAATCCAAGAATTGACAATTCCTAGTGTTTTTAACGTCAACCCCTGCCGAGACGGCTTAATTTGACGGTGCTCTACGCACAGACTCGAAACTTACGCGTCGAGCGGCGCCCCCCCGGCGAACATGAAACCCGGTGGATCCCGAGCCCCATGCGGACCGAAGGCACCATTTCTAGGCCATGCAAATGGGCATGACCTAACACCTGGTCGGTGTCGAGGCCTATCTAAAACCTCCGTCATTCTATGGGAAATGACACCCGGTTGCAATGCAACTCCACACCGGGGGAATAAATTCCCCCTACCCGCGATTTTGGGTATAAACCACAGCCACCACGATCGCCCACAAGGGGGCCAACCCACTGCCAGGCGAAAACCGAAGTTTTAGGGGCTCCTGACAACCCGAGGTACCAGAAAACCTCCGGTCAGGTTTCGTAGCAAGCTACTACCAGTTTAGCTCCATTCAGCATAGGACTGGCCACCTGACATTCAACAATCACACAACAACACAACATATAGTCAATCGAAACATGAAACATTTACATGCAACATGTAACAAAAGCCCTAGCCTACCTAATCGCCCAACTACCTAACACCTAAACCCCAACTAATCCCTACTCCAGACCTCTCAATTGACCACGCCTCCTCCGCCTTGTGAAAACCTCCCCCGCAAAACTATTCAACAAGGAGATGCGCTCACTGGAAGCGAGTACACCTCCAAGATCATACCTACCACTTGGCTGCGCTACGATCCCAAAGGACTCTATATTGCGGATGTCCTCATAAAAAGGGCAATCACACAACACGTGCAGTGTGTCCTCAAGCACCGCCCCACAATCGCAACCCTGGACCATGGGAACCATGCCCCGTCAGCAGGAAGCCCAGAAAAAGGTTAAAACCAAATTCGGGGTGATTTCCCACAAACGTGACATCCCCAATGAAGCCGAACGTCGTCCTGCCTTTCAAACTGTTCACCCATCTAGCCTGCCACCGAGATGTGACGCATTCATTCAAGAAACTTTTACGTTCCTTTAAACTCATGCCACCAATGTTAGCAGTATCCAACCACCCATTTACTGGAGGCAGTCCTCTCCGGATTCCGTAGGCAATACGGCAACGTACTACCTCCAGGTCCAAAGGGGGTGCCCCCATTAGCACCTGTAAGGCCTCCGTGGAGACCGTACGGCACACGGGCATACAAGCGAGCAGAGCAACACGTTGACAAGAAAGTATCCTAGTAGAACCCACAACAGACAAAGCAGTTTCCCACCATACAGGAGCGCCATATGTTGCGCAAGCAACAAACAGCCCTGCATATATAGTGCGAACAGCCCGCCTGCTGAGGCCCCACTCATTCCTCAAAACACGACGCACCTGCCCTGCAACGGACAGTAAACGTTCCCGGACTCTATTCAAATGAGGCAAAAATCCCAGTCGCTCTTGCATCGTTATCCCCAGGTATTTGACCTCAGTCACATACCTAAGGCTAACTCCGTTGATTCTTACCACTGGAGGGCGACTAAGTGCCAAGCTGCCTTTCAGCAGCATTGTCACCGTCTTCTCCATTGATACATCAACCCCGACACTCCTGCCCCATTCATACACTAAAGCTAGCGATTCACTTGCCCTACTCTCAAGTTCGGCACGAGACTGGCCCTCGATCAAAATCAAGAGGTCATCAGCGTAAGCGCAACTTCTACACACGGTAGCGAGCCGTCGCAATAAAGGGTCCATCATGAGGTTCCAAATAAATGGACCACAGATGGAGCCCTGTGGGCACCCACGTACCACATCAATAAACAATGTTTCGCCTACACCAATAACCCCAGCCCTTCTGCCGGAAAAGTAACTTTGCCAAAGGTTACCCTCCCGACATCCAAGCTCACTCAACCTATGTAACACGGCTTGCCATCTCAAACAGTCAAAAGCGCCCCGGAAGTCCACAAATATGCCCAAGACATATTTGGAGACACTACCATTGACAAACGTTTTCATGTACTCCCATGCATCTATAACACTACGTCCCTGCCGAAATCCGTACTGTGTTTCGCATAACTGGTATGGCCCATCCAAAAGTCTTTCCACCATAACCCTTTCAAGTACTTTTCCAAGCACCGGAAGAAGGCTGATGCCCCGATAAGAACGAGGATTACTCCTGATCTTATCAGGCGACTTGAGGAGTACAACCACACGAGCACACTTCCACGCAGTAGGGAAATACCCCTCACTGAGGCATTTCCCGTACAAGCACTCAAGGTACTCAGGTATAGCCCGCCAGATGGCCTTAGCCATCTCGCCAGTCATACCATCCATACCCGGAGACTTTCTCGACTTCACCAAAGACATAGCATACGCTATCTCACCCACATCCAACCCAGCGGTATCAACTACTACTGGGACCGGAGTCCGAGCAGCAGTCTCCTCCCTAGGAAAGAAGGAGCTCAACAGCAGGTTCATGCAATCCTTCCACTCCGTCACCAAGGTATTTCCGTTGCAAAGACTTGCAATGTTCAACGCCTTGCCACGACCCCGACAAATCCTATAAACTTGACCCCACGGATCATTCCGGTTCTCGTGCACGAACTCCCGCCACTCATTTTCCTTCACCCGTACTATCATACGCTTGTACTCAACCAAGCACAACCGATATGCGGCCCGACGCTCACTCACGTCCTCAGCATTAGCCACCCTGGCCCTTTGGAATCGCTTCCTAAAAGACCTGAGTGACCTCCGCTTTAGCATGAGCTCGCGTGTCCACCACCTTACTTTCTTGCGATTTGTCTTACGACATCGCGCAAATAAGGTGTCGTTCACATCAGTGAACCAGCCGTCAATCACACCGATTTGCTCATCCACACCCATGTTGACAAACGCATGAAGTGGCACACCAAGGGCCTTTCCTCTAACTAGCTCTGAATACGCGTTCCAATTTGCAGAACAAGTGCGCCATGCCCTGAGCTCCAACCTTTCTTGTGCTACTAAATCATGGGTAAGCACAACCTGAATCAGATTGTGATCACTCATTTGCTGGTCACCCAGCACACACCATTCAAGGTGATAGGATCTAGCAGCCACATTATTAGATACTGTCACGTCTATATCGCTCACACCTCTAGGACCATCAAACGTGAACAACACACTGGGTTCATTCAGGATGCAGATATCCCTACTAACAAAGAATTCACTAAGCACCCGTCCCCTTATGTCGTTCGAATGCCCAGTACGACAGGGCATTTTACTGAACCACAAAGGAGAGGCCGCATTCGCATCCATGCCATGGATGAGCGGAATGCTACTCGCAAGTAGTAGCACCGTATCCAAATACGCGATATATGGCTCTAGAGGTTCCCCAAACTTGAAATACATACTACTCAAGAACAGTTTTCCATGCTCGCCCTCAGCACACACAACAACGCCCCACCTACTTACATCAACAACCATACATTGAACATGCACGTCATTGACGATAACGGCAGAATTAGCCCTTAGATCAGGAAAGACCCGCATATGAGCGGGTAACCCTCGTACAACACCATTGGTTGCATAAGGTTCCTGAACTAGAGCGAACTCTATACCTCCCTCCACTAGCCTAACACCTAAATCACACATGACAGAGTACGCCCCCTGACAATTCAATTGAGCAATACGCATAGGCACTAATATCTAGCGTCGGCCCGGGCAACAATTGCACCGTAAATGGGACACGGTGGACATCATGTAATGCCCTGCCGGTTGACCCTTAAACGCGCAATTGCGACAATGCAGTGCATTGACACAACTCGCGACACGATGCCCTTCCTGACCGCACCGACGGCAGAGATCTTTGTCCATACGACATTGACTCACCCTGTGGTCAAAACTCATACACCGAAAGCATCCAAGCATCGGATCATGCGCCTTTACCCTGAAGGAGAACCACTTGATGTAGCAGCGATCCGCAGCAAGGAGAACACCAGTGACAGCACTGGTGCCCTCCAAGACAACGTTCACTGGTCCACCAGCGCCAGCCTTCCAGGCAGGACTCACAATCTTTACACTTTTCTGAAAGGTCTCCAAAGTCATCGAGTCCTTCAGGTTTTTACCGTAGAGCTCACCCATGAATTCATCAGGGGTGATATCCACGTCCACCTTCTGGACGACCACTCTGGAGCCTAACTTCCGATCCTCGCACACTTTTAAACCTACTTTCTCGAAAGTAGTGTTCGCCGCGATCTTCTTCAACTCCGCAACCGAAGGGGTACGAATGACTGCACCGCCACTGCGGATGGGCTTCACGCCATGGACACGCACACCTAAAGTGGGTCCAACCTCTTTTACTACCTTCTTGGCAACCTCCTCAGATGTAGGGCCAGCCACCTTACTCCTGACCACCAAGGACCAGGTCTCCACCGGCTTCTCCCCCTCAGAGGGGCCGCAGCAGGCGCAGGGACACCAACGGGAGCCCGAACGCCCACTGCAGCTGGCGTTGAAACGCACCCGCGCAGCACGGTTTCACCCTTCGTCTGGTGAACATCCAGACGCCCCTTCAGTCTCTCATTCTCCCCAATGAGATCCATCAGCAACACCTCAAACTCGCCGGCGATCCCTATCACCTCCTGCGCAACACTATTTTCTACCCGCCCATCTAATACCGCTTTAATGAGGCGACCAGTGACCGCCTTCATCGAGCGAACCTCGAATCTAGCGCCCCCTGACACCCCATTTCCAGCAGCCAGGCTGCCAGAGACGACGCCAGACCTGCCGGAGCCAACCTTGGCTGAGCCAGTTTTGACTCCAGCAGTCCCAGCGCCCCCCCCCAGCAGCCACCTTCGCACTCGCCTTTCCAGCAGAAGGCTCAGAAGCCCCAGCCCCTTTTGCGGCACACTCCTCCTCTAATCTAACCTTACCCCCTTCCCCATTTGAAACTATAGGGTCAGCCTCCATGCTGTCCCTCCTGCTAACTCTACCCACTTTTACGGCACTCTGGACGGAACCGTCAGAGTCCGTCACGTCGCTACTAGTATGCCGCACGGCCCTCTTCTTTGCCCGCTTTCCGGGAGGCATCTCCAGTGCACGATAACACTGACTACACAGTGCCTATCCAGCCACTAACCAGCAAGAGCTTCTCCAACTTTCAAATCCGGTATGAGTAGGTTACAGAGCCCCTCAACTGTATACCCACAGTTGATATCAAACTGTACTTAGGGGGGTGCCTTTTAAACTGCGCAGTACCCAATACACTAACCAACTAATTGGTTAGCGAGTACACAATCAGTTTAATGCACAACCGATGCACAAACCACCAATGAAAGCTATCAGAGAGCTTCCACTAGCCACCAGCAGGCGCGACACCACAATCACGCCACTCACAAAAATTTAAGTAAACAAGTTACCGTACTTTCGTACAACAACAAGTCTACCACAAAAACTATAGCGTGATCAAACTTAGGAATTTTTATGATAGCTTATAAAAATTCCACAAATTCTCTCACAAACACTCTACTCACGTATGCAAATACTCCACCACCTTAACAACGAGAATAACGAACTAAGAGAATAACGAACTAAACCCACGCACAGAGCTTAACTACAACACGTCCACACAGTCTGACGACACAGTAAACAATGCCAAATCCAAGAATTGACAGTAGCAGATCAGTGGCGCCACGTTTCATCAAGGGACAACCCAGCAGATGCACTGTCACGAGGATTAATGCCATCAAAATTGCCAGCCAGTCACTTGTGGTTCTTTGGTCCTTTGTTTTTGCATGGAAATGAAAATAAATGGCCAGTTAAATTCACCAAGTTAACTTATAACCCACAGTGTCCAGAAATGAAGCAAAAATCTTCCATCGTAACTAAAACAATGAATAAAGATGAACAAACAACATCCAATGTAACATCAGTGGCACTGGATTCACAAAGGGATTGATTTACAAAATCAATCATGAAAACTCATTCAACACACTTCAACGAGTAGTAGGTTACACACTTCGATTTATACGACGCATGAAAGGCATAACATGCAATGAGTTGACGCTAAGCACACAGGAACTAAATGACGCTCTTGTTACAATCATCAAGGTCATTCAAAAAAATGATTTCAGCGATGAGCTCAAAGAATTAAAGAAAGAAAGAACGGTAAAGGCCCAAAGCCCGTTAGCAGCCTTTTCTCCGTTCCTAGACAAGCAAGGTGTCATTCGTGTTGGAGGAAGACTGGAAGCCTCATCATTAAATTATGACGCCAAGCATCAAATTTTAGTTCCATACAATGACACATTGACGAAGCTTTTAATGGAAAAGGTATACAAGGAAAATATGCATTGTGGAGCTCAATCGCTCATATCATTCACAAGACAGAAATTTTGGCCAATCAAGGCAAAAATTATGGCTACAGCAATCATCCAACGGTGCGTTAAATGTAGCAAGGCGAAACCAACGATGTACTCCCAAATAATGGGAAACTTACCTGCTGACAGAATAACACCTAATCGACCATTCATTATTACCGGTGTTGACTACTTTGGACCAGTCTGGATGCATTACAAAATTCGAGGAAAACGTCCTCAAAAGGCTTATGTAGCAGTATTCTGTTGCTTCACTACAAAGGCTGTCCACTTGGAGCTCGTTAGCGACCTCACAACAGATGCCTTCATAGGAGCTTTAAAAAGATTTATTGGCCGAAGAGGTCATTGCCAAACTATATACTGCGACAATGCAACAAACTTCATTGGTGCCAGTAACCAATTACAGGAATTAAAAAATATTCTTCAATCCCAAAGAGCTAACGAAAAGATAACCACAGAATGCAACAATAGAGGCATTACTTTTAAATTCATACCTCCAAGTTCCCCTCACTTTGGAGGCCTATGGGAAGCAGCTGTTAAATCTGCAAAAGGTTTACTCATAAAAATCTTGACATCGGCATCCCTTACGTATGAGGAACTTGAAACAACGTTGGTTGAAGCAGAAGCCATTTTGAATTCACGACCTCTAACTCCCATGTCAAATGATCTTAATGACATGACAGCTCTTACACCAGGTCATTTTTTGATTGGAGAACCAATTAATTCATCAATTGATCCAGTTTCCACACCCACTAGTAACTCATTGCTAACCAGATGGAAACTGGTGACACATATTAAAGAAGAGTTCTGGAAACGATGGTCCCTGGAATATTTGAATGAACTTCAGTATCGTCACAAGTGGAAAGAACAAAGTTCAAATGCAAAGCTTGGCCAAATGGTTATCATAAAAGATGAAAATACTCCCTCATTGCGGTGGTCTTTAGGAAGAATTGAAAAGATTTATCATGGTCAGGATGGAGCTGTACGCGTAGCAGATGTTCGCACAGCGTCGGGGGTTCTTAAAAGACCTATACATAAGTTGTCACCATTACCAATTGAACCAACTGAGGAATTTACGCAGGTTAATTCTGAAGAGGTAGATGAGTTACAAAAAAAACGCGCACGAAAGGCATCAGTTGCCAGCAGCAAGACCGTATTGATCACTCTTATGATTACACTTCTAATGTTACCACTAGCGTTAGCACAAAACGTTAAAATACAGAAGTTTAACTCAGATATTGGTATACATTTTGAAGAGATTGGGAGACTCAAACCTGCTACAAGCCAATGGAACCTCATTGTCTACTATGATTTAGAACCATTAAAAACTGACATCATCGCACTGAAAAATGGTATTTCATTCCTTCATAATATATGTGGCAGAATAAATCGACAATGTAGTTGTAATACCACTTTATCTCATTTTCAACATATGGCTGATGTGCTTCAATTAGACAATTCCTTTTTGCCCACAGGTCGTGTAAAAAGAGGTGCCATAAATTTTGTAGGAAATGTGGCAAATTCACTTTTTGGAGTACTGGATTCCAATTACGCAGAAAAAATGTCACATACTATAGAGGAAGTAAAAGACAATGAAGATTATCTATTGAGATTGTTAAGAAACAAAACATCAATCATAGACTCCACTCTTAACTTAATAAAGGTAGACCGAAACACTACTAAGTTGAAATTCGAGCAAGTGGAAGGTCAATTAAATCTCCTCACAAAGGCAATAGAAAACATCGAAACGTCTGAATACCAATTCCTTCTATTCCAAACTTTCACATCCTTATCAGATCAACTGACACTTATTATTATCAACATACAGCGGGTGCAAACTGCACTCCTTGACGTATTGACCGACACACATCATGGAAAAATAAGTCCAGCTTTACTATCTGTAAATCAACTGCGCAAGGAGCTAAGAAACATCAAGGCCCACATGCCAGCCAACTTGGATATACCAGTCAAAGATGAGGACGCCATACAGTTATATAAAATCATGACAGTCAAGGGAGGAGTAACGAATGACAATGCAGTATTTCAGATTTCACTTCCACTGACCATCCAAGAACAATTTGATATACTTAAAATGACACCTATTCCAACCATAATTAACAATACACTAATAACTGTTGCACCTTGCGCGGAAACAATTGCCATTGACAAACATATGGATCAGTACATACCATTAAGTCAAGCTGATATTAAATCCTGTATTATCATTCAACAGGATCAAGTTGTATGCACAACTCGTCCAAGGTACCACAAAGAATCTCAAGTTTGTTCCTGTGAACTTGGGCTTCTCCAAAATGAAACACATGCCACCTGCAATTTAGAAAAGATTGAACAAAACTCAACATGGATTCAAACGGAACAACGAAACCAATGGATATTTGCGTTAAAATTTCCTACTCGGTTGACGATCGTATGTGACCAGAACTCACAACAGGTATCTTTGGCAGGTTCGGGGATTCTCACAATTGCACCCCAGTGTGTTGCCAAAAACAGCATTTTGACACTGGATGGATTCCATCTCATATCCAGCGCAATACGCACTTCCTACACTGGTTTCGGAAGTGTTCAAAGGTTATCCAATCCAGAGCAAATAAGAGCCGTATTAAGAAATGACACTAGTATCCTTTATGATGACCAAATAAAAAATCTTACTGAATTGCATATGCTATTAACAACAGAAAATTTTATACTGCCACATAAACTACAACATCAAAATACTTGGAACACCGCATTTGCCAGCACAGCATTAATTTTAGCAGTCATAATAATATTATTCATCGCTATAAAGCACATAGTAAGACGATTCACATCAACAACAACAAAGCCTACACCTAAGCCACGTTCGACTGTGCAGCAAAAACCCGACTTCGCTATCAATTTGGACGACAGCAGTTGAATTATATTCAACGGGGGGAGGATGTTCAGTTTCACTTATTCAATTATAATCTCACATACATATTTTACACAATTGCAACCCCTTAAGCATATCAAAATGTTTAGTATTGACAAAATGCAAAACATTGCAATTTATTTGAAGTCAATGTTCGCTTTTGCTTTATTGACAAAATGCAAACATTGCAACTTCTTTAAAGTCAATGCTCGCTTTTGTTTTGTTTATGGTGGCTGCATTTTAAGTAGGTCACAATTTTTAAATTAATGAAATTATGATTTGGTACACAATTTGTAATTATCGATTAAGTATATAATAGACATAAATTAAATAAAATTTTGCCATTACATAGCAACACAAAAAGAAAGCAACACCTATTTTATATTAAAGGTTTTCTTTGTCATTTTTTGATATTTAGTGGCCAACACAGCAAGACACCCCCGACCACTGGTAAGGTGCCTTGCTTTCATTTAAACACTGTTATTGTGGGTTTATGTGCCTGCAATAACAATCAAACAACATTTAAACACTGTTATTGTGGGTTTATGTGCCTGCAATAACAATCAAACAACCTAAATAGTACTGGTTCAAGTGCCAGGACTATTTTAGCGTTATAGGCAGGTAAACTAACCTTTGCCGCAAAACATTGGTGACCCCGACGTGATACAACAGTCAGCATAAGGTGGACACAGCAGCCATCAGATCATACAACAGTCAGCATAAGGTGGACACAGCAGCCATCTGATTATTCAACAGTCAGCATAAGGTGGACACAGCAGCCATCTACTACCAGTAAACAACTCTTTTTCATCTATTCATGATGGTGTTCAACGGCTTGGCAAAGAACCAGCAATCCCTTGGAGAAGAAATTCAAAGCGTGGTGAGGAACTTTAAAAAGGATTCCTCAGAACGGAAAGGGACATCAAATTACTTTCAAGAGCGTTTACGGCGAATAAGCCAAGCATGGGAAAAGTTTGAGGAAACAGATACAAAAATCCGCATATTGAACGACCTCCCATTAGAACACGACTACTTTACTTAGTCGAAACTTACACAAAAATCTTCGAGGAAGCAGCTGCAAAGATAGACGCAACTAACTCAGTGAAATCAGTGTTTCCACAAAGGTCTGCAGTCAGTCAGCATACAACTACAGCATGCAGTCAGCAACATACGCAGAACATCCAAGGTCCAGATGACACACGTACAGATGATGCTGACCAGCAGCAGAGGGGGCTTATTCGAAAATTTGAAGCCCAACTGTCAACATTAAAAAGACACCTGGCCAACGCTGAATCTACACAAACAAACCATTCACGTATCTCCAGTGAGCTGAAATTAAACACGATCAAACAGCTTTGGGGAAAAATAGAACAAATCAACGATGAAATCTGGCAGCAAATGGAAGACCCATCATCCAAAGGATACGATCTGTCCACGTTCATCCAATTGGAAGAGGAGGTGGTACAAAAGATAATCGTTCTAACTGAAGATCTGGAAAACTACCAAGGGAGCAATCCAGATACAATGCAAGTCAGCACAGCAAGCCTGCAGGGAGCTCTACCACTGCCAAAGGTTGCTCTCCCAAAATTTGATGGTGATTACATGAAGTGGCGTCAATTTTTTGATTTATTTCTTCAAATGATTCACAACCAAGCGCTACCAAATGTGCAGAAGATGTGGTATTTGAAGTCAAACGTCACTGGAGAAGCAGAAAAGCTAATTCGACATCTCTCATTGAGTGAGGCGAATTATACAACAGCCTGGACGTTACTTCAAGATCGGTACAACAACCAAAGAGTCCTAACAAACACTCTTGTATCGAAATTATTGGAGCAGCCAACCTTATCAGCAGCGTCATCCAAAACAATCAAGGAGCTGCATGATACAACACAAGAATGCTTGTTAGCATTGGAAAATCTGGGAGTAGTGACGAACTCATGGGATCCGCTACTACTTCCAATTTTAATAAAAAAGTTGGATCGCGAAACTCATATTTTATATGAGCAAACTATTGCAAATCATAAAGAAATTCCAAAATTAAACGAATTTCTTACTTTTTTGGAAGCCCAGTTCCAAATGATGGAGGCTATTGGGGCCAAACAAAGACCTATGAGAGTGCTAACAACAACAGTACATCAAAAATGTAAATTCTGTCATGAAAAAGAACACTTTTTGTTTACATGTGCCAAATTTTTGAAGGCTTCAGTTAAAGACAGGATGAATCATGTGATCAAAAATCGACTCTGTACAAATTGTCTCAGAAGTGGGCACAGCACCTCTAATTGTCATAGCAGATCTTGCACCAGATGTCAGAAAAAACACAATACATTGTTACATCAGGAAAAAGACGGTCTACACATAGCTGCAACATCTTCTAATGAACATAATTCAAACTCTCCTGTTAGCCTTACAACCTACAACAACACCCAAAAAAAGGGCTACGTGCTACTTAGCACAGCTTTAATTAAGGTAAATACAGCAAATGGAAAGGTGATAACCTGCAGAGTACTGTTGGACTCTGGTTCCCAAATCAACATTATTACTAGCAGGCTTGCAAAACGCCTTGGTGTATCAGGTCAGATGACCTCAATGTCCATAGAAGGAATTGGAAGGAAAAAACAAGTTTCAACTCAGCGGGCCTACATTAATATTCATTCCCGTATAAATGGATACCAAAAACCATTGGAAGCATACGTTCTGCCACAAATTACTACATTGCAGCCTTCGCAATCGTTAGATACATCATCATGGTCAATTCCAAAAAATATTGAACTAGCAGACCCTTACTTCAACCAAGCGGCGAATATTGACATCCTTTTGGGAGCAGAATTTTATCATCAATTGCTGACCAATGGACAAATCAAACTATCAAGTGATCTACCTATACTTCAAAATACCGTTTTTGGATGGATTTTTTCAGGAAAAGTAGGCGACTCCTACCTTTATAACAGGAACGAGTGTGCCGCAACATGTGGCATATGTACAAAAACTGAGGAAGATCTAGATGAAATGATTCAACGATTGTGGCAGATGGATGATCCGGAACCCAAAAATTCAAAGTTAACTATGGCAGAAGAATTATGCGAGACACACTTTCAAAACAACACTCAAAGGGACTCATTGGGACGCTTCATGGTAAGGCTACCATTCCAACAAGATCCTGAGAACCTAAAAGATTCAGAAACAATAGCAATGACCAGATTCTTTTCCCTTGAGAAAAGACTATCTAAGGATCAAAACCTCAGAGAACAGTACGTCAAATTTATGAACGAGTATGAAGAATTGGGACATATGGAGCAGATAACCACTAAAAACAAATCTACACCACATTATGTTATCCCGCATCACTGTGTACTGAAACCAGATAGCAGCAGTACAAAACTTAGAGTAGTGTTTGACGCCTCATGTAAAACTAGTTCTGGCATATCACTGAATGACATTTTATTTACTGTTTTCGATCCTTCTGCGTTTCCGATTACCAAGATTTGTTTTTTGCACCGATATTCAAAAAATGTATCGACAAATTTCAGTGCACCCAGCGGATAGGAAATTTCAAACTATTTTTTGGAGGAATCATCCTGGTGAGCCTGTCCGCCATTATCAGTTAAACACAGTGACATATGGCACCAGATCCGCCCCGTACTTAGCAGCAAGATGCCTGTAACAGCTTGCAGAAGAAAATACAGAAAAATTTGAACTGGGAGCACAAGTCTTAAAAAATAATTTTTACGTAGATGACTGTCTCAGTGGATCCAATAAACTATCAACGGTATTGGAGATGCAGAGTCAACTGAAACGCATATTAGAACCTGTTGGCTTTAAACTTCGCAAGTGGTGTGCAAACCACCCACAAATATTACAAGATATTGATAAGGATGATCAGGAAATTGATTTAGATTTTGACAATGATGATAATACCTCCATAAAAACACTTGGGTTAGTCTGGCAACCAAAACAGGATAAATTTTGCATCAGATCTAAGCCTCATGCAACAAACAAAATCACGAAACGCACAATCACGTCAGAAGTTGCAAAAATATTTGATCCATTAGGGATACTTGGCCCAGTTATAGTAACAGCCAAGATCATATACAAGACTTATGGCAATTAAAACTTTCGTGGGACCAGGCAATACCAATCGAATTACATTCCAAATGGATGACCTTCCGAGACGATTTAAAGGCACTGAACAATTTTAGCTTTGAAAGACACGTTTTTGGACAACATGTAGCATCATCTGTTCAACTTCATGCCTTTTGTGATGCATCAGAAAAGGCCTACGGAGCTGCAATTTTCGTGCGTGCAACGTTAAGAGACGGTCGCATAGTCGTAAGACTACTATGTTCAAAGTCCCGGGTGGCACCTCTGAAAAAACAAACAATTCCACGCCTGGAGCTATGTGCAGCAGTCCTCAGCACAACGTTAATGAAAAGGGTGAAGAACGATCTTAATCATAAGGGACAGATACACTTTTGGACGGATTCGGAAATTGTGCTCTATTGGATAAACTCAAAATCATCTGCACTTCAAACGTTTGTCGCAAACAGGATCAGCCAAATCCAAGAATTGACAGTAGCAGATCAGTGGCGCCACGTTTCATCAAGGGACAACCCAGCAGATGCACTGTCACGAGGATTAATGCCATCAAAATTGCCAGCCAGTCACTTGTGGTTCTTTGGTCCTTTGTTTTTGCATGGAAATGAAAATAAATGGCCAGTTAAATTCACCAAGTTAACTTATAACCCACAGTGTCCAGAAATGAAGCAAAAATCTTCCATCGTAACTAAAACAATGAATAAAGATGAACAAACAACATCCAATGTAACATCAGTGGCACTGGATTCACAAAGGGATTGGATTTACAAAATCAATCATGGAAACTCATTCAACACACTTCAACGAGTAGTAGGTTACACACTTCGATTTATACGACGCATGAAAGGCATAACATGCAATGAGTTGACGCTAAGCACACAGGAACTAAATGACGCTCTTGTTACAATCATCAAGGTCATTCAAAAAAATGATTTCAGCGATGAGCTCAAAGAATTAAAGAAAGAAAGAACGGTAAAGGCCCAAAGCCCGTTAGCAGCCTTTTCTCCGTTCCTAGACAAGCAAGGTGTCATTCGTGTTGGAGGAAGACTGGAAGCCTCATCATTAAATTATGACGCCAAGCATCAAATTTTAGTTCCATACAATGACACATTGACGAAGCTTTTAATGGAAAAGGTACACAAGGAAAATATGCATTGTGGAGCTCAATCGCTCATATCATTCACAAGACAGAAATTTTGGCCAATCAAGGCAAAAATTATGGCTACAGCAATCATCCAACGGTGCGTTAAATGTAGCAAGGCGAAACCAACGATGTACTCCCAAATAATGGGAAACTTAACTGCTGACAGAATAACACCTAATCGACCATTCATTATTACCGGTGTTGACTACTTTGGACCAGTCTGGATACATTACAAAATTCGAGGAAAACGTCCTCAAAAGGCTTATGTAGCAGTATTCTGTTGCTTCACTACAAAGGCTGTCCACTTGGAGCTCGTTAGCGACCTCACAACAGATGCCTTCATAGGAGCTTTAAAAAGATTTATTGGCCGAAGAGGTCATTGCCAAACTATATACTGCGACAATGCAACAAACTTCATTGGTGCCAGTAACCAATTACAGGAATTAAAAAATATTCTTCAATCCCAAAGAGCTAACGAAAAGATAACCACAGAATGCAACAATAGAGGCATTACTTTTAAATTCATACCTCCAAGTTCCCCTCACTTTGGAGGCCTATGGGAAGCAGCTGTTAAATCTGCAAAAGGTTTACTCATAAAAATCTTGACATCGGCATCCCTTACGTATGAGGAACTTGAAACAACGTTGGTTGAAGCAGAAGCCATTTTGAATTCACGACCTCTAACTCCCATGTCAAATGATCTTAATGACATGACAGCTCTTACACCAGGTCATTTTTTGATTGGAGAACCAATTAATTCATCAATTGATCCAGTTTCCACACCCACTAGTAACTCATTGCTAACCAGATGGAAACTGGTGACACATATTAAAGAAGAGTTCTGGAAACGATGGTCCCTGGAATATTTGAATGAACTTCAGTATCGTCACAAGTGGAAAGAACAAAGTTCAAATGCAAAGCTTGGCCAAATGGTTATCATAAAAGATGACAATACTCCCTCATTGCGGTGGTCTTTAGGAAGAATTGAAAAGATTTATCATGGTCAGGATGGAGCTGTACGCGTAGCAGATGTTCGCACAGCGTCGGGGGTTCTTAAAAGACCTATACATAAGTTGTCACCATTACCAATTGAACCAACTGAGGAATTTACGCAGGTTAATTCTGAAGAGGTAGATGAGTTACAAAAAAAACGCGCACGAAAGGCATCAGTTGCCAGCAGCAAGACCGTATTGATCACTCTTATGATTACACTTCTAATGTTACCACTAGCGTTAGCACAAAACGTTAAAATACAGAAGTTTAACTCAGATATTGGTATACATTTTGAAGAGATTGGGAGACTCAAACTTGCTACAAGCCAATGGAACCTCATTGTCTACTATGATTTAGAACCATTAAAAACTGACATCATCGCACTGAAAAATGGTATTTCATTCCTTCATAATATATGTGGCAGAATAAATCGACAATGTAGTTGTAATACCACTTTATCTCATTTTCAACATATGGCTGATGTGCTTCAATTAGACAATTCCTTTTTGCCGACAGGTCGTGTAAAAAGAGGTGCCATAAATTTTGTAGGAAATGTGGCAAATTCACTTTTTGGAGTACTGGATTCCAATTACGCAGAAAAAATGTCACATACTATAGAGGAAGTAAAAGACAATGAAGATTATCTATTGAGATTGTTAAGAAACAAAACATCAATCATAGACTCCACTCTTAACTTAATAAAGGTAGACCGAAACACTACTAAGTTGAAATTCGAGCAAGTGGAAGGTCAATTAAATCTCCTCACAAAGGCAATAGAAAACATCGAAACGTCTGAATACCAATTCCTTCTATTCCAAACTTTCACATCCTTATCAGATCAACTGACACTTATTATTATCAACATACAGCGGGTGCAAACTGCACTCCTTGACGTATTGACCGACACACATCATGGAAAAATAAGTCCAGCTTTACTATCTGTAAATCAACTGCGCAAGGAGCTAAGAAACATCAAGGCCCACATGCCAGCCAACTTGGATATACCAGTCAAAGATGAGGACGCCATACAGTTATATAAAATCATGACAGTCAAGGGAGGAGTAACGAATGACAATGCAGTATTTCAGATTTCACTTCCACTGACCATCCAAGAACAATTTGATATACTTAAAATGACACCTATTCCAACCATAATTAACAATACACTAATAACTGTTGCACCTTGCGCGGAAACAATTGCCATTGACAAACATATGGATCAGTACATACCATTAAGTCAAGCTGATATTAAATCCTGTATTATCATTCAACAGGATCAAGTTGTATGCACAACTCGTCCAAGGTACCACAAAGAATCTCAAGTTTGTTCCTGTGAACTTGGGCTTCTCCAAAATGAAACACATGCCACCTGCAATTTAGAAAAGATTGAACAAAACTCAACATGGATTCAAACGGAACAACGAAACCAATGGATATTTGCGTTAAAATTTCCTACTCGGTTGACGATCGTATGTGACCAGAACTCACAACAGGTATCTTTGGCAGGTTCGGGGATTCTCTCAATTGCACCCCAGTGTGTTGCCAAAAACAGCATTTTGACACTGGATGGATTCCATCTCATATCCAGCGCAATACGCACTTCCTACACTGGTTTCGGAAGTGTTCAAAGGTTATCCAATCCAGAGCAAATAAGAGCCGTATTAAGAAATGACACTAGTATCCTTTATGATGACCAAATAAAAAATCTTACTGAATTGCATATGCTATTAACAACAGAAAATTTTATACTGCCACATAAACTACAACATCAAAATACTTGGAACACCGCATTTGCCAGCACAGCATTAATTTTAGCAGTCATAATAATATTATTCATCGCTATAAAGCACATAGTAAGACGATTCACATCAACAAAAACAAAGCCTACACCTAAGCCACGTTCGACTGTGCAGCAAAAACCCGACTTCGCTATCAATTTGGACGACAGCAGTTGAATTATATTCAACGGGGGGAGGATGTTCAGTTTCACTTATTCAATTATAATCTCACATACATATTTTACACAATTGCAACCCCTTAAGCATATCAAAATGTTTAGTATTGACAAAATGCAAAACATTGCAATTTATTTGAAGTCAATGTTCGCTTTTGCTTTATTGACAAAATGCAAACATTGCAACTTCTTTAAAGTCAATGCTCGCTTTTGTTTTGTTTATGGTGGCTGCATTTTAAGTAGGTCACAATTTTTAAATTAATGAAATTATGATTTGGTACACAATTTGTAATTATCGATTAAGTATATAATAGACATAAATTAAATAAAATTTTGCCATTACATAGCAACACAAAAAGAAAGCAACACCTATTTTATATTAAAGGTTTTCTTTGTCATTTTTTGATATTTAGTGGCCAACACAGCAAGACACCCCCGACCACTGGTAAGGTGCCTTGCTTTCATTTAAACACTGTTATTGTGGGTTTATGTGCCTGCAATAACAATCAAACAACATTTAAACACTGTTATTGTGGGTTTATGTGCCTGCAATAACAATCAAACAACCTAAATAGTACTGGTTCAAGTGCCAGGACTATTTTAGCGTTATAGGCAGGTAAACTAACCTTTGCCGCAAAACATTGGTGACCCCGACGTGATACAACAGTCAGCATAAGGTGGACACAGCAGCCATCAGATCATACAACAGTCAGCATAAGGTGGACACAGCAGCCATCTGATTATTCAACAGTCAGCATAAGGTGGACACAGCAGCCATCTACTACCAGTAAACAACTCTTTTTCATCTATTCATGATGGTGTTCAACGGCTTGGCAAAGAACCAGCAATCCCTTGGAGAAGAAATTCAAAGCGTGGTGAGGAACTTTAAAAAGGATTCCTCAGAACGGAAAGGGACATCAAATTACTTTCAAGAGCGTTTACGGCGAATAAGCCAAGCATGGGAAAAGTTTGAGGAAACAGATACAAAAATCCGCATATTGAACGACCTCCCATTAGAACACGACTACTTTACTTAGTCGAAACTTACACAAAAATCTTCGAGGAAGCAGCTGCAAAGATAGACGCAACTAACTCAGTGAAATCAGTGTTTCCACAAAGGTCTGCAGTCAGTCAGCATACAACTACAGCATGCAGTCAGCAACATACGCAGAACATCCAAGGTCCAGATGACACACGTACAGATGATGCTGACCAGCAGCAAAGGGGGCTTATTCGAAAATTTGAAGCCCAACTGTCAACATTAAAAAGACACCTGGCCAACGCTGAATCTACACAAACAAACCATTCACGTATCTCCAGTGAGCTGAAATTAAACACGATCAAACAGCTTTGGGGAAAAATAGAACAAATCAACGATGAAATCTGGCAGCAAATGGAAGACCCATCATCCAAAGGATACGATCTGTCCACGTTCATCCAATTGGAAGAGGAGGTGGTACAAAAGATAATCGTTCTAACTGAAGATCTGGAAAACTACCAAGGGAGCAATCCAGATACAATGCAAGTCAGCACAGCAAGCCTGCAGGGAGCTCTACCACTGCCAAAGGTTGCTCTCCCAAAATTTGATGGTGATTACATGAAGTGGCGTCAATTTTTTGATTTATTTCTTCAAATGATTCACAACCAAGCGCTACCAAATGTGCAGAAGATGTGGTATTTGAAGTCAAACGTCACTGGAGAAGCAGAAAAGCTAATTCGACATCTCTCATTGAGTGAGGCGAATTATACAACAGCCTGGACGTTACTTCAAGATCGGTACAACAACCAAAGAGTCCTAACAAACACTCTTGTATCGAAATTATTGGAGCAGTCAACCTTATCAGCAGCGTCATCCAAAACAATCAAGGAGCTGCATGATACAACACAAGAATGCTTGTTAGCATTGGAAAATCTGGGAGTAGTGACGAACTCATGGGATCCGCTACTACTTCCAATTTTAATAAAAAAGTTGGATCGCGAAACTCATATTTTATATGAGCAAACTATTGCAAATCATAAAGAAATTCCAAAATTAAACGAATTTCTTACTTTTTTGGAAGCCCAGTTCCAAATGATGGAGGCTATTGGGGCCAAACAAAGACCTATGAGAGTGCTAACAACAACAGTACATCAAAAATGTAAATTCTGTCATGAAAAAGAACACTTTTTGTTTACATGTGCCAAATTTTTGAAGGCTTCAGTTAAAGACAGGATGAATCATGTGATCAAAAATCGACTCTGTACAAATTGTCTCAGAAGTGGGCACAGCACCTCTAATTGTCATAGCAGATCTTGCACCAGATGTCAGAAAAAACACAATACATTGTTACATCAGGAAAAAGACGGTCTACACATAGCTGCAACATCTTCTAATGAACATAATTCAAACTCTCCTGTTAGCCTTACAACCTACAACAACACCCAAAAAAAGGGCTACGTGCTACTTAGCACAGCTTTAATTAAGGTAAATACAGCAAATGGAAAGGTGATAACCTGCAGAGTACTGTTGGACTCTGGTTCCCAAATCAACATTATTACTAGCAGGCTTGCAAAACGCCTTGGTGTATCAGGTCAGATGACCTCAATGTCCATAGAAGGAATTGGAAGGAAAAAACAAGTTTCAACTCAGCGGGCCTACATTAATATTCATTCCCGTATAAATGGATACCAAAAACCATTGGAAGCATACGTTCTGCCACAAATTACTACATTGCAGCCTTCGCAATCGTTAGATACATCATCATGGTCAATTCCAAAAAATATTGAACTAGCAGACCCTTACTTCAACCAAGCGGCGAATATTGACATCCTTTTGGGAGCAGAATTTTATCATCAATTGCTGACCAATGGACAAATCAAACTATCAAGTGATCTACCTATACTTCAAAATACCGTTTTTGGATGGATTTTTTCAGGAAAAGTAGGCGACTCCTACCTTTATAACAGGAACGAGTGTGCCGCAACATGTGGCATATGTACAAAAACTGAGGAAGATCTAGATGAAATGATTCAACGATTGTGGCAGATGGATGATCCGGAACCCAAAAATTCAAAGTTAACTATGGCAGAAGAATTATGCGAGACACACTTTCAAAACAACACTCAAAGGGACTCATTGGGACGCTTCATGGTAAGGCTACCATTCCAACAAGATCCTGAGAACCTAAAAGATTCAGAAACAATAGCAATGACCAGATTCTTTTCCCTTGAGAAAAGACTATCTAAGGATCAAAACCTCAGAGAACAGTACGTCAAATTTATGAACGAGTATGAAGAATTGGGACATATGGAGCAGATAACCACTAAAAACAAATCTACACCACATTATGTTATCCCGCATCACTGTGTACTGAAACCAGATAGCAGCAGTACAAAACTTAGAGTAGTGTTTGACGCCTCATGTAAAACTAGTTCTGGCATATCACTGAATGACATTTTATTTACTGTTTTCGATCCTTCTGCGTTTCCGATTACCAAGATTTGTTTTTTGCACCGATATTCAAAAAATGTATCGACAAATTTCAGTGCACCCAGCGGATAGGAAATTTCAAACTATTTTTTGGAGGAATCATCCTGGTGAGCCTGTCCGCCATTATCAGTTAAACACAGTGACATATGGCACCAGATCCGCCCCGTACTTAGCAGCAAGATGCCTGCAACAGCTTGCAGAAGAAAATACAGAAAAATTTGAACTGGGAGCACAAGTCTTAAAAAATAATTTTTACGTAGATGACTGTCTCAGTGGATCCAATAAACTATCAACGGTATTGGAGATGCAGAGTCAACTGAAACGCATATTAGAACCTGTTGGCTTTAAACTTCGCAAGTGGTGTGCAAACCACCCACAAATATTACAAGATATTGATAAGGATGATCAGGAAATTGATTTAGATTTTGACAATGATGATAATACCTCCATAAAAACACTTGGGTTAGTCTGGCAACCAAAACAGGATAAATTTTGCATCAGATCTAAGCCTCATGCAACAAACAAAATCACGAAACGCACAATCACGTCAGAAGTTGCAAAAATATTTGATCCATTAGGGATACTTGGCCCAGTTATAGTAACAGCCAAGATCATATACAAGACTTATGGCAATTAAAACTTTCGTGGGACCAGGCAATACCAATCGAATTACATTCCAAATGGATGACCTTCCGAGACGATTTAAAGGCACTGAACAATTTTAGCTTTGAAAGACACGTTTTTGGACAACATGTAGCATCATCTGTTCAACTTCATGCCTTTTGTGATGCATCAGAAAAGGCCTACGGAGCTGCAATTTTCGTGCGTGCAACGTTAAGAGACGGTCGCATAGTCGTAAGACTACTATGTTCAAAGTCCCGGGTGGCACCTCTGAAAAAACAAACAATTCCACGCCTGGAGCTATGTGCAGCAGTCCTCAGCACAACGTTAATGAAAAGGGTGAAGAACGATCTTAATCATAAGGGACAGATACACTTTTGGACGGATTCGGAAATTGTGCTCTATTGGATAAACTCAAAATCATCTGCACTTCAAACGTTTGTCGCAAACAGGATCAGCCAAATCCAAGAATTGACAGTAGCAGATCAGTGGCGCCACGTTTCATCAAGGGACAACCCAGCAGATGCACTGTCACGAGGATTAATGCCATCAAAATTGCCAGCCAGTCACTTGTGGTTCTTTGGTCCTTTGTTTTTGCATGGAAATGAAAATAAATGGCCAGTTAAATTCACCAAGTTAACTTATAACCCACAGTGTCCAGAAATGAAGCAAAAATCTTCCATCGTAACTAAAACAATGAATAAAGATGAACAAACAACATCCAATGTAACATCAGTGGCACTGGATTCACAAAGGGATTGGATTTACAAAATCAATCATGGAAACTCATTCAACACACTTCAACGAGTAGTAGGTTACACACTTCGATTTATACGACGCATGAAAGGCATAACATGCAATGAGTTGACGCTAAGCACACAGGAACTAAATGACGCTCTTGTTACAATCATCAAGGTCATTCAAAAAAATGATTTCAGCGATGAGCTCAAAGAATTAAAGAAAGAAAGAACGGTAAAGGCCCAAAGCCCGTTAGCAGCCTTTTCTCCGTTCCTAGACAAGCAAGGTGTCATTCGTGTTGGAGGAAGACTGGAAGCCTCATCATTAAATTATGACGCCAAGCATCAAATTTTAGTTCCATACAATGACACATTGACGAAGCTTTTAATGGAAAAGGTACACAAGGAAAATATGCATTGTGGAGCTCAATCGCTCATATCATTCACAAGACAGAAATTTTGGCCAATCAAGGCAAAAATTATGGCTACAGCAATCATCCAACGGTGCGTTAAATGTAGCAAGGCGAAACCAACGATGTACTCCCAAATAATGGGAAACTTAACTGCTGACAGAATAACACCTAATCGACCATTCATTATTACCGGTGTTGACTACTTTGGACCAGTCTGGATACATTACAAAATTCGAGGAAAACGTCCTCAAAAGGCTTATGTAGCAGTATTCTGTTGCTTCACTACAAAGGCTGTCCACTTGGAGCTCGTTAGCGACCTCACAACAGATGCCTTCATAGGAGCTTTAAAAAGATTTATTGGCCGAAGAGGTCATTGCCAAACTATATACTGCGACAATGCAACAAACTTCATTGGTGCCAGTAACCAATTACAGGAATTAAAAAATATTCTTCAATCCCAAAGAGCTAACGAAAAGATAACCACAGAATGCAACAATAGAGGCATTACTTTTAAATTCATACCTCCAAGTTCCCCTCACTTTGGAGGCCTATGGGAAGCAGCTGTTAAATCTGCAAAAGGTTTACTCATAAAAATCTTGACATCGGCATCCCTTACGTATGAGGAACTTGAAACAACGTTGGTTGAAGCAGAAGCCATTTTGAATTCACGACCTCTAACTCCCATGTCAAATGATCTTAATGACATGACAGCTCTTACACCAGGTCATTTTTTGATTGGAGAACCAATTAATTCATCAATTGATCCAGTTTCCACACCCACTAGTAACTCATTGCTAACCAGATGGAAACTGGTGACACATATTAAAGAAGAGTTCTGGAAACGATGGTCCCTGGAATATTTGAATGAACTTCAGTATCGTCACAAGTGGAAAGAACAAAGTTCAAATGCAAAGCTTGGCCAAATGGTTATCATAAAAGATGACAATACTCCCTCATTGCGGTGGTCTTTAGGAAGAATTGAAAAGATTTATCATGGTCAGGATGGAGCTGTACGCGTAGCAGATGTTCGCACAGCGTCGGGGGTTCTTAAAAGACCTATACATAAGTTGTCACCATTACCAATTGAACCAACTGAGGAATTTACGCAGGTTAATTCTGAAGAGGTAGATGAGTTACAAAAAAAACGCGCACGAAAGGCATCAGTTGCCAGCAGCAAGACCGTATTGATCACTCTTATGATTACACTTCTAATGTTACCACTAGCGTTAGCACAAAACGTTAAAATACAGAAGTTTAACTCAGATATTGGTATACATTTTGAAGAGATTGGGAGACTCAAACTTGCTACAAGCCAATGGAACCTCATTGTCTACTATGATTTAGAACCATTAAAAACTGACATCATCGCACTGAAAAATGGTATTTCATTCCTTCATAATATATGTGGCAGAATAAATCGACAATGTAGTTGTAAAACCACTTTATCTCATTTTCAACATATGGCTGATGTGCTTCAATTAGACAATTCCTTTTTGCCGACAGGTCGTGTAAAAAGAGGTGCCATAAATTTTGTAGGAAATGTGGCAAATTCACTTTTTGGAGTACTGGATTCCAATTACGCAGAAAAAATGTCACATACTATAGAGGAAGTAAAAGACAATGAAGATTATCTATTGAGATTGTTAAGAAACAAAACATCAATCATAGACTCCACTCTTAACTTAATAAAGGTAGACCGAAACACTACTAAGTTGAAATTCGAGCAAGTGGAAGGTCAATTAAATCTCCTCACAAAGGCAATAGAAAACATCGAAACGTCTGAATACCAATTCCTTCTATTCCAAACTTTCACATCCTTATCAGATCAACTGACACTTATTATTATCAACATACAGCGGGTGCAAACTGCACTCCTTGACGTATTGACCGACACACATCATGGAAAAATAAGTCCAGCTTTACTATCTGTAAATCAACTGCGCAAGGAGCTAAGAAACATCAAGGCCCACATGCCAGCCAACTTGGATATACCAGTCAAAGATGAGGACGCCATACAGTTATATAAAATCATGACAGTCAAGGGAGGAGTAACGAATGACAATGCAGTATTTCAGATTTCACTTCCACTGACCATCCAAGAACAATTTGATATACTTAAAATGACACCTATTCCAACCATAATTAACAATACACTAATAACTGTTGCACCTTGCGCGGAAACAATTGCCATTGACAAACATATGGATCAGTACATACCATTAAGTCAAGCTGATATTAAATCCTGTATTATCATTCAACAGGATCAAGTTGTATGCACAACTCGTCCAAGGTACCACAAAGAATCTCAAGTTTGTTCCTGTGAACTTGGGCTTCTCCAAAATGAAACACATGCCACCTGCAATTTAGAAAAGATTGAACAAAACTCAACATGGATTCAAACGGAACAACGAAACCAATGGATATTTGCGTTAAAATTTCCTACTCGGTTGACGATCGTATGTGACCAGAACTCACAACAGGTATCTTTGGCAGGTTCGGGGATTCTCTCAATTGCACCCCAGTGTGTTGCCAAAAACAGCATTTTGACACTGGATGGATTCCATCTCATATCCAGCGCAATACGCACTTCCTACACTGGTTTCGGAAGTGTTCAAAGGTTATCCAATCCAGAGCAAATAAGAGCCGTATTAAGAAATGACACTAGTATCCTTTATGATGACCAAATAAAAAATCTTACTGAATTGCATATGCTATTAACAACAGAAAATTTTATACTGCCACATAAACTACAACATCAAAATACTTGGAACACCGCATTTGCCAGCACAGCATTAATTTTAGCAGTCATAATAATATTATTCATCGCTATAAAGCACATAGTAAGACGATTCACATCAACAACAACAAAGCCTACACCTAAGCCACGTTCGACTGTGCAGCAAAAACCCGACTTCGCTATCAATTTGGACGACAGCAGTTGAATTATATTCAACGGGGGGAGGATGTTCAGTTTCACTTATTCAATTATAATCTCACATACATATTTTACACAATTGCAACCCCTTAAGCATATCAAAATGTTTAGTATTGACAAAATGCAAAACATTGCAATTTATTTGAAGTCAATGTTCGCTTTTGCTTTATTGACAAAATGCAAACATTGCAACTTCTTTAAAGTCAATGCTCGCTTTTGTTTTGTTTATGGTGGCTGCATTTTAAGTAGGTCACAATTTTTAAATTAATGAAATTATGATAATAGACATAAATTAAATAAAATTTTGCCATTACATAGCAACACAAAAAGAAAGCAACACCTATTTTATATTAAAGGTTTTCTTTGTCATTTTTTGATATTTAGTGGCCAACACAGCAAGACACCCCCGACCACTGGTAAGGTGCCTTGCTTTCATTTAAACACTGTTATTGTGGGTTTATGTGCCTGCAATAACAATCAAACAACATTTAAACACTGTTATTGTGGGTTTATGTGCCTGCAATAACAATCAAACAACCTAAATAGTACTGGTTCAAGTGCCAGGACTATTTTAGCGTTATAGGCAGGTAAACTAACCTTTGCCGCAAAACATTGGTGACCCCGACGTGATACAACAGTCAGCATAAGGTGGACACAGCAGCCATCAGATCATACAACAGTCAGCATAAGGTGGACACAGCAGCCATCTGATTATTCAACAGTCAGCATAAGGTGGACACAGCAGCCATCTACTACCAGTAAACAACTCTTTTTCATCTATTC
Source organism: Meiosimyza platycephala (assembly GCA_963662105.1). Lineage (NCBI taxonomy): Eukaryota > Metazoa > Arthropoda > Insecta > Diptera > Lauxaniidae > Meiosimyza > Meiosimyza platycephala. The sequence goes on along the minus strand of OY759210.1, from coordinate 40,240,299 downwards.
ATGATGGTGTTCAACGGCTTGGCAAAGAACCAGCAATCCCTTGGAGAAGAAATTCAAAGCGTGGTGAGGAACTTTAAAAAGGATTCCTCAGAACGGAAAGGGACATCAAATTACTTTCAAGAGCGTTTACGGCGAATAAGCCAAGCATGGGAAAAGTTTGAGGAAACAGATACAAAAATCCGCATATTGAACGACCTCCCATTGGAACACGACTACTTTTCAAAGGACTATTACACCCAAATAGCCGAAGTAGTCGAAACTTACACAAAAATCTTCGAGGAAGCAGCTGCAAAGATAGACGCAACTAACTCAGTGAAATCAGTGTTTCCACAAAGGTCTGCAGTTAGTCAGCATACAACTACAGCATGCAGTCAGCAACATACGCAGAACATCCAAGGTCCAGATGACACACGTACAGATGATGCTGACCAGCAGCAAAGGGGGCTTATTCGAAAATTTGAAGCCCAACTGTCAACATTAAAAAGACACCTGGCCAACGCTGAATCTACACAAACAAACCATTCACGTATCTCCAGTGAGCTGAAATTAAACACGATCAAACAGCTTTGGGGAAAAATAGAACAAATCAACGATGAAATCTGGCAGCAAATGGAAGACCCATCATCCAAAGGATACGATCTGTCCACGTTCATCCAATTGGAAGACGAGGTGGTACAAAAGATAATCGTTCTAACTGAAGATCTGGAAAACTACCAAGGGAGCAATCCAGATACAATGCAAGTCAGCACAGCAAGCCTGCAGGGAGCTCTACCACTGCCAAAGGTTGTTCTCCCAAAATTTGATGGTGATTACATGAAGTGGCGTCAATTTTTTGATTTATTTCTTCAAATGATTCACAACCAAGCGCTACCAAATGTGCAGAAGATGTGGTATTTGAAGTCAAACGTCACTGGAGAAGCAGAAAAGCTAATTCGACATCTCTCATTGAGTGAGGCGAATTATACAACAGCCTGGACGTTACTTCAAGATCGGTACAACAACCAAAGAGTCCTAACAAACACTCTGGTATCGAAATTATTGGAGCAGCCAACCTTATCAGCAGCGTCATCCAAAACAATCAAGGAGCTGCATGATACAACACAAGAATGCTTGTTAGCATTGGAAAATCTGGGAGTAGTGACGAACTCATGGGATCCGCTACTACTTCCAATTTTAATAAAAAAGTTGGATCGCGAAACTCATATTTTATATGAGCAAACTATTGCAAATCATAAAGAAATTCCAAAATTAAACGAATTTCTTACTTTTTTGGAAGCCCAGTTCCAAATGATGGAGGCTATTGGGGCCAAACAAAGACCTATGAGAGTGCTAACAACAACAGTACATCAAAAATGTAAATTCTGTCATGAAAAAGAACACTTTTTGTTTACATGTGCCAAATTTTTGAAGGCTTCAGTTAAAGACAGGATGAATCATGTGATCAAAAATCGACTCTGTACAAATTGTCTCAGAAGTGGGCACAGCACCTCTAATTGTCATAGCAGATCTTGCACCAGATGTCAGAAAAAACACAATACATTGTTACATCAGGAAAAAGACGGTCTACACATAGCTGCAACATCTTCTAATGAACATAATTCAAACTCTCCTGTTAGCCTTACAACCTACAACAACACCCAAAAAAAGGGCTACGTGCTACTTAGCGCAGCTTTAATTAAGGTAAATACAGCAAATGGAAAGGTGATAACCTGCAGAGTACTGTTGGACTCAGGTTCCCAAATCAACATTATTACTAGCAGGCTTGCAAAACGCCTTGGTGTATCAGGTCAGATGACCTCAATGTCCATAGAAGGAATTGGAAGGAAAAAACAAGTTTCAACTCAGCGGGCCTACATTAATATTCATTCCCGTATAAATGGATACCAAAAACCATTGGAAGCATACGTTCTGCCACAAATTACTACATTGCAGCCTTCGCAATCGTTAGATACATCATCATGGTCAATTCCAAAAAATATTGAACTAGCAGACCCTTACTTCAACCAAGCGGCGAATATTGACATCCTTTTGGGAGCAGAATTTTATCATCAATTGCTGACCAATGGACAAATCAAACTATCAAGTGATCTACCTATACTTCAAAATACCGTTTTTGGATGGATTTTTTCAGGAAAAGTAGGCGACTCCTACCTTTATAACAGGAACGAGTGTGCCGCAACATGTGACATATGTACAAAAACTGAGGAAGATCTAGATGAAATGATTCAACGATTGTGGCAGATGGATGATCCGGAACCCAAAAATTCAAAGTTAACTATGGCAGAACAATTATGCGAGACACACTTTCAAAACAACACTCAAAGGGACTCATTGGGACGCTTCATGGTAAGGCTACCATTCCAACAAGATCCTGAGAACCTAAAAGATTCAGAAACAATAGCAATGACCAGATTCTTTTCCCTTGAGAAAAGACTATCTAAGGATCAAAACCTCAGAGAACAGTACGTCAAATTTATGAACGAGTATGAAGAATTGGGACATATGGAGCAGATAACCACTAAAAACAAATCTACACCACATTATGTTATCCCGCATCACTGTGTACTGAAACCAGATAGCAGCAGTACAAAACTTAGAGTAGTGTTTGACGCCTCATGTAAAACTAGTTCTGGCATATCACTGAATGACATTTTATTTACTGTTTTCGATCCTTCTGCGTTTCCGATTACCAAGATTTGTTTTTTGCACCGATATTCAAAAAATGTATCGACAAATTTCAGTGCACCCAGCGGATAGGAAATTTCAAACTATTTTTTGGAGGAATCATCCTGGTGAGCCTGTCCGCCATTATCAGTTAAACACAGTGACATATGGCACCAGATCCGCCCCGTACTTAGCAGCAAGATGCCTGCAACAGCTTGCAGAAGAAAATACAGAAAAATTTGTACTGGGAGCACAAGTCTTAAAAAATAATTTTTACGTAGATGACTGTCTCAGTGGATCCAATAAACTATCAACGGTATTGGAGATGCAGAGTCAACTGAAACGCATATTAGAACCTGTTGGCTTTAAACTTCGCAAGTGGTGTGCAAACCACCCACAAATATTACAAGATATTGATAAGGATGATCAGGAAATTGATTTAGATTTTGACAATGATGATAATACCTCCATAAAAACACTTGGGTTAGTCTGGCAACCAAAACAGGATAAATTTTGCATCAGATCTACGCCTCATGCAACAAACAAAATCACGAAACGCACAATCACGTCAGAAGTTGCAAAAATATTTGATCCATTAGGGATACTTGGCCCAGTTATAGTAACAGCCAAGATTATCATACAAGACTTATGGCAATTAAAACTTTGCTGGGACCAGGCAATACCAATCGAATTACATTCCAAATGGATGACCTTCCGAGACGATTTAAAGGCACTGAACAATTTTAGCTTTGAAAGACACGTTTTTGGACAACATGTAGCATCATCTGTTCAACTTCATGCCTTTTGTGATGCATCAGAAAAGGCCTACGGAGCTGCAATTTTCGTGCGTGCAACGTTAAGAGACGGTCGCATAGTCGTAAGACTACTATGTTCAAAATCCCGGGTGGCACCTCTGAAAAAACAAACAATTCCACGCCTGGAGCTATGTGCAGCAGTCCTCAGCACAACGTTAATGAAAAGGGTGAAGAACGATCTTAATCATAAGGGACAGATACACTTTTGGACGGATTCGGAAATTGTACTCTATTGGATAAACTCAAAATCATCTGCACTTCAAACGTTTGTCGCAAACAGGATCAGCCAAATCCAAGAATTGACAGTAGCAGATCAGTGGCGCCACGTTTCATCAAGGGACAACCCAGCAGATGCACTGTCACGAGGATTAATGCCATCAAAATTGCCAGCCAGTCACTTGTGGTTCTTTGGTCCTTTGTTTTTGCATGGAAATGAAAATAAATGGCCAGTTAAATTCACCAAGTTAACTTATAACCCACAGTGTCCAGAAATGAAGCAAAAATCTTCCATCGTAACTAAAACAATGAATAAAGATGAACAAACAACATCCAATGTAACATCAGTGGCACTGGATTCACAAAGGGATTGGATTTACAAAATCATTCATGAAAACTCATTCAACACACTTCAACGAGTAGTAGGTTACACACTTCGATTTATACGACGCATGAAAGGCATAACATGCAATGAGTTGACGCTAAGCACACAGGAACTAAATGACGCTCTTGTTACAATCATCAAGGTCATTCAAAAAAATGATTTCAGCGATGAGCTCAAAGAATTAAAGAAAGAAAGAACGGTAAAGGCCCAAAGCCCGTTAGCAGCCTTTTCTCCGTTCCTAGACAAGCAAGGTGTCATTCGTGTTGGAAGAAGACTGGAAGCCTCATCATTAAATTATGACGCCAAGCATCAAATTTTAGTTCCATACAATGACACATTGACGAAGCTTTTAATGGAAAAGGTACACAAGGAAAATATGCATTGTGGAGCTCAATCGCTCATATCATTCACAAGACAGAAATTTTGGCCAATCAAGGCAAAAATTATGGCTACAGCAATCATCCAACGGTGCGTTAAATGTAGCAAGGCGAAACCAACGATGTACTCCCAAATAATGGGAAACTTACCTGCTGACAGAATAACACCTAATCGACCATTCATTATTACCGGTGTTGACTACTTTGGACCAGTCTGGATACATTACAAAATTCGAGGAAAACGTCCTCAAAAGGCTTATGTAGCAGTATTCTGTTGCTTCACTACAAAGGCTGTCCACTTGGAGCTCGTTAGCGACCTCACAACAGATGCCTTCATAGGAGCTTTAAAAGGATTTATTGGCCGAAGAGGTCATTGCCAAACTATATACTGCGACAATGCAACAAACTTCATTGGTGCCAGTAACCAATTACAGGAATTAAAAAATATTCTTCAATCCCAAAGAGCTAACGAAAAGATAACCACAGAATGCAACAATAGAGGCATTACTTTTAAATTCATACCTCCAAGTTCCCCTCACTTTGGAGGCCTATGGGAAGCAGCTGTTAAATCTGCAAAAGGTTTACTCATAAAAATTTGACATCGGCATCCCTTACGTATGAGGAACTTGAAACAACGTTGGTTGAAGCAGAAGCCATTTTGAATTCACGACCTCTAACTCCCATGTCAAATGATCTTAATGACATGACAGCTCTTACACCAGGTCATTTTTTGATTGGAGAACTAATTAATTCATCAATTGATCCAGTTTCCACACCCACTAGTAACTCATTGCTAACCAGATGGAAACTGGTGACACATATTAAAGAAGAGTTCTGGAAACGATGGTCCCTGGAATATTTGAATGAACTTCAGTATCGTCACAAGTGGAAAGAACAAAGTTCAAATGCAAAGCTTGGCCAAATGGTTATCATAAAAGATGACAATACTCCCTCATTGCGGTGGTCTTTAGGAAGAATTGAAAAGATTTATCATGGTCAGGATGGAGCTGTACGCGTAGCAGATGTTCGCACAGCGTCGGGGGTTCTTAAAAGACCTATACATAAGTTGTGACCATTACCAATTGAACCAACTGAGGAATTTACGCAGGTTAATTCTGAAGAGGTAGATGAGTTACAAAAAAAACGCGCACGAAAGGCATCAGTTGCCAGCAGCAAGACCGTATTGATCACTCTTATGATTACACTTCTAATGTTACCACTAGCGTTAGCACAAAACGTTAAAATACAGAAGTTTAACTCAGATATTGGTATACATTTTGAAGAGATTGGGAGACTCAAACCTGCTACAAGCCAATGGAACCTCATTGTCTACTATGATTTAGAACCATTAAAAACTGACATCATCGCACTGAAAAATGGTATTTCATTCCTTCATAATATATGTGGCAGAATAAATCGACAATGTAGTTGTAATACCACTTTATCTCATTTTTAACATATGGCTGATGTGCTTCAATTAGACAATTCCTTTTTGCCGACAGGTCGTGTAAAAAGAGGTGCCATAAATTTTGTAGGAAATGTGGCAAATTCACTTTTTGGAGTACTGGATTCCAATTACGCAGAAAAAATGTCACATACTATAGAGGAAGTAAAAGACAATGAAGATTATCTATTGAGATTGTTAAGAAACAAAACATCAATCATAGACTCCACTCTTAACTTAATAAAGGTAGATCGAAACACTACTAAGTTGAAATTCGAGCAAGTGGAAGGTCAATTAAATCTCCTCACAAAGGCAATAGAAAACATCGAAACGTCTGAATACCAATTCCTTCTATTCCAAACTTTCACATCCTTATCAGATCAACTGACACTTATTATTATCAACATACAGCGGGTGCAAACTGCACTCCTTGACGTATTGACCGACACACATCATGGAAAAATAAGTCCAGCTTTACTATCTGTAAATCAACTGCGCAAGGAGCTAAGAAACATCAAGGCCCACATGCCAGCCAACTTGGATATACCAGTCAAAGATGAGGACGCCATACAGTTATATAAAATCATGACAGTCAAGGGAGGAGTAACGAATGACAATGCAGTATTTCAGATTTCACTTCCACTGACCATCCAAGAACAATTTGATATACTTAAAATGACACCTATTCCAACCATAATTAACAATACACTAATAACTGTTGCACCTTGCGCGGAAACAATTGCCATTGACAAACATATGGATCAGTACATACCATTAAGTCAAGCTGATATTAAATCCTGTATTATCATTCAACAGGATCAAGTTGTATGCACAACTCGTCCAAGGTACCACAAAGAATCTCAAGTTTGTTCCTGTGAACTTGGGCTTCTCCAAAATGAAACACATGCCACCTGCAATTTAGAAAAGATTGAACAAAACTCAACATGGATTCAAACGGAACAACGAAACCAATGGATATTTGCGTTAAAATTTCCTACTCGGTTGACGATCGTATGTGACCAGAACTCACAACAGGTATCTTTGGCAGGTTCGGGGATTCTCACAATTGCACCCCAGTGTGTTGCCAAAAACAGCATTTTGACACTGGATGGATTCCATCTCATATCCAGCGCAATACGCACTTCCTACACTGGTTTCGGAAGTGTTCAAAGGTTATCCAATCCAGAGCAAATAAGAGCCGTATTAAGAAATGACACTAGTATCCTTTATGATGACCAAATAAAAAATCTTACTGAATTGCATATGCTATTAACAACAGAAAATTTTATACTGCCACATAAACTACAACATCAAAATACTTGGAACACCGCATTTGCCAGCACAGCATTAATTTTAGCAGTCATAATAATATTATTCATCGCTATAAAGCACATAGTAAGACGATTCACATCAACAACAACAAAGCCTACACCTAAGCCACGTTCGACTGTGCAGCAAAAACCCGACTTCGCTATCAATTTGGACGACAGCAGTTGAATTATATTCAACGGGGGGAGGATGTTCAGTTTCACTTATTCAATTATAATCTCACATACATATTTTACACATATGCAACCCCTTAAGCATATCAAAATGTTTAGTATTGACAAAATGCAAAACATTGCAATTTATTTGAAGTCAATGTTCGCTTTTGCTTTATTGACAAAATGCAAACATTGCAACTTCTTTAAAGTCAATGCTCGCTTTTGTTTTGTTTATGGTGGCTGCATTTTAAGTAGGTCACAATTTTTAAATTAATGAAATTATGATTTGGTACACAATTTGTAATTATCGATTAAGTATATAATAGACATAAATTAAATAAAATTTTGCCATTACATAGCAACACAAAAAGAAAGCAACACCTATTTTATATTAAAGGTTTTCTTTGTCATTTTTTGATATTTAGTGGCCAACACAGCAAGACACCCCCGACCACTGGTAAGGTGCCTTGCTTTCATTTAAACACTGTTATTGTGGGTTTATGTGCCTGCAATAACAATCAAACAACATTTAAACACTGTTATTGTGGGTTTATGTGCCTGCAATAACAATCAAACAACCTAAATAGTACTGGTTCAAGTGCCAGGACTATTTTAGCGTTATAGGCAGGTAAACTAACCTTTGCCGCAAAACATTGGTGACCCCGACGTGATACAACAGTCAGCATAAGGTGGACACAGCAGCCATCAGATCATACAACAGTCAGCATAAGGTGGACACAGCAGCCATCTGATTATTCAACAGTCAGCATAAGGTGGACACAGCAGCCATCTACTACCAGTAAACAACTCTTTTTCATCTATTCATGATGGTGTTCAACGGCTTGGCAAAGAACCAGCAATCCCTTGGAGAAGAAATTCAAAGCGTGGTGAGGAACTTTAAAAAGGATTCCTCAGAACGGAAAGGGACATCAAATTACTTTCAAGAGCGTTTACGGCGAATAAGCCAAGCATGGGAAAAGTTTGAGGAAACAGATACAAAAATCCGCATATTGAACGACCTCCCATTGGAACACGACTACTTTTCAAAGGACTATTACACCCAAATAGCCGAAGTAGTCGAAACTTACACAAAAATCTTCGAGGAAGCAGCTGCAAAGATAGACGCAACTAACTCAGTGAAATCAGTGTTTCCACAAAGGTCTGCAGTTAGTCAGCATACAACTACAGCATGCAGTCAGCAACATACGCAGAACATCCAAGGTCCAGATGACACACGTACAGATGATGCTGACCAGCAGCAAAGGGGGCTTATTCGAAAATTTGAAGCCCAACTGTCAACATTAAAAAGACACCTGGCCAACGCTGAATCTACACAAACAAACCATTCACGTATCTCCAGTGAGCTGAAATTAAACACGATCAAACAGCTTTGGGGAAAAATAGAACAAATCAACGATGAAATCTGGCAGCAAATGGAAGACCCATCATCCAAAGGATACGATCTGTCCACGTTCATCCAATTGGAAGAGGAGGTGGTACAAAAGATAATCGTTCTAACTGAAGATCTGGAAAACTACCAAGGGAGCAATCCAGATACAATGCAAGTCAGCACAGCAAGCCTGCAGGGAGCTCTACCACTGCCAAAGATTGTTCTCCCAAAATTTGATGGTGATTACATGAAGTGGCGTCAATTTTTTGATTTATTTCTTCAAATGATTCACAACCAAGCGCTACCAAATGTGCAGAAGATGTGGTATTTGAAGTCAAACGTCACTGGAGAAGCAGAAAAGCTAATTCGACATCTCTCATTGAGTGAGGCGAATTATACAACAGCCTGGACGTTACTTCAAGATCGGTACAACAACCAAAGAGTCCTAACAAACACTCTTGTATCGAAATTATTGGAGCAGCCAACCTTATCAGCAGCGTCATCCAAAACAATCAAGGAGCTGCATGATACAACACAAGAATGCTTGTTAGCATTGGAAAATCTGGGAGTAGTGACGAACTCATGGGATCCGCTACTACTTCCAATTTTAATAAAAAAGTTGGATCGCGAAACTCATATTTTATATGAGCAAACTATTGCAAATCATAAAGAAATTCCAAAATTAAACGAATTTCTTACTTTTTTGGAAGCCCAGTTCCAAATGATGGAGGCTATTGGGGCCAAACAAAGACCTATGAGAGTGGTAACAACAACAGTACATCAAAAATGTAAATTCTGTCATGAAAAAGAACACTTTTTGTTTACATGTGCCAAATTTTTGAAGGCTTCAGTTAAAGACAGGATGAATCATGTGATCAAAAATCGACTCTGTACAAATTGTCTCAGAAGTGGGCACAGCACCTCTAATTGTCATAGCAGATCTTGCACCAGATTTCAGAAAAAACACAATACATTGTTACATCAGGAAAAAGACGGTCTACACATAGCTGCAACATCTTCTAATGAACATAATTCAAACTCTCCTGTTAGCCTTACAACCTACAACAACACCCAAAAAAAGGGCTACGTGCTACTTAGCACAGCTTTAATTAAGGTAAATACAGCAAATGGAAAGGTGATAACCTGCAGAGTACTGTTGGACTCTGGTTCCCAAATCAACATTATTACTAGCAGGCTTGCAAAACGCCTTGGTGTATCAGGTCAGATGACCTCAATGTCCATAGAAGGAATTGGAAGGAAAAAACAAGTTTCAACTCAGCGGGCCTACATTAATATTCATTCCCGTATAAATGGATACCAAAAACCATTGGAAGCATACGTTCTGCCACAAATTACTACATTGCAGCCTTCGCAATCGTTAGATACATCATCATGGTCAATTCCAAAAAATATTGAACTAGCAGACCTTTACTTCAACCAAGCGGCGAATATTGACATCCTTTTGGGAGCAGAATTTTATCATCAATTGCTGACCAATGGACAAATCAAACTATCAAGTGATCTACCTATACTTCAAAATACCGTTTTTGGATGGATTTTTTCAGGAAAAGTAGGCGACTCCTACCTTTATAACAGGAACGAGTGTGCCGCAACATGTGGCATATGTACAAAAACTGAGGAAGATCTAGATGAAATGATTCAACGATTGTGGCAGATGGATGATCCGGAACCCAAAAATTCAAAGTTAACTATGGCAGAAGAATTATGCGAGACACACTTTCAAAACAACACTCAAAGGGACTCATTGGGACGCTTCATGGTAAGGCGCTTCCAACAAGATCCTGAGAACCTAAAAGATTCAGAAACAATAGCAATGACCAGATTCTTTTCCCTTGAGAAAAGACTATCTAAGGATCAAACCCTCAGAGAACAGTACGTCAAATTTATGAACGAGTATGAAGAATTTGGACATATGGAGCAGATAACCACTAAAAACAAATCTACACCACATTATGTTATCCCGCATCACTGTGTACTGAAACCAGATAGCAGCAGTACAAAACTTAGAGTAGTGTTTGACGCCTCATGTAAAACTAGTTCTGGCATATCACTGAATGACATTTTATTTACTGTTTTCGATCCTTCTGCGTTTCCGATTACCAAGATTTGTTTTTGCACCGATATTCAAAAAATGTATCGACAAATTTCAGTGCACCCAGCGGATAGGAAATTTCAAACTATTTTTTGGAGGAATCATCCTGGTGAGCCTGTCCGCCATTATCAGTTAAACACAGTGACATATGGCACCAGATCCGCCCCGTACTTAGCAGCAAGATGCCTGCAACAGCTTGCAGAAGAAAATACAGAAAAATTTGTACTGGGAGCACAAGTCTTAAAAAATAATTTTTACGTAGATGACTGTCTCAGTGGATCCAATAAACTATCAACGGTATTGGAGATGCAGAGTCAACTGAAACGCATATTAGAACCTGTTGGCTTTAAACTTCGCAAGTGGTGTGCAAACCACCCACAAATATTACAAGATATTGATAAGGATGATCAGGAAATTGATTTAGATTTTGACAATGATGATAATACCTCCATAAAAACACTTGGGTTAGTCTGGCAACCAAAACAGGATAAATTTTGCATCAGATCTACGCCTCATGCAACAAACAAAATCACGAAACGCACAATCACGTCAGAAGTTGCAAAAATATTTGATCCATTAGGGATACTTGGCCCAGTTATAGTAACAGCCAAGATCATCATACAAGACTTATGGCAATTAAAACTTTCCTGGGACCAAGCAATACCAATCGAATTACATTCCAAATGGATGACCTTCCGAGACGATTTAAAGGCACTGAACAATTTTAGCTTTGAAAGACACGTTTTTGGACAACATGTAGCATCATCTGTTCAACTTCATGCCTTTTGTGATGCATCAGAAAAGGCCTACGGAGCTGCAATTTTCGTGCGTGCAACGTTAAGAGACGGTCGCATAGTCGTAAGACTACTATGTTCAAAATCCCGGGTGGCACCTCTGAAAAAACAAACAATTCCACGCCTGGAGCTATGTGCAGCAGTCCTCAGCACAACGTTAATGAAAAGGGTGAAGAACGATCTTAATCATAAGGGACAGATACACTTTTGGACGGATTCGGAAATTGTACTCTATTGGATAAACTCAAAATCATCTGCACTTCAAACGTTTGTCGCAAACAGGATCAGCCAAATCCAAGAATTGACAGTAGCAGATCAGTGGCGCCACGTTTCATCAAGGGACAACCCAGCAGATGCACTGTCACGAGGATTAATGCCATCAAAATTGCCAGCCAGTCACTTGTGGTTCTTTGGTCCTTTGTTTTTGCATGGAAATGAAAATAAATGGCCAGTTAAATTCACCAAGTTAACTTATAACCCACAGTGTCCAGAAATGAAGCAAAAATCTTCCATCGTAACTAAAACAATGAATAAAGATGAACAAACAACATCCAATGTAACATCAGTGGCACTGGATTCACAAAGGGATTGGATTTACAAAATCAATCATGGAAACTCATTCAACACACTTCAACGAGTAGTAGGTTACACACTTCGATTTATACGACGCATGAAAGGCATAACATGCAATGAGTTGACGCTAAGCACACAGGAACTAAATGACGCTCTTGTTACAATCATCAAGGTCATTCAAAAAAATGATTTCAGCGATGAGCTCAAAGAATTAAAGAAAGAAAGAACGGTAAAGGCCCAAAGCCCGTTAGCAGCCTTTTCTCCGTTCCTAGACAAGCAAGGTGTCATTCGTGTTGGAGGAAGACTGGAAGCCTCATCATTAAATTATGACGCCAAGCATCAAATTTTAGTTCCATACAATGACACATTGACGAAGCTTTTAATGGAAAAGGTATACAAGGAAAATATGCATTGTGGAGCTCAATCGCTCATATCATTCACAAGACAGAAATTTTGGCCAATCAAGGCAAAAATTATGGCTACAGCAATCATCCAACGGTGCGTTAAATGTAGCAAGGCGAAACCAACGATGTACTCCCAAATAATGGGAAACTTACCTGCTGACAGAATAACACCTAATCGACCATTCATTATTACCGGTGTTGACTACTTTGGACCAGTCTGGATGCATTACAAAATTCGAGGAAAACGTCCTCAAAAGGCTTATGTAGCAGTATTCTGTTGCTTCACTACAAAGGCTGTCCACTTGGAGCTCGTTAGCGACCTCACAACAGATGCCTTCATAGGAGCTTTAAAAAGATTTATTGGCCGAAGAGGTCATTGCCAAACTATATACTGCGACAATGCAACAAACTTCATTGGTGCCAGTAACCAATTACAGGAATTAAAAAATATTCTTCAATCCCAAAGAGCTAACGAAAAGATAACCACAGAATGCAACAATAGAGGCATTACTTTTAAATTCATACCTCCAAGTTCCCCTCACTTTGGAGGCCTATGGGAAGCAGCTGTTAAATCTGCAAAAGGTTTACTCATAAAAATCTTGACATCGGCATCCCTTACGTATGAGGAACTTGAAACAACGTTGGTTGAAGCAGAAGCCATTTTGAATTCACGACCTCTAACTCCCATGTCAAATGATCTTAATGACATGACAGCTCTTACACCAGGTCATTTTTTGATTGGAGAACCAATTAATTCATCAATTGATCCAGTTTCCACACCCACTAGTAACTCATTGCTAACCAGATGGAAACTGGTGACACATATTAAAGAAGAGTTCTGGAAACGATGGTCCCTGGAATATTTGAATGAACTTCAGTATCGTCACAAGTGGAAAGAACAAAGTTCAAATGCAAAGCTTGGCCAAATGGTTATCATAAAAGATGACAATACTCCCTCATTGCGGTGGTCTTTAGGAAGAATTGAAAAGATTTATCATGGTCAGGATGGAGCTGTACGCGTAGCAGATGTTCGCACAGCGTCGGGGGTTCTTAAAAGACCTATACATAAGTTGTCACCATTACCAATTGAACCAACTGAGGAATTTACGCAGGTTAATTCTGAAGAGGTAGATGAGTTACAAAAAAAACGCGCACGAAAGGCATCAGTTGCCAGCAGCAAGACCGTATTGATCACTCTTATGATTACACATCTAATGTTACCACTAGCGTTAGCACAAAACGTTAAAATACAGAAGTTTAACTCAGATATTGGTATACATTTTGAAGAGATTGGGAGACTCAAACCTGCTACAAGCCAATGGAACCTCATTGTCTACTATGATTTAGAACCATTAAAAACTGACATCATCGCACTGAAAAATGGTATTTCATTCCTTCATAATATATGTGGCAGAATAAATCGACAATGTAGTTGTAATACCACTTTATCTCATTTTTAACATATGGCTGATGTGCTTCAATTAGACAATTCCTTTTTGCCGACAGGTCGTGTAAAAAGAGGTGCCATAAATTTTGTAGGAAATGTGGCAAATTCACTTTTTGGAGTACTGGATTCCAATTACGCAGAAAAAATGTCACATACTATAGAGGAAGTAAAAGACAATGAAGATTATCTATTGAGATTGTTAAGAAACAAAACATCAATCATAGACTCCACTCTTAACTTAATAAAGGTAGACCGAAACACTACTAAGTTGAAATTCGAGCAAGTGGAAGGTCAATTAAATCTCCTCACAAAGGCAATAATATAATATAATATAATATATAATAATAGAGTTTAGCTACTACAGCTATTTGCTTTCTTAGCAATTTAGCATGAAGCTTTAAAACCAAGTAAAAAGCTTATATAATAATGGAAATGAAAAAATTATACATGCAATTAATTTTTTATTTTTTTATAATTTCTTCTTAGCTTTATCACACTTTCTCAACATACCCACCCGGATCATATGTATATAAACATACAATTGCATGAATGTAATTGTATGAATTTATTAACATGGTCCAAGGCATAAATGTTAGAAAAAATTTACCCATCATGCGGTGGGGCTCGGACAACACAAACATAAAGACCAACAACCATTAAGCTACAAAATTAACTATAGTTATTTTTCAATCTAAGCTTGAGTTGACCTTTTGACAAGCTAATATCATATACATCGCAATTATTAATAAGAGTAGTCATGCGATTAAAAGGAGCTGTAGCCATATAATTAGTTCTACTGAAAGGTTGGTAAAATAATTGATAAGAGTTACGGTTACTCCTGCGATTAGTATTTAAATGAATATAATTAAGAAGCTCTGGTGCAGCAAGAGACCCAGTCACAAGTTGATGCAGAAAAAGTATATCCGCGATATTTCTACGCGAGCTCAAAGACTGCATATGTAGTAACTTCAAACGATCCTCATAAGGAGGAAGGTTTAAAGAGTCAATCCAATTTAAGCCATTGAGAGCAAAACGAATAAAATTTTTTTGAATTCTCTCAATTCTATTAATGTGAATATTATAAAATGGTGACCACACTTGGCTGGCGTACTCTAAGTGAGGACGCACTATTGTATTATATAAAGTCACCGTTACTAAAGGGCTATTAAATTCTTTTGCCCACCTCTTAATGAAGCCAAGCAGAGATGAGGATTTTTTACAAATTTGATTAATATGCTCATTAAAAGTTAATTTTACATCAAAATGTATACCTAGGTCTTTGACTAAATCAACACGACCAATTTTCTTATCTTTTAATTCGTAATCAAACTCCACAACATTTTTTCTCCTGGTGAAAATCATAGTTTGGCATTTATCAGGATTAAGATGTAAGTTATTTTTAGAACACCAAACCTCAAAGGATTTCAAATCAGACTGAAGTGGAATAGTATCCCCAACCCCCTTCACGTTCCTGTAAACTTTCATGTCATCTGCATATATTAGCAGATGCGAGTTTTTAATGACATGTGTAACGTCATTAATTGCTAAAATGAACAGGAGCGGCCCCAGGTGGCTTCCTTGTGAAACACCTGATGCCGCGCTGAATGGGGAGGAAAACACCCCCCGAAATCTTATCTGATATGAGCGATCAGATAAATAAGATTCAATCCAGCTGACAAAACTTAAAGGAAATCCAAGCTTTTTTAACTTAAACAAAATCAAATTATGTGGTAATTTGTCAAATGCTTTACTGAAGTCAGTGTAGATGCAGTCAACTTGCCCACCAGAGTCAAAAGAGCTTAATGCAAAGGAAGTAAAATCAAGGAGGTTAGAAACTGTAGATCTGCCATTAACAAAACCATGCTGACGAGTTGTTATGACTTCACTACAGCACACCTTAACTTGATCGTACACAATGCGTTCAAAAATTTTCGGTATCGATGATAACTTCGCTACGGGCCTGTAATTTGAAACATCATTTTTACACCCTTTCTTGAAAATGGGGCTTATGTATGCATTTTTCCAAAATTTAGGAAAATAGCTATATCTAATTGATTTATTAAATAACAAACTGAGGGGCTGACTCAGCACAGAGCTACAGTTGACTAGTACTGTCGCAGGAATACCATCAGGTCCGGAGCTGAAGTCATCATCAAGAGATGAGATATATTTCTCACAATAGAAAACATCGAAATGTCTGAATACCAATTCCTTCTATTCCAAACTTTCACATCCTTATCAGATCAACTGACACTTATTATTATCAACATACAGCGGGTGCAAACTGCACTCCTTGACGTATTGACCGACACACATCATGGAAAAATAAGTCCAGCTTTACTATCTGTAAATCAACTGCGCAAGGAGCTAAGAAACATCAAGGCCCACATGCCAGCCAACTTGGATATACCAGTCAAAGATGAGGACGCCATACAGTTATATAAAATCATGACAGTCAAGGGAGGAGTAACGAATGACAATGCAGTATTTCAGATTTCACTTCCACTGACCATCCAAGAACAATTTGATATACTTAAAATGACACCTATTCCAACCATAATTAACAATACACTAATAACTGTTGCACCTGTTGGAAACAATTGCCATTGACAAACATATGGATCAGTACATACCATTAAGTCAAGCTGATATTAAATCCTGTATTATCATTCAACAGGATCAAGTTGTATGCACAACTCGTCCAAGGTACCACAAAGAATCTCAAGTTTGTTCCTGTGAACTTGGGCTTCTCCAAAATGAAACACATGCCACCTGCAATTTAGAAAAGATTGAACAAAACTCAACATGGATTCAAACGGAACAACGAAACCAATGGATATTTGCGTTAAAATTTCCTACTCGGTTGACGATCGTATGTGACCAGAACTCACAACAGGTATCTTTGGCAGGTTCAGGGATTCTCACAATTGCACCCCAGTGTGTTGCCAAAAACAGCATTTTGACACTGGATGGATTCCATCTCATATCCAGCGCAATACGCACTTCCTACACTGGTTTCGGAAGTGTTCAAAGGTTATCCAATCCAGAGCAAATAAGAGCCGTATTAAGAAATGACACTAGTATCCTTTATGATGACCAAATAAAAAATCTTACTGAATTGCATATGCTATTAACAACAGAAAATTTTATACTGCCACATAAACTACAACATCAAAATACTTGGAACACCGCATTTGCCAGCACAGCATTAATTTTAGCAGTCATAATAATATTATTCATCGCTATAAAGCACATAGTAAGACGATTCACATCAACAACAACAAAGCCTACACCTAAGCCACGTTCGACTGTGCAGCAAACACCCGACTTCGCTATCAATTTGGACGACAGCAGTTGAATTATATTCAACGGGGGGAGGATGTTCAGTTTCACTTATTCAATTATAATCTCACATACATATTTTACACATATGCAACCCCTTAAGCATATCAAAATGTTTAGTATTGACAAAATGCAAAACATTGCAATTTATTTGAAGTCAATGTTCGCTTTTGCTTTATTGACAAAATGCAAACATTGCAACTTCTTTAAAGTCAATGCTCGCTTTTGTTTTGTTTATGGTGGCTGCATTTTAAGTAGGTCACAATTTTTAAATTAATGAAATTATGATTTGGTACACAATTTGTAATTATCGATTAAGTATATAATAGACATAACTTAAATAAAATTTTGCCATTACATAGCAACACAAAAAGAAAGCAACACCTATTTTATATTAAAGGTTTTCTTTGTCATTTTTTAATATTTAGTGGCCAACACAGCAAGACACCCCCGACCACTGGTAAGGTGCCTTACTTTCATTTAAACACTGTTATTGTGGGTTTATGTGCCTGCAATAACAATCAAACAACCTAAATAGTACTGGTTCAAGTGCCAGGACTATTTTAGCGTTATAGGCAGGTAAACTAACCTTTGCCGCAAAACATTGGTGACCCCGACGTGATACAACAGTCAGCATAAGGTGGACACAGCAGCCATCAGATCATACAACAGTCAGCATAAGGTGGACACAGCAGCCATCTGATTATTCAACAGTCAGCATAAGGTGGACACAGCAGCCATCTACTACCAGTAAACAACTCTTTTTCATCTATTCATGATGGTGTTCAACGGCTTGGCGAAGAACCAGCAATCCCTTGGAGAAGAAATTCAAAGCGTGGTGAGGAACTTTAAAAAGGATTCCTCAGAACGGAAAGGGACATCAAATTACTTTCAAGAGCGTTTACGGCGAATAAGCCAAGCATGGGAAAAGTTTGAGGAAACAGATACAAAAATCCGCATATTGAACGACCTCCCATTGGAACACGACTACTTTTCAAAGGACTATTACACCCAAATAGCCGAAGTAGTCGAAACTTACACAAAAATCTTCGAGGAAGCAGCTGCAAAGATAGACGCAACTAACTCAGTGAAATCAGTGTTTCCACAAAGGTCTGCAGTTAGTCAGCATACAACTACAGCATGCAGTCAGCAACATACGCAGAACATCCAAGGTCCAGATGACACACGTACAGATGATGCTGACCAGCAGCAAAGGGGGCTTATTCGAAAATTTGAAGCCCAACTGTCAACATTAAAAAGACACCTGGCCAACGCTGAATCTACACAAACAAACCATTCACGTATCTCCAGTGAGCTGAAATTAAACACGATCAAACAGCTTTGGGGAAAAATAGAACAAATCAACGATGAAATCTGGCAGCAAATGGAAGACCCATCATCCAAAGGATACGATCTGTCCACGTTCATCCAATTGGAAGAGGAGGTGGTACAAAAGATAATCGTTCTAACTGAAGATCTGGAAAACTACCAAGGGAGCAATCCAGATACAATGCAAGTCAGCACAGCAAGCCTGCAGGGAGCTCTACCACTGCCAAAGATTGTTCTCCCAAAATTTGATGGTGATTACATGAAGTGGCGTCAATTTTTTGATTTATTTCTTCAAATGATTCACAACCAAGCGCTACCAAATGTGCAGAAGATGTGGTATTTGAAGTCAAACGTCACTGGAGAAGCAGAAAAGCTAATTCGACATCTCTCATTGAGTGAGGCGAATTATACAACAGCCTGGACGTTACTTCAAGATCGGTACAACAACCAAAGAGTCCTAACAAACACTCTTGTATCGAAATTATTGGAGCAGCCAACCTTATCAGCAGCGTCATCCAAAACAATCAAGGAGCTGCATGATACAACACAAGAATGCTTGTTAGCATTGGAAAATCTGGGAGTAGTGACGAACTCATGGGATCCGCTACTACTTCCAATTTTAATAAAAAAGTTGGATCGCGAAACTCATATTTTATATGAGCAAACTATTGCAAATCATAAAGAAATTCCAAAATTAAACGAATTTCTTACTTTTTTGGAAGCCCAGTTCCAAATGATGGAGGCTATTGGGGCCAAACAAAGACCTATGAGAGTGCTAACAACAACAGTACATCAAAAATGTAAATTCTGTCATGAAAAAGAACACTTTTTGTTTACATGTGCCAAATTTTTGAAGGCTTCAGTTAAAGACAGGATGAATCATGTGATCAAAAATCGACTCTGTACAAATTGTCTCAGAAGTGGGCACAGCACCTCTAATTGTCATAGCAGATCTTGCACCAGATGTCAGAAAAAACACAATACATTGTTACATCAGGAAAAAGACGGTCTACACATAGCTGCAACATCTTCTAATGAACATAATTCAAACTCTCCTGTTAGCCTTACAACCTACAACAACACCCAAAAAAAGGGCTACGTGCTACTTAGCACAGCTTTAATTAAGGTAAATACAGCAAATGGAAAGGTGATAACCTGCAGAGTACTGTTGGACTCTGGTTCCCAAATCAACATTATTACTAGCAGGCTTGCAAAACGCCTTGGTGTATCAGGTCAGATGACCTCAATGTCCATAGAAGGAATTGGAAGGAAAAAACAAGTTTCAACTCAGCGGGCCTACATTAATATTCATTCCCGTATAAATGGATACCAAAAACCATTGGAAGCATACGTTCTGCCACAAATTACTACATTGCAGCCTTCGCAATCGTTAGATACATCATCATGGTCAATTCCAAAAAATAATGAACTAGCAGACCCTTACTTCAACCAAGCGGCGAATATTGACATCCTTTTGGGAGCAGAATTTTATCATCAATTGCTGACCAATGGACAAATCAAACTATCAAGTGATCTACCTATACTTCAAAATACCGTTTTTGGATGGATTTTTTCAGGAAAAGTAGGCGACTCCTACCATTATAACAGGAACGAGTGTGCCGCAACATGTGGCATATGTACAAAAACTGAGGAAGATCTAGATGAAATGATTCAACGATTGTGGCAGATGGATGATCCGGAACCCAAAAATTCAAAGTTAACTATGGCAGAAGAATTATGCGAGACACACTTTCAAAACAACACTCAAAGGGACTCATTGGGACGCTTCATGGTAAGGCGCTTCCAACAAGATCCTGAGAACCTAAAAGATTCAGAAACAATAGCAATGACCAGATTCTTTTCCCTTGAGAAAAGACTATCTAAGGATCAAAACCTCAGAGAACAGTACGTCAAATTTATGAACGAGTATGAAGAATTTGGACATATGGAGCAGATAACCACTAAAAACAAATCTACACCACATTATGTTATCCCGCATCACTGTGTACTGAAACCAGATAGCAGCAGTACAAAACTTAGAGTAGTGTTTGACGCCTCATGTAAAACTAGTTCTGGCATATCACTGAATGACATTTTATTTACTGTTTTCGATCCTTCTGCGTTTCCGATTACCAAGATTTGTTTTTGCACCGATATTCAAAAAATGTATCGACAAATTTCAGTGCACCCAGCGGATAGGAAATTTCAAACTATTATTTGGAGGAATCATCCTGGTGAGCCTGTCCGCCATTATCAGTTAAACACAGTGACATATGGCACCAGATCCGCCCCGTACTTAGCAGCAAGATGCCTGCAACAGCTTGCAGAAGAAAATACAGAAAAATTTGTACTGGGAGCACAAGTCTTAAAAAATAATTTTTACGTAGATGACTGTCTCAGTGGATCCAATAAACTATCAACGGTATTGGAGATGCAGAGTCAACTGAAACGCATATTAGAACCTGTTGGCTTTAAACTTCGCAAGTGGTGTGCAAACCACCCACAGACTTATGGCAATTAAAACTTTCCTGGGACCAGGCAATACCAATCGAATTACATTCCAAATGGATGACCTTCCGAGACGATTTAAAGGCACTGAACAATTTTAGCTTTGAAAGACACGTTTTTGGACAACATGTAGCATCATCTGTTCAACTTCATGCCTTTTGTGATGCATCAGAAAAGGCCTACGGAGCTGCAATTTTCGTGCGTGCAACGTTAAGAGACGGTCGCATAGTCGTAAGACTACTATGTTCAAAATCCCGGGTGGCACCTCTGAAAAAACAAACAATTCCACGCCTGGAGCTATGTGCAGCAGTCCTCAGCACAACGTTAATGAAAAGGGTGAAGAACGATCTTAATCATAAGGGACAGATACACTTTTGGACGGATTCGGAAATTGTACTCTATTGGATAAACTCAAAATCATCTGCACTTCAAACGTTTGTCGCAAACAGGATCAGCCAAATCCAAGAATTGACAGTAGCAGATCAGTGGCGCCACGTTTCATCAAGGGACAACCCAGCAGATGCACTGTCACGAGGATTAATGCCATCAAAATTGCCAGCCAGTCACTTGTGGTTCTTTGGTCCTTTGTTTTTGCATGGAAATGAAAATAAATGGCCAGTTAAATTCACCAAGTTAACTTATAACCCACAGTGTCCAAAACTGAAGCAAAAATCTTCCATCGTAACTAAAACAATGAATAAAGATGAACAAACAACATCCAATGTAACATCAGTGGCACTGGATTCACAAAGGGATTGGATTTACAAAATCAATCATGGAAACTTATTCAACACACTTCAACGAGTAGTAGGTTACACACTTCGATTTATACGACGCATGAAAGGCATAACATGCAATGAGTTGACGCTAAGCACACAGGAACTAAATGACGCTCTTGTTACAATCATCAAGGTCATTCAAAAAAATGATTTCAGCGATGAGCTCAAAGAATTAAAGAAAGAAAGAACGGTAAAGGCCCAAAGCCCGTTAGCAGCCTTTTCTCCGTTCCTAGACAAGCAAGGTGTCATTCGTGTTGGAGGAAGACTGAAAGCCTCATCATTAAATTATGACGCCAAGCATCAAATTTTAGTTCCATACAATGACACATTGACGAAGCTTTTAATGGAAAAGGTACACAAGGAAAATATGCATTGTGGAGCTCAAGCGCTCATATCATTCACAAGACAGAAATTTTGGCCAATCAAGGCAAAAATTATGGCTACAGCAATCATCCAACGGTGCGTTAAATGTAGCAAGGCGAAACCAACGATGTACTCCCAAATAATGGGAAACTTACCTGCTGACAGAATAACACCTAATCGACCATTCATTATTACCGGTGTTGACTACTTTGGACCAGTCTGGATGCATTACAAAATTCGAGGAAAACGTCCTCAAAAGGCTTATGTAGCAGTATTCTGTTGCTTCACTACAAAGGCTGTCCACTTGGAGCTCGTTAGCGACCTCACAACAGATGCCTTCATAGGAGCTTTAAAAAGATTTATTGGCCGAAGAGGTCATTGCCAAACTATATACTGCGACAATGCAACAAACTTCAAAACTTCATTGGTTACAGGAATTAAAAAATATTCTTCAATCCCAAAGAGCTAACGAAAAGATAACCACAGAATGCAACAATAGAGGCATTACTTTTAAATTCATACCTCCAAGTTCCCCTCACTTTGGAGGCCTATGGGAAGCAGCTGTTAAATCTGCAAAAGGTTTACTCATAAAAATCTTGACATCGGCATCCCTTACGTATGAGGAACTTGAAACAACGTTGGTTGAAGCAGAAGCCATTTTGAATTCACGACCTCTAACTCCCATGTCAAATGATCTTAATGACATGACAGCTCTTACACCAGGTCATTTTTTGATTGGAGAACCAATTAATTCATCAATTGATCCAGTTTCCACACCCACTAGTAACTCATTGCTAACCAGATGGAAACTGGTGACACATATTAAAGAAGAGTTCTGGAAACGATGGTCCCTGGAATATTTGAATGAACTTCAGTATCGTCACAAGTGGAAAGAAC
This sequence comes from Meiosimyza platycephala, assembly GCA_963662105.1. Taxonomy (NCBI): domain Eukaryota; kingdom Metazoa; phylum Arthropoda; class Insecta; order Diptera; family Lauxaniidae; genus Meiosimyza; species Meiosimyza platycephala. The sequence continues at coordinate 40,216,975 of OY759210.1, read as the reverse complement.
AAAGTTCAAATGCAAAGCTTGGCCAAATGGTTATCATAAAAGATGACAATACTCCCTCATTGCGGTGGTCTTTAGGAAGAATTGAAAAGATTTATCATGGTCAGGATGGAGCTGTACGCGTAGCAGATGTTCGCACAGCGTCGGGGGTTCTTAAAAGACCTATACATAAGTTGTCACCATTACCAATTGAACCAACTGAGGAATTTACGCAGGTTAATTCTGAAGAGGTAGATGAGTTACAAAAAAAACGCGCACGAAAGGCATCAGTTGCCAGCAGCAAGACCGTATTGATCACTCTTATGATTACACTTCTAATGTTACCACTAGCGTTAGCACAAAACGTTAAAATACAGAAGTTTAACTCAGATATTGGTATACATTTTGAAGAGATTGGGAGACTCAAACCTGCTACAAGCCAATGGAACCTCATTGTCTACTATGATTTAGAACCATTAAAAACTGACATCATCGCACTGAAAAATGGTATTTCATTCCTTCATAATATATGTGGCAGAATAAATCGACAATGTAGTTGTAATACCACTTTATCTCATTTTCAACATATGGCTGATGTGCTTCAATTAGACAATTCCTTTTTGCCGACAGGTCGTGTAAAAAGAGGTGCCATAAATTTTGTAGGAAATGTGGCAAATTCACTTTTTGGAGTACTGGATTCCAATTACGCAGAAAAAATGTCACATACTATAGAGGAAGTAAAAGACAATGAAGATTATCTATTGAGATTGTTAAGAAACAAAACATCAATCATAGACTCCACTCTTAACTTAATAAAGGTAGACCGAAACACTACTAAGTTGAAATTCGAGCAAGTGGAAGGTCAATTAAATCTCCTCACAAAGGCAATAGAAAACATCGAAACGTCTGAATACCAATTCCTTCTATTCCAAACTTTCACATCCTTATCAGATCAACTGACACTTATTATTATCAACATACAGCGGGTGCAAACTGCACTCCTTGACGTATTGACCGACACACATCATGGAAAAATAAGTCCAGCTTTACTATCTGTAAATCAACTGCGCAAGGAGCTAAGAAACATCAAGGCCCACATGCCAGCCAACTTGGATATACCAGTCAAAGATGAGGACGCCATACAGTTATATAAAATCATGACAGTCAAGGGAGGAGTAACGAATGACAATGCAGTATTTCAGATTTCACTTCCACTGACCATCCAAGAACAATTTGATATACTTAAAATGACACCTATTCCAACCATAATTAACAATACACTAATAACTGTTGCACCTTGCGCGGAAACAATTGCCATTGACAAACATATGGATCAGTACATACCATTAAGTCAAGCTGATATTAAATCCTGTATTATCATTCAACAGGATCAAGTTGTATGCACAACTCGTCCAAGGTACCACAAAGAATCTCAAGTTTGTTCCTGTGAACTTGGGCTTCTCCAAAATGAAACACATGCCACCTGCAATTTAGAAAAGATTGAACAAAACTCAACATGGATTCAAACGGAACAACGAAACCAATGGATATTTGCGTTAAAATTTCCTACTCGGTTGACGATCGTATGTGACCAGAACTCACAACAGGTATCTTTGGCAGGTTCGGGGATTCTCACAATTGCACCCCAGTGTGTTGCCAAAAACAGCATTTTGACACTGGATGGATTCCATCTCATATCCAGCGCAATACGCACTTCCTACACTGGTTTCGGAAGTGTTCAAAGGTTATCCAATCCAGAGCAAATAAGAGCCGTATTAAGAAATGACACTAGTATCCTTTATGATGACCAAATAAAAAATCTTACTGAATTGCATATGCTATTAACAACAGAAAATTTTATACTGCCACATAAACTACAACATCAAAATACTTGGAACACCGCATTTGCCAGCACAGCATTAATTTTAGCAGTCATAATAATATTATTCATCGCTATAAAGCACATAGTAAGACGATTCACATCAACAACAACAAAGCCTACACCTAAGCCACGTTCGACTGTGCAGCAAAAACCCGACTTCGCTATCAATTTGGACGACAGCAGTTGAATTATATTCAACGGGGGGAGGATGTTCAGTTTCACTTATTCAATTATAATCTCACATACATATTTTACACATATGCAACCCCTTAAGCATATCAAAATGTTTAGTATTGACAAAATGCAAAACATTGCAATTTATTTGAAGTCAATGTTCGCTTTTGCTTTATTGACAAAATGCAAACATTGCAACTTCTTTAAAGTCAATGCTCGCTTTTGTTTTGTTTATGGTGGCTGCATTTTAAGTAGGTCACAATTTTTAAATTAATGAAATTATGATTTGGTACACAATTTGTAATTATCGATTAAGTATATAATAGACATAAATTAAATAAAATTTTGCCATTACATAGCAACACAAAAAGAAAGCAACACCTATTTTATATTAAAGGTTTTCTTTGTCATTTTTTGATATTTAGTGGCCAACACAGCAAGACACCCCCGACCACTGGTAAGGTGCCTTGCTTTCATTTAAACACTGTTATTGTGGGTTTATGTGCCTGCAATAACAATCAAACAACATTTAAACACTGTTATTGTGGGATTATGTGCCTGCAATAACAATCAAACAACCTAAATAGTACTGGTTCAAGTGCCAGGACTATTTTAGCGTTATAGGCAGGTAAACTAACCTTTGCCGCAAAACATATATATTATATAATACATGCCATATATCATATATTATATATAGTAGGCTGATAGTATATATTTTTGAGCATAGCAAGTGGCCGAGCCGCTGATAGATAACATTTTGAACATATTTTTTACGGTTTGTTTGCGGTTAAATGGTTCTCAGCACAATTAAGTTAGGAAGAAAGGGCGTTGACACGTTCATCATTTCAGAGAAAAATCAAATTCATCATATCTAATCAATTATTTGACGCATATTAATGAGACTTCATATAGGGGAATGCGGGGAAAAGTGGTATACTTAACAGGGGAAGAAAGTTTTCACAAAAAAAAAAAATTATTTTTGCACAATTGAACATGTAGGTTATTAGTTCAATCTATATCGAATCTTTATCAGACTCATTATTCTCTCAAGAGAAGATGTTTATTATTTTGATGCAAAAAAAGTTCAATTCGTTCCGTTTTACCCCACGGGTGGGGTAAAGCGGTATACGAAGAGCAATACATAAAAAAAATGATAATTATAAATTGGTTTTCTAAAAATAAAAATCATGTTTTTTGTGTGTGTTGAATGGCCGACCAAATGTAAATGAACTTTTCTGTTTTTCAAAACTCCTGAAAACTGGATAAGATGACGAAACCAAATGATAAACAATACCGCTTTGTCCCTACCACTCCGCCCCTATGACCTATGCAAACATACAGACTCGCGAAACAAAAATTGATCAACATAAACTAACCATTGTCAACAGAAATGAATGTCAAAAATATATACTACGACGGGATACTTCGATTTTTTTTTAAATGATTCGTATAAAATGAATTTACTATATTTTGATGAACCTCGTGGTTCTCGAAAACGGAAGGTCAAATTCGAATGTAAAAATTGGCGATAACACAGCACCCATATGAGAAAAAACAAAAAGTTTTTAGATTTCATCAAATATTTCGCGCAGTTGAACGGGTCTTTAAACAACAAAGACTATACCCAAATTAAGCTAATCGCTTCTACTAACGGTAAGGACAGAGCAACGTCTGACTGGTTTGCTAGTAAATTATAAATTTTATACGCTATATTATTTTATATATCATATTATATATTATATATAATTTATGTTATATATTATATGTTATATTTTATATTCTATATATTATATTTTACATATTATATATGTATTATATATTATATAGGAAAGCAATATGCCAAAATTTCGAAAACGCACCTCGGAACAACGTCGTCAATCTTTGATGACCAACTTGAGCAGGTACAGGTTAAGAAATAAGGAGCTCGACCGAATACGAAACTCCCAATTATTAACGCCTCGCCGTGGAAATATTGCTTATCGACAGGCTGAAAGAGTGCGTGTCGCAACTGCACCTTCAATGCGGCGACGTGGCATTTGCTTTCGACAAACCGAACAAGAACGCGATACCGTGGCTCATTTGGTTCAACAAGATGACGAGCACTATGTGGAAATGGAACAAGAACGTGATGCTGTGGTTCACTTGATTCGACCAGACGACGATCAATATCGGAAAACGGAACGAGAACGTGACGCTGTGGCTCACAAGATTCGACGAGATGATGAACAATATCGAGAAGCGGAACGAGAACGTGACGCCACAGATCGCTTGATTCGACGAAGCGACGATCAATATCGGGAAAATGAACGAGAGAGTGACGCCTTGGCTCATTTAATTCGACGAAACGACGATAAATATCGGGAAATGGAACAAAAACGTGACGCTGTGGCTCACAAGTTTCGACGAGACGATGATCAATATCGAAAAACGGAACGAGAACGTGACGCTGTGGCTCACAAGATTTGAAGAGACGATGAACAATATCGGGAAGCGGAACGAGAACGTGACGCCACTGATCACTTGATTCGACGAAGCGACGACCAACATCGGAAAGCTGAATGAGAGAGCGACGCCTTGGCTCACTTAATTCGACGAAACGACGGTCAATATCGGGAAATGGAACAAAAACGTGACGCTGTGGCTCACAAGTTTCGACGAGACGATGATCAATATCGGAAAGCGGAACGAGAGCGTGACGCTGTGGCTCACAAGATTCGACGAGACGATGATCAATATCGGGAAGCGGAACGAGAACGGGACGCCACAGATCACTTGATTCGACGAAGCGACGATCAATATCGGGAAACGGAACGAGAACGTGACGCTCAGGCTCACTCGGCTCGACGTTACAATTTACGATACCGCAAAGCTGAAAAACAAAGAGATACAAAGCTCATTCGAAAAAAAGAACCCACGAAGACTATCGCAAAACTGAACGTCAACGCGACGCATTAGCTCATTCCGCTTCCAGAAAAGAAGAACAATTTACGGCAAAAGAAAGAGTAAGAGACGCAAAACAAAGACGAACAGTTAGACAAAATAAGAATTATAGGCAAGTAGAGCAACTTTGTAATACTTTTCAACGCAGACAAACTCGACTTCAAGCGAGAATACATGCACAAAATTTACATAAAATGGCCACTGCCCGGGTTCGTTTGCATTGATTTGATGCATTAAATCGTGCTATGGAAAGCTCCAGACAGTCTCAAAGAAACATATCCATAAGACAAAACTTATCCCCCGAAGCAAGATCTCAATACTTGCAAAACGAAACTCTGCGTCACAGAGGTGACATGATGACTGAATATAATTCTTCAGTAAAGAGCGGACCAACTGTGGTGGGCTATGGTTTCCACACCAGGTTAAAATTCTTAACAAGAACATTATTTTGTCAAGAAATTCCAATTTAGCTGAGGTCTTTTTTCTTTCGACTAAATTCCCATCAAACTCTCAGGACTATAAATTTTGCAACACATGCCATAAAACTATTAAAATTGGAAAAGTACCGACGATTTGTCTCTCTAAAGGACTCAATTTTCCTGAAATACCTGACGTATTGAAATTTTTAACACCCTTAGAAGAACGTTTTGTAGCTCCAAGAATTCCCCTTATGCGCATTATCTCATTAGGTTAAAACAGACAGTGTTCAATGAGAGGAGCAGTAGTCAATGTTCCGATTTCTCTAAATAGAACAGTTACTGTGTTGCCACGAGCTTTCGATGATACCGAGGTAATTCAAGTGCATCTAAAAAGACGCCTTGAGTACAATCATAGCTTCATGACCGAAACTATTAGGCCTGCCAAAGTCTTACATGCTGCCAGATACCTCATTCAAACGGAATTGTATATAAAACACAATATACAAATAGCTGAAAATTGGATTGAAAACGTTGGAGATGGAGAGCAAGTTCCGTTTGTTGCTGACACTGCGGATATACAGATTGTCAACCAATTAGTTGGATCAAGATCAACTGAAGAAGAAACACTAGAAGATATAAACCAGGGAGGGCAAGAAAAACTTCTTGACAATATTCCAATAGAAAACGTCCCTCTTGATATGATTGCTATAGATCCGGGAGACGGACAAAGACTCTTAGATATGATTTTAGATGAAGACTCTGAAGAACTATCTTACCCAACCATATATTGCGGAATAAAAAGAATCTCTAACGCAACTGCGGCGAAAACTATTCGATCAGAAGCTAGAAGATATGATCGGAGATGTGCACTAGTTGACAAAGTTCTTTACTGTAATAAAAAGTTAGAGCTTATTCGCTTCAAGAGCAGTTATCCACATGCATTAGAAAAAAATCTTGCTCCCGTGTACTAACGGCAGGAAATTTAATGGACGACAACTTCGTTGAGAATTTGGTGCAACATGACGATGGTTATCGTATTCTCAAAGGCCTGCGATCATCTCCTGCACACTGGGAAGCAGAAAAAAAGAAAGTACTAGCCATGATTCGCCAATTTTGTGTTCCTACTTTTTTCATAACACTTTCTGCAGCTGAAGCTCAGTGACCTGAACTACTTGTAGTTCTCACAAAGCTCGTAGAACAAAAAACCGTCACTGAAGTAGAAGTCATAAATTATACAACTCAGCATAAGTACGATCTCATTCGTGCTGATCCCATAACGTGCTCCAGATATTTTGACCAACGTATTCACAAACTTTTTTAATACTTCAAGGTCAATGGAGGCGTTTTTGACGACTACAAGATGCAGCAGTTATACTGGAGAATAGAATTTCAGCAAAGAGGTTCTCCCCACGTCCATGGCATGATTTGGATTGATAATGCTCCAAAAGTTGATTTAACAGATCCAGAATCTTTCCCACCTGCAGTAAGTTTCATTGACAGGTTTATAACATCTGCAAGTTCTTTGCCAGATGTAGAAAATTTTATCTCTTATCAGGAGCACAGACACGGTCATTCATGTTTGCGACAACTGAGAGGGCAACAAGTTTGCATGTTTCGTATGCCGCATCCCCCAATGCCTGCCACAGAAATTCTGCAGCCGTTTTTAGATGAAGAGGAAATAAGTGTTCACAAAGAAAATTTTGATAAAATTCAAAATTTAACCAATGCAATCTTAAGTCAAGAAGAAATTGAACACTTAAGTACATTTGAAAATTTTTTATCGCATGAAAGGATAGGGTTAACTTATGATGAGTATAAATCGGCGCTAAGATCTTCTCTTAAAAAGCCGCAAATTTTTCTTAAAAGAAATTTTAAAGACCGCATGCTGAATGCAATTTTGAAAATGCAAAGAGCAAACATGGATATTCAATTCATCTTAAATGCATACGCCTGCTGTGGATATATAGTTAACTACATAAATAAATCCAATCGAGGAGTATCCAGACTACTACGAGAAGCAATGAATGAAATAAGTGCTGGAAATTATTCCATTAAGCAAAAACTTCAGCATATTGGCAACAAATTTGTTTCGGGAAGAGAAATATCGGCACAGGAAGCCTCATATAATATTCTTGGATTACATATGTCCGAATGTAGTAATGCAGAAGTATTTATAAACACATCCCATCCCGATAAAAGAGGTAGAATGGTTAAATCGAAAAAAGATTTGGAGCGATTAGCAGACGATTCAGAAGATATCTTCGTTTTAAATCTTCTTGATCACTATATGCAACGACCAGATGCTTTAGAAGCTCTATGCTTAGCTGACTTTGCAGCTCTTTATCGTTATTCTAAATCTTTTCATGAAAGTTCCCGAGCAGATCAGGAAGACGAGAATGGTGAAGATATTCAGGTAGAAGAAGATATGCTGGTTGGCAGGACATTCCGCCTTAAAGACGATTCTGGATATATACGAAAACGAACTAAGCCATGCATAATTCGCTTCAGAAGATTTAATGAAGACACTGAAAAAGTAGAAGATTTCAGAGAAATTGTAATGTTGTACTTTCCTTGGCGTCATGAGCAATGCTCATAAAGAGTTAATTGAGTTAAATTGGAAGAAATATGATCAATTTGAAAATAGAGAACTGGAACAGATATTAGAGCGATTGCCAAGAAGAATCCAATAACCAGGGTGAAGAAGAAGATAATAATTGCGCTGACGAATTGCTTGACGATGAGTTTAGAGCCTTGGCTATGCTCACAATTTAATGTTCTTAATCTTAATGAAGTTGAAGAAGTGCCTGAAGTTGAGTCTTTACAGCTTATAAGACTTCCACCTCTTATTGATCTAAACGACCTTTTATTGTTTACTCGGTCTCTGAACCATAATCAACGTATTTTCTTGCAACATTTGCTCCACAACGTCGACAACAATTCTCCTTTCTACAATTTTGTTGGAGGAGGCACTGGAGTCGGTAAAAGTAGGTTGATATCAACAATTTACCAATGCGTAACATATCGCCTAAATAGTAAGCCAGGAGGAAACCCGACAACAGTAAAAGATTTACTATGCGCACCTACTGGAAAAGCTGCTTTTGGAATTGGCGGATCTACGCAGCATGCAATGTTTTCTCTACCAATAAATCAATCTAGCAGTGAGATTAGGCCTTTAAGCAACGGTACCGTCAATAGTATTTTGGTTAAACTAATGGATTTACAACTTATAATTATTGACGAAGTTTCAATGGTTGGTACTAAAATGTTTGGATATTTGGATGCTCGATTGAAACAAATTTATAAGAGTACTCAACATTTTGGTGGGAAATCGCGTGTGGTTTTTGGTGATTTTCATCAGTTACCCCCTGTTGGCGATAGGTGGATACTTCACCCAAATTTGAATGATATGTATAGTGTTCTTGCAGATTTTTTTTTGTGGGATCAATTTAAATATTTTGAATTAACTGAAATTATGCGCCAACGGGAAGACAGAACATTTTCTATTGCGTTGAACAATATGGCAACTGGAAAGATGACCAATGAGGACATCTCTTTGCTCAAAAGTCGAGTTGTAACAACAACAAATGAAATACCCCGGGAAGCAATACATCTTTTTTTGTCCAATGAAGAAGCGAATGCATTTAACAGTTATAAACTTGGTCAAATATCCAGCGAACCAATTACTTCAGAAGCAATTGATAAGTTAAAATGCTCTTCTCTCTCCGAAGCAAAAAGGCAAAATATTTTAATGTCCGTGAAAAAATTAAAGACTTTCGAAACTCAAGGACTGTTCTACGAACTACTGTTGAAAATAACAGCCAAATACATGGTGACTGTGAATGTGGATACAGGCGATGGTTTAGTTAATGGTGCAACTGGTCAACTAATGTCCATTGATGTTTGTAGACATCGGAAAACACCATTAACTTTATGGATAATTTTTCCAGACCATAGTGTCGGAGCAATTGCAAGGCGTAAGAGACTCCATCGAATGGAACCACTTTGGAGTCCGATTGAAAAAATAAAAAATTAAGAAGAGCATTTCAGTTCAAGCGAAATGAGCAGATTTCAATCGAAAGACGGCAATTTCCAATTGTACCCGCTGAAGGAATAACCATTCACAAAAGCCAAGGAGGTACATATTTACAAGTTGCTGTTCACCTACAAAAAAGGATTAGCCGAGAAGGTCCTTATGTGGCTTGCAGTAGAGCAACAAGCGCATCTGGACTTTATCTTATTGGAAGTTTTATACCTCCCAAGGCTTTTGCTGAGTCCGATGTTGTTCAAATTGAAATGAATAATCTTCGTTCGGAAAAGCTTTTAAAGCCATATTTCGATTTCATGTTAAATCGGAATTCATCCATACAAATTTTTTACCAAAACATTCAAAGCTTACACGCTCATTATTGTGATATAATCACCGATACCCTTTTACTGACATCAGACTTGCTTTGTTTTGTAGAAGCATGGACCCTACCCGGTGAAAATTATAGCATTCCTTCACACATAGTTTTACATAGGTTAGAAAGCCATCATAATAATCGCAAACACAGAGGTATTATTATGTATGGAAAAACTGTTCTGGCATCCCAATTTCAATCACTATTTGAAAAAAAAATATACCATAGCCGACCGTACGTTTGAGCTTTTAAATTTAGTAACTATTACGTTATTGTCCTTTACAGGAATCAAAATTATACAGAAACTCTATTTAGAATGTTCCTTTTCGAAGCCATTAAAGAATTAAAAGAGTTAAATGACGAATGTTGCTCAAAAAATATTATATTAGTAGGAGACTTTAACATTTGCCGAAAAACAACTGACACTTTGCTCGAAAATAGGTTAGTTGAGGAAGGTTTTTCCGACCTTTTAGATAAGAATATACCAACAACAATGGGAGGGACACATATTGACTGGGCGGTCTAAAACATACGGACCAACGAGGCCTCTGCAGTCATATATGAAACTATGTACAGCTATCACGACGGAATAATTATGAGTATAATAAGGGTATTCCTGAAAACTCGAAAAGCCTCGAAAAATCGAAAACATTTTCGAGACTCGAAAATAATTTGTATGAAAAAAAGTTTACGCAACTCTCGAAAACTTTCGAAGCCAATTTGATGCGAAAGTAGTCTCGAAAGTTGGAAAATGAATAATATGAGCCAGAAGAGCGCAATTGTTCTCAAAAAAAATAAAAAAGTGTCAAAAACAAAAATTAAATTATGATGATTTTTCGATTTTCAAAACAAATTTTAATTCGCTACAAACTTTTTATTTTGATTCAGTTAAGCAATTTTATGTTTCTATTTAAACAATATAGGTATCAGTTGATAAGTAATTTATTAAGCTATAATATTAGTGTGAAAAATTTTCAAATCGGTCCATCTATAATCAAGAAGAATGGTTTAAAATTAATCTAAGAAAATTATTTTTTAACAAATTAAAGTTTTTTTATTTAATTTTTTTGATTGACAACTAAGACACATATTGATTTCTCTCGTACGTTTGGAAGTAAAAAGACACGAGTTAGGCAGTTTTAGGCAAAAAAAGGCATTTCTCATTCGTTTGCACGTTTGCATAGATTGGGGTGTTCCCTTAAACAAGCTCGAAAACTTTCGAGGTTTCCATGGCTTCGAGTTTTCGCGTTTAGAGGAATACCCTTAATATGAAATCATTTCTGTTTTTTTTTTTCATAAAATTTTAGCTATGATACTAAAATGTACTAATACTTTACTATGACGGAATAGTATTATACAAATGTATTTATGTATAGAATGATATTTTTTTTATAAATTTGAGCTTTACTATGGAAATGGACGGAATAGTTCAGTTATAAATTTTCTTTTTTCGAAACTTGATTTTTAAATCTGATTTTATCTTTATTACATAATATCAGCCAAATAGTAATAAATTTTTATTTACATAAGTAGTTCAACCTTGAGATATATTTTTAATTTTGAAATTTGATGATAAATTGTACTATCTAACTTAAATATAATTATAACATATAATTGAAAACATTTTCTTACTGTGTATTTTAAACATAAATATTAACATAAATATTTTATTATCATATATTTATGTAAAACACAACAATATTTGATGTCAAATGCTACCAAATATACTGCGCATGTCTCAGATTTGATAAACTAAATTTTCAAAAAAACTTAAGCGGTTATCAAATAATGTTGTTTTCGAATATTTCAAAACATCCCAATTGTTTTTCGGTAACCACACAAACATAAATCCATTTTGTAATTAGTGAATAGTTGTTCACAAATATTTTTGTAAACTAACAAATAGAAATGTATAATACTCAAATATGTACATATTTCAATAATAATATTGCAATGTATATAATAATAACATAATAAAAAAAACTGAGCAGTTGAAAATGTATATGTTTATTACTATATATGTACATAAGTTATTTTTTTCTTACACTAATAATTGAATAAATTACCAATGTACAAAAATTTAACCACATAAGTCTTATGATTTATAAAGTACTTTCAATGTAGTGTAGGGTATGTGAGTTTCGGACAGGCCGAAAATATCACCTTAACTAGTTTTATTATATCATCGATAAACTTACGTGTCCCGCGACATGCGCTGTAACAGTACACGTTCAATTGAAACACGCGCTGCTTGAGATGATAGGCCGTGAAAAATACTACTGCAGCTCTTCCATCAAACTATTAATGAATCCCTCAATCAAATCAATGTTATCATCTGATGCTGTGAGACGTAAAAATACTTCTTGGAAAGATTTTTCTAAAAACAAACGCATACACATTGCCATTAAATAACGATTGCATTTTGTGCTCTCGCCACGTAAACGAAATTCGAATTGTTCTATATTTTCCATAGTTAAAAGCTCATTTTGTTTGCAATTCTTCCAGCAACTGCTGATGTTGATTCGGTTCCAAACAGGCTAAACAACGTTTGGCTTCAGCAACATATGAGATTTGTTGGAAATTTCAGCACAATGAAAAAACGAAATTAATAATTTTATTATTTGATTAAATATAATTTTACTTAGCTTTTAATTCCAATTATTTTCTTTAGTTATTTCTTGATTTCGTTTTTCTTCGTCGAACTCAATCTTTTTATTTTTTTTTTATTAAATGTCAAATTTTCTATATATATTTCTATCTCTTTCCCTCTACTGCTTGTTATGGCATTGATATACGCAGCGTAACAGTCTCTTTTTCTCTGCCTTCATTTAATAGTAATAATATTTATGTGTTAGTAAAAGTGAAAATCATTATCAATGTGTTGGAGTTTCAGTCAGTCATTTCTTGTAGGGATGTTTCTGTCTGATTCCGACCCCACGTCTTTTAGGCACAATTGTTTTCTTTGCTAGAGGCGGTAAAAAGCTGCTGATTGAAAAACGGAGTTCCGGTCCTGGACGGTGGAGAATTTTAAAATTATTGGGGAGTCATTTGCTGTTTCTCCTTGGCGAGAACGAAAAATATTTCTTAAAACTGGTGGTTTGCAGCTGATAGTGCGGCATAGTTGCAGGAAAACAATGTTCAAGTTCTCTTCGGGCACTTGCGGTATACCGAAAATAACAGCATCTGTTGAAATTGCTGTATGCTCTAATGACTCAAACCTTTTTTTATATTAACGAGCTCATTGTTTATAGTGGAATAATCTGCACTTGAAATTCTTAATGCATCTTCAATTTTCTCCACTCGATCTTCCAAATCGGTAACAACTTTGAGAAAATTTTCAAGTTTGGCTAATTTTTTTCTCGATGAGCGCAGTTTTAGTCGATAGCTGCTAATTTCACTCTTCCCTATTCACTTCTTTTATCTGTGTGCTTGGCTAAAGCTCCTTCAGATCTTGTGCTGTAATTGTTATGGGCTGGGCTTCTTTAGAGACTGGAGTTTGACTTGTTGGGGTTGAAAAACCTGAACTTGTACCAACCAATCCAAACTTTTTTCCCGCAGCTCTAGTATTGCTGGCAATTGGATTTGCACTCTCAAGTCCACTTTTGCTACCCATAGTATTTGTGCAGTATGTTTTTAGTAGTGTTAAAATGCGTTCTTTTGATGAGAAAAGAAAGGGTCAATAACAATGGTATGCTTTTAATGGATACGCAGAAAATTTCCATCAATAGCCGATCGGTAAACACATCTAATCTCTTAGACAACCCATTGCTTTTCTTAAGATTATTTTTTTAACATATGAGGCGTCCAGTTGCAAAACCGGTCAAGTGCAAAAAAATAAAATTTTGAGATATTCTCATATGTCAAAATCTGGATCATGCTTTATCGTTCTACTATGTTTATAAATTAAAAAAAAATTTTTTGACAGATATATAAAATTTTTTAAATTTATTTTGATGATTGGGTTTGAAAACCGGTCAAGTCCAAGAACTTGGTTTCAAAACCGGCCAAGTACATGAACTTGGTTTCAAAACCGGCCAAGCACATGATCCAATTTTTTTTGTTCAATTGAGCTGAAATTTTGTCACAATTGGATTTCTTTCGAAATTAAGTTGTGAACCTACTTATATATGGGTATTTCCACAGAAAGGTCCACCGTGCTCGAAAAATTTGAAGTTATTAAAAAAAAGTTATTATCTGATATTATGTAAGAAAAATATTTAAATTTTATTAATTCATACAATTTACACCTGAATTCATTCACCACGGTGAGCAAACCCACTGCGAAATTGCATTGCAGTAAATGAGTGAAAATCGCGATTAGGGTGGTTTGCGTGCAATTTTTAAAGAATTCCACTATAACACCTGTAGGCCACGTTGGTGCAAAAACTTATCGCAAAAAACTTACGTTTTGCGGTGAGTGCGATTTCTTTTTTGGACTTTCGCGGATTTCGTTACACTGCTTCCTGTCGTTAGAGGACGATGACATACTTAATTTTGAAAAAATCCGCAAAAATCGAAAAATCGCACGCACCGCAAAACGTAGTTAAGTGCGATAAGCTCTTTGTTGAATATATGTTGCGTTTTATATAAAATATTTAACTAGTCTACACACCTGCTACAAATACACTTGTTATAAAATAAAACTAAGAAGATTAGATTTTATGAACAGACATTTTAATTTTTGTATCGAAAATTTGTTCATTCCATAAATTTTTACTGAATAAAATTGAATAAGCTTTTAAGAATTTTATTTTAATTTTCAAAAGGTTATGGGCCCAGAGCCGAAATAAAAAGTAATAATTATTTAAAATTGTAATACTTTGTAAAAGCAATAAAATGGCTGACTATAAGGCAAAAATCGAAAAACTAGATAATTCGAACTATACCAATTGGAGATTCAAGATTGAGTTGCTGCTGAAAAAGGAGAATTTATGGAAAGCAATTTCGACGGCTAGACCTGAAATTTTAACACCTACGGCTGCTTCTGATGATAAAAAGGTAAGAGAAAAAGAAATTACTGATTGGGTCCGTGCAGACGAAGAAGCATTTTCAATTATTGGACTTTCAATTCAAGACGATCAAATTGTACACATAAGAAATGAAACCAAGGCGCTTGGAGCATGGAATTGTTTAAAAAATTACCACGAGAAAGTGACCCTTAGTAATAAAGTACATTAGATGCGTGAAATTTGTTCGTTAAAAATGGCGGACAAAGGGGTCATAGCAGAACATATTGCTAAAATGCAAGATTTATTTGTGAAATTGCGTAGTATTAGTGATGATGATTTAACTGAGTCATGGAAAGTAGCAATGTTACTAAGCAGTTTGCCCAGGAGTTATGATACTCTAGTTACAGCATTAGAAGCGCGTGATGAGAAGGAATTGTCTTTTATTTTTGTTCAACAAAAACTGATTGCTGAGTGCGAACGTCGAAATCATGGTGACTCATTAATCAAATCAAATGACAAATTGTTGAAGATTGGTCAAACTGATAAAAATAATCTGAAAACTGGAACATGCTATTTTTGTAAGAAGTCTGGCCATATACGTAGAAATTGTTCTCAATTTAAAAGGTGGAAAGCTGAAAAAGAACAAAATGGTGAAACAGCGAGAAAAACTGAGAATGTAAAAACTCTGCAAGGAGGTGATTTTTTATTTACAACTGGTAAAAGTAAACACAGTTGGTTGTTGGATTCGGGAGCTTCTCGACATGTTACTAACAATAAAAAATTTTTCTCGATTCTTGATGAAACGTTCAAAAGTGAAATCGAAGTGGGCAATGGAGAAAAGGTGGAGGTAGTTGGTATGGGAAGTGGAAATTTAGAATTTGTCAATGAATTTGGTTCATCGTTTAAAGTAACGGCTAAAGAAGTTTTATATGCACCAAACATTAATGGTAATGTATTGTCCATTGGTAAAATTGTTGACAATGGTTTCAGAGTAATTTTCAAAAAACACTGCTGTGAGGTTTATTGGAATAATAAACAAATTGCAATTGCTGATTGTGTCAACAATTTGTACGAGCTACGAATGGCAAACAAAATGAATGCAATAATTACTGGTCATAATGACAAATGTATTCATTCATGGCATCGTATTTTTGGTCATCGTGATCCTGAAGCAATAAAACGAATGGAATCAAAATGCTTGGTGACTGATTTACAAATTGTTGATTGCGGTATTAATGAATTGTGTGAAACATGTGCAAAAGCAAAGTTGACTAGATTACCGTTTCCGAAGAAGTCCTTTAGTGAAACAACAGCACCACTTGATTTAATACACTCGGATGTGTGCGGACCAATGCCAACTGCAACACATAGTGGAAAAAGATACGTTCTGACATTTACTGATGATTTTTCACGTTTTTCTTTTTCGAAGTTACTGGTTCACAAATCTGAAGTTGAGAATGAAATAAAATGTTTCATCGAACTTGCGAAGACAAAATTTAATCGAAAACCAAAAATTATTCGATCTGATCGTGGTGGTGAATACACTGGAAAGCAGTTAAGTGAATACTTAAAGGCTGAAGGAATTGAAACACAGTTAACTGCAGCATATTCTCCACAGCAAAACGGTGTGTCTGAAAGAAAAAACCGAACGCTTATTGAAATGTCACGATGTTTGCTTATAAATGCTGGTTTACCAAATGTTTTTTGGGGTGAAGCTGTCGATACAGCAACATATATTTTAAATCGAACAGTTACACGAGCAACAAATTCTATTCCGTATGAACTTTGGAATGGGACAAAAGTTTCAGTTAAACATTTCAAAGAGTTTGGATGCAAATGTTTTGTACATGTTCCAGAAGAAAAGAGAAGAAAACTCGATCAGACTGGTGTTGAAATGATATTCGTTGGATATGATTACCAAACAAAAGCATATCGTTGTTATAATCCAATCACGAACAAGTTGGTTATCAGTCGTGATGTGAAATTTGATTTCGTTTCGAACAAAATCCAAAAAAGTTTGAAAGTGTCGAAAGAAGACAACATTAAATCATCGGATCAACTATTAATTGATGTTAAATTGAACTCATCAGCGAAGATATCTGAAAATTATTTGGTTCAGGAGGAGCATTTGATTGAGGAAGAGGGAATAGAACATGAAGCTGAAATCGGAAGTGCTGATCAGAATATTGTGCAACCACGTCGTTCGGAGCGTACAACAAAAGGCATGGCAGCGCGTCGCTTGATTGAAGAAATATTCCTGATGAAACATGAAATCAAAGAACCAAAACATTATGAAGCAGCTATTTCAAGTAATAAGAAAAATGAGTGGATAAGTGCTATGAACGACGAAATGAATTCACTCAAGAAAAACAATACATGGAATTTGGTGAAACTACCAAATGATCGTCAAGCCATCGGATGCAAATGGGTGTATAAAGTTAAATCGAATGCTGATGGAAGTATTCAACGATACAAGGCTAGACTTATAGCTCAGGGCTTCTCGCAAAAATTTGGCACTGACTACAATGAAGTTTTTGCACCTGTTGTTCGTCAAGCAACATTTCGAACATTACTTGCTGTTGCGTCAAAAGAAAAAATGATGGTAGCACATCTTGATGTCAAGACTGCATTCTTGAATGGAAACCTAAATGAAGATATTTATATGAAGCAACCATCGGGTTTCATTAATGATGATCCGATTCTTGTGTGCAAATTGAACAGAAGTCTTTATGGTCTCAAGCAAGCTGCAAGAGTATGGAATGAAATAATTAACAACATTTTAATGGTAGCTGGTTTAAATCAAAGCAATAATGATCAATGTTTATATTCAAAGCATATTAACAATAATTGGTGTTACATATTAATATACGTTGATGACATCATTATTGCGTATAAATCAGCTGAGCAATTGAATTACATCGAATCAACGTTGAAGAAAAATTTCGAAATCGAGAATCTGGGAAAAGTCAAATTTTATCTCGGAGTTGAAGTAACACAAGACAGCAATGGTTTCTACCAGCTATGTCAATCCAACTACATTGAAGAAATTTCACTGAAATTTGGATTACAAGATGCAAAAGGTATGTTATTACTCATCGCCTTTGGATAATTCAGGTCAGTTAATTGATAAAACTAATTATCAAAGTTTAATTGGCAGCTTATTGTATATTTCGGTAAATACTCGACCGGATATATCGGCAAGCATCAATATACTTGCACAAAAGGTGTCTAATCCTAGTCAAAATGATTGGAATCAATTGAAACGAGTCGTTAAATATCTGAAGGCAACATCAAAATATAAATTAAAACTGGGAAATACAAATAATCATGAAGAAGGATTGATTGGATATGCAGATGCAAATTGGGCAGAAGATAAAGTCACACGGAAATCAAACAGTGGCTGTGTATTTTTCTTCAATGGTGGTTTAATCAATTGGTACTGTCGCAAACAATCATGTGTATCATTGTGATCGACTGAAGCAGAGTTTATTGCTTTGTCAGAGGCTTGTCAAGATGCTGCTTGGCTCAAAAGATTGTTGAATGAAATGCATCAAAACATCAATTCACCAATATTGATTTATGAAGATAATCAAAGTTGTTTAAAAATCATCAAGGAGGAGAAGTTTTCAAACAAAACAAAACACATTGATACAAAATTTCATTTTGTGAAAGATTACATTGATAAAGGCATTGTTACTTGCAAATATTGTCCAACTGAAGAAATGATTGCAGATTTATTAACAAAGCCATTGTCAATTGCAAAACACATAAAATTGCGTGAAAAATGTAATGTAGCTTAAATTTTTATTTCAACGAGTAGGAGTGTTGAATTTATGTTACGTTTTATATAAAATATTTAACTAGTCTACACACCTGCTACAAATACACTTGTTATAAAATAAAACTAAGAAGATTAGATTTTATGAACAGACATTTTAATTTTTGTATCGAAAATTTGTTCATTCCATAAATTTTTACTGAATAAAATTGAATAAGCTTTTAAGAATTTTATTTTAATTTTCAAAAGTCTTGTACCAACGTGGTCTATCGGTGTTATAGTGGAATTCGTTAAAAATCGCACGCAAACTACAAAATCGCGATTTTCACTCACCTCGGTGACTCCAAGTGACCCAAAGTGACTCGGAGTGAACCGCCTCGATGAGTAGCCACTTATGGAGTGACTACCTCTGGGATACTCCAAAGAACGAAGAAAATATCCGTACAGCAATAAAATCCGAAAATCGCACGCACCGCAAAACGTAGCTATGTGCGATAAGTTTTTGCATCAACGTGGTCTATAGGTGTTATAGTGATATTCGTTAAAAATCGCACGCAAACTACAAAATCGCAATTTTCACTCACCTCGGTGACTCCTACACAATTTCTCACGTTTAGATATTATTTCAATTGAATTGTATTCAAAACCAGTCAAGTTCAAGGCCTTGAAATCAAAAACCGGCCAAGCCCAGTACTTTGGTATCAAAACCGGCCAAGTGCAATACTTTGGTATCAAAACCGGCCAAGTCCACATTTTTTCAAACAAAATTTGTTGAATTCTATGTCAAAACCGGCCAAGTGCATGTTCCATGGATCAAAACCGGCCAAGTGGAAAATTGTTTCCTCAAAAATATCGGCAGATGAAACTAGAAAAGTCTGATCTGACGTGTTTTGAGTAAGAAATTTTATAAGCTATTATGTGGGAAATACTTTTTAATTTTCCATTGAACATAGATGAAAATAAACGTTTTTCGTTGTTTTTTCAAAAGTATGAAAAAGACACTTGGCCGGTTTTGCAACTGAACGCCTCATATGTTACCGGCCAAACTAGTTCCGTTAAGCTTAAAGATGTGCAATGAATTTTAATGTAAGAGCACTGTGGCTTGGGAAGTCTACGACACACAATGGGTTGAAAAGGCCTGTTTTCTTGGATTAATTAAAAAAAAAACTGTAAGGTTCGTCAAAACTGTTTGTACCAGGTTAAAGTATACACAATTCTACATCTCTAGTCGTTTATATTAATGTCAAAAGTGGTCTGGTGTTTTGGTAGTAAGACCTGAAAGTCAGAATTTATTAAAATTTTTGTGCACTTACACGTTATAATTTATTATTTATTTACTAAACTACATTAAAAGTAAGGTTACAGGTTCACACCAGAGATAAACGCGAATGCATTCTTACGCAGCTATGAAACATTCGCTAAAAAACGAATAGCGAATCTACACTTAACAGGAATCATACGAAACGAATGTATATTCGACAGTTGTCAGCGAAATGTGAAGACTTTCGCTGCTCTCGACTGCAAACGTCAAAAGGCAATGAAAAAGCAGCGAATGGTTAGCAGCATTCATGATGTTGTAAATAGAATTGGGTCGGGAGTTGTCTCATGGCTGTCATACAATATGATTCATACTAGACGGACGTATCGAGCGGAGCAATACTTTTTCGTTGTGGATATCAATACTTTGACTCATAAACCGGTTTTATAAGTGTTTTTTTTTTCACAACAAATTGTAAGAGAAACAGACTATTCAGAAATATATTATAAAAATTAGAGGGGAAAAAAAATATGTGAGCATGATGCTCAAAACTCAGAAATAAATAGTGACAAAACCAATGCTTATTTATTAAAGCAAAACAATGTACAAGATCTTGAAAGAAAAAGAAAAAGTAATACATAAAGGGAAGAAACGCCTAAGTTACAAAAAAATTATTAAATATGCAATTCTTGATAATGAAGAAAATTGTAATCAAGAAATCTTACAAAAATTCGAACAACATGTGCTCGATCACAAACAGGTTACCGCTTCTTCATCTAACAGCGGTACAACAGTTAATTCTAAAAATAAATTAGAGAATTAAAACAAAATAGAGAACAATGTGAATAATGAGAATAATGATAATAATCCAAAAAATAATCAAAAAACAATAAAAAAAATTTCACCCATTAACATCTTTGATATAGAATCTAATGAACTTATTAATTTCATTAAAAATGGTATCAATATAAATGAATTCAAAATTAAAGAATTTAATAATAACAAGCTTGCACTGTATATGTCTTCAATGGACGACTATACTCGAGTTAAAGCATACCTAGAAAAAACCAAAACAAAATTTTTTACTTATACTTCAAAAAATGTCAAAACAAAGACTTACCTTCTAAAAGGCCTTAGTGCGAATATTAACACTAACGATATTTTGGATGAGTTATGCAAATTCCAAAATGAAAATTTTAAATTTATAAAAGTGAGTCAGTTCACTACAAAAAAAAGCTGTGGCTAATGGTTTGAACCTGCCAATATACCTTGTGCAGATCACTGGAGAAAGTAAAGTTAACGAGCTAAAAGCAATAAAAGGGCTTCTTCATCGCTGGACTCACTGGGAACCATTAAGAAAACCTGAAATCCCTCAATGTAGGAATTGCCAAAGTTTTTTCCATAGCGCATCAAATTGTTTTTTACCAACTAGATGTGTAAAATGCAAAAACACACATGAGATTGGAAAATGTCCCCAAAATGAAGTACCCGAAAACGAAAGGGAAAAACTTTACTGTGTACTTTGCAGCAAATATGGTCATCCAGCATCATATAAAGGCTGTGAAAAATATAAAATATTACAACAGAAGCTCCGTGCCAAAAAACAAATCTTGTCGCAAATTAATCAATTAAAGCACCTATTACGGTAAATCCTAATATAAGTTATGCTGATGTTTTACAAAATAATTCCCCACATGAAAACGTCACCAATCCAATTCATTTAACATTAAAAGAACTCAATAATTCTATGCAAAATTTATCAAACCAAATTTTAAACTTACAAAAACACCTTCAAATACAAATATCTAGAATAGATATAATTTTTTCAATTTTAGAAAACTAAGATTTTTCAATGGCTGAATCAATAGTAAAAAACCTTAATATTATTGAAATAAATGTTAATTCATTAATAAATTTATGCAGAAGATATGATTTATGTAATTTTTTAAATATGTATAACCCAGACATAGTTCTAATTAATGAAACAAAATCAAATTCGAAACACAAGGTTAATTTTAAGGACTACAATTTCATACGTAAAGACAGTCGATTTTGTAAGAGGAGGTGGAACTGCTATCTTAATAAAAATAAATATTAAACATAAAATCTATAGTACAATAAACTCCTTCAAATGCTTGGAAACATGCATTGTAAAAATTCCGTTGTTAGCGAATAAAAGTTTATTTGTAGTATCAGCATATTATCCTTCAGGTAATAATAACAGTCACTTAAAAACAGAATTGCAAAAACTCTTTAAATCTCTAAATTTATAGAA
This sequence comes from Meiosimyza platycephala, assembly GCA_963662105.1. Taxonomy (NCBI): domain Eukaryota; kingdom Metazoa; phylum Arthropoda; class Insecta; order Diptera; family Lauxaniidae; genus Meiosimyza; species Meiosimyza platycephala. The sequence goes on along the minus strand of OY759210.1, from coordinate 40,194,924 downwards.
CCCTAGTCAATTCTACATAATCTCGGGAGACTTAAACTGTTAACATACTGATTGGGGTAACAAATCAAATAATGCGAAAGGAAATATTCTCAGAGAATGGTTATCATGCAATGAAATTTATTTCAGATGCAGTTTATATGCTTCTGTTACACCTTCTTACCCTCGCTGTGATTCGTATCTTGATCTGTGCTTAGCAGATTCACGGTTAAACATACACAAATTGAATGAGTCAATAAATTGCCTTAAAGTTCCTGATTACGATAGTGATCACAACGCTTTGCATGTTACAATATTAAACGAGGTAAATGATCATCCACTTGCGTTTTTTATAGAAATATGTAACAAGTTCAAATTCGATTTTAAAGCAACAAATTGGAGAAATTTCAAAACCAATATTTTAACTGAACGAAGAAGCAACGCAAGCATCCCAAACAATAGAAATCTTTCAAATTCCGAAATAGATTTTTCTTTATTCCAAATAAACAATATTATAACAAATACAATAGAAAAATCTGTCCCAAAATTTAAAAATTATGATTCAGCTAACCAATTTTCAAATTCAATTATAAAAAATTACAAATGGAAAAAAGTAAAATTCTAACCATCATCAAAAAGCGCAGTAGAATGGAGCCGTTCTTAACACCAGCTGAGTTTAATTTACTAAAAGTTAAATTAAAGCTAATCAAAAGACTTATCAAGGAAAACTTTGTTTTAGCTGTAAATAAACATTTTCAAGCTAAACTTGAAAACATTAGCACTAGTAATCCTTCGAACATGTTTAACGAAGTCAAAAAACAGTTTAAGTTCTCACAGTCTTTCAAATTAAACACCTTAAAAATTCCACAAGAGGAAGTAACTTTACTTGCGAATGCAGGAATTAATGAATTAGAAAAGGACAATAACAATAATAATGAAAATAATTTGATCCCCAACAAATACTAAATGTAATTGGCACTTTTCTTGAGTCAGTTCACTCTTTTAAAGAGATTGATCCAGACAATAGATTGCAATTGTTTGATAACTTTTTCAACATGAATATTTTTCAAATATGAATATGAATTAAATCAATCAACTTGAACGACATTTAGTACAATAAAAACGGCTAACGAACTGGATGTATTAACCGCAGTAGGTTATTTTGTTACTAAAGATACTATCATGTATATTTTCAAGAATTTAAAAAAAAATTGTCCGCAGAGGTAGATAAAGTCACAAATATAATTTTGAAAAACATTTCAGACTATTCAGACATTTGACTATTTTCAATAATATATTAAACAATTCTTATTTTCCTATTGCATGGAAAATTGCAAAAGTTATAATCCTGCCCAAAAAGATAAGGACACTAGCAATCCAAAAAATCTTCGAGCAATAAGCTTACTACCCAATATTAGTAAAGTTTTTGAAGCTTGTGTCAACAACATCATTACATCTTTTTGTCAAAAAGAAAAACTTATTTGCGATAGACACTTTGGTTTCAAATACAAACATTCTACAATACATGCTATTCACATGCTTGTTTCTAACATTAATTGGAACTTAAATAAATCCTTGTGTACAGGTGCTTGTCTAATAGATTTCGAAAAAGCTTTCGGCAGTATTTGGTTAGCAGGGTTAATATAATATATAAATTAGCAACATATAAAGCTCCTATTCAATTAATCATACTTATTCACAATATGTTAAGTAACAAATCTTTTCTAGTCTGTAACAAAGATCAAATAAGTACAAAGAAATTTATAATAGTAAACGGCTTACAGCAAGGAACAGTAAATTCCCCAATCCTATTTAACCTGTTCATATTCGACCTCCTAGATAAAATGGATAATAGCATAGGCTTCGCAGATGATATTATTATATATCATACTGATTACAAAATACAGAAAATTAATGAAAAACTACAAGATTACTTCAACATTGTGGAAAAATATGCAGTCGATTGGAAAATGAAAATAAATGTAAACAAATGTGAATCTATACTATTCCGTCCAACAGTAGGAAAATGTAATTATAACATTAAAAATAATTGGAAAAAATTTTGTATTAAATCTAATAGAAATCTAGCAATTCCTAATGCAGAAATTGTTAAATACCTAGGTATTAACATAGACAAGTTCTTGTATTTTAATAATCATGTTAATATCCAACTAAAAAGAGCCAGAAATGCCTTTTTCAAGTACAAAAAATTGTTTACGTCGATATTCATAAAACCTAGCGTTAAAGTTACTTTATACAAATCTTTGATACGACCTATTTTAACGTACGGTTGTCAAATATGGTTTAATATTTCCCCATCCTACATGGAAAAAATTAGAATTTTTGAAAGGAAATGCTTAAGAGCATGTACAAACCTCTATAGATCAAGGGACAGCGATTATATAAAATACATATCAAATGAAAGGTTATATCATGTAGCAAAAGTGAGCAGGATAGATAATTTTATTATTCATCTCATTGGAAATCACATTCTAAGATGCTTAGATTGCAATGAAAATAATTTGATTCTAGCCCCATATTATGTCAATGATGCATATATATATAAAACTCTGCAAAACGGATATGTACCACAAGAGGCCTTTCTATACCTAGATAGCAAAAAATTTATCCAAACTGAAACTGGCATTCCTTTACTATACCATATTTATAGGAGAGCCAATAATAAAACTGTAAGTTGCAATCAAATTACAAATGACAATTGTAGATTTGATATGAAGTTCTATTTAAAAGATGTAAACAGAAGTCGAAACGTAAATATTAAAAAATATTGGTGGCTCACTGAATAAGTTTGATCTCAAAATTTTTCTCTTTTTTACTCATTAACTTTAGAATTTTACTCACCTTAAAATATGAAAGAAATATTAGTTTTTTTTTAACTTTTTCTTTGCATTAAACTATATATAAGACATGTTGTATTATCAGTATTCTTATGTTTAAAAAACGATGTATTTTGCTAAGTCTTATTAATGTACTTGAGAGCTCGATTATGAGACAGTGTATAAAATAAGTTTATTTTTCAACTATTTGTTTTTTTATAGTATAACTATATGAATTTTGCTCAAATAAACGCTTATATAAAAAAAAAATAAAAAAACAGAATAGGGTCGGAGTCGGAAAAGCGGAAGCAGAATTCCGCTGTCAAAAAAAAAAGTTGAATAAACACAATTGCGGCGGAACGGAAAATTCAGCTGTCATTTAGTTTACATGAAAAAAATTTTTGAATTGAAATATTTTTACTGTGACAAAGTGAAACATTTTTTGGTGATTTGAGTTAGAATTATTGTTGAAAAAAAATGAATACCAATATGCAAACAATAGTGCGTATAATAAAAATTGTAGCCGTAATGGACGCTATGTACAACATGTATGTTGAGGCATGGAAACGCATTAAAAGGAGATGGTGGGTGCGTCCCTATATTAACTATACAAATGGTACATCATTTTAAAGCAAGAGAAGCAAGCATTCTTATATTTTAAAAAAGTATAGGTTTTTACACAACTTTTGGAGAAAATATCGTTGTTTTAAAAAAAATTGATCAAAATTTTCGAAAAATCATATCTCCAAAATTATAGGTTAAATTCCAAAGATTTGCTAACCATTATTGTAGGCCATTAAATTGTCTTTCATATGACACCCATATTTTTGATATCAATGCAGGGATTCTCAACTTATAATAGTTTTTACAAAAGCTATATCCGAAACTTCCGATGGCTATACCTCCGAAACTAGATCCGAGCGACAGTATTTTCGGATGTTTTTTATTTGCTTTTAACTCCCTTTTATCCCTAAGAAAAAAAAATTGGGCTATGGGAGCTAAAGTAAACCTGTTCTTATGGACATTTCTGTAATCCTTTACAGAAAGGTCGTACAAGCAATTATACTTGCGAACCTCTTCAATCAATTTTTCGTTATAACTTGTTTCACTCATTTTTTAAATTCTTTAATCCGGAATATTTTTAAATAGATTTTATTTTTGCAGAATATATTTATAGTAAGATTACTTTTTACACAATTCTCATTTAAAACGTAAACAAAAAAATTGACACAAGCTGATTGGAAATACAACCCTGATCCGACGGAGAAAATAGAATTAAATCTAAATCGACGGATGTCCGTCGGTAGGCTCTAAGTCGTACGCCGCAGTTCTGTTCAATTTCATAGCATCAAGTGTGTTCTAATTTTTGACAGCGGATTTCCGCTTTTCCGACTCCGACTCAATTCTGTTTACAACATGAAACTTCATATCTATGATACAAAAGGTTGTCATGCATTGCCAATCTCGTAAGTTAAGCTCGGGATACAATACTGCGAGATGCGTGCGTGCGATACGCTCTAGCTGTCAAAAAAATATTCATTATACGTAGTTTGAATGTAGCAATGTACAATACTGCGAGTGCGGCGTGCGTCTCGCTCGACGCACGCAAGCCTTTTCAAAAAATTTAATATTTAGTTGCGAGAGCAACAAAACAGCTGTTTGTCAAGTGTCAAAAAAATATATTTCAAAAAATTAATTGGCAAAATGCAGCACCTAAACAGTGAGCAAATCGAAAAACTTATTGATTTTTTTACAAGAGACGACAAACTTTAAAAAAAATTGTCTATGCCGTCGGTATCGCAGTGGTCGTCAGTTTTTTTGAGAAGTGCATCTAAAAAGCCTTTTAGTGATTCACTCTTATCATCATTTTTTGGTTTTTTGGCTCTTGTTACAGGAGTGGATGAAAGAAAGCTGCTGCTGGAAGATTCCTCAAATGTGTCGGACATCAAAACTTCGATGTCATCATCAAAATTGCATGATGTTCTGTAAATAAATAATGAAATTATGTTAATCTGATTAAATATGTAAGTAACAAAAATAAAGACCTTCTTGGTTCCAACGACTCTTTCAAAAAAAATAAATTTTCATAATATTTATATTGTTTGCCTTCATTTGCTGCTTGCCCGGTTACACCTTTCTCCTGCTTCATTTTTTTTGAAATTGGTCAAAAAATTGCAGTGTTCGGAAAATGACTGCAAGACTGCATGGAGATCGCTCCGTGGCCAATTTCAAAAAAAATGAAGCAAGAGAAAGGTGTAACCGGGCAAGCAGCAAATGAAGGCAAACAATATAAATATTATGAAAATTTATTTTTTTTGAAAGAGTCGTTGGAACCAAGAAGGTCTTTATTTTTGTTACTTACATATTTAATCAGATTAACATAATTTCATTATTTATTTACAGAACATCATGCAATTTTGATGATGACATCGAAGTTTTGATGTCCGACACATTTGAGGAATCTTCCAGCAGCAGCTTTCTTTTATCCACTCCTGTATCAAGAGCCAAAAAACCAAAAAATGATGATAAGAGTGAATCACTAAAAGGCTTTTTAGATGCACTTCTCAAAAAAACTGACGACCACTGCGATACCGACGGCATAGACAATTTTTTTTAAAGTTTGTCGTCTCTTGTAAAAAAATATAATTTAACGCCTTCTCAATTGGCTCGTCTGCAATGCAAGATAATGAATTTTACCACTGATGAGTTGGAAAACTTGTAAAATGTTTTATTGTTGGTAACACTTATGTAGCTCACCTTCAGTTTTTAAATATTGATATGTACTAATAAATTAAAAATTTAAGAAACGCAAAACGTTTTATTGCAATTTTTGGCTTAAGTTTACTTTAGGCTAAAGTAAAAACAGTTTATTTTTTTGTAACATATAACTAGAGTTTTTCAGAAGTGAAAAATGCCTAAACGAAAGTGCACGTATAACGACGAGATTAAAAAGAAATATCCTTACATCAAGAAGAGAAAGTTGGACTACGAAGTGATTTGTATGATCTGCTCATCCACATTTTCGATATCCAATAAAGGATCGCTTGATATTGCTGCACACATACTTTCACAGAAGCATAAGAAAAGCGAACAATTTCAGGCGTCAACTTCAAAAATAGACAGCGTTTTCAGCAAAATTTCTACAAAGAACGACATTCGAGCAGTTGAAGGATGCTTGGCTTATCACACCCTTGTTCACAACATGTCATTTTTATCACTTGATTGCACTATGGATTTAAATAGGCTTTTATACAAAGATTCCACTCGTGCTGTAAATGCAACATGTAATAGAACTAAAGCTACAGCAATAGTGAAAAATGTATTGTCACCACTTTCAACCTCAAGACTATCGCAATTTCTTCAAAATATTCCTTTTGTAAGTATTTCATGCGATACTAGTAATTACGGAGCTACAAAGTTACTGCCAATACTTATTCAGTATTTCGATGAAAAGGATAATGGCATCAATACAAAAATTTTAAATATTGTTTCAATTAAGGACGAAACCTCAGACACAATAACTGACGCTATCGTTTCCGAATTAAGAAATCATTCGTTAACTTCGAAATGTGTTGCGTTTAGTGGAGATAACTGTAACACGAATTTCGGTGGCCAATACAGAACAGGTCAAAACAATGTTTTCGCTAAATTAAAAATTGAACTAAATAAACAAATAATTGGTATTGGATGTCCAGCTCATATTATAAACAACACGGTTCATAAAGGCTGTGAGGTTTTATCTTGCGATATAGAATCGATTGTTCTAAAAGTTTATAATCACTTTTCCATTTATACAATTAGAACAGAGACTTTAAAAGATTTTTGTCAACAATCGGACGTTAAATATACTAAATTATTATATCATTCTAAAACAAGGTGGTTAAGTTTATATCCTGCCATTGAACGATTATTGAAATTGTATAAACCACTCAGTGACTACTTTTTAAATTTAGATAAGCCACCAATTGTTTTAAAAAAAATTTTTGAAAATGAATTTAGTGAAGCATATTTATTCACAGTACATTCTACAATGTATATAATGCACAGTAACATAGAAAAAATTGAGCGATCCGATACATCACTTTTAGAAGTCAATAAAATTTTGAGCGAAATTATTAACAATTTAAAGGAAAGGATTGTTCAAAATTTCGTGCCTATAAAAGTTAAAGAAATCATCAAAACAGTCAAAAAAGACAAGCACCTGATTCCACTATTTTTTGAAGAAGTAAATAAGTTTTATGAAACAATGCAAAATTATTTGGAATCGTGGATTGCACCAATAAGAGATCTTGATGTATTTAATTGGTTAAACTACAATGGTAGCAGTTTAGTAAATTGGACAGATGTTCAACCTTCGATTGAATTTTTAAAAAAATTCGAAATTTTCGTTGATGAAGAAAAGCTGTTCAACGAGCATCTTTGCTTAAAAACATATACGCAAAATATAAAATCGGAATGTGAAGATAATTGCAACAAATTTTGGTGCGATTTCTTAAAAAAAAATTAAAATATATGCGAAATTAAAAAAATTGTTGTTTTTTTTCTGTCTTCCAGGACACAATGCAAATGTTGAAAGCATTTTTTCGCTTATAAAAGCACAATGGAGGACAGAAAGAAACAAATTAGATCCATGTACCAGTGTACTAATGTTAATGGCCACCCTTTTGTTTTTCTCTAATAACTTGAAAACTATAAAAGATATCGCAAAATTAATAACATTTTTGAAATCAGCATTGCCAAGTCAAAGGGAATTGATACCCATTTTGAAAAAAGGTCTCAACCACATCCCAACTTTGTATGGGAGGTAGGCGTGTCCGTGGACCGATTTTACTCATATTCACAAATTTTTCCTATTTTTACATTTTAAACATATGTATTAAATTTCAAGAGTGTAGCGCAATTATTACTATTTATGACCGCCGTTCCATACAAATCCATCCACTGTGCGACGGGCTACTCAATTCCACATGAAATCAGCAGATGTTTTTGATGATTTTCTACATAAAATTAATTAATTAATACATACATATATTAATTGCATGCATATATAAAGTAGTCGCTTATTGGTTGTTGTTTTATACCTCATATAATTAAAGCTAAATATAATTTTGGAATGGAATGTCAAGAATTTTATAAATATTTGTTAACATGTGATCAAAAAGTACTTGATGACATTGGTTCCGTAGATAAATATAATGTCACTGAGTAATTTTTGTAAATGCTCAAATACTACTTAGAAAGTAATTTCATTTATTTGACTTTAATGTATACCATAGTTTTCTATGTAAAACTAAAATAATTCAAACAATAATTATTTATTGAATACTTATTTTTAAAAAATCTGTAGAACGTAAGAGACGGATAATTGATAATTACTAAATTTGCTAGTCAACTGTAAATCAATTCCGTTATTGTTTTAATGAATTAATCTTTCAGTTTTTAATCAATAAAGAACCTTTTTTACTTTTTTTTTTTTATAAGCAAGCTTTGCGCTATTGTTTTATTACGTTTATATACGGAAAAATCTGTCCTCTTTTCGTCCTCTTTTTTATTGGTTGTTGTCCTCTTTTTTAGCACTTGCTGTCCTCTTTTTCCAAAATTGGAGACGGCAACCCTAACTTTAGCTGACATTCTCCAATTTTATTTTTTGTTTTAGGGGTAAACGGCGGTTAAAAATAAATAAAAAATAAGAAAAAAAGTTTCCTTGGATCTAGTTTCGGAGATATAGCCATCGGAAGTTTCAGATATAGCTTTTTTAAAAACAATTATAAGTCGGGAACCCTTAAACGGATACCAAAAACATTGTTGTCAAAAGAAACATAATTTAATGGCCTTCAATAATGGAGTGTGAAGTTTTGAATTTCAAGTTATAATTTTGGAGATAAGACGATTTTTCGGAAAATTTGACCATTTTTTTTTAAAAAAATTTTTTTTTTTTCAAAAATGTGTTAACGACCTATAATTTGTTTAGCACGCTAAGAAAGTTTAATTTATTCCCTTTAAAATGGTATACAGGTTGTTCTAAATTTTTTTTATTTCCCCCTTTTTTACCGGAAAACCAAAAAATTTGTTCAATGAATTTTAATGAAAAGTATGTTCTTATGAACAAAACCAATAAATACAACAACAATCCCAATTATTATAAGACGATTATCATTTTAATGTTAAAAATTGAATTATTAAATTAATTATAGATTAAACGCGCTTGCCTTTTTCTGTCTTCAAACGCTGCTCTGCTATCATCGTGAGCTTGAAATACTTCTAAGTCCGATTTCATCTAAATCATTCCTCCATTGACCTGGAAGGATGTTATCGTCTGAACTGGAATGAAGGCAGTACGATGCGCATTTGTTTAGCATCAACTAGTTGTGCAAAAGTACCGTTGACTTCACTATTTTGTCCACATTTTTTGGTAATGGATGTCACTTCGAAGCACCCTCCAACGTGCTGATAGGATACCAAACGTGTTTTCAATGGTAACTCTTGCGTGAGATATACGCTTGTTGAAATTCTCTTCCTCTTCAGACAAATTTTGTCCTATAGAATAAAAGATATACGTATTTAATGTTTATAAACAACCATACTCTACCGTATAAGAGTTACCTGGAAAAGAGCGCTTCAAATTGTTTCCTAGAGGAAAAGCACTGTCCCCAATAAAATAAAACTGAAAAGACTCATTGCAATTCGGTAACGCTGATGGCGGAGGAAGTGGAATTTTTTTTTGGTTCAGAAGTTTTCCAAAAGAACTTTCGGCAAAAATACCGCCATCACTTTGGCTTCCAAAGGCACCAATGTCGACCATTGTGAAACAGTAGTTTGCATCACATACAGCGAGCAAAACGATGCCATGCCGTCCTTTGTAATTAAAGTACTGTGAGCCAAGTTTCGGTGGACAAACAATGGATACATGTTTTCCATCAATTGCTCCTACACAGTGGGGAAGGTTCCATCTCCTCTCGTACTCATTTGCAATGTCCAATCGCTTTCATTCGGTGGGGAGAGATATATACCGCTGAGTTGATTCCATAAAATTTCGCTGGTTTCACATATGATCCTGCCTATGGTTGACGTTGCCATTTTAAACTTTAAGGCATACACGTACCTGGAACCACCGTGAGCCAAATATCTAAAATATGATGTAAAACATATAATTATACAACTAATTACAATCGTATTAGCACTTACATCAATGTTAAAGCTAATCGGCACTCCGAACTTATAGGTTTTCGCGCTGATTTTTTATCAAGCGATTCCTTAACACAATTGAACAGTGCCGTAAAGTGTTCCACATTCATCCTCGTCGCCTTAACAAACATTTCGGAATCCTCACTTTTCATATTTTTAAATGTGGTTTCGAAGAAGCCGTGCACTTCACGATCCTGGTAGATAGGCTTTACCCACCACCTTCGTCTTACATGTCGTCGTTTTAGCGCTTTGGCGACTAAATAAGCCGCAATGCCATATTTTGCTATAGTTTTGATAGCTTTTCCTCGCATTTTCACTTTTTTAAGGTATTTTAATAAATTTTTAAAAAAAGCTACCAGAATTAAATAATTAAATGTCAGATTTTGACAGACTCAACGCTGCGATGTATCGCATTATTGTATCATGCATCGCAATGCGATCTCTAAGACTAATCTCGCAGCGTCACGCACGCACGCATCTCGCAGTATTGTATCCCGAGCTTTAATATAAAGTGAAAATTTTTTAGTTTTCGTGCGGGCATTTGTATTTGTTCATTATAATTGAGTAAAAAACAAAAAGTAATTTATAAAAGTAGTTTATAAGGTTTATAAATTAACATGTTTTAATAAAATATAACGAATAGCAAAATAAAAATAGTAGTTTTGAAAATTCAGATTTTTTAATAAAATAAAACAAAAAATAGTGTTTCACTATTCGATATAGTCATACCGTTCCGTTTCATAAATAAATATTCCGTTAATCCGTACACGAAAAAAATGAAGTTTATTTTCTGAAATAAAATTACACGTTTCAAATTTTTCCTTTTTTATTTTATACACTTTTTATTTGATTGGCAATGCATGGCAACCTTTCGCATCAATAGTAAGAAGTTGCATGAATGCTGCTAACCATTCGCTGCTTTATCATTGCCTTCTTCACGTTCGGAGTCGTGAGCAGCGAAACACACAACATTTCGTTTTGAAGAGGCGTCAGCGATTGTTGGCAACGAATGCATACGAAGGGCAATGAATTACGTATGTATAATAAATAAACACGAGCTATTCATTGCGTATCTCTGGCTTACACTAATGCAGATGCTGGCCTTTGTTTTCCATTGCCGTTTGCTTTTTTGCATTGATTTTATCAAAAAATTTTGAATTCCCAAAAATTAAATTTTCATTTATTTATTTTTTTGAACAGCTGTTTTATTTTTTGACACTTGACAAAATTTAACTGCAAAAATTCTTGTGGCGATTTTTGGTAACTATTTTTCGGTGAGAGAGCTGTTTATTTTTTGTCATTTTCCCCTCATATTTAACTACGTTTGAAAGTAAACAGACACGAGTTATATTGTAAACAGAATTGGGTCGGAAAAGCGGAAGCGGAGTTCCGCTGTCAAAAATTAGAACACACTTGATGCTATGAAATTGAACAGAACTGTGGCGTACGACTGATAGCCTACTGACGGACATCCGTCGATTTAGATTTAATTCTATTTTCTCCGTCGGATCAGGGTTGTATTTCCAATCAGCTTGTGTCAATTTTTTTTTTACGTTTTAAATGAGAATTGTATAAAAAGTAATCTTACTATAAATATATTCTGCAAAACTAAAATCTATTTAAAAATATTCCGGATTAAAGAATTTAAAAAATGAGTGAAACAAGTTATAACGAGAAATTGATTGAAGAGTTCCGCAAGTAAATATAATTGCTTGTAAAGGATTACAGAAATGTCCATAAGGACAGGTTTACTTTAGCTCCCATAGCCCAATTTTTTTTTCTTAGGGATAAAAGGGAGTTAAAAGCAAATAAAAAATGCGAAAAAATACTGTCGCTCGGATCTAGTTTCGGAGATATAGCCATCGGAAGTTTCGGATATAGCTTTTGTAAAAACTATTATAAGTTGAGAACCCCTGCATTGATATCAAAAATATGGGTGTCATATGAAAGACAATTTAGGGCCGGTTTCACAGTGTTTAGTTAACCAATTAGTTAACTTAACCAAGGTCTGTTAGTTAACTACCGATTTTATGTTTTTCAGTTTCACAGTCCATTGGTTAACTAATGATAATTTTTTGTACAGAATATGGCATCACTGCACAAACCATATGTTTTTTATTTGACATTTTATATCTGGGGTCGGCAAAGCAATACTACTTTCTCTTTCTCTTCTGTTGTATACGTATACAAGTGAGTAGCAGCGTGCCGATGCCTGTTTCATAGTTTACGAAATGAAGTCAACAGCAATAAGTTCTAATTTTTCTTTTCTCTTTTCAACTCTGTGTTTTTATTTCTTATGTTCTTTTTCGTTATGACAGCAATCAGCTGTTAGTTAACTATTAGTTAACCTGCCAAATTTGGCTAGTTAAATAATTGCTATGAAACTGAAATTGAATAGTTAACCTCAAATCTTTAGTTAACTAATCGCTGTGAAACCGGCCCTTAATGGCCTACCATAATGGTTAGCAAATCTTTGGAATTTAACCTAAAATTTTGGAGATATGATTTTTCGAAAATTTTGATCAATTTTTTTTAAAAAAACGATATTTTCTCCAAAAATTGTGTAAAAACCTATACTTTTTTAAAATATAAGAATGCTTGATTCTCTTGCTTTAAAATGATGTATCATTTGTATAGTTAGTATAGGGACGCACCCACCATCTCCTTTTAATGCGCTTCCATGCCTCAACATACATGTTGTACATAGCGTCCATTACGGCTACAATTGTTATTATACGCACTATTGTTTGCATATTGGTATTCATTTTTTTCAACAATAATACTAACTCAAATCACCAAAAAATGTTTCACTTTGTCACAGTAAAAATATTTCAATTCAAAAATTTTTTTCATGTAATCTAAACGACAGCTGAATTTTCCGTTCCGCCACAATTGTGTTTATTCAAATGATTTTCCGACGGACTTTTTTTTGACAGCGGAATTCTGCTTCCGCTTTTCCGACTCCGACCCAATTCTGTTTACAACATTAGGCAGATTTAGGCAACAAAAGGCGCCTTAAGTTAACTTTTGGCGAGTAAACAAACACAACTATTTACTGTTGTTTTTTTTTAACAGTGGTGCCCACTACCACAAGCAAACATCTCTCACGAAACGTATGTGTATTGAGTGCACAGTAGGCCGAAAGCTATTTTCATTTACAAAATTTTTATTTTTGCTATTGTTTTTTTTTCATACAGAACAAAAGCTAAGTTAAGGAAACGAAAAAATAATTTAGTTTAGTACAAATAACTACCGAATTTTTTGCCTCATTCACCGGTTTTATTGGTAAAAATCAGTGCGCTGCGTTCTGATTTAAAAATCTTCAAAAATCAGTATTTTTATAAAAAATTAGTAAAAATCAGTACATGTACTGATAGAATCAGTGCGTATGAAAATCCTAACTGTAAACTGCATTAACAGCAATTGCAAATTAAGAATTTTAAAGCTAAGAACGCAATGGAAACGGCGGTTCAAATAATTAAAAAAAATTATTTTACCACACAAAAGAAACTATGATGCCCGGTTTCACCAATCAATTTTAAAATTTACCAGACTGTTAAAAGTTAAAACCTAATTTTGTTTCACCAAACACTTTTAGCGCTAAGAGCCTTTTAAACAGCCTGATAAACTAACAAGCCGTTTTGCTGCTGTTAAATTTTTGAAAGCTTGTTTGTATTTTGAAAATATTTTGAATGACACATTAATTTATTTGGCATATGTCAATCAACAAAAATTATTTTAGTTTCACTCTTTCGCATACAATCAGAGATTTGTGTAAGGAATTTCTGTTTCATTCATTCGTCTAATAGGCTGTTAGCTAAAAGTATAATTTCTAATGTTGGTGAAACATAATTAATTTGAACAGCTTGATAAATTCTAAAAGCCTGCTAGTTAAAAGTGATTTTAATTGATTTTGGTGAAACCGGGCATGAGTTTTACGTATTAAAAGTCTTTTTTACCGATAAAAGTCATGCGCAACTTTTATAAAAAAGACAAAAAAATATAAAAAAAAAACTCACCTTGAAATTGAAAAAAAAAATTGAATTCGGTGTACATATAAACAAAATATATGTAATACTTTTCATATAATTTTTATATTTTTGATAATATGTATGTATGTATATACATATTATTTTTTAGGATAAACTGTATGTTATCAGTTCGTCGTAATTGATTTCGAAATTCGAAATTTTTATTCTTAGGAGGTCTTCTAAATGCCCATCAGTGGGGCAATTTCGATATGTGTTTTTAATGTATACCATCGACGAAAATAATTTGAAAAGTAATTTGAAATGTCACACAATAGTGCGAAGCTTAGAAAAAAATCTGGGTTTTTTAAATTTCCAATTAGTTCTTTTGTACTAGTAGAGGGGTCTTCTTCAAAAAAAAAGAATAATTTTTTCTCTTAAATTGTAAAGCCTTTCAAGACACTTACCTCTACTTAGCCATCTTACCTCAGTATAGAGCAAAATGTCGCAAAATTCTGCATCGACTTCTTCTAAAAAAGAGCAAATTTCCGATGCGTTAGAGCAGGGGTTCTTAAACTTATGTAGTCCGAGGACCCCTTAAGAAATTAAAAAAGAAAGAATTAAAAAAGTTTCAAGTCAAAATATGTACATTAAACTCAGACAAATATATCTTGGTCAAAATAAAACCTAGAAAATAATTTATTTTTTTTTCAAATTTTTTTTAATAAATAATATAATGATAATAAAGCTTAAAATGAAAATAATTTTTTGGTGACTATTGGTTATTTTATAAGCGAAAATTGTTATATTTTCTTCTGTAAAAGTTTTTACTTAATGAGATGGATGATGTTGTTTTCTTGAAACCAAATCCTCAATGTCGGGTTCTATATTCTGAAGTTTTATTCTCAGATCTGCTTCTACATTAAGTTGGTTTCTGTAAGTTGATTTTATATATAATACTACCGAAAAGCCTGTTTACACAAATACGTTGTACAAAACGGAATCAAGTATTGGATGCCCTTATTAGCAAGTGCAGAGTAATAGGATTTTAGGAGTAACTAAAAGTTAGTAAGCTCAATTTTATTGAACTATAGTTTCAAAGAAGTATAGCAAAAGATACATATCCATTACTAACATCTGTGTAGAATGGATCCCTGATCCAGTCGTTGCCTGAATCAGGACGGGGAAAATACTTGCGGAATCTGATTTTTAGAGGCAATAAATGTTCGACAAAAAGCAGCCGTGATTCACTATCGAGCTCTTTATTAGAAAATTCTATAAAATCGCTGAGTGTTGGAAAAGACTCATACACACACTTTTGAATGCGTTTTGATCATAATTCGCTTTTTTTATAATCACTTCTATTCAGACTTGTGCGTAATCAATTACATTTGGTAATTAATTATTCATGCAATTACAATTATTTGTAATTTGTAATTGAAGTTTTTCAATTACAATTACATTTATAGTAATTGAAAATTTCGAAAATATTTCAATTACAATTACTTATAATTGTGATTGAAATATTTTCAATTGAAATTACTGTAATCCAAAATATGTAATTGAAAAGCAAAGTAATTGAACGAAATTTGAAATGGATTACTTTTAGCTGTAATTTCCTATTTTTCAAGTAATCAATTACAAGATATTCAAACACAAATGCATAAATACATATCCGTAGATACACATATGGGTATTTCTACAGACTTGGCTCATTGTGTAGTACTGGGGGAGGACTATATTTAGGAAAAATAACAGGGTCGATCGAGCATGCTGTTCCAGGATATTAGCCAATTTAAAGCTATACGGACGTGACACATAATGGAAGTGCTTTTGAGGCGCATTCTCAAATATGCGAATTTCAGCGAAATATGGTTGATAAATTTTTTTTTCTAAAATTGGCAAAATAAAGCTGAATAAGGTAGGTGTTCGAGCAACTTTTGTATATAAGACATACGAAAACCAATTCAATTTTTGAATTCATGGGATATTCTGAATATTTTTCCATTTTTCAATCAAGTGTGGTGAAAAGCTTAAGCAAACTGTAATAAGGTCATTTATACAGGTTCAACAAGCATTAAACTTGGTGAAAGGCTAGAGCTCAAGTTCTTTTACATTCCCATATAAATCATATGCAATAACAAAATTTTTTTTTGTGAATTTTATCGCTTGAAAGAAAATTTTTTCAAATTTTAATAAATGTAATTGCTGAAAAATGTGTGATTAATTACATTTTCGTTTCAATTTACTTGGCAAGAGTAATAGATTACAGCTTTCTAAAAGATTACATTTTCATGCATTAATTGTAATTTTAAATTACATGTAATTGAAATTAATGTAATTGAAAAATTTCAATTACAATTACTTTTAATTTATTTTCTGAATTAAAAGTAATGATTACTTGTAATTGTCATTGAAAGAAATGTAATTCAAAAATACCCAAGTCTGCTTCTATTTTATTTCAAGCTGCACCCTGTAGGCTCAAATTAAAATTTACACAAATTGAAGATGTTGTCAAACAGAAGAAGAATGGAAACAGTTAGGTGCTGGGCATCCCGGGTTTGAACATAAGTAAATATGAAAATAGAATTTTTAATAAATGAGTTAGTTAAATAAAGGGAAAAGTTTGATAATGTAAAATTATTGATGTCAAAATTGTTTCGCGGACCCCTGGAATGGCTTCGCGGACCAGTTTAAGAATCGCTGCGTTAGAGCATTATGCCCTCCGCGAACTTTTTTAATAACTTGGACTGCAACTTGCATTGCGTTCTTAACGTGAAAGCCTTTAGCAAGCAATTGCTGTTGTGCATTGCGTTCTTAACGTGAAAGCCTTTAGCAAGCAATTGCTGTTGGTGCAGTATGCAGTGGAATGTTGGCACTTCCAAACCATAGCGAAATAGCTGACCAAGTAAGCCCTCCTTTGTACCAGTCATAACAGGCGCTCCGCCTGTGCAAGACTGACGACAATTTTGTTTTGATCGCAAACGAGAATAATTTTTGTTCTAGAACGTCATATATATGTTTGCCCGTGGCATTGCTATGCAGCCCTTTCAAACAAAGCATATCCTCCATTATATTCAAATTTGCATCAACGGTTCTTACGCATATTAATAGTTGGCAAATATCACGAATGTCAGTGCTTTCATCTAATGCTATTGTATGCAATGCAATTTCGAATTAATAATATTTTTCTTAATGTTTAAGTAAATAAATTTACCAATGTCCTCAATGCGGCGGGTGATTGTATTGCGGGATAAAGGAATATGGCTTTTAGTTTCGCTCATTTCAATTCCTTTTTCCCCAAAGCATTCCAACTCCGCTATTGCTACTTCTTTAAAAAAATAACCATCTAGAAGAGGTCTTCCTTGTTTGGCTAAAGCATAGCTAACAATATAAGACGCTCTTAAGGTGGGACTCTTTTAAAACAACCGTAGGTGGGTTCGTTTTTAAACTATCCAAATAAGCAAGCTTGCATTCAAAAAATTTTATAATCCGGTTTTCCGGGGTTAAATTATTTATTTCTTGATGAATAGTCAAATGTCTATTTATGTTATATTTGCTTATAAAATTTAATGAACTTGAGCAAATCAGGCATTGCGGCTTTAAAACAAAAAAAAAATCTATTTCCCTCTCAATCTGAAACATTTCAAAATATGTATATAAAAAAAAAGTAAGGAAAGAAGTTTTCAATTTTGCACACTGTGCAGCAAGATCAACATCAATCATAGAACCTGCTCGCTTGACTGCTGAAACTGAACTAAATTATTTTTTCGTTTCTTTTACACATCTTTCGTTTTGTATATGCACATTTAAAAGTTTATTTTTTCCCAAAAAGTTAAAAAGGAAATCACATTATAATTTTTTTCTTAAAACTAAGATTAACAACTTAAAACTACACTATAACTAAATAACAATAGGTAAAAAATCTTCATTTTATTTTATATCTTTAATTTTGAAGAAATTGTTCAGTGCCATAGACTCTATTTCTTATGTCAAGTGTGTTATATCTTCTATAATAAAATAAAAGTTTTTTACCTATGTACAAATTATTATTCTTATCCAATACATTTAAATAAATAGGAGACATATATTTTTCTATTATCGGTACATTTTCCTTATTTAGATAATTTACTAACAAATCGTTATTTATTAATGACATATTTCTTAAGTACTTAATAGCTAGTTCAACTAAAAAGGAGTCAATTCTTTTAATTTTATATTTTCTGTAAACCGTTTCGTTAGAGACATTTCTGTAAGTACCGTCCCAGTATCGCCTAGCTTTGAGATTAGTACATTAGATTAGTCTTGCTTCGTTCGCTTATCAAATCAAACTGAAGTGATTTTTGCGCTCTCTCGTCTTATATATGTACGTATATGATTCGTTCTGCCGCGTCGCCCGCGGGTGATGTTTTGCCCAGGTCTGACCATATTCTTTGTTTTAACAAACAGTGATAGTGTTGAGCAGTCGCAAGTAATCGGGTAAACCGCTGAAAAATCTGCCGAAATAACAAAAGTAGATTTGAATTTAATAAAAAAAATGCACGTGCAACTTATTGTTGTGGCCATGAAATTAATAATGGAAAATTTAAAATACATATATGTGGGAGTAAGGGCATTGCGGGAAAAACGGTCACATTAGACAACACTGATCTCGCTGAATGGCGTACAACAGAACAAAAGAGGATAAAAACGAAAGAAGGCGGCAGTTGAAGTTAGAAAGTTGATAGTAAGAAGTCGTAGGAAAAGTCGGATGTTTTTTAAAGTTGAAAAGTTGTTAAAGTCGAAAGTAGCTTAGGTTTAATCAAAGTTTTATATTCTTAATTAATTATAATCAATATTTAATGCTAATCTTAAATAAACTTGAATTTGAACACAAACTCCGGAATTAATTATTCTACATTTGGGGGCTCAACCAGTTCCATGTTTTGGTGAATAGAACAAAAATAAAATAAAAAAAAATTTTTAAGTGCTGTGCGCTAAAGAATAGAATTTTCTTATTTTTGAAAGTGCGGTAAAAAAAGAAAAAATAATAAAATAGTTTATTTGTACCTTTTTCTTTTTATTCGAAAAAAAAAACAATTAAATCACGCCACGCAAGTGCGACAGTTATAATTTTCCAAGGCCATAGTAACCATATAAAAAATAAAAGATAGGAAAAAGCTTTTGCTACAAAAAAGGAGAGCAAACGAATGTAAAAAAATGGAAAAAGCTTTTGTTAAAGTGAAAAGGAATATAAGTATGAAAAGTTCAAGCACAAATGGGAAAAGAATTAAACGAACAAAGTAACGAGATCAGGTTAAGAAATCAGAAAGGATATTTAAAAAAACTGCAATTGGAAGAGAAAACAAAATAGAAAAAGGTAACGAAATGTCAGACGACGGTAAAAATTCGGAAGAAGCTTCCAATATGATTTCTGTAGCAAATATTGAAAAAACCATTCCTTTGTTTGAAGGTGATACTGGCATGACAATTGATATGTGGCTTAAAAACTTTGAAGAAAACGCGAGAGCATACAATTGGTCAGAAATACAAAAATTCGTGTTTGCGCGTAACAAAATGGTAAAAACTGCAGATTTGTTTTTACAATCGGTTTCGGTATGTGACTATAAAACACTTCGGGAATTGCTATTGGAAGAGTTTCATAGGGAATACACAAGCGCAGAAATTCATACACAATTGCGCGAACGTAAAAAGAAAGATAGTGAAAATATTCACGAATACATTTTACATATGCGTCGTATCGGTTCTCTCGGGAAGATTCATGAAAAATCGATTATTCGATATATCATTGAAGGAATAAGAGGAAAGCCAGAAAATAAGATCGGACTGTACAGTTCTAAAGATTACAAAGACTTGAAAGAACAATATGAAATTTACGAAAGAGTATATAAAAACAAAAATGATAAGGCAGTGTATGAAAATCGTGAAAAATGTGCATTGCTATAATTGTGGATCACTGAGTCATAAAAGAAGTGAATGCAAATTAGATGGACCAAAGTGTTTTAAATGTAACAAAAGTGGACACATTTCAAAATTTTGTAAGACATCAGAGTCGAATAAAGTTAATTGTATAATTAATAATTCAATGTTAAAATCATTGATAATAAACGGAAAGAGCTATGAATGTTTAATTGATTTGGGCGCTGATGTTTCTGTGATAAAAGAAACTGTATTTAAAAATAATTTTGAAGCAGTGGCGCAAAAATATAATAAAGAAATAATTGGTTTTGGTGGTGCGGTTACTATTCCGAAAGGCATTGGTGAAGTAAAATTAACATTGGACGGACATTCAATATACCACAATATTATAATTGTGCCGGAGAGTGCTATTGGTTACGACGTCGTTATTGGTTTTGATATTTTGAGTAACTTTCGGTATACTTCAGATGAGAAAGGTTATACTTTTCAATCCGTAATAAAAAACAGTGTGGACTCTGAATGTGAAAAAATTATGAATATTAACGTATGTTATAAATCTGAAATTGTTGTACCGGAAAAGTTCAAAGAAATTGTTGAAAAATTAAAAATTAACTAAGCACCGGTCGATAACGCGGAGTGTTCTATTAAATTAAAAATTGTCTTGGAAAAAGAAGACCCAATATATTCGTCACCCAGCCGCTTATCACAATCTGAACAAAAAATCGTCGATGACCAGGTCGAAGAATGGTTAAATGACGGTACAATCCGAAAATCATCATCTCAATATTGCAGTAGAGTAGTATTAGCTGCTAAAAAAGACGCTTCAAAAAGAGTGTATATCGACTATAGGCGTTTATATAAATTATGTTTCGAAGATCGTTTTCCAATTCCGAACATGGAGGAATTAATTGATAACCTAGCTGGCTCTTCTGTTTTTAGTGTACTTGATATCAAAAATGCATTTCTACATGTTCCGGTTGAAGAAGACAGCAAAAAGTACACGGCTTTCGTAACTAAAAAAGTTATATTTGAATTTAATTATGCACCATTTAGTTTTTGCAATTCTCCAGCAATTTTTATTCGAAAATACAATTTTCCGAGAATTAGTTAATGAAGATATAATGCAAATTTACATGGACGATATTATAGTTTACTCTATTGATGAAGAAAATGGATTAAATTATTTAAGAAAAGTAATAAACGTTGCGGCACAAAATAGATTAAATATTAACTGGAAAAAATGCAAATTTTTACAAAAACGGTTGGAATTTCTGGGGATGATTATAGAAGCTGGCAAAGTAAAACCCAACGATGAGAAGTTGAAAGCTATAAGAAATTTTCCTGAACCACAGAACATAAGAGGGCTTCAATCATTCTTAGGCTTAACGGGTTTCTTCAGAAAATTTATAAGAAACTATGCAATATTAGCTAGGCCACTTACAAATCTTCTTAAAAAAGATGTTGAATTTTTAATTAATAAAGAAGCTAGAACATCCATCCAAACACTTAAGGATGCCTTAATAAGTCAATCGGTTCTGAAAATTTTTTCTAGAGATGCTAAAACGGAATTATACACGGATGCTTCTAAGTTTGGATTTGGAGCTATTTTGATCCAGCAATTTGATGAAAACTGGTTTCCTGTATATTTTTATAGTAAAAAAACGTCGGATTCCGAAGCAAAACTATATAGTTATCACTTAGAAATAAAAGCTGCATATTTGGCTATGAAGAAGTTGCGTCATTACCTTCTGGGAATGAAGTTCAACCTTATCACAGATTGCTTGGCGTTTAAGCAAACATCCAACAAGGACGATTTGTTGCCATCTATTTCTAGATACGTGATGTACATGCAAGATTTTCAATACGACATAATACATCGGAAAGGCGATCGTATGAGGCACGTGGATGCCCTAAGTAGATATTCAGTCAACATTGTTAGTCATGAATCAGAGATGAAATGTCGCTTACAAAAAGCACAGAGTACTGATGAATCAATAAAAGCAGTAATTGAAATTTTGAATATAAGACCTTATGAGAATTTTAAAATTGTTGCTGGTATTTTATGTAAAGAAATTAATGGCCACACAGTTTT
The DNA here is from genome assembly GCA_963662105.1 of Meiosimyza platycephala. NCBI lineage: Eukaryota > Metazoa > Arthropoda > Insecta > Diptera > Lauxaniidae > Meiosimyza > Meiosimyza platycephala. Next base: position 40,172,947 of record OY759210.1, on the reverse strand, counting down.
TGTTGTTCCACGTCTTATGGAAAAAGAAATTATTACGAAGTCACATGAAAATGGTCATTTTGAAACGGCTAAAACAGTTCATCTTATAAAGCAACAATTTTTCATACCCCATTTGGATAATAAGGTTAATAAAGTCATACAAAATTGTGTGCGATGCATCTAGTTCAACAAAAAACAAGGTAAATCAGAAGGATTTTTGACGTGCATCAATAAAGGTGATCAACCGCTATGTACACTTCATGTTGATCACTTGGGACCAATGGATGCAACGTCCAAGCAATATAAGTACATTTTTGCTGTGGTAGATGGTTTCAGCAAGTTTGTTTGGTTATATCCAACAAAATCTACTACACGGAAAAAACACCAACTCGAAATTATTGTAAATATTAATGAAAATTTAAGAAAAATTAGTAGGTAATTTAGTAATTTAGAAACGGTTCGAGTGTCTATTAAAAATTACTAAGCGTAATATAAAAATTGCATCAAGCAGGCATTAATTTTTCGAATGCAAGTTTTTAATTTTTACAAAGTAGATTTTAAAATTTCTGCAATAATTTATTATAATTTAAAAGGACTGTACTATTTTTTAAAAAGTACATTATAAAGTTTTTATGATGAAATAATAATAACTGAAATTTATTTTTAAATTTTTTGGTGTGTTGAACAAAATTAGGGCAGCCAGCGAGTTTCCGTTGCCGCTTTCCCGACCCCGTCCCAATTCTGTTCAACACATTACTTCAAAGCCAATTAGTAAGAGTTTGGCAAGCCTTATATATTTATTTTTTTGCATGAACATGTTGAGAACTCAAACAGAGTACAAATTAAACACAAAAGAGAAATAAAATTCAATATAATAAGAATTAATAATCTTGAAATAATTTTTCTATAACTACTTTTTAAAAATTATAAAGCGGGAATCATATATTACAATATAAAATATATAAAAATTCTAATGTGGCAATTTATTAAAGTTTAATAAATTCTTTGTAAAATTTCAAAGTTTTTAGGTGATAATTAAAATGAAGAAAATAATTTTTAATATGCACTTATTAAAAAATGTAAAATGAATATATTTACAAACTAGAATAGAATTTTTAATAAGGATTTTCTATTTATTACTATAAAAAAGTAATATTTGTTTTCAGATTTTAATTTTTATAATCTCCTATTAATTTTTAATAAAATTTGAGTTGGTGTTTTTTCCGTGTAGCACGGATGAAGTATTGACTAAGCTACAACCTTTGGCAATCCTCAACGTATAGTAAGTGATAGGGGTCCAGCGTTCACCTCAAACACATTTGAAGAATTTTGTAAGACAAAAGATATTCAGCATGTACTAACTACTGGCGTACCGAGAGGCAACGGTCAAATAGAACGAGTCAACAAAACAGTCATATCAGTTTTATCAAAAATATCATCGGAAAAGCCGGAACAGTGGTGCAAAGAAGTCAACAACGTACAAAAAGCATTAAATAGCAGTCTTCACAGATCTATTGGTTGATCACCGTTTGAAATATTATTTGGCGTAAAAATGAGGCAAGATAACTGTAATAACATCGTGGAAGTTTTAAAAAGCGTGTCTTTAGACGATTTTGATGAAGAGAGAACTCAGATGCGGTTTGAAGAAAAACAGCAAATAGAGAAAGTCCAGGCCGAATATAAAAAATCATTTGATCGGAAAAGAAAACCAAATACCGACTATAAAATTGGAGATTTGGTGGCAATTAAGAGGACTCAATTTGTAGCTGGCAAAAAACTTGTAAACGATTATATGGGACCGTACGAAATAACACAAGTAAAGCGTCATGGGCGTTACAACGTTCGAAAAGCAGCATCATTCGATGGACCGAAAACAACAAGCACTAGTAATGATTACATGAAACTTTGGCGATTTTCCGTGGTTGATGATGATGAAAGTACATCCGAGGCGGATGAATAGACAGATGGCCGAATGTGGGAGTAAGGGCATTGCGGGAAAAACGGACACATTAGACAACACTGACCTCGCTGAATGGCGTACAACAGAACAAAAGAGGATAAAAACGAAAGAAGGCGGCAGTTGAAGTTAGAAAGTTGATAGTAAGAAATCGTAGGTAAAGTCGGACGTTTTTTAAAGTTGAAAAGTTGTTAAAGTCGAAAGTAGATTAGGTTTAATCAAAGTTTTATATTCTTAATTAATTATAATCAATATTTAACGCTAATCTTAAATAAACTTGAATTTGAACACAAACTCCGGAATTAATTATTCTACATATACATATGCACACAATATAGGCAGACTTTGAACCATATCCTTGCTACAATATGCCTCCTACCTTTCACAAATCACGGTGGTCTTTAAAAAATTTTTATTTTTCGAAATACCACCCGCGATTTTTTCCAGTGTCAAAATCCGCGAACTACGAAATCGAACGTACAGCCGTTTTTTTTTCGACCTTTTTATTTTTTTAACGATTTTTTGAGTATGGCTCGGTGTTTATATACATTAAGAGCGATTAAAAAAAACTTAATGATTTTTTTACGATGTGTCAGTAGACAACTATAGCCCTATATGTCTTGACAAAACAACCCATAAGGATTTTCATCAATTTTGAAAACTGGATTGCAGCCGCCTGTTTTAAGTTGCCTACCCATTTTCGAAAATATTGATTTAAGAAATGGTGCAAGCTAAAGAGGTTATCAAATTTTACAACAAAGTGGGTAATATTTTCAAACTATTATCGATCGAGGAATTTTAATCCGTGATCAGTGTTTCTTCTTCTTCTTTTTTTCTTATAAAAAAATTGGAAATTGTCCGGACAAAAATTAAAAAATGCCGATTTTCACCTTTCAAGTTGCAAAATCTTGATATAATACTTTACCGCCGATCTAGTGGTACATTATTTTTAATGTATCTTTATTTGCTTAAGAGAAAACCGTAAACCGCATATCAATATCATCTTTCAAAACCTAGATATCTGCATTTTTCTAAATTAATAGACCTGATATTTTTCGATTCGGCGTTGACATATATACATATTAAGCTGATTTAAAAATTTTTTTTATTCTAAACAGGTATTATTGATCTAGGAACTTGAACCCGTAATTAGATTTTCTTCTTTTTCTTTTTTTCTTATAAAAATATTTAAAATTGACCAAAAAAACAAAAAATACCGATTTTCTGCTTTCAAGTTGCAAAATCGGCCCATATTATATTACCACCGATCGCGTTATACAATATTTTTAATGTAATTTTATTTGCTTAAAAGAACACCGTAAACCGCATATCATTATCTTATTTTAAAAAAATTGTGCCAGGTCTGTTAATATAGAGAAATGTAGATATCTTGGTTTTGAAGTGTGAAGACGGAAGTCGGCGTAGCCCTCGTTTCCGTTCACAATATATTTAAGTTGAATTTTTTGTTAATTTTTAAGTGAAGCGGCAACACTAGGCAGCATTAGAGAACAGCTGTTAGTGGAGAGTTGACTAACAGCTGTTAAATCTCTACACTACACAGCAGAAACGGCTATAAAAGCGATAGCGCATGAGGAGTAGGGGTCAGTCGGTGATCTTGTAGTTTTTAGCCAGTAGTCGTAGTAGGTAGTTAGCTGATGATTCTGCCGTACGTCTGTGTGCAACGCTAACATTCGTGCCGACAGAATAGTATTGAGGCCTATGGTATTTATTGCACGGCAACTGCGCTACGCCAGAACCCGTGCAGGAAAGACCTGGCATTACGGTATTTTGAGGTAGAGTAGGAAAGCTAGCTGGCGATTCTGTCGCACGTCTGTGTGCAACGCTAACACTCGTGCCGGCAGAATAGTTTTCAGCGTCGGCGGTATTTGTTGTACGGCAACTGCGTTACGCCAGAACCCGTTACAACATAGACCTGGCATAGCGGGGTTTTTAAGATAGAGTAGTCAAGCTAGCTGGCGATTCTGTCGCACGTCTGTGTGCAACGCTAACATTCGTGCTTAGCAGCGCCGTGAGTCATCGTACAAACGGGCATAACGGTAAAACGAATAGCCCTCGTCTCAGTCTAACGCACAGCGACAACGGAATACGGACGGAAAAACCGTGACGGAAGCAACCGCGAGTAGAATAAAGTTTAAACATAAAATTGTAAACACACGTAATGTAAATCAAAAATAGTTTGGAAAAATAATAAAATAAAGCTATTATAACGTATATAGAAAAGAAAACCACGTATTATTAATTTGTTTAAAAAATATTATTGATTTTGGCCACTTGCAAAATTATAAATGTTTGTAGCCGAACCTTGGACACCGACGAGTTAAAACCTCGGCGCGAGGTTCGTTACAGAAGGAAGATATTAATATGCGGTTTACGGTTTTCTCTTAAGCAAATAAAATTACATTAAAAATATTGTACAATGGGAATAATATGGGCCGATTTTGCAACTTGGAAGCAGAAAATCGGTATTTTTTGTTTTTTTTTTTTGATCAATTTTAAATTTTTTCATAAGAAAAAAAAAAGAAGAAGAAGAAAATCTATTTATGGATTCAAGTTCCTACATCGATAATAGCTGTTTAGAACAAAAAACAATTTTGAATCAGCTTAATATGTATATATGTCAACGCCGAATCGAAAAATTTCAGGTGTATTAATTTAGAAAAATGTAGATATCTTGGTTTGAAAGATGATATTGATATGCGGTTTACGATTTTCTCTTAAGCAAATAAAGATACATTAAAAATAATGTACCACTAGATCGGTGGTAAAGTATCATATCAAGATTTTGCAACTTGAAAGGTGAAAATCAGCATTTTTTAATTTTTGTCCGGACAATTTCCAATTTTTTTAGAAGAAAAAAAGAAGAAGAAAAACTGATCACGGAGTCGAATTCCTCGATCGATAATAGTTTGAAAATAATACCCACTTTGTTGTAAAATTTGATAACCTCTTTAGCTTGCACCATTTTTTAAATCAATATTTTCGAAAATGGGTAGGCAACTTAAAAGAGGCGGCGGAAATCGAGTTTTCAAAATTGATGAAAATCCTTATGGTTTGTTTTGTCAAGACATATAGGGCTATAGTAATCCACTGACACATCGTAAAAAAATCAAAAAGTTTTCTTTTTTTAACCGCTCTTAATGTATATAAACACCGAGACATACTCAAAAAATCGTTAAAAAAATAAAAAGGTCAAAAAAAAACGGCTGGACGTTCGATTTCGTGGTTCGCGGATTTTGACACTGGAAGGATCCCCCAACATTATCCCTGAAAAAAATCGCGGGTGGTATTTCGAAAAATTAAAATTTTTTAAAGACCACCGTGAAGTACTTCATTCACCGACCTGAAAATGTGTCCAATGCTATTCTACCTATTGGGCAGTTATCAGAAGAAGCGCAAGAAGCTCGAATAGCCCAAGAGCCGGCTGTAGAAAAGTCGAGTGTATAAGACTACAGCTTGAAATGTATGTCAAATGATAGAGCTCGATGAGCTTAAGCACAATATATAGGGTTGCCTTGTCAAAGCCTGTCCTAAATATGGGTTGCCACCCGTTTTTTGAGCCATTTTTTTTTTAATAAAAAGTGTACAAGATTACAGCTTGAAATGTATGTCAAATGATAGAGCTCGACGAGCATAAGCACAATATATAGGGTTGCCTTGCCAAAGCCTGTCCTAAATATGGGTTGCCACCCGTTTTTTGGGCCATTTCTTTTTTAATAAAAAGTGTATAAGATTACAGCTTGAAATGTATGTCAAATGGTAGCGCTCGACGAGCCTAAACACAATATATAGGGTTGCCATGCCAAAGCCTGTCCTAAATATGGGTTGCCACCCGTTTTTTGGGCCAACATTTTTTAGAAAAAAGTTTATGGTTTAAGATTCCAGCTTAAAATGTATGTCTAATGATAGAGCTTAAAGAGCCTAAATATAATATAAATATAAGGTTGCTTTGTCGAATCCCGTCCCAAAAATGGGTTGCCACCTGTTTTTTGGGCTAAGATTTTTCAGAAAAATGTTTATGGTTCAAGATTTCAGCTCGATATGCATTTCAAATGATAGATCTTAATGAGCCTTAAAAAAATATTTCAAGTAATCTTGTCGAATCCCGTCCCAAATGTGGGTTGCCACCTGTTTTTTGCAAACTTTTTTTGGAAAAAAGTTTATGGTTTAAAATCGTACCTTGAAATGTATGCCAAATGATAGACCTTGATAATCTATAATAAAATATATAGGGTGGCCTTTCCGAATCCCGCCCCAAATGTGGGTTGCCACCTGTTTTTTGACCCAAGTTTTTTCAGAAAAATGTTTATGGTTTGAGATTTCAGCTTGAAATGTGTTTCAAATGATAAACCTTGATGATCTATAATAAAATATATAGGGTTGCCTTGCCGAATCCCGTCCCAAATGTGGGTTACCAACTTTTTTTTGGCCCAAGTTTTTTCAGAAAAATGCATATGGTTTGAGGAAAGTTTTGGTTTTAATTTACAGGTTACGAGATAAAAGCTGACACATTTGAAAAAATTGATTTTTTTTTTAAATTTGTATCCAATTAAAAATAACTTTAAAAATATAAACATTTAAAAAATACATCAATTTAGCTCTTTAATTATAAAGAGGAAACTCTTAAAAAGAAAATAATACCAAGTTTCTGAAAATCCGTTCATAAATGCCAAAGTTATAGCCAATTTAGTGTAAATTTTCATTTTATTTTACCATTTTTACCAATTTTTCAGTTTTTTCTTATTTATAGGCTATTAGTAGTCATTTGGTTAAAAAAAGAGGTTACCTGGAAAGTTTTCCGGGAGTTTTGAAAATGGGTAATTTTACAGATTTCGATGTGCTCTTTCCGAATATCAATTTTGCTACCTCGTATTTTTGCCGCTCGCGCCGCCAAATTGGAAAAATGGCACCAAAAATCAGTTTTTTGACAATATCTCCTTTCCGACTCATTTTACGAAAAAAACACCAGGACATAAATTGTAGGTAATTTCTTCTAGTTTCATTTTGTATATACGGGTGTATAAACGACGAATTAACACCATGGCTCAATTAAAAGAAAATATTTCTGATGTGTGGAATAATGACCAATCTTTAAAAGAAATAATAATTAATTGTATTAAAGTATGCCGAGCATAATAAATGAAGTGGTTAAGTCTAGAGGTGGAAACAATAAATATTAATTTTTTTTTAAAAAACTCTATAAAAATATCCAGAATACATGTTTCAAAAAAAAAAACAAAAAAAAGTTCATGGTACTTATTTTATTTGAGGAACACTGAGATTTTTTTTTATTTTTTTACCGTCTCTAATTCAATGAGTAGGTACTGTACTTACACTAATATCTGGTAATATTTACCCAGCAGTTTTTGGGACCATGCATTACCATTTGTAATCATTGATTTCATATATTATACGTAGACGGAGAAAATATGCATGATGTGGTAAGCGAAGGTGTAATGCATAAACAAATTATCAAAATCACAATGATGAATAACATAGTGTGAAATAGATATCTGTACAATACCAGACAGCATGGTCAAATAGTTAGCGTTGTTAGCTTGTAATCATAGTGCGTGAGTTCGATGCTCGGCCAGCCATTTTTTATATTTATTAAAATTTTTTTTATATCAAATTTTCTTTATTTTATTCTGGCTGTAGGTCAACATACTGACCAAAATAGGTCGAGAGGAATTTACTTCATTTTTTTATATCGATGAAAAGTAATGGTAATGGTAATGGTAATGCAAAGTCTCATGCACTACTTTTGCTATGACATCGCCGTGTTATAAATCATGCAATATGGAGGCGATAGAAAGCCTATGAGATAGATGAAAGTTTAGGTTACTATCGATGAACAAAATCTGCTGGGTAATAAAGTTGGATTCAAAAACACTTGAAAAAATTTTTTTTTATTAATATTAATGGTGTTAGCCAAAAAATGATCCAAACACAGACTTCCTGAATTTATCCAAGAAAACATGCTATTCCAACCAACTGTGCGACAGCAGCAAAGTCAGATAGCAAAATTTGATAATTTCATTGTATACTTGGCATGTGGTGAGAGTAATTCGGCGGCCTATGGCCGCGGTTCAGGATTTACATCCTCTAATATGTCCAACAGCGGCTTCGCTCGGTTCAGTCTATAATATGTGCAACACTGGCTTCGCTATTCACAGTGCTATTACATTAAAATTAAATTGCATTCAATTGAACTAGTTTGGCCTAGGAAAAACTAGTTTATCCTAAGAACTAGTTTGGCCGGTGGTACATACATATATTAGTTAAATTAATGCAATTTATGGCTTAGGATAAAAACCTAAAGAAATATTTGGTATACTTTTAGGCTAAAAAATTTTTATCTGCTCCAGTACAGTACGAAATAAAAATGTATTATTTTTTGTTTATGATGCTACAGAAACAATAACAAGTTTGACAGATGTTTTCGGGAGTCTCAGTTTTTTTTCCATGCACTTTACTCAAATTCTGCTATGCGCCAAGCACTGCTTCGTTTTTCAGGAAGTTTATCGGACCAATTTGATTAACTTGATATTTTTTCAATTCAGAACAATGAACACGTTCAGTTGGTAAAAACGCCTGGTTGATTCACTTAGCTTTAACACTTTTAAATAATAATTATTATTATTTTTATTGAGACTTTTATAATGATTGTACAGATATTATGAAAATTCACTTATTGTATTATTGGCGGCTAATTTTTTTCTTGCTCATGGAGCATTGTTACTATCTTTTTAACGAACGTTAATAATATATACAATACTTAAAATACAAAAAAAAGAGGACGAGAAAACGACACAGCTCAACTGTTTGAACTTAGCAATTAACTTAGCAGGCACAATCTATACGGAGTCTTTGTCTCCTCCTCAGGTACAAAAATTTACTTTAATTGAATAATATCGACTGGTTATAATCAAGTCTATAAACTAAACTGAAATAATGACTAATGATTAACAGGAGTGATTTTTGAAAGGAACTCTTACTCCACCAATCATCATTCAAGATTTTTACTTTCCCTTACAGCTCCTTCCTTTCCTTTGCCACTGGAGTTTTTAATGCAAATACAATCGGTCTTAAGGTTATTTATTTTTATACCCCATTTCTTATAGTAATCAGTGGCGTCAACACGGTAGGGCTGGGGAGGACAATTGGCCAGGATCTGTTACTAGCTATTATTCCATACATCAATTCAATAAAACCATGTAATAGTGGAGAAAGTCAGTGGTGTCAGACTACTCCCATTTTTACATTACATCATATTCACCTTTCCATTTCAAACCTATATTTCTTCTAAACAGACCAGCTAGTCGCTTAATTTTTCAAGCGACTCTCAAACACTTTTTTTTTTAACTGTCGCATTTAATACATGCAGATCTTATTTCTTGCTGCACAAGCCGTTCTAAAGTACATGCTGCGATTTTCAGTGTTTACGCGATTATTGATTTCAACACTAAAAATACCTAAAAAATGCCTTTAAATCGGTTTTAGTTCTTCTTCAACATCTATTTACATTTATGCCTTTATTGTAGGTGATGTATGTATTACCAATACAAATGGATCATGGTAAACTTGACGATGACCTAGTTTTGTCAGTACAAAGCTTCTGGTCATCACGATGGATGTTTCGAGTCCTACATCTTATAAGTTTTCAATGCTGCTGTTGGGCATTTATCCGATCGAATAAGGTCAACCAGTAGCGCAGTTTTGCACCTTTATTTTATATTTTTCACTGCTGCTGGAAGGCATCTATCCGACCAGATGACGTTAACCGAGTACTAAACTAGCGTAAAATTTTTATTTTCATTCCGCACGAAAATTATTATATAAGACAAACTTTAGAGTTGTTGCGGAGTTTCTCTTTTGTCTAGATAATTAACAATTCGATGAAAATGGCACGATTCGTGCCAATTGTTGTCATAAAAGATCAGACATGACCAAAAGACGTCCATAAAAATATTTCTGAGAACAACACAGGACGTATCAAGTGACAAAAAAATTCAGTGGACGAATTGTGTATGTATAATAAAAATAGAAAACTCAAAAAATGACAAACAAAATAATTAGAATATGAAAAATTACAAATATGAGCCTTCTTTTTAAATTTACATGATTTCCCGATGGGGTGTCAATTTTGTATAAACTTTATTTTTTATGTAGGAATTTTCATAATAAAACCAGTTCGATCCACACAGCATAAATTACAAAATTTTTTAATGTTAGCTTATATTAACCTCTTTCTTTAGAACCATTATGTGTTGACTTCGATTTGTGAGGACTGCTTTTTCTTATATTTCTGTTACTTTCGTAGTTGCGTCTTTTATAGTATTCATCGTCACTGCGATTTGAGCAATCACGTTTCTTTTCACGGCTTCGACTACGACGATGTTCACAACGTTCAAATCTTTCATTTCTTTGAGAACATTTGGTTTCCTTTACCATTTTAGAAGACTTGCCGTCTTCTGTTCTATACCGTGTATCTTTTTTATGACTGTGCCTATCTTGTCTATGAGTTTTATCGTCATTTTGACTTTCATGTTCTAAATTATGTTTGCGAACAGTTTTCGGTTTTTGATCATTAGATATTTTTCCCGATACTGCCGGCTTTAAGCCCTTTGAGTTTGAAGCTTGATTTTTCTTTCGCTTTTGTTTCTCATCCTCACTACTATCTAAATCAGTACTGGTACTACTACTCTGCGTCTGGCTGGTACTGCTGCTGTCTTCTTCGCTGACTTCCTTTTTTTTCTTATGCTTAAGTTTTTTTATAGGTTTATTTTTTTCTCTTGAACTGTTGTTCTTTTGTTTTAAGCTTTTGACTTTCTTATATTTTTTGTTTTGTTTTCCTTTTTTCTTGCTTCTTTCGCTGTCGGACTCACTAGAATCAGATTCACTCGAGGAGGAAGATGACGAAGAGTCGCTTTCTGCTGAACTTGAAGATTTAGATGAAGAAGAAGGACTTGAGGAAGAACTACTGCTTGATGAAATTGACTGATTGGCCAGTATCTCCGTATTTATTGCAGGAACGGTTTTAGGAGCATTTTTTAAAAATTGACGTAACTCGTCTGTTAATCCACCCAGACCTATTGATGTAAAAAAGTTTATGGCAAATCTAGTATTCCTAGGGTTATCCTTTGGAAAAATACCAGTTAAGCTTTCAGTAAGCGCATCATCTTTCAGTTTGCTGTTTAGTTTACCAAGGCCCATATATTCTGCCAATTCTTGAAAAAGGATTTTTATAAAAATTCGACTTGACGAAGTGGTGTCATCCTCATTAAGTTTTATACATTCTAAAACATCCCATCCAATTGCGTCCGTAAAAAGCAAGTGTGCAAAAAATTTACTTACATTGCGCAAACGGTTTGTGTCAAGACGATGTGTGGTCTGGTATGTATCCCTGAAAATTTCCTCAAAGGGTTCAATATAAATTTTGTTTATAGCACAAAATCTTTGGGCTAGCAATCCATAAAATTTTTCGTATGTGCGTTGCTCAGCGCAGCAATCGAGAAACATATGACAAAGCTCAATTTCTTGTCCTGGTTTTAATTGCATTTTCATTAACTTGTGTGCGCACTCCTCATAGTCTAAACTAGAATTAATTGTAAGATAAATTGTACGACGCAAGGCAATTAAGTTCGTTTCCGTATTGTCTATAATATCTCCAGCCGAAGATTTCTCATTTCCATTTTCAGGATTGGAATTAGCAGAGTCTTCAGAATCTGAACTAGAGCCTGATTCAGATTCGTTTGAGCCGCTAATATCACTGCCGAGAATTTCCTTGCTGAGACCTTTATATTTATCTTCGTTAGTTTCATATTTATCATCAAACTTGAAAGCGTCTGCAAGAGTTAAAAATTATAATAAGCAAAAAAAAATTTAAAAAAAAGTTAATTTACATACTTAATATGTCCTCAGGATTTGTGGCCTCGTCGAGCATCAACAGGTGCGTGAATTGATCGTCTTCTTCTACAAGCTCTAGTGACTCAATGACTGATTGGTGATCCTTAAATCCATCCTTTCGTACCTGAAAAACCACCTCTATCATATACTGCACCCGTTTATCTAATTTTCCTTCGTGTAAAATATTTTTTAACATTTCAAATATAGCTCCAATTCCCTTAGAGGTTACCTCGGTCAGTTTCATACCACATTCTTTTAGAAAAGCAATAGCCACCTCTACCGAATCGTCAGTTGGCGTCTCAACTAATAGTGTGAGAATTTCTAATGCTAAAATCTCGTGAGCAACACGTTGATTAACTAAATGAGCTATGAATCTTGATGATGACAGACAAACACTCTTGTCATTACGTCTAAATGCTCGTTTAAATTGAATGACTAAGCGTTTGAGCAACAATTCGCCAATATTAGGAAATTTTGAGTTTATAATCGAAACTAAAGCAGCGTACACATGAGTAAAAGTTGGTGAAGCTGCTTGTGCTTGAATGATAGAGCGACAGAGTAATCCACGTCCACGCACAATATTTTCCTTTAGCAGCTCTCGTGTTATAATGGCGATGTTATCAACATTTACTTTATTAATGTAACCATGAATAGATTTCTTTAGAGCCTCCCAAGCAATTCTTTGATATGCAGCGGATGATTTGTCTGTTATTTCCGCTTGCATCATCCGTAGTTTGGCAGGTGGTATGTAAGCACCGCCTGTACGCGAAGTCAACAAGTCAACTGTTCGACGTTGTCGTTCTGTTATCTTTGCTTTTGGATTAGTCACTGTATCATTGTCGTTTTCCATGGGGACTATAATTTCATTTGTTTTTTCTTCCGGAGGAATAGCAGCCAATTCAGAATCCTCTTTTTTTCGTTTTCTGCTTTCGCGTTCTTCTTGTGCCGCATGACGTCTTTTTCGTTCCTCTCGCCGACGTTCAATTGAAGCAGAACGACGGTGCTCTCGAGACCTAGTACGTTCTCTCCTTCGTAAAGGTGTACGAGATCGTGATCGAGAGTGACTACGACTTCGATTTGACTTTTGCACTCTATATTTAGGCGTGCGTTCGCTTAATTTGGGATGAGTGAGTTCAACTTTTTGTAGTTTCTGATCCTTCTCTCCGTAGTTTTTTAGTTTCAAGTTTTCATTTTTCATATGTTCATATACCTTTAATAAAAAAATGCATTAAATTTTCGATATTTTAAAGGAATATAGTTTTTCTAATTTATTTTTTCTTTTTAGGTTTTATCATATACATACTATATGTACTTCCCCGTACTGTTCTAGATTTTTAAAAGGCTTTCGACAGAATTGACATTTATGTCAGTTGTTTAAATGGAAATTTGGTAAAAAAATTTATAATTTCGCGAAAGTCATTTTAACTAATCCTACCTTTTGTGTGAAATTAAATAACAAATTTTTATAGCCTTTGTCTTGTACGTACCAAGTCTCATTCATCTGCATCAAATAACTATTGATATATACAGAATTTTGTTTTATTGGCATATGGGAGGCGTAATACCACCCATTTTTTCGCTTTGAAGCTTATGTCTCAAGCTTTTATATCAAGTCGCATTCATCTGCGTCCAGCTGATGAGACATGATGACTTTGATTTTGGAGGTCGTGTCATCGCCCATTTTTCTAAAACAAGCGTTGCAAAAACCTTCCATAGACCATAAGAAGCATTTAAAAAATGTGTGTACAGTGTTGGAGAAAATAATATGGACAAACGCATCAAAATATTTATTGTTGCATAATTTTTTATGCTAAAATCTGTTTTTATGTGAAATCTTTGATTGAACACAATAAAGTCAAGGTTATGGATTGACGCTCCCAGTTGCCGGAGCCATTGAGTACTTGTGGGGTGTGCTGAAGATATCAATTCGTGCCGATAAACCAAAAAATTAAAACGATCTGTGGACAAAAATTCAACATGCATGGTACTCAATTCCTGCGGAAACTTGCGCCAACCTGGTCGGGTCTATGCCGCGGAGATTCCAGGAAGTACTTAAATTGAATGGAGCATCGGCTCAATACTAAATCTGTGTACTTATAAAAATTTTGTAAGCAATCGACTCAATACTAAATCTGTGTACTTATAAAAATTTTGTAAGCAATGTTTAATTTATTAGAATAATAACTTTTGAAAATGAGTACGCTTTCATACTTGAATAATATTGCTAAATTAGGTCCCGTTAAATAACGTATCTTTGCAGTCGGTTCCATTAAAAACAGATTTCAGCATAAAAAATTTTGCAATAGTAAATATGTTGATGCCTTTGTCCCTATTATGTTAGTATTTAGACTCTTCGAGTTTTATCATTTGACATACATTTCAAGCTGTAATCTTATACATTTTTTAATAAAAAACAGCGGACTCTCCGCCTACAATATTGTAGAGTAGATGAAAATACATCGATTTCATTTCTGAAAAATTTCTGTATGACAAGATTCGACCTAACTTTCATAATTTTAAAATCTATATAAATAAAATGATAGCCGTTTTCGATGTTCGCGCATCACGCAAAAACTACTGAATCACATTCGTTCAAATTTGTTTAGTTATATTCCCTAGATGCTTGGTCTCATTCTCCAATAAAAATAATCACGATATTCCTACAAAATATTAAAGTTTTAAAATTTCTCAAAATTAACATTACACACAAGAAACAAGCATGCATGCATAACAAGTCGTTTAATGGGAAATTAATGTAATTGTGATTGTTTTGGTTTTGTCTTTCCCATGGCAATACAATGGAATATTTATGGAAAAGAAACAAAGGAATATTCAAATTTTATTCTTTCGCTCTCATTCCCAATTTGTTAATTTACATTGTAAGCAACAACAACGCGCGATTTGTGATGAATGATCAAATATTATAGTAGGTCTAATAAAAAAATTTAAATTGTTTGCCTTCGCAGAAAAAACTAAAGCAGGTTACGCGAACAGTCGCGGGCATCAGCTAGTTACTAATAAACAGCTTCATTTTCGAAAAAAATACGGTTTATATTTGGTTTTAAATTAAAATTACTCTATTAAATCTTATACCTGCATTTTTCGCCTAAAATAACCATTTTTGATCAGAAATTCAGAATTTATTGGAAACTTTAAAACGGTGGAAGGACCTTACATAGCGTATTATATGTACTAGATAGAAGAAAAAACTACTAGTCTGAAATTGTGATAATAAAATAAAATAATGTACATTATGTTTAGAACTTAGTATGCACACATTGTTAAATTGATGTTAAGAGCGATATTCGCTCATAGATATCCCAGCACTAGCCATTAGTTGAAGGGATAAACTTTGTTCATTATATGTATGTATATATAAATATTTTATAGAGTAAATAGTTTACAGAAAAAAACAAATAAATAAAATAGAGTACACTCTGAAGAAATATTTTTGCAAAAAACTATTTGCTTGTCCAGACATAAAATTATATATGTGCTTCATTTTTGAAATTACAGACTCGCGGTCTTTTTTTATATGAAAGTGTAACCACAATGATAACAGTAAAAACTTTATTATGACACTTAAGCGACAAAGACTATTTAAACCATTTAAATTTAAATAGTTATTTTATTGACCTAATCAGTTCAATAACATTTGAGTGTCAGAACACCAAAAAAGTTACACTTACAGAGATAAATAAAAAGACAAACGGGCTAAAGCTAGTTAAACTACTTAGAAATTATTTTCTGTTCGAACACACAACTAAAAAAATTAAAATTTTGTTTTGTCTAGAAATATTGGTTTTAAAACAGTTAAAATTTAATAGTTGAAAGAAAAGGCACCATACCTTATGTCATTTGAGATGCTGAAAGCGAACCGGAAGTCAGAATTCCGCCGTGTTTTTTGCATTTTTAGGGTAGGATATCTCAAATACCTTACGTGATCGACCGATTCTGACCCCAGTTCCGTTTTCAACCCACCAAAAAATATAAGCCATGGTACTTCATCTCAACTACAAAACTTTTTTGTGGGCTTTTGAAAAACGTGGTTTAGGTTGATGGAGCAATTCTGAAACCGGATTCGTTTTCAGCACACCAAAAACTATGCGGTATGGTCCCTCATATTTAAACATCAAGATTTTTGTTTTCTTTGTGGGCTTGTGTAATCCTGCTATTCAGCTTTTTTTATAATAAATAGTGTCGCAGATAAAAGTGATGGTTTTATTGTAGTTCACCGAGTGGGGTCATATTAACCGAGTCAATTTTAATGCTACTAAGACCCAGTGTTGTCTCATGTCTCACAGACGAATGGATTATGGATTCCCTTAATATGGCTGACTTAGATATTGCGAGGTCAACAACTCTTGACGTTCTGGGCATATCGGTTCAATCAGACCTTAGGTGGACAGATCATGTATTCGATGTGTCGAAAGAAGCGGCCAAGTATATTGGTTTTTTGAAACGGTGTAAGAAATACTTCACTCCTGTTGATCTTCGCACTGTCTACTTCACCTATATTAGACCCAAACTGGAATACAACTCACATATTTAAGCCGGGGCTCCAAAAACCACTTTGGAGCGACGTGTGATGAAACTAATAGGTGATAAATCTGTCAGCTCCTCCATCGATTCCCTTCACCACCGACGTAACATAGGGTGTTAGACACTTTTCTATAGGTACTTTAACGGGAAGTGTTCTAGAGAGATACATGAACTGATCCCTTCAGTCCGAATTATTTCTCGCAGTACTCGGGCGTCTCATCAGGCCCATCCCTTTTGTGTCACACCGGTATTCAACAGGACATCACACTTTCGCGATTTTTTTGGCCGCATGATTAAGTTGTGGAACAGCCTGCCTGCGTTTGTCTTCCCTAACAGTTTTGACATTGTGATTGTTGATATTTTTGTTGTTGTCCAAAGCAGTAGTTTTCAAACCAATTATCTAATTGAAATATTTTTTGTTTTAAAATAAGGGTTAATAAGCTTATAAGCAAAAAATAATATGAAGGCGTTTCCTCACCTAACATATAGACAAATATACATTATTGATAAGCATGCTGAACTCTACAACATACTAAAATTTCAAGAAAATCGGAGAGTTGTCTTTAAACGTAAACAATTTCCAATGGAACGAGTAACAAAAATGTAATACTAACGAAACTCACTTATTTATTGCTCTAGCTATATTACTAAAAAAGCTATGAGATTATCTTTTTTTACAAGTACTACTCTAAAGGAACTTCGTTAAATATGTACCCTATGACTAGGGTTGTCAGATGGTCTGGATTCATCTGGATTGTTTAAATATTCTTTAAGAGTACAGAGATTCAGAATTATGTCCAGATAAAATCCGAACAAACAAATTAGGTACGAAAAAATGTACTGCATGGATTAAAAATGTCTTAACATCCGTAACGTTCAGAATGGGCGAACAGCTCGTATAAATTCGACATTTCTCAAACAAAATATGTCAACAATGATGAATTATGTATAGACTATTGTTGCTTACGTAGTATGTATTAAAAACTATCAAAAACTATGTATGTATTTCAAACGAAAAAATTTGGGGAATTTTTTCTAAATTTAAAAATGAAAAAATGAAAATCTTAAGAAAATTGAATCCATTTATTTTTTCAATTTCGATAAGCAACGCTTATTTTGAAAAAATTCTTAGCCTTTGAAATAGCTTGTACTCTAGAGAATGAAATCGAATGCTGATAGATCTCATAAAGTCCGAACTCATTATAAGAATAAACTGTAGCGTAAACTGTCAATCATTTAACAACTATTAAGAAACACCATGAGGTAGCAAATTGATAGAACCAGCCGATCTAATAATAAGTATTTATGGGCTTAATTTAACTTATTTATAAAATGTACTGAATTTTTGTATATTTTGTTGAAATTAAATATACGAAGAGCTGAGACGCAAAACCCGCCAAGTCCAAAAAATTAAAATTTGTGATATTGCAGGAGGGGACAGAAAAATTTGCTGTCTACAAGCCTACATACTCTAAATTGTAAAAAAAAACTTCCCTTCACAAACTTTTGATTGCAATAATTTTTGATAAATTCTTATTTTCAAAACCCACCAAGTCCAATTTTTTATTAAAAAAGATTCGGCTTTTATAAATACAAATTACTATTATTATTTTTCAAAACCCGCCAAATTCAAGTTTTTCTATAATAGTCCTTATAGATTTGGTCATAAAATGTAATGAAAAATCAGGATTTAATAGCTTTTGAACACTATTTCAATGGATCAATCAATCAGTTTTTACTATAGTTAGTTAAATTCAGTGGAATACATTTTTTGCGTTTTTCTCTAAACGCAAAATATGGACTTGGCGGGTTTTGCATCTCAGTCTTCATATACAGTTACGTGCACATAAATTTGTGGTCACATGATTAAGTCATTCGTGTGCTACGTACCATTTTTGTTAAAATTTATTTATAAATTTTTTTTTCTGATTCTTATATTATTAGTTTTTATAATCCTGTTATGTAAGCATCAATTTACGGCAAAAAAATCGAAATGAATGTTTTGGGTTTGTCCCGAAAAATGCCAAAACGTTAATAAAGGTCATATATACTGAGCTCATATACACACCTGCTCAAAATAATAGGTAAATATTATTGTAGGCCATTAAATTATCTTGATATATTTTTGACATCCATTCAGGTGTTCCCAATTTATAATCATTTTTACAAAAGATATATCCGTAATTTCCAATGACGCGTACGGGCAAACGCAACACCTCCTGCTAGCCAGACTGTCCCCATGCCTATCGATATAATGAAAGAGAGTTGATACCAAAAGACCAGCCATTCTGAAATGATTGTTTTCCGATGTTGCTAGCTCTCGTTCTATTGCAAACACGTCCAAACAGTTTAATTTCTCTTAAATGAGTTTACGGTATCACCGGAAGGTCCAGAGCCATTTTCACCGAAAACAACAACTGAAACCGGCCTTGCTGATTTATGCGGAAGTTTTTTGGACTCACAAACAAGCATTTTGTCTTCTTTTTCAGTCGTTACACGAGGTTTACGTTTTCGGGGTACATTTTTTGCTGTTGAATACTTTCGAAAATGGTGAATATCATTAAAAACCATCGTTTTTGCATAGTTTACATACAACTTTAGCGATTTCACTATAAGTTTTTTTGATCAAAAAGATCCAAAATTGATACGCGAGTTTTGGAGTCACTGGATTTATTTTTTTTTAAGTTTTTTTTTGTTTGAAACTTTTATTAAGATAAATTGATTGTTTACAAAAAATTATTGGTAGTAAAACACATTCAAATCAATTTAAGTGATCTTACTGACTGACAACACCGACCGTTCTTAATTATGTGCACGCCTGGTTTTCTTTCTGCTATTATAAAAAGGCACCCTGTGTTTTAACAGCTTAAAAATTGGAAACATTTTTTTGACAAAAGAATGAGGAAGCCCTCTATTATAAAACTGCAGAAGATTTTTTTGAATTAGTAAGTTATTTATATGAAAAGTTAATTTGAACGGATATGTGGGTCAAAATTCTTTTTAATGCCTAAAAGAATTTGTGTTTTAAGAAAAAAATAAATTATTTAAGGATAACATATTCATAGTTTTTGGTACTTATGCAGGATCGTTACAATGTATTCTATGGTGTACTCATAGCTGCAGCGATGTTTTATTGATAATTATATTATTTATGTCAATTTATAATAGAAGTGGTAGAAAAATAAAACAACTACGTTACTCAAGTAAGACCTTACATTTTATTTTTAGGAATGTTTAATTAAGCTCACTTATTTGGCACTTTTAAACTATAGAACTAATATTATTCTCTCATAAAGTTAAATTTCAGAAATAATCAGATCAGTAAGATATTTTTAATAGATTTTATCACTGCGTTACCAAAGCCGAATTCAAAAACTTCAATATTATCAAAACAAGTGACTTAATACATATATTAATATACAAACTTGCGAGAGAAGTTTAAGCTTATGGTGAACAACAAGACACATATGGAGTCAAAGTATTTTTAATAATTAGAAGTGAAATATTACTTAAATTGCTAATAAAAACATGGGGGACAAGGTAACGCAGGGGTAGTGTTAGTAACACGGTGGTTGTTCATTCACAGCACTTATTACTTTTTTAAAGAACAAAAATATCTCTAAATTAATATATCTAAATAACATTAAAATATTTTTTTTTAAATATTGGTCGAAAAAAATCAACATCTTAAAAACTAATTAAGAGTTCTGACAAATAAAACTTTTTCTGCTAAAAAAAACCAAGTCATGTACTGCTATTTTTGTTACAATAACATTAATTACTTAGAAAAGTACAGTCAAAGCAACTGCGTTACCAATAAAACAACTGTGTTACCATGTATAGTAACGCAGTGTAGCAGGTACTCAGTTTTAAAAATATAACTATTTCGTCAATGTTTACTAAATGAGAAAGAAGCGAACTCAGCGGTCATGTAATTAACACACTCACCTCTCATGATGTTATTTGGGCTAATGATTCAGCTAGCTTACTTCCCCCCGCGCGGTGGTCACATTTCAATCGTAAGATACATCGAGTTAAACGAACTAAGATACACTGAATGGCAATTGATTTACTTTAAAGATCAGTTTCGTATAGTAACACAGAGTAGCTAAGGTTTTGTTCATTATTGGGGACACAGTGTAAAATATATTGTATTTCATTACACGTTTTAAAAAATTAATATTAATTGGGTTTGCAATAAAGTTCAAAAGTTTTAACATTTATTAAGATATTTAGGTAATGCGTCATCTAGTAAAAATATTATGAGAAAGCTCTTTATAACATGAGACTTATACTCCAGGACAGTAATCTTTTATATGAAAAGCAGCTGCGTTACTGAAAAAGACAACTACTCAGTTTTTTACGAAAAAGTAATTAATTTTGTTATAGTTTTATGCTTTAGATGATGAATTAATTGTATTAGACTTGCGAATGAGAACGAGAAATGAATGAGAAATTTTATAAATGCTCTGTCTTTTCGCATGAAAAGTGAAATTAATCTAAAGGGACCAAGTTTTAGGCATTAAAATGAATTTTGGCTCATGTATGAATCGTTCCTTATTATGTGCACGAAACTGTATGTTTTTTCTGAAGCTAAGCTTTAATATTCTTTTTTGTCCAGAAAAATCAATATTGTTTATTTTAAGTGTCCAGCGCATGGCGATATAGAAAAATTCATATCTAGAGAACCACGACTCTGCCCACTGTAAACTAAATTGATTGCTAAGATTTTATTTTCTCTCTGAAAAAAAAATCAATAAAATTAATCATACCCTTTTACCAAAATTTTCGATTTTAATTTTTAAATTGCAAAATTTTTGCTTATAACTTAAGAGAAGAAAATTTTCAATACAACAACTAGAAAATTGACGTAAAATGCTAACTTTTATGCCCAAACGGTTTTTCTATCTGACGTGTGCATTTTGAAATACAAGCGTCCGAAAATTCATGTATTTTTAAATTATGTGATTTTCAAAAATAAGTCCGGAAAAATTTTTTCCAAACACATGTATCGAAAATTTTTGGAACAGGTTTACTTTAGCTCACCTTCTCTAATTTTTTTTTTTAGCGGTAATAGGGGGTAAAAAGCAAAAAAATATCGCTCGGATCTAGTTTCGGAGACATAGCCATCGGAAGTTGCGGATATAGCTTTTGCAAAAGCCATCATAAGTTGAGAACCCCTGAATGGATTCACCAAAGCGATTTTAATATCATCGATGAAAAATAAGTAAAATCAAAAAAAACTATACAAATGGTACCTACATCATTTTAAAGCAAGAAAATCAAGCTTTCTTAACATCATAAAAACAATATAGGTTCTTAAAACATTTTTTGGAAAAAATGACGGTTTTTTAAAAAAAAATTGGTCAATCCATATCTCAAAATAATATGTTAAATTTCATAGGTTTGCTTAACATTATTATAGGCCATTAAATTGTCTTTCTTTTAATACCCATATTTTTGATATCCATTCAGCGGTTCCCAACTTATGCTTTTTCCAAAAGCTATACTCGCAACTTCCGATGTCTATATCTCCGAAACCAGATCCGAGCGACTTTTTTTGATTACATATTTCTTCTTAGAATTAAAAAGCACATAAGATAATTTTGGTTTTATAAAGATTTGCGGAACAGGTTTACTTTAGCTCACATTCTCCAATTTTTTTTTTTTTTTTAGGGGTAAAAGGGGGTTAAAAATAAATAAAAAGTATGAAAAAAAAAGTGTCACTCGGATCTATTTTCGGAGATATAGCCATCGGAAGTTGCAGATATAGCTTTTGGAAAAACTATTATAAGTTCGGAATCGCTGCATGGATATCAAAAATTTGGGTGTCCAAGGAAAGATAATTTAATGGCCTATAATAATGGTAAGCAAGCCTAAGAAATTTAACCCATAATTTTGGAGATATTACGATTTTTCTGAAATTTTGACCAATTTTTTTTTAAAAAACCGTTATTTTTTCCAAAAAATGTCTGAATGACCTATAACTTTTTTAGCTTCTTAAGAAACCTTAATTTATTTCCCTTAAAATAGTGTATCGTTTGTTCCAAATTTTTGCATATTTACCCCCTTTTTGACGGAAAAACAAAAAAATTTATTCAATGAATTCTTATGAAAACTATGTATTTATGGACAAAAACAATAAAAAACCAACAACAACAACAAAAAACAACAAGAACAACAACAACAACAATTATTATAAGACGATTCTCATTATAAAACTTAAAAATTTTCATTAAAAATCGCGCGCGTCTTATAACGGATTATTATAACGGATTATAAGACGATTCTTTCTTTTTAATAAAAATTTTTGTGTTTTATAATGTGTTGTATTGAAAAAGAAAGCGCCGCAGACGAAAAATTTTTATTAAAAATCGCGCGCGCAATTTTTAATAAAAATTTTTAAGTTTTAAAATGAGAATTGTCTTATAACGGATCATTATAACGGATTATAAGACGATTCTTTCTCTTTAATAAAAATTTTTGTGTTTTATAATGTGTCGCATTGGGAAAAAAAGCGCCACAGGCAAAAAATTTTTAAGTTTTATAATGAGAATCGTCTTATAATAATTGTTGTTGTTGTTGTTCTTATTGTTGTTGTTCATGTTGTTGTTCTTGATGTTGTTGTTGGTTTTTTATTGTTTTTGTCCATAAATACATAGTTTTCATAAGAATTCATTGTATAAATTTTTTTGTTTTTCGGTCAAAAAGGGGGTAAATATGCAAAAATTTGGAACAAACGATACACCATTTTGAGGGGAATAAATTAAGCTTTTTTAAGAAGCTAAAAAAGTTATAGGTCATTCAGACATTTTTTGGAAAAAATAACGGTTTTTTAAAAAAAAAATGGTCAAAATTTTAGAAAAATTGTAATATCTCCAAAACTATGGGCTAAATTTCTTAGGCTTGCTCTCCACTATTATAGGCCATTAAATTATCTTTCTTTGGACACCCATATTTTTGATATCCATGCAGCGGTTCCGAACTTATAATGATTTTTCCAAAAGCTATATCCGCAACTTCCAATGGCTATATCTCCGAAACCAGATCCGAGCGACTTTTTTTGATTACATATTTCTTCTTAGAATTAAAAAGCACATAAGATAAGTTTGGTTTTAAAAAGGTTTGCGAATGTGAGCTAAAGTAAACTTAAGCCAGATTTGCGAATGTGAGATAAAGTATCGAAAAAAAAATTGATTTTGCGAAATCTGAAAAAAAGGTAGAATGACCCATATAGAGATTTTGCATTTTCAATTGGCTGGGAAATTTTCAGTGGAAAGACTACATACATCCTGTACTTATTTTTGAGAAAGATAAAAAATAAACGGAGTATGTTGTTTCTATTAAGTAAATTTTTTTAAATACCTTTGCGTTTGAAGGTTCTTCTCCGTGGTTGCTTCTGGGTTTTTTGGATTTCTTTACATTAGAATCAAGAGCTTTGTCTAGAGTTTCAATTTTTTTTTTTTGCGTTAAGTTTTCAGAAACATCATTTTTTACCGTGGTCTTAGTCTTTTCATTCAGTTTCGCAATCGTATTTGGATCTGAATTTTTATGATCTTCGGTATTATTACATTTTTGCGTTAAGTCATTTCCTTCCATTCCAATATCACCTTCTTTAACAGATTTTACATCGGATACAATCAAGTTCATTTTACTTTGTTCCGATATGTTTTCGTCAGCATCATTTTTTTCCATTTTCTCTTTTGAAACACGTAAATTCTTGTGATCCTTTTGGTCTTGAGTATTTTCCTCATTACATTTTTTGGAACTGGGCATTTCAATTAAAACTTCATTTTCAGATCCGGAATTTTTAATATTTGGAGAACATTTAGTTTCTTTTTTCTTATGGGGTGTTCGGCATACACTACTACTGCTACTAGAGGATTCACTTTCGGAAGCACTGGCAGCCATTGCTGGACAAATCTACATATACAATATTGAGGTATATTTTATAATTTGCAGGATATGTAGTTAAGATACACGTCGTAGTGCGGAGCGAAAATAATCGATATACAAAGGTAATTAATGTCGATTTAAAAAATGTACTGTGCTGACATAAATAGGTTACTGTAAAGTGTGAACATACTCTAAAGAGCTAAACAGAATCGGGACGTGCAAATCATCCAGATTTTTCCTATACGTTTGTAGTGAGTAAAAAATTAACATTAGCAAAATTTATAGCAGAGAAATAAAAAAGATTCTATTTTTGGAACAAGTTTACTTTAGCCCAAATGTACCAAATTTTTTAATTTTTTTACCAGAAGTAGTGCTTTAGGAAAAGATAATATATTTGAAAAAAAAAATAGCATGATTTTACTTTAGGGCCAATAGCCCGAAAACTAAAATTTTAATTTTGTATTATGTATTTTGGTGCGCTGATCCCAATGGTGCTAAAAAAAATTGTCGGTCTCGAATGGTTTAGAAGATACAACCGTTTAAAGTTTCAAAAATTCAGATTTATTTTCACGAAAATTTCCACTTCAAAATGCGTTTATTATGTATTTAGGGGCCCTAAATGCAATGGCGATAAAAAAATGTTTATATCAGATGGTTTAGAAGTTACAGCGGTTCAAAGTTTCGAAAATTCACATTTTGCTCCAACCCACACGTAAGTGTGACAGTGAAAAATTACTGTAGCTAAAAAGTGTTGGATATTTTATAGACTGATCCGCGGTCGAAGACCGCCGCGAAGCCGGTGTTGGATTTTTGGGAGTTTAAAATCCCTAAAAGCGGCCGCAGGCCACCCACTTACCCTACTTTTGATTTATAATTACTGTGGCTACCGAATACGGTGTTGGACATACTATAGGTGTTGGATATTTTATAGACTGATCCGCGGTCGAAGACCGCCGCGAAGCCGGTGTTGGATTTTTGGGAGTTGAAAATCCCTAAAAGCGGCCGCAGGCCGCCCACTTACCCTACTTTTGATTTATAATTACTGTGGCTACCGAATACGGTATTGGACATACTAACTATAGGATTTTTTAGTATCGATATTTCGAAAACCAAACGTGGTATCGATATTTTTTATTTAACATTTTCGATTTATTTTGACGTGTTTTATCGAGAAAAAAAAATTAAAAATTTATAAAAAAATTTTTACACAACTTATTTACACAATTTTATCTCGGAAGCCATAAGAGACCGACGTTTTTTTTCCAGATTCGGTTTTAGGGGGTAAAACTTCATGTTTCTAAAAAAAAAAAAAAATTGGAGCATTGCCCCTAAAGTAAAATTGTTCCTAAAAAATGTCGGTCGGAATTATTTTCGGAGACATAGTCATCAGAATTTAAGGATATAGCTTTTATAAAAAGCAGCATAAGATGAGAACCCCTGTATAGATTTTTAAAAGATTGGTATCATATGAAAGGTAATTAAATGTAGTATAAAAATACCTTACAAATATTGAAGTTTTCGAGATATGAGGATTTTTTTAAAAAAAGTTATTTTTTCCAAAAAATGTATTATAAACTCATATTTTTTTAGCATCACAAGAAAGCTCATTTCATTTCCTTTAAAATGATGTGTCATATGAAACCAATTTTTTTAATATTAACCAATTTTTTTACCAGAATGTAAAAATATTAGTTCGTAAAATTGGAACAGGTTAACTTTAGCTCACATTTTCCATTTATTTTTTACGCGTAATAGGAAGTAAAAGCAAAAAAAAAATAATAAAAAAGTGTATGAAATTTAACTTATAATTTTGGAGATATGACGACTTTTTTGAATTTTTTTTAAATACCGTTATTTTTTCCAAAAAATGTGTTAGTACCTATATTTTTTTAGCTTGTTAAGAAAGCTTAATATATTCCCATTAAAATTGTATATCGTCTGTTTTATATATTTGCATATTTACCTCTTTGACCGAAAAACAAAAAAATGTATTCAATGAATTCTTATGAAAACTATGTATTTATGGACAAAAAACAATAAAAAACCAACAACAGTAGACACAAAAACAATTACAACAACAACAACAACGTTTGTATAAATTATAAAATAATAAGTTGAATATTAGTTTAAAAATATTGAAATGAAAAAGCGCCGCAGGCGAAAAATTTTTATTAAGATTCACGCGCGCGCTTTTTAATAAAAAGTTATCTGTTTTGTAATGATAATGTTTTTTAGTAAATTTTTAATTACTTGAAATGTAAGGTTGCCTTAAAGAAAGGGAGCGCCGCAAGCGAAAAATTTTTATTAAAAATCGCGCGTTTTTTAATAAAAATTTTTCTGTTTTATTATGATGTTTTATATAATTTAATTGTTTTATATAATTTAAAAATTGGTACAAATGATACATCATTTTAAAGCAAATAAAGGGAGCATTCTTGTGATGCTAAGAAAATTAAAATTTTATAATACACTTTTTGGAAAAAATAACGGTTTTTCGAAAAAAAAATATCAAAATTTTACAAAAATCCTCATATCTCGAAAACCATAAAAGTAATTTCTAATATTTATGTGGCAACTTTATGCCATATTTAATTACCTTTCATATGATATCAATTCTTTGGATCTCTATACAGGGGTTCCCAACTTATACTGCTTAATATAAAAACTATATCCGACACTTCCGATGACTATATCTCCGAAACTAAATCCGAACTACATTTTTTTTTTCATATATATTACTTTTTCCTATAGCACTACTTCTGCTAAAAAAATTAAATAATTTGGAGCATTTTGGCTAAAGTAAACTTAAGCCCTATTTTTTGGAGCGATTTGACACATAAGAAAAATCACAAGTGCCGATTCTGTTTCTAGCTTAAGGCTAAGTTCACAGGAGCATAACTTCAGCGCACGTTTTTGAGAACGCGCATTTTGGTGCTTTTCACACAGGTATCAGCGAGTGATAGTTATACGTAGTACGATAGTTATACGAATTTCAGCTGAAACCAAGAATGATAGAGCTGGAACGACGAAAAACCAAAGCGCATATTAGATTAACTCCGGCGTTGGCAAAACCAACGCCTGTAAATGCTCATTGCATTCACTTCTGTGTTATGCTGAAATGCGCGTTGAAAAAACGCTCATGTAAACTGTGCCTAAAATTTAGGCACATAATGTTGTAAAAAGAATTGGGTCGGAGTCGGGAAAGCGGAAGCAGAATTCCGCTGTCAAAAAAATGTTCGTCGGAAAATCATTTGAATAAACACAATTGCGGCGGAACGGAAAATTCAGCTGTCATTTAGATTACATGAAAAAATTTTTGAATTGAAATATTTTTACTGTGACAAAGTGAAACTTTTTTTAGTGATTTGAGTTAGAATTATTGTTGAAGAAAATGAATACCAATATGCAAACAATAGTGCGTATAATAAAAATTGTAGCCGCAATGGAAGCATGTAAGCGCATAAAAAGGAGGTGGTGGGTGCGTCCCTATACAAACTATACAAATGGTACATCATTTAAAAGAAAGAGAATCAAGCATTTTTATATTTTAAAAAGTATAGGTCTTTACACAATTTTTGGAGAAAATATCGTTTTTTTTTTTAAAAATTGATCAAAATTTTCGAAAAATCATATCTCCAAAATTATTGGTTAAATTCTAAGGATTTGCTAACCATTAGGCCATTGTAGGCCATTAAATTGTCTTTCATATGACACCAATATTTTTGATATCAATGCAGGGATTCTCAACTTATAATAGTTTTTACAAAAGCTATATCCGAAACTTCCGATGGCTATATCTCCGAAACTAGATCCGAACGACACTATTTTTGCATGTTTTTTATTTGCTTTTGACTCCCTTTTATCCATAAGAAGAAAAAAATTGGACTATGTGAGCTAAAGTAAACCTGTTCTTTCTTATGGACATTTCTGTAATCCTTTACAGAAAGGTCGTACAAGCAATTATACTTGCGGACCTCTTCAATCAATTTCTCGTTATAACTTGTTTCACTCATTTTTTAAATTCTTTAATCCGGAATATTTTTAAGTAGATTTTATTTTTCCAGAATATATTTACAGTAAGATTACTTTTTACAAAATTCTCATTTAAAACGTAAACCAAAAAATTGCCACAAGCTGATTGGAAATACAACCCTGATCCGACGGAGAAAATAGAATTAAATCTAAATCGACGGATGTCCGTCGGTAGGCTCTCAGTCGTACGCCGCAGTTCTGTTCAATTTCATAGCATCAAGTGTGTTCTAATTTTTCGACTCCGACCCAATTCTGTTTACAACATAAGCGAAACAAAAATTTTTACAAAACCCTATAGTCTAGAAGCCTTCTACACGATCAATATATATTGTGATATTTGGATCGTCATCCATATTGATGGATTGATGGATCGCACGCGAATGCTACACATTCAATATATATCGTGTCAGTATTCATATGATTTTTATTTTGAGTGATTCGTCAATTAAAAGATGTCGCAAGAAAATCGGATGTTAAATCTGATTCTACCGGCAGCAAAAACTAGCCTTCACTATTATTTTCCATTTTTATTAAGTAAAATTGGTTTTTTTCATACCTGCTATTTTATTTCTTTTCAGGAAGTTTTTTAAAGTTTTCGGATCGCGAACTGAAAACACAGAATGTGCTACACGCTCAATATTTATTGACACATTTGCGTTCCGCGATACAGATTTCAAAATATTTAAATATTTTGACATATGGATCACGATCCATCAATATTGCATGCTACACGTTCAATAAATAATGCGATACTGGATATTGATCAATACATATTGATAGTTTAGCAGGCGCCTAAAGGGACAACTAAACTATGCATTGTTGCATGCATGCATGCCGTAACCTACTGTCAAATCCGAACGAAAAGTCTGTCAAGTTCATAACAAACTCAGAGAAGACTTTTTAGTGGCTATGTTGTACTTACATGAACTTTAGAAACAATGTAGCCACGCTTGCAAACCTATGGAATATTCCCACAACTGCATAGATTTTATGTGTAATATTTCATAAATAAATCGAATGCATTCACAAAATGCAATTAAATGGCATTAACTAAGATACTTAAAACAATAAATATGCAAACTTATAACAGTCAGGGTCTAGAAGAGCATGACACGATTAAAATTTCTTGCTCGGCTGAGCTCGCCAGAAAATGGGGGTTCTTATGCTCTCTAACTGTCATAATAAAAACTTCAAACTCGTGTCAAATTAATAAAAATTGAAAGACAAAATTATAGATTAGGAAGAAAGAAAAGAAAAAGAGCGCGATGACGACGTGACATTTCCGAAGCGAAAAACAATTTCTCAAATGAATCTACATGGTGCTGCTATTATTGCACCAATGTGTCCCACCCGCTAACTTAAAAGTCAGCCAATACATTTTTTTTTTTTTAAATTTGCCCCTTACTTACGTCAGTTATGCCTCTCGCTGCAGCATCCTAATCTGAAAATAGACTCTACTCCATTACTGATTAACAAGACATTCACAGTTTACTATTACACAAATACATTTTTTATTTTTATTTAATACACAAGGAATATCTCACATAAAGAAAATTATTTAAATTAAAATTAATTAATTTTTCAAAAACAAATTGAAATAATTTCTTAAAATTAAATATTTATTCAAAATTAAATTTCTTCTCTTTTTTTTCTTTATTTTTAGAGTAAATTTAAATTAAGTTTTTAAATTCGATTTTCATTTTATTTTTAATTTATTAAATTTAACATTTAAACACAGGAATTGACTTATTTGGATTAATGAAATCTTGTATTTTTAAATTTAAATTATGCTTAAATTTAAATTACAGATAGGTTTTAATCTAATATTTTGCATAAGGTGTATACATTTAAACTTAATATTCTCAAGTTTAAATCATACTATCCTATACAAACTTAAATGCTTTAACACAGTACATACAACATAAAGAATCGACACAAACACAAGTGTATACAGTAAGTATAAGTCGAACAATAAGTATTAACAGGTAAGTATATAAATAAATTTGGGAACAGGTGAGTCTTAAGGTAAATTGGTAGCTTTAACTGTAAGTATACATGTGTATTTATAAGTTTAGGAGCAGGTAAGTCTTAAGGTAAGTATATATTTTTAATTTTTTTGTATGTATATAAGAATTAAGCTGAGTACAGGTAAGTCTTATGGTAAGTATATGTATGAAGGTAGGTATACATTTTTATTCGAATTTGAAATTTAAAATTTTTTTTGGAAATTTATTTTTTTTTTTTTAAATTTATTTTTTTTTTTATTATTTTCCTTTCCTTATTTTTCTTTCTTGGGTTACTCCTATTTCCATTTTTCCTTATTTACTGTTTAAGATTTATTTATATACTTAAAGCTTGCCTTTTTATCTTTATATTCCTACAGGGTATGGCGCCAAAAATCCCTACAGGGTATTTCTAAAGGGTACGTATTTCTACGTCATGGTTGTTGTTAAATTTTGAGAAAAAAAACAGTTTGACAAACACAGTCATAAATTCAAAAATTTTCTGAACTCTGACACAAAACGTACATAAATCAATCTTTTTACGGCTTAAGTTTACTTTCCACTAACAAGTAGATATTCACAAAAAAAATCTACTAATTTAAAGTTCCTTATGTTTAACTATATTTAATTTCAAAAAAAATTTCACTTCTACTACAGTAAAAGTTTTCAAAATTTAACTATTATTTTATCTCTTCTTGAAACAAACTTTACATCTTTTCTTTTATCTACTAATGACTATTGACCTTAATTTTTTTCAGCCTACACAATTTCATTTCTACTTGCTTTTTCTTGTTTTTACAGTTCCGATTTCCTCTTTTCTTTCAGCTACTGCTGCTCACTTGGTGATCAGGAACGTTGTGCTGCACTGGTCCGAAATCGCTGCTTTTATGTTATGTTGATGATTTTTCTTTTAGGTTGCTTTATTTTTGCGTAATTTTACTTTAATAGTAAAAATCTGTTTCCAAATTTTAAAATTAATTTATTTATTATTAAATAATTATTATTATTTATTAATCAGTTTTTAATTAGCTATTTGTTTATCTTATTTTTTTAATATTTTATTGAGTAGTTTTACATTTTACAAATGTTGTTTGATGAAAACACTTTTTCCAAAAACTGGGCAGAAACTGCTACAGAATGAAATGTACGAGATGGCAACACTTCCGCAATAAATCAAAATGACAAAACCAACAAATTGTGATTATGTTTTTCTTCTAGATTTTTTTTTAACCTTATTTCAGGATTTTCTTTTATTTTTCTTTTAGATTTTTTTACCTTTTTTCAGGATTTTCTTTAATTTTTCTTTTAGATTTTTTTACCTTTTTTCAGGATTTTCTTTTATTTTTCTTTTAGATTTTTTTACCTTTTTTCAGGATTTTCTTTTATTTTTCTTTTAGATTTTTTTTACCTTTTTTCAGGATTATTTTTAGTTTTATTAGTTTATCTTCAGGTTTATAGTCTTTTTTAGGTTTTACTTTTATTTCCCGATTATTTGCGCAGTGGTTCCCGGGGGTGCTCCGCTGACTTGGTTGCAGACTACTCAACGAGCCAGTATTTTTCTTCCTTTTAGATTTTTCTACCTTTATTCAGGTTTATTTTTAGTTTTATTAGTTTATTTTCAGGTTTATAGTCTTTTTTATG
The DNA here is from genome assembly GCA_963662105.1 of Meiosimyza platycephala. Lineage (NCBI taxonomy): Eukaryota > Metazoa > Arthropoda > Insecta > Diptera > Lauxaniidae > Meiosimyza > Meiosimyza platycephala. The sequence continues at coordinate 40,140,970 of OY759210.1, read as the reverse complement.
TTTTACTTTTATTTCCCGATTATTATTTGCGCAGTGGTTCCCGGGGGTGCTCCGCTGAATTGGTTGCAGACTACTCGACGAGCCAGTATTTTTCTTCCTTTTAGATTTTTTTTACCTTTTCAGCTTTTTGAGTTTTTCTTATTTAGCTTTATTCTTTTGAGTTTTTATTATTCAATCTTATTTTTTCAGAGTATCCAATGTTCCCTCGTTGGCTGTCAAAAAATCAAAGAAGGCGGAACCAGCTCGCCAGAACCTCATTTCTTTTTTTTTATTTTTTTTTTTTTTTCAGTTGGCTGCCCTCAGTTTTCCTAGTTACTGCCTTTTCTGAACGCACTCTTTTAGGCGTTCACATGGACAAACTTCAGGTGGTCGTGTCCGCCACAAAGCCAGCCATTCGGCACACTTAATTGTGAGCGCCGAATGGTTGGGAACATCCGCAGCAGGACACGGCAGTCTGCATTGGCTACACCAAGAGGAAAAGTCTTTCGCAGAAGTAGTTCGCGAAAATAATGTTGCAGTGAAAAAATTTACAAAAAACAAAATAGTGTTAATTTCCTTATTCAAATAGTTGCCACTGTAAGCCAAAACGTTCCTTGGCTTTCATTTTAATCCTCTCAACTGTTTGCAGATACATTTTTTTCATGAATAAATCGAAGTATAATCGCCATTTAGGACGGTAGTCAAAATTCTTCGGATTAAGGCCGTCTGCCTCCAGTTCGTCACTGTGTCTCTTCCAGAACGCTTGCCATTCCTCATTGTATCTGGGGTGAGTTCCCGTATACTGGTGGTAGAACGCGTACAATTTATCTAATTTTTTTATATTTGTACTGATTTCTAGTCGGCATTGCTGCCATGTGTCCGGTGTAGGCATGCCGCTGTCACCCGCGTTGTGGATGGCGCTCTTACGCGGCCACCTGGGCTGTGGTTTAACCATATTCAACAGTCTATGTTTGTTGTCGGTGTATAGACCGTCGTAGTTGCTCCGCATTATTTTAACTTATAAATGTAACCTAAATGTGAAATATATCATGTTACTTAACTTAAACCTTTCATTTAAGATATCGTCTATTTACAATAAAACAAAATCAACTTCTACAAGGCAAAATCACTAAAAAGTTTTACGTGTGAACAAGGCGTGCGTTCGGCCACATATAATTTTCTCTATCGATACTCTGGTTACGCACAGCTAAAATAACTAGTATTAAAAAAGATTTTTTTTTTTCTTCTAACGATTCACTAACATAAGTCAATTTGATGTGAATACTGGATTTTCATTGACTTTGATATCTGAGATCATGGCGGCAGTCATCAACACGAATTATATCACCCAACTGTCAAAAATCGCTCAGACAGCCTGTCATCGCCTACTCCTTTTCAATACCAGAAACCGTTTTCCATCAACACAAAGAGGTCGAGAAATTGGGTCATACTCCTATCACGAAACCATGACAAATTACACCCTCGCCGCCACAAACATGACGTTATTGGCATACACAGTGTCGACACCAGGAAAACAGGCAGTTATTATTGTTACGATCAAAAATTTTCATTGTTTACTGTTTTAAATGTTGTGCGTGTATGACGCCTACGCGTTTACCATGCATGTTTTCTACTTCGTACATGTTCTTGCCGACCTGACTCAAAATACGGCACTTCAACCAGGGGCGGCAAAGCTTAGAGTTAATTCCTTTTACAAAATAACTCTGTATAAAATTTTTTCGAAAAACTTCTTGCCCCGGTCTAAATGTAATCTCCCTACTTCGCCGGTTGTAAGTTTTGACATTCTTCTCATACGCTTTATGCAATTGCCTTTTAATGCTTCCTCTAATTAGCTCTAATTTTTCGGACTTGGTCAAAATGTTGGCTTCATTCTCTTCTAACATGTTTAATTTTCTAGCAATTTGATATGCACTTGCATGCGTTATCATGCTTGTGGTGCATGGTAAGCTGTTTTCATGTGTTTTATTCCAAAGATGTCCATAAGCTCTTTGAATTCTTTGCCTACGGACTGTGGCCCATTATACGAGTGGATAGTTTCAGGAACTCCGAACTTATGGAACACCTCGACAGTTAGAAATCTTACAACTGCTTTTGCTGAAGCCTTCGGTAAAGCCTTTAAGAGCACGAACTTCGTTTGATGGTCCAAAACAATGAATATAAAAGAGTTTCCACTCTTTGACCTAGTATAGGGGCCTAAAAAATCTATATACAGTTTTTGGAAACTTCTGGAGGTATTTACTTCAGCTCCCATAGTAGGTCGGAGTACCTTATTAGCTGGCTTGCACTCTTTGCAGATTTCGCATTTTCTGACAAAGTCACGCACGTCAGTAACTATACCAGGCCAATAAAAATACTCTCTGATCCGCCCCAGGGTCTTCGCTATGCCTCCATGTATTGCCGTGCTCGAACTGTGAGCAAAATGAACTATGTTTTCAGTTAATTCTTTAGGGATCCACAATTTCCAAGAATGATCTTCATTAATTGGAAGACCGTCATAAAAATTTGTACGTTTATAAACGTAACCGTCCAAAATTTTAAGGTCAGGAAGCCTATCGTTGTTTTCCTCTATGGTTTGAATTAGATTTTTGTACTCATCACTTTTAAATGCCTCAGATTCAAGATCAAAGATTTTTGCATGGGTGTTCAACTCTAGCTCGTCCATGTCGAAACGAGAAAGCATATCAGGGACTACATTTTTTGTACCTTTACGGTGCTGAATTTCGAAAGCGAAACCTTGAAGCTTCAAACTCCATCTTGCAAATCAAATCTTTCTGCTTCATCAGCCACTTTAAACTTGAGTGATCTGTGATCACCGTGAATGGCATCAATTCAATGTATGGTCTAAACTATGCTATTGCGTCTACAACGGCCAAACATTATTTTTCAGTGACGGAATAATTTTTTTGAGCTGAATTTAGTTTTTGAGAAAAATACTCAATTGGATGCTCTTCTCCCGCCTCGTCTTCTTGAAAAAGCACTGCACCGATGCCCACATCCGACGCATCACATTGAATGAAAAAATGTTTTTCAAAATTTGGGCTGACCAAAACAGGACTCGATATTAAGGCCTCTTTTAATTTTTCAAATGCCTGAAGAGCTTCTGGGGTAAACTTGAATTTTGGTGACTTTTTTAAACAGTCTGTGATAGGCGCACTAAGAGAAGCATAGTTCGCGATAAACCTGCGGTACCATCCGGCAGTACCTAAAAATTGCCTAACCTGTTTTACATTTTTAGGCGCGGTTATCCGAACTATAGCCTCAATTTTGCTGGGGTCTGTTCTAAGTTGCCCGCCTCCGACTAGATATCCTAAGTATTTGACCTCGGTAAAACAAAATTTTGACTTCTGCATGTTTATGGTTAAACCTGCTGCTGTCAATTTCTGACCTACAGCTCTTAACATTTCGCAATGAGTTTCGAAATCGGGTGACACGATGAGCAAATCATCTAGGTAGACAAGGACACGATCTTTCATTTCGGACGGAATAATTTTATCCATAAGTCTGCATAACCGTTGTGCGGCATTACAAAGGCCAAAAGGCATTACTTTAAATTGGTAATGTGGCCTACCTTGCACAGTGAATGCGGTTTTTGGACGACTAGACTCTTCCAAAGGAATTTGCCAGAAGGCATCTTTAAGATCTACTGCCGAAATGAAAACCGTGTCACCGAGCCTACTCAATAGACCATCGATATTTGGTAATGGATACGCGTCTTTTATTGTCACCTTATTCAGTTCTCTTGCATCTAGACAAAGTCTGTTTTTGCCCGGTTTCATGACTAAAGTTGTTCTACTGTTCCAACTAGCTTGAACTGCTGGTTCAATCACATTCAAACTAAGCATTCTATCCAGTTCATCATAGGTCAATTTTTGAATGGCTGGTGAAACATTTTCTGTATCTATTTTATGCTCTTCTAAGTGCGTTTTCCCTAAACCGTATTTTGTGTAGCATCTAAATTCGGATTTCGCTATCTCTAGTTGTAACTGCTGATCTCTTCTCAAAACATGCTTTTTAAGAGTATCGACTTCGGCTGTTACACGTTCGTCATTTAAGCTACTAATCATGAACGGAATGATATTAAATTTGTTCCAAAAGTCGATACCCAGGTAAAGGCTTTGAGAAAGTGACGGCACTAAATAAAGAGTTATCTCTTCGGTTTTCTTTTGACAGGTTATTTTCGTTATCACTTTCCCTATAATTTGTTGGCCTTTTCCATCTGCAGTTTTGATCATGGATTTGTAGTCAAGAATGTGAAGCTTGAGTTTTTCAGCTAAGTCAATGCAGTTATTTCCTATGCAACTAACGCTAGCTCCACTATCCATTAGGCCTTTCATCTCGAAATTATTAATGGAAACGTCCATATAAGGTCTCATATCTAAATCGTTAGGTACTCTGGAAGAAGCTATGATTTTTCGCTCTAGTTTTCTTTTAGTGTATCTTTTCCTTGTGTCTAATATTTTTTTATTAAGTACAAAATCATTGTTTTCAAAGATTTGTCTTTTTCTTTCTTTATAATTCTCTAATCTTACATGGTACGGAATTATTTCCCTTAGTTTGCTAACCTTACCCTCTAGATCAATTTTTCTTATCTTATTTTCTAATATCCTTACATTCCTGCACTCTATCTTTAAATTATCAAAACTATTCTTTATCTTTGCTGGTTCTGCGGAGTTTGACAGGAAACCCCAGCTGGTTTCATGTATCTCTGTCCGTTTCCCTGGCATCGACTGCAATTCGGAGTGATAACATTTTCTGCACCACATCTATAACAGAATATGTTCCTCTGAGTAGAGGTACATTCAAAGAAGCTATGGCCTGCTACGCGACAATTCCAGCAGACTAGCTGTGTTTCAGGTTTTTGTGGCACATTCTGTGGAACGTTTATAGCTTCTAGATCATAATAGCTCTGTTGAGCGTCCTCTATCTCTATCTCATATACTTTCCTAATTGGTGTACTCCGGAAATGGTCTCGCTCTTTTTGCCGCTTTGTGATATTCCTTTCGGCGCGTTTGCATTCTTCTAACAACCTATCCAAGGAACTAATTGAAATGGGAAACACTAATTGTGACACGCCTTCCTTCAGATTATCCTTGACTATTTTGACTAATTCGAATTCAGGAATTTGTTCGCGCATCTGATTTTTTAAGCCAATGATTGCCTTGCAAAAATCTTCGGCAGATTCATTATACATTTGGCGTCGCTCCATAATTTTCCTCTGAATCTCATAGTCACTTTCAAATCTTCTGAATTTTCGCTGCATTGTCATCTTTAGTGATTCCCAGTTTATAATGGAGTTCGATCTGCGGTAACTCCAAAACCATTCAGAGGCCTCGCCTGACAAAAGCTGATGAAAATTTTTCGTCAGTTCTTCCCAGGGACAATTGAAGTCTTGCCGCAAAACTTCAACTTTGAACAAGAAATCCTCGACAGTGTTTGACTTTGACGCTCCATCAAACTTGATTCCCCATTTGCTCAGATCTAGCGGTTTTGAATGAGGTAGGTGACTGTAATGCGCATAGAAGTTGGTTGGGTTTTGTTGTTGGATCAATTGTGGGTTTGGATTCTGTGTTTGCTGTTGAAAGTATTGATAGGAGTATTGTGGCGGTTCTGGAGGGATGAAATTGCTATAGTGTGGGTACTGTTGCCGTGGTTCTGAATTTGATGGTGGCTGTGGCATCTCCGGTACTAAAGGGTTAACATTTGCGTTATTTTGACCCGCTTGTGCCCGCTCGCGAAATGAGTTGAGGGATGGAGAAGACATATTACCCTGATGTCGTTCTCTCTCTGCCTGCATCGATTCAGCCACTATTCGGGGCACGAGTCGGAGAATACAGGCTTCCACTTCCTGCATTACATTAGCCTGCATTGCCCCAGAGCTTGCACTAACGTAATCACGTAGTGTTAGACCTTGCTCATTTACAATGGTATTAGGCGTTATCATCAGGGGATTGTGTTGCTGAGTTCTACTGTCCCTGTTACTGATCCCGAACTCTTGCCTAATACCCTGGGCAGTTATGCTGCTGTAAGGTGGTGATGGTACTGTCGTATTTGAATTTGCGCTGGTACCGGCGTTTGTCCCTACACTAAAGTTACCTACTAGGCTTGAACTAGCTGTTGTAACGGGATTACTTTGTTGGGTTGACATGATGGGTGCTGTCGTTGTGACAATTGGGCTAGTGGTTGTAGACACCATCTGAGAAGAGGCTGGTGACCTAGAGAATGTTCTACCCCGAATTGAACGGTCACTAACGGTAGGTGCAGAATTTCCTCTGCCTCGCACTACTCTAGTATTTTCTGATCTGCCCCTACTTGATCTCAGAATCATAACAGGTCTGGACAAACTTGTTATCCGAACCGCATTTGAATTTGACTATTGAATCGATAAACAAAAGAAAATTAAGGGGAGCTGTAAAATGGTATGAATGGCTTGTAAAATATATATAATTGAAAATACAAAAAAATATTATATATTATACTCTAAAGTTTACTTGTAAATGACTAATCTACAAAACAATTCTTACGAAACACACAAAAATATATCTACGAAATCACAATGCTCAGCAGGATGTTTTGCAGCTCGAGGAAACATAACGGATAAGCAAATTCATTTGAAGACTTCTACCTATAAAATTTAATTCTTTCTCTTTTTCTAATTTTATTCAGAAAAAGGAAGAAAAATTTTATTTTTTTGGTTTCTTTCCTTTTTTTTTGTATAAATTTATTTTTTTGAAATGTCACGTCGCAAAGCAAGAGAAAAATTACCAAGAATAGAAAATAGACAAAGTGAAATGAAGCTTAGATAACTTCAGCTCTGCCGGTGGTCGCAAAAGTATCTATACTGTTAACAAATTACTTGACATACCGACCGACAGGACCGAAGAGTCGCCACCAAAATTTCAAGTAAAAAGAATAATAAAAGCGATAGAATAGTGAAAGAGAATGAAAAAGGAAAAAAAACAGAATCCAGGACCAGAGAAGAAATTTGTCTGTGGGTCGCAAATGGAATATGGTGTGGTAACCCTGGACCATGACCTACCCACAAACGCGTACCCCCTCTTCACCCTTCATTGCGTCATCTTTCGGTTGGGTCAGCACTCTCCGCCATCGGTTACCATCGCTACGCAGGCATAGCTCTCTGGCTTTCCGGGACATACGGCAACCTTAGGTTTCGAGCACTGATTCAAGCGAAAGATCTACGTTGCTCACACACACCGCGTCCCTCGTGTTTTATTATTTTTTAAAGCCATGTGAACTGTGCCATACTCTGGAGAAGTAGTTTGACAGTTCTAGGTTGGTGTAATTGTTAATAAAATTTGTTTTCAGATACTACAATAAAGTTTTTCAATGATTTTATGCCCTAGTGCTGGAAAAAAAAGGGGAATACATATTGTAGGATTTACTTAATTGGGGTGGAAGTTTTTCCATGGCGCAGAAATGCTGACTTTTTTTCATTTGCGAATTCTTTTCTACAGCAAAAGTAAAAGGTGGAGCAATTATGACGATGGGTATTCGTGTAATCACATTCATGTTTATCAATTCGAAATTGTTTTGGTTTTATTTTTTTAACACATCATTGTTTTGATTCTTGGGTCCTTTCAGAAACTACAACGTTTTTAAAGCGCTTGAAACACTTTTTAGAGGGATATTTGTGCTCAAAGTTACTTATTTCTGATGCAAAGATTTACGCTAAATAGTGCGGCAGTTTCGAATTAGGAAGCAATAAGTCTTTTTTTTTCTTCGTTTTGTTATTCACTGACAATAACTACGACAAAATTTCTCGGAAATAAAGTAGTTTGCAACTTTGCAGTACATTGTTCAGAAAATTTTCAAGAACTAAAACGCTACAATTCATCAAAGCGCCTAACTTTGCTGAACGAGCTATTGAAATGTTATGAATGTCTGTTAAAGAAAATAGGTGATCTACTCCCATGGTCTCTAAATGGCTTCCACTTCAGTACTCATTGCTCTGCTTGACCACTTCACGACGCGCACTACACCATGCAGTACACCCTACGCTTAATCTATCGTTCTGTAAAAATTATTTTTAATAAACTATTTTTTTTTTCTTTTTTTGGTAAAAATTATGAAACTCCAACGTATATGCGTGTAAATGCCCTAGTTGCAGCGAACCTGCGAGTATATGCCAAGAGACGGCGCTGCGTGTGAGTAATATTTGAAAAAAAATAGGTAGAGATAGTGAAAAGTCCAGACATTTTTCATTTGCCTGAATGTTGGGCGCCAATTATAACAGTTAGGGTCTAGAAGAGCATGACACGATTAAAATTTCTTGCTCGGCTGAGCTCGCCAGAAAATGGGGGTTCTTATGCTCTCTAACTGTCATAATAAAAACTTCAAACTCGTGTCAAATTAATAAAAATTGAAAGACAAAATTATAGATTAGGAAGAAAGAAAAGAAAAAGAGCGCGATGACGACGTGACATTTCCGAAGCGAAAAACAATTTCTCAAATGAATCTACATGGTGCTGCTATTATTGCACCAATGTGTCCCACCCGCTAACTTAAAAGTCAGCCAATACATTTTTTTTTTTTTTAATTTGCCCCTTACTTACGTCAGTTATGCCTCTCGCTGCAGCATCCTAATCTGAAAATAGACTCTACTCCATTACTGATTAACAAGACATTCACAGTTTACTATTACACAAAAACATTTTTTATTTTTATTTAACACACAAGGAATATCTCACATAAAGAAAATTATTTAAATTAAAATTAATTAATTTTTCAAAAACAAATTGAAATAATTTCTTAAAATTAAATATTTATTCAAAATTAAATTTCTTCTCTTTTTTTAGAGTAAATTTAAATTAAGTTTTTAAATTCGATTTTCATTTTATTTTTAATTTATTAAATTTAACATTTAAACACAGGAATTGACTTATTTGGATTAATGAAATCTTGTATTTTTAAATTTAAATTATGCTTAAATTTAAATTACAGATAGGTTTTAATCTAATATTTTGCATAAGGTGTATACATTTAAACTTAATATTCTCAAGTTTAAATCATACTATCCTATACAAACTTAAATGCTTTAACACAGTACATACAACATAAAGAATCGACACAAACACAAGTGTATACAGTAAGTATAAGTCGAACAATAAGTATTAACAGGTAAGTATATAAATAAATTTGAGAACAGGTGAGTCTTAAGGTAAATTGGTAGCTTTAACTGTAAGTATACATGTGTATTTATAAGTTTAGGAGCAGGTAAGTCTTAAGGTAAGTATATATTTTTAATTTTTTTGTATGTATATAAGAATTAAGCTGAGTACAGGTAAGTCTTATGGTAAGTATATGTATGAAGGTAGGTATACATTTTTATTCGAATTTGAAATTTAAAATTTTTTTTTTGGAAATTTATTTTTTTTTTTTTTAATTTATTTTTTTTTTATTATTTTCCTTTCCTTATTTTTCTTTCTTGGGTTACTCCTATTTCCATTTTTCCTTATTTACTGTTTAAGATTTATTTATATACTTAAAGCTTGCCTTTTTATCTTTATATTCCTACAGGGTATGGCGCCAAAAATCCCTACAGGGTATTTCTAAAGGGTACGTATTTCTACGTCATGGTTGTTGTTAAATTTTGAGAAAAAAAACAGTTTGACAAACACAGTCATAAATTCAAAAATTTTCTGAATTTTGACACAAAACGTACATAAATAAATCTTTTTACGGCTTAAGTTTACTTTCCACTAACAAGTAGATATTCACAAAAAAAAAATCTACTAATTTAAAGTTCCTTGTGTTTAACTATATTTAATTTCAAAAAAAAATTCACTTCTACTACAGTAAAAGTTTTCAAAATTTAACTATTATTTTATCTCTTCTTGAAACAAACTTTACATCTTTTCTTTTATCTACTAATGACTATTGACCTTAATTTTTTTCAGCCTACACAATTTCATTTCTACTTGCTTTTTCTTGTTTTTACAGTTCCGATTTCCTCTTTTCTTTCAGCTACTGCTGCTCACTTGGTGATCAGGAACGTTGTGCTGCACTGGTCCGAAATCGCTGCTTTTATGTTATGTTGATGATTTTTCTTTTAGGTTGCTTTATTTTTGCGTAATTTTACTTTAATAGTAAAAATCTGTTTCCAAATTTTAAAATTAATTTATTTATTATTAATTATTATTTATTAATCAGTTTTTAATTAGCTATTTGTTTATCTTATTTTTTTAATATTTTATTGAGTAGTTTTACATTTTACAAATGTTGTTTGATGAAAACACTTTTTCCAAAAACTGGGCAGAAACTGCTACAGAATGAAATGTAAGAGATGGCAACACTTCCGCAATAAATCAAAATGACAAAACCAACAAATTGTGATTATGTTTTTCTTCTAGATTTTTTTTTAACCTTATTTCAGGATTTTCTTTTATTTTTCTTTAAGATTTTTTTACCTTTTTTCAGGATTTTCTTTTATTTTTCTTTTAGATTTTTTTACCTTTTTTCAGGATTTTCTTTTATTTTTCTTTTAGATTTTTTTACCTTTTTTCAGGATTTTCTTTTATTTTTCTTTTAGATTTTTTTTACCTTTTTTCAGGATTATTTTTAGTTTTATTAGTTTATCTTCAGGTTTATAGTCTTTTTTAGGTTTTACTTTTATTTCCCGATTATTATTTGCGCAGTGGTTCCCGGGGGCGCTCCGCTGACTTGGTTGCAGACTACTCAACGAGCCAGTATTTTTCTTCCTTTTAGATTTTTCTACCTTTATTCAGGTTTATTTTTAGTTTTATTAGTTTATTTTCAGGTTTATAGTCTTTTTTATGTTTTACTTTTATTTCCCGATTATTATTTGCGCAGTGGTTCCCGGGGGTGCTCCGCTGACTTGGTTGCAGACTACTCAACGAGCCAGTATTTTTCTTCCTTTTAGATTTTTTTTACCTTTTCAGCTTTTTGAGTTTTTCTTATTTAGCTTTATTCTTTTGAGTTTTTCTTATTTAGCTTTATTCTTTTGAGTTTTTCTTATTCAATTTTATTTTTTCAGAGTATCCAATGTTCCCTCGTTGGCTGTCAAAAAATCAAAGAAGGCGGAACCAGCTCGCCGGAACCTCATTTCTTTTCTTTATTTTTTTTTTCAGTTGGCTGCCCTCAGTTTTCCTAGTTACTGCCTTTTCTGAACGCACTCTTTTAGGCGTTCACATGGACAAACTTTAGCTGGTCGTGTCCGCCACAAACTTATGATCATTTTAAAAACTTTAAGAAATAAAAAGAAACCAAAATAGTTCACTTTGTACTATTCGCGTGGCTTGTTGAGAAAAGTATTGGCAAATGCACATGTGGCATCATTGAATTTTCAATCAAATTGTTTTATGTATTGTGTGTGTATATTAGATTACATATTTCTGCAACTGCACTCCTTCTTTTACATTTCGATTATAATAAAATAAGTCTATTTTATTGTATAAACATTTTCTTTTTTCCCCATTTTATATAAATTTAAGAATAAATGCATTTTCCATTTCTGGATCCATTGCAAATACATTTTTTTGGATACATTTATAGGCAACTGATTCCGTACAGAAAGTGCGATCAGTTTCGCTCTTTCCTTAAGGAAATGACATTTGTGGAAATTGAATGAAAGTTTTTGCTAAGTACGTAGTAGTTTTGATATATGATTTGTGTGTATTCGCACAGTTGCAGAAGCTGACTGCAGTCAAAGCATGCATGGTTTAGTTGGGCATTAAAAGCCCCTTCAGACTATGTGAGAAGTCATATGCTTTTTTGTACGTGTTTTTGTATATCTTTTCATATGATATGTCAAATCTAATAAGATATGATTGATGTTAAGAGAATTTGACATTTCTCAAAAATAATTTTGCACGTAGCACGTTTTATTTTTTATTTAATGCAAAATAATTTAATGTTTATCGTTAAAGATTAAAAATCGTGAAGCAATTTAAGAATATTACTTTATTACCTTACATTAGCTAGGATTTTAATATTAAGGTTTACAGGTAAATCATTACTCCATTCCATAATCTATCAAATTAATTTTTGTTGTAAATAAATTTTTTTAACAAAAACAATTACATGCTTTTTTTAAAATAGCTCATTTCTCCTATGACTTCTCTTATGAAATAGACATTAATCGAATGTCAAAAAAGTCATATGCTTTCTCATATAACAAATCACTTGTTAAATATAAACACATTCCCACTATGAGAGTTGTCATATTTGACAACTCAAAAGACTTTTTATATGACTTCTCACATAATCTGAAGGGGCTTTAAGAGCTGGCAGCCACTTTGAGCAACATACTCCCACAAGGCTAAAATTTTGTGTATAGTTAATTTAGTACCAGTAAAATATGAAATATATATCTGGCAATATTTGCGCGGTCGCGAAGGTACACCCTAAAATTTTTAAAAAAAGTGTAGAACATTTAAAAATTTTGTGAACAAATATGGCTTATTAAATTATTTTTCAAATGACATCAATATTTTGGAAATCCCTTCTGCCGTTCTCCAGTTATAATGATTTTTTCAAAAATATATTGCATTTCGAAACGTTTATGGCAGGGGTCGGCAAAGCAATAATACTTTCTCTTTCTCTCTTGTTGTATACGCATACAAGAAAATTAGCTCTGCTACTCATGAGTAGCAGCGCGCCGATACCTGGTTTATGGTGTACCTTCGCGACCGCGCCTATTCTGCCAGATATTGAGTTTCTTATTTTACTAGTACTAAATTACATCTACAAAAAATTGTGCGTGTATGTTTTTTTATGAATAGTTTGCATTTAGAAACGATTAGAGTGTACCCTCGCGACCACGCCAATGTTGCCAGATTTTGATTTTCTTATTTTACTAGTACTAAATCAAGCATAGACAAAATTTTAGCTTTGTATCTAGTATGTTGCTCAAAGTGGCTGCCAGCACTCCTACTACTATGTCATCCTACCCAACGCGGTCCGCACTGGCTAGCATGCGATTTGTTACGCGCGGCGTAAATTTTCCCGGATGGCATCACGGGTCACCCACCCCGGCACTTCCCCCTAATCCTACTTCCTAGAAACTATTCATCCTATTTTCCTTTTTATGGTTTTAATTAAAAAAAATTATTTTTTTTTAATTTCATTCTGAATTTTAATTTTAAAAAAGGTCTTTTTGTTTAATTTGGTTTTACTTAGCACTAAGTTAATAAGTATAAAGGTATCCTTAATTGTTTGTTCAAACTTGGTTACTGGGTAACTTTCACATATATTAAGGGCAATTAGAGGCTTTTCAATATTGAAGACCAGCAGCAAAAGAAAATTATGTATATAAATTATGTATATGCATAACTCTGGATATGTGAGCTGCTGCCAAAAAAAAAACTATTTATGAATTAAATTAAGTCTATATTTCACTTCAAAAACAAAATTAAATTAAATTTTCTTCTTTATCTTTTTATTGTCTGGATGTTACATTTAACAAGATCCAAAAAGGATATTCATGAATATATATGAAAGTCACCAGCATAACTATATCATTTTTTTTTGTTTTATTAAATTATACATGATATTCGAAATAAATTTTGAATTCTTAGTATTATAACTATAGTAATTAACATAAAACAAATTAATAGCACTTAAAAATACTTAGCTGGAAATTGTCGTTGACGACTGGCTGTTGTCGTTGATGACGGAGCTGACGTTGTTGTTGTTGTTGTTGCTAGTTGCAGTTGATGTTAGTTGCTGTTCGTGTTTAGTATATATGTTCAATTCGAAGTGTCTTTGTTGAAATTTTGTGATTTCATGTTTTTGCTTCTAACGCTATGCAGGTTTTGTTTTATTGGTTATTTAAAATTATATGTACTAATTTTTTTTTTTTGGCACTATTCCCCTTAAATTAGAAATTTGCTTGGTTTACTTATTAGTTTGTAAGTCTAAAAAGTTTAAGGGTTTTTTTTTTTTTTTGTTTGCATATCTTTTAAAGTACTATTAGCAATATTGTTTGTTCAATTTTAAGATCTCTTTTGTAAGAGTAAATTAGTTGAGGTCTTTGTTTTTATTGTTTTCTCATTTCTGGGGGAAATTTTTTCACTTTTTTCCCACTGTTCACAGATGCGCTGACTTCGACGTCATGCAAGCACTTGGCAGCCGCTGCTTTGTAGCGCATTTGAACATTAAGAAGTCACATCAAAAATCAATTTGCTTCTTTTTTTTCGTTAAACGACACCATGCGTTTTTTTTTTCGTGACCGATTTATTTTCTTATTTTAAATCCGACATAAGCCGCGTCGACATTTATCGTATTTGAATTAATAAATTAAAGTCTTAATGTTTTTCACTACTTGTTGTGGCAGATAGAGGGTAGGTATCTAGGGGAAAAATATTAGAAAAGAAAATATAATAGGACCTGGTGATACATATGAACCCTCTACGGGTCACTCAGGGGGAGCTATAAACTATTTTTCGAAATTTTTTGTGTTTTTGTAGGGGGACCCCCAAAAGGGTGGCAGATAAGGGGTAGGTGTGTCCAAAAAAAAGTTTGGGAGAGTAAAAGCAATAGAAAATGTTCTAGCATTTTACCACTCCAGAGGCGTCTGAGAAGAGGGGGGAGTCAATTTCATCCCCTAAGGGGTGGTGATAAGGAGTAAGTATGTTGGGAAAAAATGTTGGAAGAGAAAAAATAATAGAACCTTGTCATACATTTGATCCCTCTACGAGGTAGCTTCGGGGAGATATTAATGATTTTCGATAGATTAAGGACTCATTTTCCACTTTTCAAAACGGTAGCGGGTCCATCAATTGTTTTCTGAAATGGACCAAATTTTTCGTGGTTCTTATTGGCATCAATACAAAACTTTTGGTGCCCGGGGAGCGAAGATCGGAGTAACTTTAATTTTTCCCATGTGTGTCTAAACCACCCTAATGATCACTCAGCTGACGGTCTTACCCCCATTATAAGAATAGCTGATTATGTTTTTTATCATTCTAATTATATTATGAACTATATTTATAATTATCATTGAATTTGAAATGACCTTAGAAATTTTTTTTTTGTACACGTTTATGTAAATAGCTGACGTATAATCCCCCATTATACACGCAGCTGACTATTATTTTTATTATTATGATCATCTTAACATTAATTGTGCAAATTTTCAAGTGAATTGAAATGGGTTTTGGACATTCTTTTTTTTACAGGATGCGCATTTTCTCACAACCAGCTCCACCACTAGCCTGGCGACTGACGCTTGTTTCGATTATCAGCCATATCAAAACTATCAATTAAAAACAAAATTAAGCGGGAGGAAATCGCCACCTGACATGCAACGCTGCCTCCCGTACTACACGGAAAAAACACCAACTCGAAATTATTGTAAATATTAATGAAAATTTAAGAAAAATTAGTAGGTAATTTAGTAATTTAGAAACGGTTCGAGTGTCTATTAAAAATTACTAAGCGTAATATAAAAATTGCATCAAGCAGGCATTAATTTTTCGAATGCAAGTTTTTAATTTTTACAAAGTAGATTTTAAAATTTCTGCAATAATTTATTATATTTTAAAAGGACTGTACTATTTTTTAAAAAGTACATTATAAAGTTTTTATGATGAAATAATAATAACTGAAATTTATTTTTAAATTTTTTGGTGTGTTGAACAAAATTGGGGCAGCCAGCGAGTTTCCGTTGCCGCTTTCCCGACCCCGTCCCAATTCTGTTCAACACATTACTTCAAAGCCAATTAGTAAGAGTTTGGCAAGCCTTATATATTTATTTTTTTGCATGAACATGTTGAGAACTCAAACAGAGTACAAATTAAACACAAAAGAGAAATAAAATTCAATATAATAAAAATTAATAATCCTCAAATAATTTTTCTATAACTACTTTTTAAAAATTATAAAGCGGGAATCATATATTACAATATAAAATATATAAAAATTCTAATGTGGCAATTTATTAAAGTTTAATAAATTCTTTGTAAAATTTCAAAGTTTTTAGGTGATAATTAAAATGAAGAAAATAATTTTTAATATGCACTTATTAAAAAATGTAAAATGAAAATATTTACAAACTAGAATAGAATTTTTAATAAGGATTTTCTATTTATTACTATAAAAAAGTAATATTTGTTTTCAGAATTTAATTTTTATAATCTCCTATTAATTTTTAATAAAATTTGAGTTGGTGTTTTTTCCGTGTAGTACTATTATTGCGACGACTGCCCGCGTTCAAAGTTATTCCGTCACTTGCGACCGTATCCAATGAAAATTTCTGCCAACTGACTCCTGTACGCCAAAACCACACAGCAACTCTCTTCTTTTGTTCCGCATCGCGTGATGTCGCTTGTCAGCCGTCCGTCTGTTACCAACCTACACATACAAATATACATACGTACAAAAAAAATGAACGGCAGCCTTGGCCTATTAGTGCCAACATTAGCCTTTTTGACCTGTCTGACATTTCTTTTATTTGACAGGCGTGGTACATATAGCTTTTTTTTTTGTTAAAATACACTTTTGGATACAGGGTGGTAACATTTGTTTATCTTTGCGTTAATTTTAGTGGGAATAATACTAATAATGTAAGAAAATTAAAGTCAAAACCCTTTTGAAACTTTTTTCCTTCAACAGGAGATCAAGGTGTTAATAGAGACGCCGCAATGTGCGTTTCTATTGGGCAAAAGTCAAAAGAGGTGTCAAATAGCAATTGGGCGATTTTATCGGCTGATTTTAAAACATTTTCATATCTCAATAGAAGGTTCTAATGTAGCCGACAGGTGGCTGAAATTAAAATTTGACATTTGCACTTCAATTGAGGTATGTTGCCGTATCTTTTAACGAATTGCAATCGCGTTGACAACTTCTTCAAGTACTTCTAACGTCTTGAAAAAGAAAATCCGTAACAGATTTCAGGGAGGTCTTTAACCTGCTGCGTAGGGTCGAGGGTGCAAAAATTAGGCCTATAACTCATTAAGACAAAACAGTCTCAAGACAGTTTTGTTTTTGTTTCGAGGTTCATGTTGAGTGCGCTAATTGAGACAATTTGTTTCGCGACAAATTTCACGAAAAAGGTCGCGTAGTGTGTTCTGATTGAAATTACACAAAGAAAAAAATAAAAACTTTACTTCATGCCAGAGATTTCGCGAGCTCGTTCACCAATTTCCACGAATATGCAAAAAGTTTCGAGACAAAAGTTTCAAATGAGCGCACTTCATACGATTCTGTCATACCGAAACAGTTTTGTTTCGCAAAAGTTTCAGTACCGCAAAACAAAAAGTTTTGATTTTGTCTTAAAACATTGTGAGCGCCAGTGTTGCCGAATGGATCCATTCGGATCCAATATCCGATATTTTTCCGTAAGAAGATTTTTTTTTGATAATAAAATGTGTCTGCAGTTCACGTGTGATGGCTACCAATGTGACAGAAAAAAAAAATGTGAAAAAGAAGAAGCATTATGGTGTCACATACACCATTGTGAATTAGCCATGAACCGGTTGACACTTCTATTCAGCATGAGAAAGACTTAAAGGGAAAACTTATAAGGGCAACATAAAAAGGTGTTGCCAAACCAAAAATATTGGCAAAATTTTTTTAAATAATTTTGCTGTCGTTGCAAGACTTCTTGCTGCAACATTTCTGGGGCAGATGAGAGGTGTGATAGAGATAGAAGCTGGTAGTCAAAATTATGGGTTTAAATATGGAATTTAGTAATGTAGGTGTAAAGCAAATATTATGTTAGTTACATGTTTGAGCAGTTATTTGGGAATATGTAATTATGTATCTCCTTAAACCGTTTTCATGTGATTTGTTGCTGAGCTAAAAGAGTTTTGGATTTTGCCTCAAAACTTTTTCCGCCCAAAATTTGAATAAGTTAATTACCACCATCGCGAAAAGTTGTGCGCCAGTGCGCTTAAGAAAATTTAAAATTGATGTTACATAAACCGGAAATTTGGAAAACCGGCTACACATTTCACAGAATTTTTCCAGTTAAAAATTTAAGCATAGAGCGAATTTAATTTGGGCGGAAAGGAAGTTCAGCAGCAACTCTTGCGAAAACTAAAACCCTAGCTGAATAGAAATATATTGTGGCTGACAGGACTGAAAGGTCAACAAAACCCAGGTGGAAAAATCTGTCCAAAATAACAGCTAAGTCAGCCACGATTATTTTATCATTAGAAAAATTTATTTCGTGAAAAGTTTTGCTAACCGCGCGTAAAGTTTAAAAAAAAGGAAGAAACACAAAAACAAAAAGGTGTTAACCCCATTTTGCGGCTTCGGGCCAGCATCCGACGGTTCACGATAAGAACCGCAAAGCATTGCATTTTCCGAACAGAAAAATATATGCGCGAAATAAGCTTTACATATGAAAACTGTCATTTTATTAATTTATATTTAATTTTAAATTCTATTTCTTTTTTGTTTTTGCTTTCCTTAATTTAAGATCAAATTCGTTCTAGTCACATTTCATTTTTTTTGTTAATATTAATATAATTTTTTTTTTGTATTATGTTCTTTTTTTGGTGATGTTATATTTTCCATAATGAAGAAGCTTCTTTAGGGTGGTTCCAATATTTAACATTTACCTTTCGATTTTTTTTTTGTCTTCGATTTAAATAATAACTCGGTTTTCTCATTTCCCATGTATTAGCATATTTGGAAATTTTTATTATTTTATTTATTTTTCATTATTTTATTTATTAATATTATTTTATAAATACATATTGTCATACATTGCCATTTTTGGACATCTTCCAGTACTTGTTGCTGGGAAGTAATTTTTTTTCTTAACTGTCAAAGCGGGACAAACACGCCAGGTCATGCTGTTGGCTCATTCCTACACAATGCAAAATGTATGCATAAGCAAAATTAAGAAAACAAAATAACACATACAAACAATATACTTACTTACTTGGGTGGCCATAACAACCCGTTACCGGGTTACGGCCGACCTCAAAAGCTCTCTCCAGGCGCCTCTGCTTCGCGCGCGCCTTCTCCAATCAGGCACACCAAGCGTGGATAGGGTTTCTTCAGCTTGGTCTTTCCATCGGAGGCATGGTCTTCCTCTCCGTCGTCGCCCAGCGGCTTCCGCATCAAACACCTTTTTCGCCGGAGCTTCTTCGTCCATACGCACAACATGTCCCAGCCAGCGCAGACGTAGGATAGTGATGCGCTTGACTATGTCGATGTCATTGTAGAGCTCGTACAGTTCATGGTTCATTCGAATACGGTAGTCGTCGCCGACGCGAACAGGACCGAAGATTTTGCGAAGAATTTTTCTCTCAAACACCCCAAGTGTGGCTGCATCGGTCTGCGACACAACCCATGCTTCTGCACCGTAGAGTAGCACGGGTAAGATGAGCGTCTTGTAGAGTGTCAGTTTTGTCGGGCGAGAGAGGTCTCTACTACTCAATTGCTTACTGAGACCGTAGTAACACCTATTAGCAAGAGTGAGTCTTCGCTTTATCTCCAAGCTGATATCGTTTTGAGTGTTCACGGCGGTGCCAAGATAGGTGAATTCCTTGACAACTTCGAAAGTATAGCTGTTCGCAGCAATGTTGGATCCAATGCGCCGCGTCTCCCTGCTTGTGGACAGCATATACTTTGTTTTGCCCTCGTTCACCGTCAAACCCACCTTCGCTGATTCTTTTTCGATAGCAGAAAATGCAGCAGTAACATCTCGCTTACAACGTCCAATGATATCAATATCATCGGCATATGCAAGGAGCTGGACACTTTTGTAGAAAATAGTGCCATTACGATGCACACTGGCTTTTCGCAACACCCCTTCTATCAAAAAGTTGAAGAGGTTGCAGGATAGTGGATCGCCTTGTCTGAAACCTCGTTCGGTATCAAATGGTTCGGAGAGGTCCGTTCCTACCCTGACGGAGCTGGATGTGTTGCTCAACGTCATTCTGCAAAGCCGCACTAGCTTCGCAGGTATACCGAACTCAGACATGGTGGCATACAGGCAATCCCGTATCGGGCTATCGAAAGCAGCCTTAAAATCGATAAAAAGATGATGGGTATCGATCTGTTTTTCGTGGGTTTTTTCCAGGATTTGACGTAGTGTGAAGATCTGGTCTATGGTGGACTTACCAGGTCTAAAGCCGCACTGATAAGGCCCAATCAGTGTGTTGGCGAACGGCTTAAGTCTTTCACACAGTACGGTCGAC
This sequence comes from Meiosimyza platycephala, assembly GCA_963662105.1. Classification (NCBI taxonomy): domain Eukaryota; kingdom Metazoa; phylum Arthropoda; class Insecta; order Diptera; family Lauxaniidae; genus Meiosimyza; species Meiosimyza platycephala. Next base: position 40,120,838 of record OY759210.1, on the reverse strand, counting down.
AGGACCTTGTATGAGATGGCAAGAAGACTGATTCCCCGGTAGTTTGCGCAAATTGTAGGGTCACCTTTCTTCAGTATAGGACAAAGGACACTGAGATTCCAATCGTCGGGTATGCTTTCTGCTAGCCATATTTTGCAGATGAGTTGATGCATGCACCCTATCAGCTCATCGCCACCGGTCTTGAACAATTCAGCAGGCAGGCCGTCAGCACCGGCCGCTTTGTTGTTCTTAAGTCGCTGTATCACAACTCGTACCGCGTCATGGCTAGGTGGTGGTACGTCCACACCATCGTCGTTGATTGGTGGCATCGGGTTAGTTTCTCCAAAGGCGGGATTGGTGGAGTCATCGCCAGCAAGCAGCTTGGAAAAGTGTTCCCTCCATAATCTCAGTGTACCTTGCGTATCCGTAACCAGATTTCCGTGTTCATCTTTACAGGTAGATGCTCCGGGCTTGAAACCTTGGGTCAGACGCTTGACTTGTTGGTAAAATTTTCGAGCATCATTCCTGCCTCGTAACACTTCGAGTTTCTCACGCTCACGCCTTTCCTGCTCTCGTTTCTTGCGTCTGAAAAGGCGCCTCTCTTCCTTTCTCTTTTCCCGGTAGTTTTCGCGTACGGCTCGCGTTGCGGCTGACTGCAGTGTTCTTTTGTATGCGGCGTTTTTCACTGCAGTAGCTTCGCGACACTCCTGGTCATACCATTGATTTCGCGGAGGTGGGCGTCGGAAACCAATTACTTCCTCAGCGGCAGAGCGCATGGAGCGGGAAATATGCGCCCAAAGTCCACCGGCATCATCGGGTAGAGAGTCAGGTTGAAGGAGCAGTTCTGAGAGGTGAGCGGAATAGGCTTCGGCCGTCCGATGTGATTGCAGTTTAGCGACGTCCAGCTTTCGTTGCATACCAGAGCGTACATCCTTTGCATTGCACAGCCGCATGCGTATCTTGGCTGCAACAAGATAGTGATCGGAGTCAATATTGACTCCACGGAACGTACGAACGTCTAGCACGCTGGAAGCATGCCTTCCGTCGATCACAACATGATCGATTTGGTTTTGTGTTTTCTGATCAGGGGACAGCCAAGTGGCCTTGTGGATGTCGAGGTGTTGAAATCTGGTGCTACTTACTACCATGTTTCGCGCCGCGGCGAAGTCAATCAGCCGTAGACCGTTGTTTGAGGTGGTCTCATGGAGGCTGAACTGACCGACAGTGGGGCCAAATATACCTTCTCTTCCGACCTTTCCGTTGAAATCCCCGAGTACAATCTTAACATCGTGGGCCGGGCAGCGGTCATATACTTCCTCGAGTCTCGCGTAGAAGGCATCTTTGACAACATCGTCCTTTTCCTCCGTCGGGGCGTGCGCGCAAATCAAGCTGATGTTAAAGAATCGAGCTTTGACGCGGATCGTAGCCAACCTTTCGTTCACAGGTGTAAACCTGGAGATATGGTGGCGAAGTCTCTTACTTACAACGAATCCGCATCCTAATTCGCGCCTCTCCGCATGGCAGCTGTAGTAGATATCGCAACTTGTTTGGTTAGAGCAACCTTGTCCTATCCATCTTATTTCCTGGATGGCGGTGATATCAGCCTTAATTTTTTTGAGGGCATCCGCCAATTCGATAGAGGCACCTTCCCTATTGAGGGTCCGGATATTCCAGGTGCATATCCTTAAATCATAGTCCTTTTTTCGTTTGCAGTGGTCGTCAACATTGAGGGGTTCTTTATCCGAGGCTTTTTTAGTTTTCATTGGATTCTTTTTTTTTACGTGGCGGGTACCAAACCCTGCGCACAACCCATTTTACTTCCAGGGAGGACGCGCTGCACACATTCGCTCACTATCTCAGCGGATGCAGAGATAGCTACCCAGATGGAGCCAGCGGGGAGGCTGTGTGTCAACTTGCTAATGGTTGGCTCAGAGATCGCTCTGGCAATCCCCAGGTGGAAAGCAGTCAGAAACTTTACTCTGATCAACCAAAAGCCAATCCATCCTACAAACAATATATTTATGGCTATTATCAATGACACTAGAATTTGCATAAGTATGAATGCTGGCGTGACAACTGGAAAGAAGAAACAAATGAAAAAATTTCAAGCGTGGGTACACGAAGGAAAAAGTTGAGTTGGATTTTGGTCGGTCAAATGTGCGGTCTTGTTGGCTTCTGCGGCTAAAGCTTTTTTATTAAAAATAATTAAATTTTCCTTTGGCTAAAAAAACCTTAAAAGTACAATTGGGAAAAAACAATGAAATGAAAAAGACTGTGCGCACAAAAGAAAAGAGATGTGTTAATGAACGTGAGTGAACTTCAGTGCGAAAATCCTGCATCGGCATTTTTTTTCACAAAAGCAGGATAATAGAATTCGATAAACTAAATTAGAAATCCGATATTTGTGTAAAATTTCAAACTATTAAAAAACGACCACAAAAATCTCTAAGAACAACAAAACCAATAAGGAATTAAGAAGCTTAAAAAAGAAACATGTTCAAGATGAATATCGCAAGTTTGGGTCAAAACAAGGGTCAGGCAATATAAATGATGGCAATACAGCACGAAGATTCTTCTCAGATCCGGAACGAGCATCTGAAATAACAGGAGTTGATTTAGACCTTATTTTAAGATTTAAAATAATTATCGAAGTAAAAAATATGTACAACCAAATACCCATGGAGGAATATTTCAGCAACAGTTCATAAAATCCTTTATCATGGAGAAGATGTCTTTAAATATCATTTAGTACCACTTGGAGATATATCAGAGGAAGCTCAGGAAAAAAGAAAGAAGGATTACAGATTTTATAGAGATCACAACACCAGCAAAGTGTCACGAAATTTCACAAATGAAGACTTTTTTAATATATTGTTAGCAACATCAGATCCGTTCATCTCTAGCATGCAACATCAATGGAAAGTGAAACATCTGGACTTAGATGAAGAAGCAAAAAAGCTACTACAGGAGAGAAATAATACAGAACTGAATACGGAATATTTAGAAGCAATATTTCAACCAAATTAATAACTATAATATGCTTTTTGTTATTAATGCAAGAAAAATAAAATATTAGTAAATAATATAATATAAGAAATAAACATTAAAAAAAGCTTTCTTTTCTGTTCTAAAAACTATTTATAATTTTTATTAAAATGGATTATTTAATCACATATGACTTTTTAATAAATAAAGATTATTAAAAAAAACATATTTTCATACTAAAAGTTCAAATAACTCGAAATTTCAGTTTTGACCTTGAATTCCTCAATAAGTTCTCTATCGATTTTAATGAAAATTAACATGAAACTGAAATAAAGAATTATCTATCAGTTAAAAAAAAATTACTGCAATATCTCAATTGGTTCAAAAGTTACAGAGTTTTGGCCAACGAAAACCTATTATGAGCCACTGTGCGCCGTACAATAAAGAATTAAATATTAATTGATACTTGAAATATCAGCAATTTAAAATAAATTAAACCAAATAGAAAAAAAATAGCAATCAAGATTGAAAAAGTGAACTACTCTACCAACGAAGCCGAGCTGGATTGCAACAGCACACACACGCAGGTTTTTGTTAAAATAAAAGCACAGGAAAAACTAATATTCGTATTTGAGACAATTTAGCCTTACAGGCAATTAAGACTTTTATTTAATGTACCAATGAATATAAGCTAATAACTTTACAACTAAATAAAAACCAGTCGAAACAATAAATTTTTATATAACGAATTTTCGCGTCGCCGTCGAAGTAGGAGATGGTCACGATCGATCAGAACAAGTTGCATCTTAACTAAATTTCGAAGATCAATTTAATATGAAATTTAACTTTAGTTTTTTTTATTAACAAAAACTCATGTTAAGTCTAAAAATAAAATAAAAATAACGTAAAAGCATTTTTTTTGAACTACACTGGCATTGTACTAAAAATTAGAAATCAGATATATTGTTGTTAAAGTTAACTTCTTTTGGTGCACAAAAACAAAATAGATATAAATACATATAATGAATGCACAATAACATCTATGAAATATTTTGTACAGTAGGTTAGACAAAAGAAATATATATAGTTAAAAAAACTACCGAAAGCAAAATTGTTAAGATAAGACATAAAGAAAATAGGCGCTAATTTTCTTTATAGAAACATTAAATCGTGTAGAATTAGAACCAAAATTATAAGAGAGAAGGAAAAAAAAAATAAACCTAATAAAGGCAAAGGTTACAAGGAATCAAAGATATTTTAGTTATTTTATTTAGTTTAGTTGATTTTACTAATTATTTTTCTTCTAACATAAAGATCTGTATGAGATAAGATAACAAATAGTATGTATAGATGAGTCTAACAGAAGAAATATTGAATTTAACATTTAAAGGCAAAGAATTTACAAACTAAAACTTTACTTCTTTTAATAAATATGAATATTGGCTAGGTAAATAATTGAGGGGAGATGCCGTAGGTGAGTAAGTCGTGATGCCATAGGTAGATGCCATAAATATTTTGGTTTGTTTTCATTATTTTTTCGGGAAAATATTTTATCCATTAATTTTTTCTCAAAATTTCTATGCGTACGCACAGAAGCGGCGTAGGGAAACCGCGACCCTAGCCGGGAAACTCTGAGTGCTTGGCACTGAAGAAATACGTGAGTATTCCTGTCCTTTAAAATATAGCCGCGTGTAACAATATCATTAAATTTTTCCATTTTATTTATAATTCACATACACATACATATATTCTTTTTTGTAAATTTTTTATTTATTTTTCTAATTTTTGTGTGCCCATTTATATTTTATCCATTAATTGGTTCTATCAGCTTTTGTTCTTTGCAACGCATCCATTTGTTTTTTTTTCATTTAGTCATACTTAAAAATAAAATGTTAATTTCGTAATTGCAACAAGATGAAATTTTGGTGATTATTTTCTATGCGGGTAAATCTTTGCAGACAGGAAGTGAGGTAGTAGAGTAACAGGAAATGGGGTCGTAAGGTGGTCCAACGGTGATTTGGCTGTAGGTGATGTCCCTAAAATGGAGTGGGAGTCACAGGTTGGGTGGGCGCATAGGGAGGAGTCAATTCTCTCCCTCTTTCTGTGGGAAGGACTAGTGAATTTACGAATAGTCGTTTTTTTTCTGATTTTAAAATCTCGTTTTTCTAGATTTCATTTAATTTAAATATCGGTTTTTTTTTATGAATAAATTTTTTTTCAAGTCTCACTTCCTTTTGGGAGTGAAATTTATTGTTATGCCTTCGACCCAACGCGGCGGGTTAAAAACCCCTCTGATCCGCAAGCTAGCCGGTGCGGGCCGCGTAAGGTATGATTACTTAGGGTCACATAACAAAATTTGAAGTCAATCCGACAATTACTTTTAGGAGTTATTTAGCAATAACCAAAGGGCTCTTGGTAGTAATAGTAAGGAAAATCATGTGTTTCACGTCGTTTTTCTCAAAACTATGATTTCGGAACTGGTGACCACTGTAACTCGAAAACAACTCGATATATTTCAATGAAATTTACACAGTTTTTGAAAAATATAAAAAGTTAGTCCCTGAAATATTGATTAAATATAAGTATGTACATATGTATAAGTGAGTAATGTTAACTAAAATTTTTATAAAGCTATCACAAATTAAAGTTGTTTTGCATAATTTGCAAAAAAAAAAGAAATGTAAGTGTACATGTTAAACGAAAAGAAATTTTATGGTCGAGCCGTGTACAGGGCTTTCACCATTTCGTTTTCCCGATTACTACAAAAAGGTACTTTCCCGTTTACTACAAAATGGTACTTTTGAGGACACGGACGCTTGCGCGCGAAAATACATTTTATTTCTGTATGCAAAGTTTTAGGTATATTATAGAAAAAAATGAATTGTGGCTGACTTATCTTTTCTGCCGGAACTTTCCCAAATTTCTGAGCGGTGTTGTCTTTCTAGGGGAGTCAGCTCCATTAGAAAAACAACAATAATTTAGAACTGCCGAATTTGCTTATTGTGCAAAATAAAATTATGAATTTTTTTCTACTTACATTTTATTCTTTCACTTTTAAATTTCACAACTTTATTTTTTTATTTATATATTCAATCTTAGGATTTAATAGAAAATTTTTTTATTTTTCTTTGAGAAATATAGAAACTATGTTTATCGCTTCAGCCAGGGGCTGGTGGTGGGATATCTGTGAGCAATATAATATATAATAGTTTTCATTAACTCAGCTAGTTACGAATGCACTAAATTAAAAGATAACAAATAACAAATTGTTGCTTATATCTACTATTATTAAACGAGCAATAATTGTATGTATATATACATATATATATCAGTGATGGCATTTTCGGTACATTTGTACTTTTTTCGGTACATTTGCGTCCTGAAAAATCGTATTCAGTACATTTAACAAGTTTTCAGTACATTCGGTACATTTGTCACATTTTTAGTACATTCGGCGAATTTTCAGCACATTTTCAGTACATTTTCGGTACATTTGAACAATTTATAATAATTACCTGTTTTCGGTTTAATTAAATGAAAAAATAATTGCAATGTGAAGATATATAATAATTACCTTTTTTTGTATAAATAATTGCAAGGTGTAGTTTTTGTAATTTAATTTCATATATGTATATCTCATTTTCCTAGGGTTTTTGAGATGCCAAAATGTAAAAATTTTACAAAAATTTCGTACATTTTAGTAAAATTGGATGTTCACGCCAAAAAAGTACATTCGGCCTCTAAAAAGTACATTTCAAGTCTCGATTCAGTACATTTTCACAAAACCCAAATGCCATCACTGATATATATATATATTTTCAGACTTTATTTCCAAAACGGGTGCAGCGATTTTGATGAAACTTAGGGATTAGGTACATATGTGAACAAAATTAGGATTGGGTTGGGTTTTAACTTATCAAAGACTCCTGGAGGGGCGTGGCACAGCCCTAAACTTTTATTTTCATAACATAATATCTCGAAAACTATTCAAGATATTGTGATGAAATTTGGTACACAGATGCAGATCATAAATGTCTTAAATTTTGCCAAAAGTGGGCGGAATTGGAAAAGTGGGCGCAGCACTTTTCAATAATTGAAAATTTTGATTCAATATTACTCAAAAACGGCACTGAGGATTTTCATAAGAATTTTATAGATAATACCACTAAAAGCAGTCATCATAACATGCTATGTCTCTATACTGGCAAAATTCGTTTAAGGGCGTGGCACAGCCCACAATATTTATAAACATTATAATAAGAGAATTAACAACACAATCGTTCAGAAATTTCATATGGTGGATATACTTGCTATAAGGTACCTCAAGACGAAAAATGGGTGCAATAGTACCAGTGGGCGTGGCACCTCCCATACAAGCAAAACAAGTTAAATGTTATATTTATTGTACTATGAGAGTAATCTTCTTAAAATTTGGTGAGGAGTTGTCGGTTACTATAAGCTTTGAAATAAAATGCCTTTCGACGGGATTGCTTCAGTGGGCGTGGCACCTCCCATATAAACAAAAACCGTTAAATGTTATATTAAGTGCACTATGGTAGTAATCTCAATAAAATTTTGTACAGAGATGTCGGTTACCAAAAATTTTTAAGTTAAATGGATTTCGACGAGATTTCGTTAGTGGGCGTGGCACGTCCCATATATACGAAAATCGTTGAATGTTGTATTTAGTGCACTATGGGAGGTATTTTCTTTAAATTTGGTGTAGAGGTGTCGATTACTATAAGCTTTGAAATTATATGGATTTCAACGGGATTGCGTAAATGGGCGTGGCACCTCCCATACGTACGAAAAACGTTAAATGTTATTTAGTGTACTATGGGAGTAATTTTTTTAAATTTTTTGTTCCAATCGATAGAGAAAGCACGAAAAATAAAAAACATTTTTTGTTCCAATAGACTTTTAATTACAGTGGTGTAGTGTTAATATTGTAGTGGTCATTTTTAATATTTGACCACTTAGTGCGTCCTGAGCGATTTGCGGAATTTGTTGCTGTAATGATATTTTCCTTGTCCTTTGGAGTATCCCGGAAGTAGTCACTCCATAAGTGACTACTCATCGAGGCGGTTCACTCCGAGTCACTTTGGGTCACTTGGAGTCACCGAGGTGAGAGAATATCGCGATTTTGTGGTTTGCGTGCGATTTCGGTAGAATTGGTCTATAACACCTATAGGCCACGTTGGTGCAAACTCTTATCGCACCTAATTATGTTTTGCGATGCATGCGATTTTTTGGATATTATTGCTGTAAGGATATTTTCCTTGTCCTTTGGAGTATCCCGGAAGAAGTCGATCCATAAGTGACTACTTATCGAGGCGGTTCACTCCGAGTCACTTTGGGTCACTTGGAGTCACCGAGGTGAGTGAAAATCGCAATTTTGTGGTTTGCGTGCGATTTTGGTAGAATTGGTCTATAACACCTATAGGCCACGTTGGTGCAAACTCTTATCGCACCTAATTATGTTTTGCGATGCGTGCGATTTTTTGGATATTATTGCTGTAAGGATATTTTCCTTGTCCTTTGGAGTATCCTGGAAGTAGTCACTCCATAAGTGACTACTTATCGAGGCGGTTCACTCCGAGTCACTTTGGGTCACTTAGAGTCACCGAGGTGAGTGAAAGTCGCGATTTTGTGGTTTGCGTGTGATTTTTGTAGAATTGGTCTATAACACCTATGGGTCACGTTGGTACAAACTCTTAGCGCATCTAATTATGTTTTGCGGTGCGTGCGATTTTTTGATTTTATTACTGTAAGGATATTTTCCTTGTTCTTCGGATTATCCCGGAGGTAATCACTCCATAAGTGACTACTCATCGAGGTGGTTCACCCCGAGTCACTTTGGGTCACTTGGAGTCACCGAGATGAGTGAAAATCGCGATATTGCGGTTTGCGTGCGTTTTTTGAAGAATTGCTCTGTAACACCTATAGGCCACGTTGGTGTAAAAATTTTGCGCACCTAATAACGTTTTGCGGTGCGTGCGATTTTTTGGATTTTATTGCTGTAAGGATATTTTCCTTGTTCTTCGGATTATCCCTGAGGTAATTACTCCATAACTAACTACTCATCGAGGCGGTTCACCCCGAGTCACTTGCACTATAACACCTTTAGGCCACCTTGTTGCAAAAACGTTGCGCACCTTTTTACGTTTTGCGGTGCGTGGAATTTTTTTTTTTATTGGATTTTTACGAATTTCGTGAACCAAAGTGACTTTAAGTGACCCAACGTTACTCGGGGTGAACCGCCTCGATGAGTTGTCACTTATGGAGTGATTACCTCCTGGATAAGCCGAAGAACAAGGAAAATATCCTTACAGCAATAAAAATTAAAAAATAGCACCAACCGAAAAAGGTAATAAGGTGCGATAAGTTTTTGTACCAAAGTGGCTTATAGGTTTTACCCCTCGTACTAACTGTACAATCGGTTGCGGTCTTTTATATAAATGCTGCGATAACTCAGTCGATTTAGTGTCCAATTTAAATGAAATCGAGCCATTTTGAATTATCCTTTTCATTTCTATTCACTATTGGTCCTAATCCACTCTTTTTATAAAAACTTTTGCATCAGACAACAATTTGACGAAACTAAAAGCGAAGCAAAATTGTTGAAAAAAATGGAACAGAAAAAAGAAAAGAAAAGTTGAAGCGTGTAAGTGAAAAGTCAACTTTTTTCAACAAATTCCATATTTTTTCGATTTTTTCAACCTCAAAACGAAAAACCGAACAGTGGTCTGTCTCCAGGTACTAACAATAATTGAGTATAATATAACATTACACTACTCTACAAATTTACAAAAACTTTCACCACAGCGAATGGCGATAACATTTTCTATAGTGAAAGTAGTAGTAGTAGTAGTAGTAGTAAATATTTGAATCAGAATATGCAAATGGTTTTTTTCGATTGGCCCCAATTTTCCATATAAATGGCCAAATTCAAAAAAATGCACTGTTGAGAGCACATACTACACATAAATGCTTGTTAAAACTTCAATTGTTAGCCAATCAATTTTTTTATATAGTAGATAAGAATCTAATAAAAATTTTAAGGTACGAATCGTGCCAATAGTAATAGTAATATCGCTGTTATGCTCGAAAATAGATACAAAAAATCCATGTTTTTCGTTTTTTTTAAACAAATTTCAACTTTGAATTAATTATATGGGTTACAAAAAGTTAGCCCTTCTATCTCATGGAGAATTTCATTTAAAATTTTAAGCATGTCAAGTTATAATTTACGAAATTAGAGCATTTTATTAACATCAATGCAAAAATCATTTTTTCTTATAAAGTCAAATTATTTTTCAATTCAGTTAATCAGACCCATCAATGTCATCGATTTGTTTAAAATTTACAGGTATCATTCTATGCTCAATTTTAAGAGACCCGTATTTTTTTATTTCACTCAAAAGCCACATTTTTCAAAGCTGTCATGATTTGAACTTTGTATGCTAAAATTAAAAATATGAAAAAAATTTCTGAAAGGACTTATTTTCAAATTGTTGGTATATCCTTAATAAATAATGGATTTTCATAATTTTTTTTTTAATTTTTCCTTTTTTCATGGGTTTTATAAAAAAATAACAATTAGTGCAAAATAAATTTTGCAATTTTTCGATTTCATTTACATATTTAAGTCTCTGGATATGAAATCCTTACAGACTAGCAAAAAATGCATACAAAGGCAGTTACTTATAAATTAATTACAGAATAATATCACATAATATTTTCTTAAATACATCTTTTTCATAGAAAAAATCTAAGGTAAAGCCCTGGTAAGTGGCTCACTTAAAGCATAATTGTTCTTATGATATTTAACGTAAAAGAAATTAAATTTTTTCCTGTTAACGTAAGAATTTTATAACTCGCGACTACATCATCCGAGCAGGAGTACTTCAAGGCAGCGCACTAGGACCACTTTTGTACCTTATATATACAGCAGACCTGCCCACCGATGCAAACCTCACAACATCAACGTTCGCTGATGACACTGCAATCCTTAGCACAGACGGTTGTCCAAAAAAGGCTGTTCAAACCTTGAGCAATCACCTCTGCAAAATAGAAGAGTTGATGTCCAACTGGCGCTTACGAGTAAACGAGATCAAATCTTGCCACATAACCTTTACACTTCGAAAAGAAACCAGCCCACCGGTCCGTCTTAACAATATAAAAATTCCAGAAGTTAACTCAGTTAAGTACCTAGAGTTACACTTGGACAAACGCCTAACATGGAGAACGCATATAGAATCCAAGAAAACTCAAATTAATCATTGGCTACTGCACAAAAATTCTAAGCTCAGCCTAGAAAATAAAATCCTCATCTATAAGGTGATTATTAAACCAATCTGGACTTATGGAATCCAACTTTGGGGCTCTACTAGTTCATCCAATATTGAGTTAATTCAACGTTCACAGTCTCGCATTCTTCGTATAATAACAGGAGCTCCGTGGTACTTTAAAAATTCTAGATTGCACAAAGAACTCAATATTCATACTATCATAGATGAAATAACTAGATTTTCAATAAATTACAAGAAACGCCTATCAAATCATCCTAATACTCAAGCAAAGGACATGCTAAACAACTCAAGCTTTTCGCGTATTAAAAGATTTAGTAATTCAGTTATTACAATTTAAGTAATCTTTTCACTCCAATCCTTTCTTTTTTTCTCTCTCTATGTGTCGAAAAGAGTAGACGTGTTATATCAGTGTCCGCATTCTAAACGCATTATTTCAAGGAAAACTTTCAAATAAACGTTCGAAACGAATCTCTAAATAAAGTTCTTTCTGATCTCTATAAGGCATATAAGCTGCAACTGCGTTAAAAACATTTAAGTAATATATGTTATTATAAAAAGATTTATTGTATTGTACTAATCGCGCGGCAAAATGTTCCCTGTTCAAAAAACAACAAGAAGAGTCAGTAACATGTGCAAGCAGCTTTCCGTCCCTTCGACCCCTCTTAGCGGCGCAGCAATGAGTCATCACCTAAAATGCAAGCTGGGGATGCCCTCAACGATCGTCTCATCAATATGAAAGAGAGCATAATTGAGCAGCTGTCTGAGGCGCTAAAAACTTCAGAGGACCGCCTCATGGAGAGACTCGGTGAGGTGTCTGGGGTCTTGGCAAACATCAAAACTGCACTAAAAAATTTAAATGAGAGAGTTTCGGCTGTTGAAGCTACTTGTATTGATGTAAACAACATGAAACTTGAGATTACGGAGTTACGACAAGAAGTGAATTGCATTAAATCCAATAACTTTCCTGAAATTACCCACTCTCCTACTCTCAACATTGAAGTAAGTGAGCTTAAAAAACAATTGCACAAATATGAAAATGATTCTGTAGCAGCTGACGTCATCATAAACGGAATTCCTTTTTGTGCTGGTGAGAATTTACATAATTTGTTTAAGCGTATTTGTAATTCTGTCAAGTCTGAGTGCCGATGCTGCGTGAAATATTTAGAGTGAAAAACAACAACAGTACTAACAATAACAGTAGCTCTGCGATTATAATGAAGCTGACGACTGCATATGAGCGCAAAAAAATCTTCAAGGCCACTGCGTTGTTTTGTAGATCAAGCAAGCGCCAGCTCACTCTCAATGACATCGGCTGCGGTGGTAATGAGCGGTTCTATTTGCATGAGAGCCTCACTAAGTCTAACTGCGCAATAATGTTGCATGCTATGCAAAAAAGCGTGAAAACAAGCTTGTTGCTGTTTTTTCCTTACGTGGGAGAATATATGTGAGAGTTACTCAGAATAGTGATGCAATACTAGTATGTGACTCAGAGAGCGTAGACTGCGTCGCTGATGCCAGTAACTAGGGAGTCTCCAAATAAATATTTTAGGGTGTATATTAAATTATTGTCACAGTTAAAATTTTTTTTTTTATTTATTATTATTTTTTTATTTTATTTTAATTTCTTTATTTTAATTTTATATGTAATATATAGTTTTATTATCTTTTTTCTCTCTCTTTTAAATTCCCTTTCTTAAATCTTGTTAGTTTTTCTAACGTTTGAAGCTGGTTCTAACTTAATGGTCTTTGAAGCTTTCTGAAGAAACGTCTAATGGTACTGTGGATAACTAAAAAGCTCTAATCCACGTTTTATGTAAGCAACATAGGGGTTTGAATGTTGTACATTTCAATTCTAGGAGTCTAAATGGCTTCAAATTAGATTATGTGAAATATATATTTGATAGTTCGTCTGTAGATCTGGTGTGTGTTTCTGAAACATGGTTTAAGAGTGAATTACCTGACTCTTTTTATAATATCAGTGGTTATAAACTTTTTAGGAATGATAGGTGCGGAAGAAGGGGTGGTGGGATTGCGGTCTATTGTAAGTCTTGTCTCAATGTTAAGTTTGTTAATAAAAGTAGTGATGTGTGTGAATTTTTGAATGTTGAAATTTCTGATAGCAATACAAAAATATTAGTTTCGTGCGTCTATAATCCTCACAGATGTTAGAGCCTTGACTCTGATCTTTCTAGTAGGTTGATAGCTTATGATTTCTTTATCGTCTGTGGTGATTTTAATGTGAATCTACTGCAGCATGACACAGTTACTGATACCTTTCAACACCATTACATTATGTGTGGTTTGCAAATTGCTAACACTAATGCTCCTACACGTTATGCGTCTAACTGTGAACCCAGTCTACTTGATGTGTCTTATTTCTGATATTTCGCTACTCTTAAAGTTTGAATAGATGACATTTTTGTCTGATCACGACTTAATCTTCTGTAGTCTTAGTATAAACCTAGGTGGAGCTACAATGTCAAATTTTTGATATTATGACTACAATAATATTGACTTTTATGCTTTAACTCAAGATTTATGTAGTATTAGTTGGAATAAATGTTGGTTGTATGATTTAGTGGATGAAAAGCTTAGCGTGTTAATGAGTGACTTAAATGTTATGTTTTGTCGTCATGTTCCTTTACGTACTGTGAAGACAAAAGTCGGCAGGGCCTCGTTTTTGCCCACACCATATACGGCAGCTACGAAGCTAATGTTTATTTTATTTATTTTTTAACTTATTTCCTTATGATTATTTATTTTTCTTGAATTATTCTTTGTTTGAGTTTTTACATTAAAGTTAAGAAACCATGAAGGTACAAAAACTAATATTAAATATGTTAATTAATAAGGATTTAGATTATTATAATTAGTTAAGACTTTTTTATATCGCGCCGGACCGCGTGCAAATCCTATTAGAGTTGCATCAAATGCCTAAGACACTACTGTCAGAAGTGTCAACGTACCAGCAATGTCATCAATCAGTTGTTACAGCCACGGAATGGTGAAAAATGAATCCCAGCTGTCGTGAGCATTATCTTTTGGGCTTGCGGGTGTGTACGCTCTCGTATCTATACACTCGTGACCTAAAATTATACGCACATATGGGTAAGCTAAACTCAAAGTTTCCACAGTGGCTTCTCGCTTTCGTATCAGTTAGTCACGGTGGAGCTGAGAGCACGGCAGCGTTTAGGAGCGGGAAAACCGTCGTGAATATCGTCTTTTGGACTTGTGGGTGTATACGCTCTCGTATCTATCACTCGTGACCTAAAATTTGACGCGTAAGCTGAGAGTACGGCAGCGTTTAGGAGCGGAAAAAAACCGTCGTGAGCATCGTCTTTTGGGCTTGCGGGTGTGTACGCTCTCGTATCTCTACACTCGTGACCTAAAATTTGACGCACATACGCGTAAGCTAAACTCAAAGTTTCCACAGTGGCTTCTCGCTTTCGTATCAGTTAGTACGGTGGAGCTGAGAGCACGGCAGTGTTTAGGAGCGGAAAAACTGTCGTGACTATCGTCTTTTGGGCTTGCGGGTGTATACGCTCTCGTATCTATACAATCGTGACCTAAAGTTTGACGCACATACGCGTAAGCTAAACTCAAGGTTTTCCACGGTGGCTTCTCGCTTTCGTATCTGCTAGTCACGGTGGAACTGAGAGCACGGCAGCGTTTAGGAGCGGGAAAACCGTCGTGAATATCGTCTTTTGGACTTGCGGGTGTATACGCTCTCGTATCTATCACTCGTGACCTAAAATTTGACGCGTAAGCTGAGAGTACGGCAGCGTTTAGGAGCGGAAAAAAAACCGTCGTGAGCATCGTCTTTTGGGCTTGCGGGTGTGTACGCTCTCGTATCTCTACACTCGTGACCTAAAATTTGACGCACATACGCGTAAGCTAAACTCAAAGTTTCCACAGTGGCTTCTCGCTTTCGTATCAGTTAGTCACGGTGGAGCTGAGAGCACGGCAGTGTTTAGGAGCGGAAAAACTGTCGTGACTATCGTCTTTTGGGCTTGCGGGTGTATACGCTCTCGTATCTATACACTCGTGACCTAAAATTTGACGCGTAAGCTGAAAGAAAAGGCAGAAAAGGAAGTTAGGCATCGCGTAGACAAATATAACGACGCAAAGAAAACGCGACGACCCGAGTACGCTGACATAAAATTTGTTAATTATACTTACGCAAGTAACGTAATCTTATTATATTTTCTTATTTGTTCACTATTTAATCCAAACATTCCCACAGTAATACCCAGCGCGTGAATATGCTGAAACAGCATATCTGGCAATGGCTAATGCAAGTGCATCGTGTCAAATGCAGACGGTCATTGTTGTTGTTATTGTGGAAATAGCCTAAGTTTATTTTAAGCTTGAATGCTTTAATTTTAAGTCAATCAGATCTGAAATAAAGACACTGTTGAAGGAACATCAACAAAGTTTGTTTTCATTATCTCACTGGCGCAGTCGTTTTTCGGAGATACGCTCTAAGTATAATAAGTATAATGAGAACTAACGCAAATTAAAGAAGAAATTCGGTTTCGAGCAAATAAATCAAATCAAAGTGAACTTGTGTTCTAAATAAAATTTGAAAGACTCTTGGTCCCAAGTATTAAAGTTAAAAGTAAAACAAAAAACAATTTGAACACCGAATAAAATAAACCATTCGCTCTAAGTATAATAAAAATAATAAAATAACACAGTTAAAATAAAACAAACGAAAATTATAGAAAAATCGGTTTCGAGCAAAATAAATCAAATCAAATTGAACTTGTGCTCTAAACAAAATTTGAAAAACTTTTGGTCCCAAGTATAAAAGTTAAAAATAAAACAGAAAAAAAAATAAAAACAATTTGAATAACCATGACCGAGGAAATAAACCAAAGGTTGCAAAGCCTGAACATCAGATCAACGAGCGATGTGAACACAACGATGGAACATTTAAAAATCATCAGGCCATTTAACGGAAACAAGGAAGAACTGGCTAGCTTCATCGCATCAGTGGACGCCATCCGGGAGGCAATAGTGGGACGACCAACGACTCAAGAAAGGCAACTCTATTTTAACCTAATATTGAGACCACTAAATGGAGCAGCACTCAACGTAATAAGAAGGGAACAGCCCACCGATTGGACGTCGGTAAAACAAGTCCTAATTGATAATTTTGGTGAGTGTGTTCCAATTACAACCCTTATCCTGGAATTAAGCTCAATAACATGTAAAAATAATGTGAAAAAATTTTGCGAGGAAATAAGCGAATTTATTTGTAGGATTAAAGATTGCATCAAATTAAGTGCAGAAAGTCAAGATTCAAAAAATTTTTTATGCGCAGAGACTGATTTGACGAGTTTGAAAACTTTAAAAAGGGGCTTACCAAGCCACTTAACGGCTCTGCTAAATGCAAATTTAGTAAAAAACTTTCAAACCGCAATAAAGATATTACGCGAAAATAACGCGTTTGATAGTGGCTTCTTTAATCGTAACACTAACCGAATTTACTCACAGCAGCTAAACACTAGATATCAGCAAAACTTTCCAAACTACAACTCAAATTACAACCCAAGCACACACGTTCAACAAACTTTCCCAAGTTACAACCCAAATTCAAACACACCTAGATCACAAAATGTTAGAACAAATAATAATCACACGTATTATAACGTTCAATCTCGCATTAGGCGATATGGTGTTCCACAGCCAATGAATATTGAAGAAAATTTTCATGCAAATGCCTCGGAACCAAATTACCAACCATTGAACTAGTAATTAAAAGCAAAACGACCACTTTTATAATAGACACAGGATCCTCAATAAGCCTAATTAATCCAAACATACTAAAATCTCTCCTTAGGAAAGTGGACCCAGTACAAATTAAGACAATTACGGGAGATATTACACTCAATACGGTTCAATATTTGTTCGAACCGTCCTTAATACCAGGAAATTTAAAATTTTATGTTTACAATTTTTCAAAACATTACGCAGGCTTAATAGGCAACGATATCCTTAACGTCTTAAAGGCTAAAATAATTTACGATGGAAACTACATCGAACTAAACGATAGACGTTACAAATTTACGTTGACAAGGGAGGAAAAAGATTATAATTTTAAATTAAGCGAAACCTCATTCGGTAATGAGGAAAATCTTTCCAAATTTCGGACATCGCATCTAAACGAAGAAGGGAAGTCCGAGTTAAAACAAATATTAAAGGAATATAGCGAGCTATTTCACACAGATGGACAAAAACTTACATTTACAAATAACATAAAACATGCGATAAGAACAAAACACGAAGACCCAATATATACAAAATTGTATCGCTACCCCCAGGTACATAAAGCCGAGCTAAATCGCCAAATTAAAGAAATGCTAGATCAAGGCATAGTTCGACATAATCAATCACCATATTCGGCGCCTTTGTGGGTTGTTCCAAAAAAAATGGACGCTTCAGATACGCAAAAATGGAGATTTACCATCGATTATCGGAAGTTAAATGATAACACGATAGATGACAAATACCCCATACCCATAATTGACGAGATATTGGATAAATTAGGACGCTCTTTATAATTCTCTACTCTAGACCTGGCGAAAGGCTTTCATCAGGTGGAAGTGGATAAGGAGAGCCAAGCAAAAACCGCTTTCTCGACTCAAGATGGCCACTACGAGTTCACAAGAATGCCTTTCGGTTTGAAGAACGCTCCAGCGACTTTTCAGCGATTGATGAACTCTGTGCACCTTATTACAGGAGCACATTGTTTCATTAAGAAAAGTCTTCAAGAAGCTTAAGGACGCAAACCTTAAGATACAGCTTGACAAATGTGAATTCATGAAGAGAGAAACGGAGTTTTTGGGGCACATTAGAACTCCAAATAGCATCAAAGCTAACCCCAATAAAATTAACGCGATCAAAGAATTTCCCATACCAAAAACTGAAAAGGAAATCAAACAGTTTCTGGGCTTAGCAGGTTACTACCGGAAATTTATAAAAAACTTTTCCGCTATAACGAAGCCTGTTACGAAGTTTTCCGGGGTAAGCGTCAGGCGGTTGTCCAGGATTATCTTCTGTTGGGTTTCGTTACAAAACATTTATTTTCGTTGTATTATGAATTCTTTATTTGTTGTACTTATCATAACTTATACATACATATGTTCTTAAATATATTTTCTATACAAACTACTGCTGTAAATTTGGAAAAAACTACTATGGTTCTGATTTGTATGACAGACAAGTTGTCGATTCGGGCGTGTTGTCGTATATTAACGTGGAGTCACCTTTAATGTCTACCACGTCGTTAATATCGACGAAGAGAACCGAAGTATATGTTTGAAACACAAGTTGTAGGTTCGAAGGCGCGTTGTCGTATATTAACGTGGAGTCACCTTTAATGTCTACCACGTCGTTAATATCGACGAAGAGAACCGAAGTATATGTTTGAAACACAAGTTGTAGGTTCGAAGGCGCGTTGTCGTATATTAACGTGGAGTCACCTTTAATGTATACCACGTCGTTAATATCGACGAAGAAAACCGAAGTATATGTTTGAAACACAAGTTGTAGGTTCGAAGGCGCGTTGTCGTATATTAACGTGGAGTCACCTTTAATGTCTACCACGTCGTTAATATCGACGAAGAAAACCGATGTGCATGTATGAGGCACAAGTTATAAGCTCGATGGCGCGTGGTCGTATATTAACGTGGAGTCACCTTTAATGTCTACCACGTCGTTAATATCGACGAAGAAAACCGAAGTATATGTTTGAAACACAAGTTGTAGGCTCGAAGGCGCGTTGTCGTATATTAACGTGGAGTCACCTTTAATGTCTACCACGTCGTTAATATCGACGAAGAACGATGCGGGAAGTCTGAGCGCACGATGCAGACTGACTGCTGAGTGCCAACGCGATGTCTATATTAACTTGGAGTTACCTTTAATATCTACCAAGTCGTTAATATGGACGAAGAACGATGCGGAACGTCTGAGCGCACGATGCAGACTCACTGCTGAGTGCCAACGCGATGTCTATATTAACTTGGAGTTACCTTTAATATCTACCAAGTCGTTAATATGGACGAAGAACGATGTGGACAGCTCGAGCATCCACCACAGACTGCCCAGTTGACTGTCTTGGTCTTGAATTTATATCGTCTGATCTTTTGTTAGCTCGTCTTATTTGTTTGATGTTGTAGTTGCTCATGTTGTGGTTGTTTGCTGTTCTATATATGATCAGACGGTTGCGTTGTTTGATGTCGCAGTTGATGTTGCCTTGTAGGTATGCCGTCGCTTTTTCTTTTGATTTTACCTATCCTTCTTGTGTTAAATTAATTTCTAATATTATTTTTATGGTTTTATAGTTTTTAAAATTTAATTTTTTTATTGGTTAAATTAATATATATAAAAAAAAATAAAAATAAGCTTAAATTCATTTCCCTTTTTTTTTTAAATTAAATTTAGGTAGTAACAAGAAGAAAAATTGTTTTGTTTTTATTATTACGTTTATATGCATATATTTATGTATGTACGTGATTTTTATTACTTGTGTAAAAATCGTCGTTATATTTCACCAATTCTTCCGGGTGCTTGAGAGGAATTCTCCCTTCCTATTGTAGACCAGTACGTGGGTCTCGTTTCCAACTCTCACTAGGCATTTATATCGTCTTCCAAAACGACCCCCGTGTGCCTTGATTGCTATCTGTAGCGCTGTTGACATCTCAATATTTTCTCCGCTGCATAGGCTCTCGCTGCCGCATAGTGATAATATTTCCTCGTCTTTTATATCGGCGTTGTTGTTCCCTTGGTAGTTGTCATTTTTGTTGTTGATTTGGTTGTTTTTGTTACTGTTGCTGCTACTGCTGCTGCTACTGTTGCTGCTGCTGCTGCTACTGCTACTGCTACTGCTACTGCTACTGCTGCTGCTGCTGCTGCTACTGCTGCTGCTACAGCTGCTGCTGCTGCTGCTACTGCTACTACTGCGTCGGTTTGGAGACTTGTTGGTGGTGTCTTCGCTTTGTATTGGCCTGTTCTGTTGTTTTGACTCTGCTACGAATCTCTTTCTGTTGGCAAGGCTGCGGATCAACGTTTTTATTTTTCTGCGTTTGTCGATTGCTTCGCTGACTGGAAACCAATTCGTTTCGTTCCTATTGTTGTTGAAGTGGGTTTTAGGGTGTTGTAAAAATTTCTCCATGTTTTCTAACATGAACAACCCGCAGTCAGTGGAGTTGGGTTGTTGTGGTACAGGAATGTTGTACACAGGCATTGAATGGATCGCGCGGGCTTCCTTGGTGTGAGTTTTTTCGAACTGCTTCACCAGGACTGCCCGGATTTGTTCGGCAATGGGGTTCCGTGGACAGGAAGATAACGAATCCACAATTGCGATGCCTGGAATTACCCTTTTTTCTTCTTGGGGAGGCTGACAGCTACCAGGAACCAATGTTTGCCGTGGCAGATTGGAATCACTAAGTATGACCGCTTGCACACATCGGCATTCCGCATCCATATTTCCAATCTATCGTGTGCATCGCTGTCACTGTGGGGTCCCAGCTTGTTGACAGCGGCGAAAAAGTGTGCACTGAAGATAAAGATGTGTTGTTGCAATTCTTTTACGATATTTCGTTGTGCCCACTGTGCGTAAAAATCAATTATAATATCATTTAGATATTGTGCGGGTGCTAGGCAGTCGAGGTCGTATGTGTGGATCACGATGCTGCCACGGCCTGGCGGATATATGAGCACGGTGTCATTTGGTTTCTGTGTGCTTTCCTCGCGGCTATCTTTTCCCATTGTCAACTTATCTATGACCTGGTGAAGGAGTGACGGAGGTTCAGTTGGAATGTTTATATTCTCGTGAACTTTTATTAGTTCCGGCTGGCCTTTCTGTTTAGGACGGCATTCTTCTTTCCATTCTGGGCCCAAGACTATGGTTTGTTTCCTGGTGACTGTTAAGACACGGCTGTGGTATGCTGGATCCATCCTGTTGAACTTCTTGTAATACCAGTATTCTTCTCGTCATGGATATGAAAATACGACTGACTACTTTTCCTTTATTCCTGACTATTTATTTCTGACTATTTAAAATTATGTTGCCTATTTGTGACCAATTATGCGTGCAGGTGTTCAAAATTTCTTGAGCAGCGTGCTTTGTTGTTGTGATTTGACTTTTTTTTTTTGTGCAATATTGTTGTTGTGCGAGTACCATTACAGTAGGTGCGACTGCTTTTCCCTTGCTTGGTATATTTTGTTTCTTTCGATGCTGTTGCTCTTTTTGTTGTTTTGATGAAATATTGTTTGTTGTGTGACTGTTATTACAATAAGTGTGACTGCTTTTCTCTTGCTTAGTATATTTTGTTTCTGTTGGTGCTATTGCTTTTGTTATTGCCTTTTTTTTTGATGGAGTATTTATTGCGTGAGTATTATCATAAGTGTGGCTGTTTTTTTTTGTTTAATATATTCTGTTCCTGTTGATGATGTCGCCTTTGTTGTTGCCTTTGAGAGTTCTGTTGCTCATGTTAAATAAATTGTTCCTATTTGTTCTTGTTTTGCTAGGATGCTGTTTTGTGTGAAAAGTATCATGGCGTGTTCTGGCTACTTTATTTTGTTGGTGCATTTAGCATTCGTTGTTGTGTTTTTTATTTCATATGGTGTGAGTTGTTTTACTGTTGCATTTTGCAGCATATGTTTTGCTGCTTATATGTTGACTGTACTTGTATATTATTTATTTTTTTTTTTTATAGTGACGTTGGTGTGTAATATATGTTATGTTGATTTTTTTTTTTCGTAGCGATTGCTGCTTTGTTTTTCTGTGTGCATTTGGTTTTCATATTTTTTTTTTTGGTTTTATGTTTATATGTGATTTTTGATGTCTTTTTTTTCTGTTACTTTATTTTGAAGCTGTTGGTTCGCAGTTAGGGTAAAATTTTTTTAGTTCGCTGATGTGAGCGGACCGTATTTTGTTATGCCCTTTTAGTTTTAGCGTGGCGATTACGGGTGAAGAAAAATTTATAACCTCGTATGGTCCGTCGTATTTTGGTGCTAATTTTGCGGTGAAATTATTAATGGCCTTGGATAAATGGTGTTGTTTTGCCAATACCAGCTGTCCTATTCCAGGTTTCCAATTTCTTCTACGTAGGTTAAAATGACGAGCCTGGTCTTTTGCTGCTTTTTCTAAGTTTTGACGTACGAATGAAAATATCTCTTGTAATTTTGTGGCCTTTTCTTCTGGATTTAACGTGGTGATTCCTGTTCCATTAGTGTGCTGATCATATACTGCCTTCGGAAGCCTTGGTTCATGCCCTTGTGTTAAGTATGCCGGAGTAAATCCTGTTGTTTCGGAGACGCTGGAGTTAATTGCTAATGAGATTTCCGGGATATTCTCGTCCCATGTCCTTTGATCTGTGGTGGTGAATTGGGCAATCATCGTTTTTATTGTTCGATTTGCTCTTTCTGTAGGGTTCTCTTGGGGTGTATACGGTGCAGTGTATTGAAGCTGAGTACCCATATTTTGCAGAAATTTTTTGAACATGTTGCTGGTGAATTGCGCTCCATTATCAGTAATAAGGATTTTTGGCACTCCATATCTTGATAGTATTCGCTCCCGAAACGCTCGAATTACTGCGGCTGTTGTGGCTTGTCGTAGTGGGACCAGTTCCGTCTATTTTGAGAACTTGTCGAAGAAAACTAGTAGGAAGGTGTTTCCGTGTTTTGACCGAGGTAAGGGCCCCATAAAATCGGCACATAAAATAGCCCATGGTTCTTCTGCGATTTTTGTCAGCATCTGTCCTGCCGGCTGTTGTTGGCTGGGTTTAAACCGTTGGCATGTTTCACATTGTCGTACGTAGCAATTTGCGTCACGAAACATGCCTTGCCAGAAGTAGCGTAGGCTTAGACGAGCTATCGTTTTCCGGATTCCTAAGTGGCCGGCGCATGGACTATCATGATTTTCCCATAAAACTTGCTTGCGTAATGGTTTGGCCACGCATAACTTCCATTGTCTTTCGGTCTCTTCGCTGAAACGTTGTGGTATGTGGCGGTAGAGATTTCCATTTTGGAGTGTGTAATCGGGATATTTTTGTGGGTTCCCTGTAACCTCTGCTATTTTCCTTTGGAGCCAAGAACACTGTAGGTTGTTGTCTTCTTCTTCACTAAGTCTACACAAAATCTCCACTGGTTGTCTGGATAGTGCGTCTGCGACAACATTTTGTTTTCCTTTACGGTACTGTATTTTAAAGTTGTATTGTTGTAATTCTAGTGCCCACCGCGCAATCCTTCCAGAGGGGCTTTCAATTGAATTCAACCATTTTAATGAAAGATGGTCTGTCACAACCGTATAATAATAACCCTCCAGATAGGCTCTCATTTTCCGTATTCCCCAAATAATTGCTAGACATTCTTTTTCCGTGGGGGAGTAATTCTGTTCGGCTTTGTTCAGATGTCGGCTCGCGTAAGCAATAACTCTTTCAGCGCCGTCTATCTCCTGGGTGAGCACTACTCCTAATCCATAGTGACTGGCGTCCGTTTGCAAGGTAAATTTTTCGTTGAAATCTGGACAGGCCAAGATGGGTGCTTTTGTCAGTTTTGCTTTTAGAGTTTCGAATGCTTTCTGTTGCGCTTCTTCCCATTTGAAATGTTTGCCTTTCTTGAGGAGGGTGGTGAGGGGCCGAACTATTTCTGAAAATTCTGGAACGAAGCGCCGATACCATGAGGCAACGACCAGACAGCTTCGGACCTCACGAACGTTTCTTGGTGATTTTAACTCCCGTATTGCCGCTATTTTGTCGGGATCGGTATGGATTCCGTGCTCGCTGACGACATGACCTAGATATTTTAGTTCCTTTTTGAAGAATTCACATTTTTCAGGGTTTACACGTAATTTTGCTTCTCGCAGCCGTCGGAATACTTCTTTGAGGTTTTGTAGATGTTCTTTGAAGGTTTTCCCGATTACGATGATATCGTCCAGATATGCGAATGCGTGAGGTTCCATTTCGGGTCCTATTACCTGATCAAGTGCCCTCTGGAATGTTGCTGGAGCAGAATGTAGGCCAAACGGCATCACGCGCCATTCGAAAAGTCCGTATCCTGGTACTGTGAACGCTGTGTATTGTCGGCTACTTTCTTCCATCGGGATTTGCCAATATCCGTTTTTGAGGTCCAGACTGCTTATGTACTTAGCTTCGCGTAGACGATCCAATATGTGCTGATTTCTTGGAAGTGGGTAGGCGTCTGGGATTGATTTTGCGTTGAGCTGCCGGTAATCCACGCAGAGCCTCCATTTTCCTGTTTTCTTTCTAACCATCACTATTGGTGCACTGTAGGGACTGCGGGAGGGCATAATGCATCCTTTTTTTATCAGTTCGTCGATTTCTTCTTTCATTATCTGCTGCATCGCTGGATTTTTAGGAAAATACCTCTGTTTTATTGGCCTATCATCCATCATGACAATTTTGTGCGTAGCAATATTAGTGAGACCTGAAATTTCGTCAAATTGAGCTAATTCTGTTTGTAAAAAATCATTGGCGGTTTCCTTTTCGGGTTTTTCATTTTCTTGAATTTTTTTATCATTTCGTGGTTTTAAATTTTCTTGGCTTTCTTCTGTGATAATTTTGTCCGTGTAACTCTGTAATATTGTTATTTCTTTTGAACTGGATTGTTCTTCTAATCGGAGGGACTGCCCTCCACAACTAAGGGTTGCTCCTATTTTAGTCAAAAAATCCATTCCCAATAATAAATCGTCAACAGCGTCTGGGAAAACTAATAGTGGAATTTGACATGTTTTATTGCCTAAGCATATGTCCATTATTAAAGCTTCGCGTATTCTGCGCTGGACGTTATTAGCGAGTTTTATGTCGATTTTTACTGTGATCAAATTCTTGGAGGTACCTAGTTCGTTCGCCAGCAGTTCACTTACAAAGCTACGCGTAGCTCCAGTGTCGATGGTACCGATAAATATTTCTTCACCGAGGGCCACTGTAGCTAAAATCCGATGGTTAGCATGATTTAAGGCGATGTCTGGGTAGGAGACGGCGGTGCTGTAGTCAGCCTCGTCACTCCGCGATTTTGAGGAGGCTGCTGACGGTTTCCCGACTGGCAACATTCGATGGTTCTGATATTTCTTCTACCACAGTCCCAGCAGAAAATGACTCGGCGGTTCCGACAATCTCTTGAAAAGTGTCCGTTTTGTCCGCACTTACGGCATGCTGTTCTAATATCTATACGATCATCTGTTGCTACCATGAAGTTTCGTTCGTTGCTGCGTCTGGTTTGTGCGGTTGGTGGCTCTCTGGCCGCACCTCGTATCGCTTCAAAATCGTCGGCCATAGTCGTGAGTTCGGTGAGCGTCGTGAAGTCTTTTCTTCGAATGTATAGCTGATAATCCGGGTGGCAATTTCTAAAAATCCTTTCTAATTTTTCTGCCTCTGTGTATCGAGCGTGTCTCATCATATTTTGGATGGCTATGACATAATCCTTAAATGGTTCACGTTGGCGTTGTTGGCGATGTCGGATTTCATCTTCTAGTTGTTCAAAGTAGCGGGCTGGGAGGAAGAAATTACAGAAATCTCTTTTGAACTGTTGCCACTGGTTCCAGCCGATATTATTATTTCTAAACCATGCCAAGGCTCGATCTCGTAATAATTCGGGCATGGTACGGGGAAGTTGGTTTTTATCTATGTCGTAGACTTCTGCCAGTTCCTCAATCCGTTCAATAAATGCTAATGGATCCTTGCCTCCGTTGTATTTCTCGGACCATTTCCTGACTTTATCAATAATGGTGGAGTAACCTGGGCTGTAATTGGTGGTTGTGGCCATGGTTGTATTTGAAGTACCAGTTGCGGCACCTATTGGTGTATCTTCTTCTGTTGTTGTCTCCTTGATTTCGGGCTTTTGAATCGAGTGGGTTCCTGGCATTGGTGAAGGACTTCTTCCGTGTTTAACTTCCAGCTCCTTAAAGCGTTCTAGGACGTCCGGGTCACTTTCTTCGTTGATGATTCCCGCAAACCGCTTTCTTAGCTCCTCCACTGATCCTGAAGAGCTGAAGTTAAACTCGCTGGCGTATGTAATTAAATCGCCTTTGCGTAGCTGCCAAACCCATGTTGTTTTCACCATTTTAACTGATTATATTTTTTTTTTGGAATATATATATATGAATATATTTTTCAATCTTCACTTGTGTAATTATCAATGTTTCTTGTTTTCTTTAAATTTTAGTTTAATTTTTCACCGTGTATTTCAAATGTTTTTAAACGTTTTATTATTTTTTTTTTCACTGTGTATTTCAAATGTTTTAAATGTTTAATTTTTTTTTTCACTGTGTATTTCAAATGTTCTAAATGTTTTAATTTTTCACTGTCCCTGCTCGGGCGCCATTTGTAACGAAGTTTTCCGGGGTAAGCGTCAGGCGGTTGTCCAGGATTATTTTCTGTTGGGTTTCGTTACAAAACATTTATTTTCGTTGTATTATGAATTCTTTATTTGTTGTACTTATCATAACTTATACATACATATGTTCTTAAATATATTTTCTATACAAACTACTGCTGTAAATTTGGAAAAAACTACTATGGTTCTGATTTGTATGACAGACAAGTTGTCGATTCGGGCGTTTTGTCGTATATTAACGTGGAGTCACCTTTAATGTCTACCACGTCGTTAATATCGACGAAGAAAACCGAAGTATATGTTTGAAACACAAGTTGTAGGTTCGAAGGTGCGTTGTCGTATATTAACGTGGAGTCACCTTTAATGTCTACCACGTCGTTAATATCGACGAAGAAAACCGATGTGCATGTATGAGGCACAAGTTGTAAGCTCAATGGCGCGTGGTCGTATATTAACGTGGAGTCACCTTTAATGTCTACCACGTCGTTAATATCGACGAAGAGAACCGAAGTATATGTTTGAAACACAAGTTGTAGGTTCGAAGGCGCGTTGTCGTATATTAACGTGGAGTCACCTTTAATGTCTACCACGTCGTTAATATCGACGAAGAAAACCGATGTGCATGTATGAGGCACAAGTTATAAGCTCGATGGCGCGTGGTCGTATATTAACGTGGAGTCACCTTTAATGTCTACCACGTCGTTAATATCGACGAAGAAAACCGAAGTATATGTTTGAAAAACAAGTTGTAGGTTCGAAGGCGCGTTGTCGTATATTAACGTGGAGTCACCTTTAATGTCTACCACGTCGTTAATATCGACGAAGA
The DNA here is from genome assembly GCA_963662105.1 of Meiosimyza platycephala. Taxonomy (NCBI): domain Eukaryota; kingdom Metazoa; phylum Arthropoda; class Insecta; order Diptera; family Lauxaniidae; genus Meiosimyza; species Meiosimyza platycephala. Next base: position 40,093,370 of record OY759210.1, on the reverse strand, counting down.
AAACCGATGTGCATGTATGAGGCACAAGTTATAAGCTCGATGGCGCGTGGTCGTATATTAACGTGGAGTCACCTTTAATGTCTACCACGTCGTTAATATCGACGAAGAAAACCGAAGTATATGTTTGAAACACAAGTTGTAGGCTCGAAGGCGCGTTGTCGTATATTAACGTGGAGTCACCTTTAATGTCTACCACGTCGTTAATATTGACGAAGAAAGATGCGGGAAGTCTGAGCGCACGATGCAGACTGACTGCTGAGTGCCAACGCGATGTCTATATTAACTTGGAGTTACCTTTAATATCTACCAAGTCGTTAATATGGACGAAGAACGATGCGGAAGGTCTGAGCGCACGATGCAGACTCACTGCTGAGTGCCAACGCGATGTCTATATTAACTTGGAGTTACCTTTAATATCTACCAAATCGTTAATATGGACGAAGAGACGATGTGGACAGCTCGAGCTTCCACCACAGACTGCCCAGTTGACTGTCTTGGTCTTGAATTTATATCGTCTGATCGGTTGTGCAGTCATGCCTTTTGTTAGCTCGTCTTATTTGTTTGATGTTGTAGTTGCTCATGTTGTGGTTGTTTGCTGTTCTATGTATGATCAGACGGTTGCGTTGTTTGATTTCGCAGTTCATGTTGCCTTGTAGGTATGCCGTCGCTTTTTCTTTTGATTTTACCTATCCTTCTTGTGTTAAATTAATTTCTAATATTATTTTTATGGTTTTATAGTTTTTAAAATTTAATTTTTTTATTGGTTGAATTAATATATATAAAAAAAATAAAAATAAGCTTAAATTCATTTCCCTTTTTTTTTTAAAATTAAATTTAGGTAGTAACAAGAAGAAAAATAGTTTTGTTTTTATTATTACGTTTATATGCATATATTTATGTATGTACGTGATTTTTATTACTTGTGTAAAAATCGTCGTTACAAGCCAATAACTAAGTGCCTAAAGAAAGGTGAGAAGGTGACCCCCCGAGATAATGAATATATCAAGGCAGTCGAAACCATCAAAACCCTAATCACTAATGACCCAATTTTAAGGTACCCCGATTATAGCAAGAAGTTTACCCTAACAACTGATGCTTCAAACTTCGCTTTGGGGGCAGTACTAAGCCAGGACTCGCACCCTATCTGCTTTGCCAGTAGAACACTCAATGAACACGAGATAAACTACTCAACTACTGAGAAAGAACTTCTCGCCATTGTATGGGCAACAAAGTATTTTCGCCCCTATCTTTATGGAAGAAAATTTTTGATCAATAGCGATCACAAACCACTACAATGGTTACACAATATGAAAGAGCCCAACGCTAAACTGCAACGTTGGAAGATCAAACTAAACGAGTTTGACTTCGATATCAAATATTTGCTTGGAAAGGAAAACCACGTAGCAGACGCACTGTCAAGGATAGAACTTGACAGGTGCTACCTTAACGAAGTGTCTTCTGACGTCGCAACTGTGCACTCAGCCGAGGAGGATAACTCAAGTTTTATCAGAATTTCCGAAAGACCAATAAATACATTTAGAAGGCAATATGTTTTTGAGAAATCATCAATTTATAAAGAAACTTTAAAAATTATATTTAAGAAAACTCGAAATATTATCTCATACGAGGTAATGACAGAAGAGTTCGCAAAGAAAATTATACTAGAAAAACTAGCTGGAACATCAGCTGCTATTTACTTTAAATCTGACGACGACTTTTTAAAATTCCAAAATGTTTATTCAAAATTGATCAAACAATCACCTTCTAACAAAATTTACAGAGCAACTAAAATTTTAGAAGACGTAACTTCTTACGACAAATTTAAGGAAATTATCTTAAATATACATTTAGAAGGCCTACACCAAGGCATTGACAAGATCCAGTACGAATTTAGGAAAAAATATTATTTCCCAAATTATGTAACAGAAATATCAAATATCATAAATCAATGTCTTATATGTTCTGAATGCAAGTACGACCATATAGCAACGCGTATAACCCCCCCATCCTACGAAACGGGAAAAGTTTGTCACCGACATATGGAAATGGGACAAAGACAACTACCTAACGTGCATTGATGTCTTCTCGAAATTTGCCATGGTAGAAAAAATAAATGCATTAAACTGGCTAGAAGCAAAACGCGCACTTCTTAAAATTTTTAACACAATGGGTCCTCCAAAAAAATTAAAGTAGACCAAGATAGTGGTTTAGTTAACACAAGCTTACAGGAATGGTTAAAAAATTTGAGTATCGAAATTGAAATAACAACGGGAAAAACAGGGATATCAGATATCGAACGATTACATAAAACACTCAACGAGAAACTACGAATAATAAACACTTGCAAAGACAAAGAACTGCTACACCATTCAGTCGAACAAACTATCTTCACTTACAATCACACTATTAACCATTCTACAACAGGTCAGATACCATACAACATATTTTTTAACAAAAAACTTCCAACCAAAAATACTCAATTAGAGAAAGAGCGTAGAATAACAAACCTAAACAAAAACAGAAAAGAGTACGCTAGACAAAAAAACAAATCCTGTTAAAAAAGTACAAATAATGTCAAAAGATGCAGGGGAAGACCACCATATCGTCAAATTTAAGACTAGACTCTCAAAAAAATATAAAACTCATTTTAAAAGAAGGAAAAACATTAATAAAACTGATTCTTCCAGGAATGTCGGAAATCCGCAAAATCATGATCGCCATTATATGGATGACATTGACAACAGTACTCATAACAGCCCAATCAATACAGGTGCAGGAATTTAACAATGATAAAGGGTATTCTATCCTTCAACAAGGTATAACGGAGCTACCAACCAGCTACGAAGAATTTATTACCATAATAAATAAAACCGAGATAGAATTAGCTTACTTAAGGTTAAAGGAAGAATTTAAGAATAATCCCATCCTGCAAACAAATATAATAAAAAAGTATCTAAAACTCGCAGAAGCAGAAAAAAAACTATTTCATGTTAGACATAGGAGAGGACTTATGAATATCGTCGGAAATAGTATGAAGTATTTATTTGGAACATTAGATGAGGAAGATAAAAAGGAGATTTCATTAAGACTGGAGTCTCTAGAAGCAGGCGAATTAAGCTCAGAAGACATTCATAATATTTTAGACCACATAAATCAGGAAAATCAATTGGTTAACGTATTGCAAAATGTCACTAACGTACTTCAGAAGCAAATAGTAAAAAAAGTAGTAACAGATACGTTTTTGGACAATGTCAAGTGGTTCTATAACTACTTAAAGGAAATCCAACTTGGCCTTTCCTTAAGTCGCCACAACATACCTAACCCAAGGCTAATAGATGCGAATAAAGTCGCCACTCTCGATACGAGACAATTTGAACTCATTAAAATGTCTTTATGGCAGTATAATGATTCCTTATATTTTATAGCCAAAATTCCAAAAAACATGACCAAATTTCCAACTATTAGAATTATCCCAATCCCAACGATAGGAAACCACACTGAACTTAAATTTGAAACTAATAAAAAACTGACACTATTCGGAAATGTACTCTACGAGATAAGCAAAAATAAACTTAAAAACTTAACCGATAATTGTATAAAAAACTTGCTTAATCATAATCAAACAATATGCGAATATAAACAAGTTTACAATAAGGAAATCCTGTTTGTTGAACCAAACATAATAGTTACGAAAAATTTTAATGAAACAAAAATCAAACACACTTGCAACAATTTAGATATTAAGATAAGAAACAACAATCTAATATACTTCTCAGATTGTAAAGTTAATATTGGAGAATCTGTATTCGAGTCATACAATCAAAAAATTGAAATTTCTAACTTTCCATATGTAAACCAAATAGATAAAAAAATTGTTATCCCAAATATAAGCTTAAAAGAACTTAAGATAAATATTCATAAAATTAAGGAACAAAACAATATTGCTTACATAACTCTTGTTATACTTGCTATTATAACCGCTCTTTTAGTCGGTATAAAATTAAAAAAACTGAAATTGTTATTTAAAAAATACAGAAATGCTACTACCAACTGTAAGTCCACAAAAAAAGAAAGGGACACTACTGAAAATATTGAAACTAATGAAACTCCTTTTTGAAAAAAGGGTCTCCTAAAGATGAATTATAATTAAGACAAAATTAAAATCAATATTAAAAATGTAATCTATTAAAATGTTCGTGTTCGTAATCCAAACATTCCCACAGTAATACCCAGCGCGTGAATATGCTGAAACAGCAATTCACACACTGGGCAAAATAGCTGCAATGGCTAATGCAAGTGCATCGTGTCAAATGCAGACGGTCATTGTTGTTGTTATTGTGGAAATAGCCTAAGTTTATTTTAAGCTTGAATGCTTTAATTTTAAGTCAATCAGATCAGAAATAAAGACACTGGAAAGGAAACAAAGGAACATCAACAAAGTTTGTTTTCATTATCTCACTCGCATATATATATATTTTTAAAAAAATAATGAAATAAAATCCTCAAAATCACATAAACCGTGCCACCCTCCTCTTTCATTAAAAGAACCACTCCTCGCAAATTATAAATTTTTGTGACCGAACCTCTGGACTCCGGCGAGTCAAGACCCTCCGCCGAAGGTTCGTTACAGTACAATAAATGTTCGTAATAGTAATTTCCTTGGTTAACTAGTAGAGTGCTACTTTCAATCAAAACCTGAAACAATCTCCTATCTAAATGGAGGTCAAATCGCTCAGCTGAAACCTGGAATATTTACAAAAGAGCCCGAAATGCTGCTACTTTTTCAGTGAGACAGGAAAAAATAAACTTCTTTGCATCCAAGCTAAGCCAAAATTTATTCTCTAAGCAATTAAGTATGCCAAAACTTAAAAAAACTCCATGTATTCAGTAAAGGATCCATTGATTGCAACTTAGATCCTGATCTGCTCAATAATTTTTTCCTGGCCAATGGGGATACTGTGGATAGGCAGTCTTGTAATTTTGAGTTTCCACAATTTCAATTTTCCACTGTGAATGAAGATGAGGTAGCTAAGTGCATTTCAATGATAAGCTCAAATGCTGTAGGAGTTGACGCCATGCCTATTAAATTTATTAAAATAGTCTCACATTTTATTTTAGCGGCTATAACTCATATTATTAACCACAGCATAACTTGCTCTAGATTCCCTGAACTGTGGAAAGTCGCGACAGTGATTCCTATTGCCAAAACTGCAACTGCCTCCGAACCGCCTATAAGCATTTTTTCAGCTTTAGGAAAAGTATTTGAAAGGCTTTTGTGCGATCAAATCTCTATCACAGTTGTTCGACGGCTGTTTTAAAAATTGTTGATGACATTAGGGGCTTTTATGATCAGAATTTTTTGACCATTCTGTGCCTTATCGACTTTTCCAAGGCTCTTGACTCTGTCAAATATAACTTACTTTGCTATAAACTAAATGATTATTTTAATTTCAGCTCTAATGTAATCAATTTGTTATCCCACTACTTAGGTGGAAGGATGCAAAGGGTAAAAGTAGGGAATACTTTTTCATCCTATAGAGCAGGGGTTCTTAAACTTATGTAGTCCGCGGACCCCTTATCGAGCTAAATTTTTTTTGCGGACCCCTTCCCAACCCTAGACATTTGACATCGTTCATAAGCTTAATTTCTGGCTCAATAATGACAAAGACACTCAGGTCGTTCGGTTTTCACCCGGACAGTCTAGTTTTTGAAAGCTTTGTCCGATTATCAAACTCACCCAGATAGGCATAAAATGTCCGATCATCTGACGAGGTTAAGCTAATGCCAAAATGTGCTAGGGCGGCCCTAGCATATTTAAATTTAACTAACTCATTATTAATGAAAAAAATAAATAATAAATATAAATGTACATTAATTGTTGAAAAAAAAAATATAAAGGCGAAGGGGACTCTAAAGGAGATGCCAATGAAACGGCGGCAGAAAAAGCATTGAAAAAACTAAGCAAAAATGGTTAGATAAATTATATTATATAAATTTTATAAAAATTTTCATATTTTCCATTTCAGACAAAATTCATTTTGGGCCAATTGCATCATTTGCAATATATAAACTTTTTAAAAATTGGCAAGATGAAGATGATGACGATGAAGACGATGATGATGACAAGCCAACAACATCAGCAGCAGCAGCTGCAAAAATTTTTTAAAAAAAAAATGGTAAATATTAAGTTTAATAAAAATATTTTATTTTGAATATTTTTATATTTGCAGATTGATATTATATTTTACTTTCGGAAGCTGCTTTTTAAAGTCATTAAATGTTCGACAAACAGGAGCCGCGTTTCATTGTCAAGCTCTTTATTAGAAACTTCTATAAAATCGCTGAGTGTTGGAAGAGACTCATATACACACTTTTGAATGGGTTTTGACCTTAATTCGATTTTTTTTATAATCGCTTCTATTTTTTCTTCAACTTTAAATTTATTTACAACTGCACCTTGTAGGCTCAAATTCAGCTCATTCAAATAACAAAAAATATCAGTCAAGTAAGCAACCTTAGCTAACCAGAGAAAATCATTAAAACATTCTTTCAGTTCGAATTGCGTGTCCATTAAAAATAATCTTATTTCGTCACGAAGTTCAAAAAGGCGACTGAGTACTTTCCCACGTGACAACCAACGTACTTCTGTGTGTAATAATAGTTGTTTATGTTGACTCCCCATCTCCTCGCACAAAACTTTGAAAACAGGGGAATTAAGTGGGCGAGCCTTAATGAAATTGACAACTTTAACGACTTCATCCAATATTTTTTTCAAATCTGTTGACATATTTTTAGATGCTAACGATTCCCTGTGTAGGCAGCAATGGTTCCAAACGACTTGAGGTGCTATACCTTTAATAAGAGCAATCAACCCAGTTCTTCTTCCTGATATTGCACGAGCACCGTCAGTGCAAATCCCAACACATTTTGACCACTGGATTCCATTTTCGGTTATAAAATGATTCAATGATGCGGCCCTAGCATATTTAAATTTAACTAACTCATTATTAATGAAAAAAATAAATAATAAATATAAATGTACATTAATTGTTGAAAAAAAAAATATAAAGGCGAAGGGGACTCTAAAGGAGATGCCAATGAAACGGCGGCAGAAAAAGCATTGAAAAAACTAAGCAAAAATGGTTAGATAAATTATATTATATAAATTTTATAAAAATTTTCATATTTTCCATTTCAGACAAAATTCATTTTGGGCCAATTGCATCATTTGCAATATATAAACTTTTTAAAAATTGGCAAGATGAAGATGATGACGATGAAGACGATGATGATGACAAGCCAACAACATCAGCAGCAGCAGCTGCAAAAATTTTTTAAAAAAAAAATGGTAAATATTAAGTTTAATAAAAATATTTTATTTTGAATATTTTTATATTTGTAGATTGATATTATATTTTATTTTCGGAAGCTGCTTTTTAAAGTCATTAAATGTTCGACAAACAGGAGCCGCGTTTCATTGTCAAGCTCTTTATTAGAAACTTCTATAAAATCGCTGAGTGTTGGAAGAGACTCATATACACATTTTTGAATGGGTTTTGACCTTAATTCGATTTTTTTTATAATCGCTTCTATTTTTTCTTCAACTCTAAATTTATTTACAACTGCACCTTGTAGGCTCAAATTCAGCTCATTCAAATAACAAAAAATATCAGTCAAGTAAGCAACCTTAGCTAACCAGAGAAAATCATTAAAACATTCTTTCAGTTCGAATTGCGTGTCCATTAAAAATAATCTTATTTCGTCACGAAGTTCAAAAAGGCGACTGAGTACTTTCCCACGTGACAACCAACGTACTTCTGTGTGTAATAATAGTTGTTTATGTTGACTCCCCATCTCCTCGCACAAAACTTTGAAAACAGGGGAATTAAGTGGGCGAGCCTTAATGAAATTGACAACTTTAACGACTTCATCCAATATTTTTTTCAAATCTGTTGACATATTTTTAGATGCTAACGATTCCCTGTGTAGGCAGCAATGGTTCCAAACGACTTGAGGTGCTATACCTTTAATAAGAGCAATCAACCCAGTTCTTCTTCCTGATATTGCACGAGCACCGTCAGTGCAAATCCCAACACATTTTGACCACTGGATTCCATTTTCGGTTATAAAATGATTCAAAATATTAAATATGACCTTAGCTGTAGTACACGATGGTAGGGAATCACAAAATAACAAATCCTCTTGTATTTTAAATTCAAAATTCATATCTAATAAATGCTAACAAATTAGCATTATTAGAGACATCGGTACTCTCATCTAATTGTAGTGAGTAATATTAACTTTTAAGCACTCTTGAAATTAATTGCTCTTTTATATTGCAGGACATATCTTCAATTCTATTCTTGACCGTATCTTTTGATAAGGAAATCAAATTTAAATCTTTTGCAGCTTTAGCCCCCAACATTGTATTTGATATTGCTTTTGCAGCAGGAAGAATTAGTTGTTCTGTTTTGATATTAAAGAAATCGACAGACTTACTAATGTGCTCGCTATGCATTGTTTCCAAATGACGTCGGAGTTTGGCGGGTTTCATGCATTCATTTGATAAACTTTCGCGACATAACAAACATAAAGGCCTTTCTACATCTTCTTTGCTTACAGTAGTAAATCCAAATGATAAATACTCATCACAGTACTTTCTAGTTTTACGTTTCTTGATGGAGGTTGATGGTCCCTCATCTGAATCGCTTTCACCTACATCTTGTTTGAGTATAGATCCTGTTTTTAGCCAACGATCCATTTTAAGACTCAAATTCTGAATTAAAGTATAACTAGATAGTATAAATAGAGTTGGGTCAAATACTTTTTAAAAGGATTTTATATGATGTATGTAACAGCTGCAGCCAGGAAAATTGAACTCGTAGCTGGGAGAAGTAATCGGAAATTAATCACAACTGAAGACACCACACGTACGTGTATGTAACACACAGCACACAGAAATGAAATAAAAATATATTTCTTAAATTGAAACGCGGAAAAATTGTACTATTCAAAAACTCAAAATTTGAAAATCAACGCGTACTTTGTTTTTTTAGAGTTAGATGCTGGGCATCTTGGGTTTGAACAAAAGTAAATGCACACTTTGTTTTTTAAAAATATAGTATATGCAATCATTTAAAAACTCATGGCCATGTAGAATTTTTTTGTAAATGAATTATTTGAATAAAGCGAACAGTTTGATGATATAAAATTATTGATGTCAAAATTGTTTCGCGGACCCCTGGAATGGCTTCGCGGACCCCCAGGGGTCCGCGGACCACAGTTTAAGAATCGCTGCTATAGAGTAATTAAGTCTGGAGTTCCACAGGGCTCTATCTTGGGTAACCTCTTGTTCTCTATGTTTTTAAATGATATTTTTTCTATTTGTAAATATTCCACAGTACATGCTTACGCCGACGATATACAAATCTACCTTTCTCGACCTATCGAACTTATAGAAGACTTGAACTATAGATTAAACTCTGACTTATCTTCACTGAACCTGCTACTGATTAATCCGTTAAAATCTAAAGTGCTTCCAATAGCACGATTTGAAACAAGGCTTTTAGATATTCCACCTTTGTTTATTGGGAGCACACGATTGGCTTTGTGAACAAAGTAAAAAACCTGGGTTTTATAGTTAATTCCAAACTTACCTGTACAGACCAAATTAATAACACTGTAGGAAAAATATATGGGACCTTACGTTACTTACGCACTTCTGCAGATTTTACCCCTCTTGAAACCAGACGCAGACTTGTTGCGCAATTGATAATGCCCCACATAACATTTTTTGGCATTATTTATAGTAGGCTTGACTCACAATCACAGCATAAAATCCTAGTAGCTTTTAACAATGCAGCTCGATATGTTTAATGTATTTCTAGATTTGAGCATATTTCAGCAAAAAATAAGGTCAAACGATTCACATTGAATGTACACCACGTATCTTTTATATTAAGAGGCATGGCTTAGGTTATAAGACTTTTACTTAGGGTGCCCTTATACAAAAATATTTTTAAAATAGTCTTTTCACAAAGACCACTAAATCGATTCACATAGAATTTACACCAGGTGTCTTATATATGATATTAGGGTGCATATTTAGGGTGACCCTCACACAAAAATATTTTAAAAATAGCATTTTCACAAAGGTTTCATAATTATTTCTTAAATGTTTCTAATGTTCTAAAGAAGGTTTTTGAAAAGTTTGGTTTAGGAAAATGGGCAGTGACACACCCTCCAAAATCAAATTAATCATATCTCATCAAGTACTGGACGCAGATGAATGGGACTTGACATAAAAAGTCCTGATAAAATAAGTTTCACTGGAAAAATGGGTTGTTTTGCTTATACATTCCGTCGCATGAGTTCATATGACATCCGGAACAATAACCGGAAAGGGCAGAACAACGTCTGCCGGTACAGCTAGTATATATATATATTAAAACTTTTCCATACTCATTCAAACTTGTGTATTTTATTTTTAATTTAGTTAAATTCTTGCTCTTAAATATTGTCTTATTATTAATTTATTCATTCATACTATTTTTATTTTATATGTTAGCATAAGATATGTTTTTGTTAATTTAACCTCTCATTGAAGTACTATAAAAGACTACGTCTTGCTGTATAACTTTAAATGAAATAAATTCAAATACAAAAAAATCCTAACATCTGTTAGATATAAGTAAAACAAATATTATAAGTATGATAAATTATTGTTAGTTCCTCAATGTGGAAGATCCAATAAAACACATATTATGAAAAAAAAAAAAAAAAAGTTTCTATGAGTGAAACACAGTCTATATTGCCACGAATGAGATCATATCCATACATTAGAGACATAATTTTTCGTTTATTTTCAAGAGACTTAAAAAATTTTTCAGCTAACAACGCGCCCTATAACAGGGTATTGGGTCAGTAAAATTAAGAGACCTTAACGCAAATTTAACAAATTTCTTCTGAATTCGTTTTAAACGTAACGAATTAACAGCATAGTAAGGATTCCAAATGAAAACCACATATTCCAGTCTGGACCTAACAAACGAAGGAAATAATACACCCATCCCTCGATTTGACGAAACTTCGTCATATTATTTATGTCCACGTGTTTTTAACTGAAAAAAATTTCTTATACGTGTTTTTAGCTGAAAAAAAAATTTTGTCAAATAAAATTTTGAAACCGCGTTATTTTAAAACCGCGCAAAAGAAGTACCGCGTAAATCGAGGGATGGGTGTACTTTTAATGTATACGGGTCGGTACCCAGTCATAACCCCAATGGTCATAATCCCCAAAATGATTTTGGGCATTATGTCCGTTTTTTTTTCGGTCATAACCCCCATTTTTTTTTTGGGACTATGACCACTTGTTAGAACGGACATAATCCCCAAAAACATGAGGACATAAGGCCAAATAATTTTGGGTGCTTATAACTAAATGAATGAATTTTCAAAAAAAAATTTTGCATAATATACTAACTTCTATTTAGAATTACTGTGGGTAGCAATGCTGGTGTTGGATATTATAGATTGATCCGCGGCCGAAGGCCACCGCGAAGCCGGTGTCGGATTTTTGGGAGTTTTAAATCCTGAGCTGCGGCCGTAGGCCGCCCACTTACCCTAACTTTTATGTAGAAGCGTTGTTGGACATATTCGTCGATGTAATCCTTGGCCGAAGGCCGCCCACTCCTCTAAATATAAAATTCCTCTTGTATTTTTAAGCAAAACGAAAGTGGTCATAACACCCATGGGTGTTATGTCCATCCTTATGAGTGGTCATAATCCCCAAAATTTTTTTGGGGACTATGACCGTTTTTTAGGTGGACATAAGGCCCAAAATTTTTTGGGCATTATGACCATTGGGGTTATGACATGGCACCATACGGGTCAGCGAAATCAAAACTATAACTTTTTAAAAATCATAGTAAGGCGTATGCTTTAGGAATAATGAAATTTAATTGATCATTAAAGGTAAAACTACAATCAAAGAAAACACCCAGATCACAAATTTTCTTGACAGAATTTAGAAGAACCCCATTAATGTGGTAAGTTGAAAAAACCAGATTATTGGACTTTAAGAATGAAATAAAATAGCATTTTTGAATATTTAAATTCAGACGGTTTCGTTCAAACCAATCAAGAGCGCTATCTTAATCACTATGTAAAAGACATACATCAGAACTAAAGCGAATGACCTTGAGAAAAGCAAGTACAAATGTCATTTATATATAAGATGAAAAATAAGGGGCCCAGGATGCTACCCTGAGGCACTGCAAAACTGGCAATAAAAGTTCTCGACTTAACGCCATTCATTTCCACAAATGATTCCCTATTCCTCAAGTACGATTTGATCCAGTTAAGAAAACTGGAGTGAAAACCCATTTTAGACAGTTTTGCTAGTAAATTCTTATGAGAGACTTTATCAAATGCTTAGGATATGTCCGTGTAAATTGTGTCAACCTGAAACCCTTTTTCAAAGGCTGAAATACAATTGACAGTTGAGTGACCCGCAACAAAACCATGTTGAAAAGGAGTGATGAACTGTTTAACTGCAAAAACGGAAATATCCAACAAGATTTTCGAAAAGCTTAGAGAAAGTAGAAAGTTTAGAAATGGGCCTATAGTTGCATACATTTTTTGAACCACTTTTGAAAATGGGAGTAATGGAAGCCATTTTCCATTTTTCAATGAAAACACCAATTTTCAATAACATATTCAAAACAAATGCTATGGGCACAATAAGAGAGGGACATTTTTTCAAAAACCAAGGACGTAAGCCATCAATGTCTGTCTTAGTAGAGTTTTTAAGACTTAAAATACCATTTAAGACATCGTCTTCAGATAAGGATAAAGCTCCAAAAACAGTAGACGACTCAATATTGCTAACGATAAGAGAAACATTACAATCAAAATCCGGTTCAAAGTTAGATTTGAAGAAGTCAGCAAACAAATTCACTGAATTCTCAACACAAGAAGAATTACCCCAGAAAATCTAGGACGGAACATCTGCAACACTTTTCTTTGACTTAACAAACTGCCAAAAAGATTTCGGACTATCTCTAATATTTGAATCAATTCGTAGAATATATTTTTTATGTAAAAATTTGCCTATAACATTAAATTCCTTTGAAAATTGTTCATATTTAGCCTTATACTCAAAATTTTTCGTGGCAATATAGAGTTTTGCAAACTTATTCCTCAAATTTTTAAGCTTTTTTAAACCTTTAGTATACCACGGAAGTTTGTGGATTTTTTTAGCAGTATATGGGATATTATTTTTACAGGTTGAATGAACTTTATCCAAAAAGATATTGAAACAAGCCGAAACATCATTATTGTCAAATAACATTTTCCAATCATATAAATCAAACATATTATTCAACAGCTCAAAATTGCATGAATTAAAAATTGACCTAGGGTTTTCTTTAAAATAACTAATAGGAATCTTCAAAAATTCATACAACTTAATTTCTAAAATCAAAGGTATGTGATGCATACCTGGCGGCGATAGCGGAAATAAACATTCCGTCAAATCAAAATATTAAGTCAAGAGTTCTATCAAGATTATTTTTGAAAGAATTAATTTGAGCTTATACAATACTTATAAAGGAATCAATTAACTAAATTTCATGTTCAAAATTGACATTTGAAGGTGTCAGGAATATATCATTTGACAAATAAGTCCAACAAACTGCATTTAGGTTAAAATCACCATGGACACAAAGATGCGTATTATCTTTGCTACCAACATTAAGATTAATAATATTACCAACATGAGCATGGTATAATTTAAAAAAGGTATTAGGCGGAATATAAGAAGTGCAAACTAATAACGAACCCGAATCACCATGAATGGAAATGCAAATCCGGTCAATCAGGGAATCCATGTTTTGAAGCTTGATAACCAATGAGCGTAGACTACGTTTAACCGCAACCAGTACGCCACCACCTCTTTAGCAGCCGTACTTAGTAACATCCCTATCTTTACGATAGACAGCAAAAAATTTATCATCAAAAAGTTCATTATCCGAAAAATCAGGATTTAACCATGATTCACCAAAACAAATACATCATAATCGAGCTGTGAAGACATTCGATAGACAGCATTGCTCTTCGTATGCATGCCAGACATATTTTGGAAATATGTCTTAAGTGAACTAAAAGATATTGAGGCAGGAACCAAAGAGGATAAATAATATAAAGAGATCCCATGGATGTGTCTAAACAAAAATGTTGCATAAAATCATGTGTAATTTTCATTTTGTATATAGACTTCAATAGATTCAATTCTCTCGTTTCATCAACACTGAAATAGGGGAAGTACGAACTCGTTCGCCTTTATTTTCTTACGTTTGGATTTCGTATTTTTTATACGCTGTTTCGCTGTTTGTTTTGATTTCTCGCTTTTATTTTCGATCGTTTGTTTTTTGTATTATTTATATGCTGTTTCGCTATTTGTTTTCATTTCGTATGCTGCATAATAATTTAATTTTATGGTTATCAATGCAATTCATATTGATAATTTGTATTTTATTTAATTTTATATGTACCTACTTCATATTGAAAATTTGTATTTAATTAATAGAATTGAAATAATAAAAATATAATATAAAAAAAATTTTAATTTAATTTAAAAAAAAACAATGCGTGAAATGGGATTCGAACATCTATCAACGGTGTGCAAGGCAAGTGCATAAGCCACCAGGATACGGTGCTAGTAATGAATTGCTCGTCTATTTTACATATGTACATATGTTCGAGTAGGTATGTAAAATTAATCTGCTTTTTATTCTTATATAATCTAATACCGTTAGATTTTCAGGGTTATTAAAAGAATTTACCAATATTTTCAATAACAGAAAGGAACATTTTAATCCTTAATACCAAATGCTATCTTTTAGTCCTTGATTTTGAGAAGAAATAATTTTAATTGAAAGGGTTAAGGACTTTTCATGTACCAAGGCACTTTTTCATATTATAATTTAGTATTAATGTATTGTATAAGTGCAGTTATCGTGATCGGTAGTGTTTTTTGCAGTTTGCAATATTTTTTGAGAAAATTCAAAGTGTTTGATTTATATTTCATAATTATTTAAACTTTTTACTGAGGAATCTTTATATAAAGGTAAGTTTAGTTAAAAACTTAAATGGGTGTTCCAGTTTTGTTTAAATAAAGTTAAGTGAAAAAACAAAAAATTTAATAAAACAAAAAAACGAAATTTGCATACAGTGCGTAATCAATATTACTTATTTTGGTAGTGCAGAACTAGTTTGGTTTACAATTCTTTCTGCTCAAAAATAGTTGATCACGTTAGGCATGCGTAGCTTATGTAGGATAAAGCTTAAGCGTTGGTAACGTTGCGCTACAAGTGCCCATGATTGGTGTAAGTATTTAAATTTTGTTTGTAAAAAAAACGCTTGGAAATTAGACAACATTTGGAAACTAGAATTGGCCAAAACTTTTTTTTTCTAACTTTCGAGCTTTGCCTGTAATATGAAGAATAGTGATTCTTATAGGAAATCGACTGTTATTTTCAATTATGAAAGTTTATACGATTTTCCAATGAACTTAATGTGGGCACCCATCATTTCTTTAGAAGTATAATTTTATTGTATTTAAATTTTATAGTAAATAGAACTAGCTATAATGGACCGTAAGTGCATTGTCGGATGCATAGTCCCCGAAACCACAGATATCCATACATATCAATTTCCCCAGCAATATTCTGAGATGTTTCAGAAATGGATTGAAAATCGAAGACTTTCTCAATCCAAAGTCAAATACAATTCGAGGATCTGCAGCCGGCATTTTGACCCGTCGTGCGTAGGCAATACGCGCTTATTAAAGGGAGCTATTCCAACCTTGAACTTAGGTAATTTATTAAGAATGCAATTAGGCTTTTTAAAATCTAGGTATTATATTTTTATATATGTACATACATAATACCCATATTACACTAGTTCACACAAAAAATAATTTGGTTTCGCACATACTTTTTTATCTATTTTGGCGCGCAGATTCCAAAAATTCTTACCATTTTTTTTTCGTAAGAATCGTTTTTGTGATATCCCAAAGATATATCAAAGTTCAAAAAAAGCAGTTTTTTGGTCTTTTTTAAGTAACAAAATTTCAATTACTCTGTTTAAATCCAAAAAGCTTTATTTATTTTACTGAGAGCTTTTATGTTCAATAGGTTTTCAAAGTTATTTTGTTGAAAACATAAGATTTTTGACTTTATAAAGTGTCATTTCGATAGAAAATTTTATTTCCTACAAAAAATCTGATAATCAGTATGTACCCAAAATGTATAGTTTTTGGGCTATAAATAAAAAAGGGAAAAATATGCACCGTTCTCAAAAGTCCATGATTAAATTTAATAAAACTTACAATTGAAAATATAAGACAACAAAATATCTTTAACGAATTAATTAATTTTTTTAATTACAAGGTCAATGGCCAATGAAAATTAACCATTTCCATTGATTTTAGAACAGCTCTCTCTCTTTTTTACAATCAAGCAATTGAAATTTAGTGACTTTTAAAAAAGACCAAAAAAGTCACTTTTTTGGACTTTGATCGCTTGTAACTCCATCAAATCTTATTCGATTCACTCAAACGATATATCATTAGAAAAACAATAAAAATATGTTTGGAATGGTGTACATTGTTTGAGTCGGAAAAAATTTTACGGAGATATGCGCAAATAAATGAAAAAAGTACAAAAAACGGGTTTTTTTTAGAGATATTTCGAAAAAATGGTGGCATTTTTGGAATCTACGCCCCAAAATACATCGTAAAAATTTTATGAGAAGTTATATTTCGAGATGAATCCCAATTTTGTAAACTAGTGTTATTATTATACATACACTTGACATACAACTGTTTTATTGAATAGGTCACTCTGATGAAAATATAAATATTCCTGCAATCACTTCAGGAGAAAGATTTAGGAAATGCTCTGTATCTATTAGCAAGAGCACTTCTATTGACTTTGTGCTCCATAAATTTCCTGGTGACCCATTAAGAAAAAGAAGTTGGCTTGAGCCGTGTGGTTTGCAAGACAGCAACGAGTTGTTTATTTGCAACAACCACTTTGACCCATCTCATGTCAACTACAGCACAAAATAGCTGACGAGTAAGGCATTCCCTGAGCTGCAAATGCAGGAACAGCGCAGTGCATTTGATGACAATGCAGTTGGTCAGGAATTACATGAGCGCAAATCGCAGTCTTGCGAGAATTGCGAAAAACAAAACAATGTAGCATGCGCGAAACTCAGCTGGTCGAAGACCGGGTAAAAAACCAGGGATTGCAAGATCAAATTGCAATTTTGCAAGGGAAGCTCGAAGCCTTGGAAAGTGAGATTGGGGATATGAAGGAGAAAAGCTATTCATGCCATATAACGCCAACAGAGGATGCAAGCCCTTCGGCAATTGATTTTGCGAAAATAATAACGAGTGAAAAGCGGAGCATCTACTCGGATGTCCAAAGAGAAATATCTCAAGTAATACACCTGCAGTCCTCACGAGCGTATAGATTCATGAGGGAACAGCTCAAATTTCATCTCCCTAGTGTCTCTTCCCTTCATAGATGGTGACCAGTAAAGACTATTTCTCCAACAATGGAGAAAATATTCAAGGGCATGGCGGCGAAAATGAATACTGAGGCAAAGTATTGCGTGCTCCTCTTTGATGAACTCGTCATCCGCAAGAGTTTAGATTACGACGCATCAGAGGATCTGATCAAAGGGTTCACGGACTGCGGTGGAGCGACGCGCACGGCATGTATTGCTGACACTTGCCTAGTGTTTATGTTGAAGGGAGCGGTTTATAGCTGGAAGATGGTTCACAGCATTTATTTAATGAAAAATGGCATTGGTACAGCAATGCTTAAAAATAATTGTTCGATAAAATGCGCGTTATGTTAAGCACCCAGGTACGCAGTAATGCATTTTTTGTAGCCGTTAAGTTTTGTTTGGAGAACGATCTCTTGGTCAATCCCCGAAACATTGCGAACGCTGCTGCAACAATGTTTTATTTAAAGAAGTTAAATGAAGGCTTCGATTATTGCGACAGCAAAAGTTTAAATGACAAAAACTTGAACAAACGACCGGTTACTAAAACTTGCAACAAAATAAGCAAAATTGAGGAATTCCGAGACTATCTGTCAGAGTTATCATTGCAGACAGAAGACAGTCGAATAATGTATGCATAAGTGGTTATGTTTTTACCCTAAACTCCATGATATGCTATGTAAATGATATGTTTGAGAACCCAAATATATCATTCGTCATGCTTGGAAGACTAAATCAAGACTCTCATGAAAACTATTTTTCAATACTGAGGAGACAGGAATTCTACGAATCCATCGTCAAAAGAAATTGAAAATCTTACAGCTAGATTAATGTCGATGAAATTGCTTATGCAAAACTATCAAGGTCACGGTACAAATTGTGAGAATGACGAGGCAGATTTGATGCTAGAGTGGGTCTACACCTTCGAAACAGAATCCTCTGCGGAACTTTTACAAAATGATTCGTCCCAATCGAAAGATTGCGCAATACCATTTTGTGAAGTTTCCGCAGAAGAAGAAACACCCAGTACTATTCCGCTAACAGAAGTGGAAAAAGGTGTCGCGCGGTATGCCGTGGGATATTCGTTGAGAGCCAAGTTAACGAAACGAATTAAATGTTTTTCGTGTTTAGCAAACCTTCGGAAATTGGATGGCTTGTTATTGGATTCCGAAGGTTTCATTAATATGAAGAACAATATCGACAAACGTCTCTGTCTGTGAAAAACATATATCAATTTATAAACGCATGTTTGACAACATGTGTCATGAAAGATGTGTCAAGGAAAGGATTATGAATGCATGTATCGCACAAACTAATATGGATGATCCAAGTTGGTTTGACAGGTCCAATCCATGTTATGAACATCGGTGCGTCATCTTGAATCACTTGATTTCGGTATTGCTGTACCGAAATTCAAGATGGTTGTTAGAGAAGAAGAAGGCCGAAATCGCTGAATTGAAACGCAATAAAAGTAAACTAAAACACGATAAAAAAATGAAAAGGCTTTAAAGCCTTTTTATTCTTTTAGCGCTGTTCAGTACTTTATGCAGAACTAAAAACGCTACACAAATGAAAATCTTCATTTTTTAACGTTAGTCTGTGTATATTATGAACATGGACGGAACTGTTCGATTGTCACTTAGCTTTGATTCTTTTGGTGCATTGACTTATCTTTTCAATTTTTACGAACTCGGTACTTATAGTACGTATGCATGTACATTTTCACATTTTCATAGGCATTTTTTGCATTGATGTTCGAGTTTAAATTTTTTTGCTCGAAAAGTTTTTATTTTAACATAACTGTCACCTTAAAAAATGACTTGCATTTAGTTTATCTGTTTACTTAAAAAGTATAAAAAATCATTGTTTGGTTATTTTCATGTCAATATAGCATGTTAGGGATTTTATTTGGTAAAATAAATCATGAACGCTACTATTCTTTGTTTTTGTTTGACTCTAACTAAATTATGTTTACTTGTCCAAGTCCGAAACTTTGACGTATTGAGTTTTCGTCATTTTCATTTACTGCTACCACTTTGTCGTTGCCTGATTTGTACAGCTTTTGGCTGCCTGTTCGTCAAACGTTTCGTATAGTAATATCGAACATTCGGAGATATGTTTTTCTGGTTCCGTCAACTTTCGTAGTCTGTATATTTTTGTGGTTTTTGTCTGCTTCTATCAGGACTTGCCAACCCAATTCCTATCTGTAGTAACTTGTTTCAAGTTTTTCCCAAATGACTGTGGTCACATAAAATATAAATTTTATGTCGGTTTTCGTTACCCATTTTGGATCAGCCTGTGTTACTGCACCCGTTTTTCGTTTATTTATAATACTTTTGAATGAATTGGTACTTTTGCTGTGATCGCTGTCCGCAGATTTTTGGCAAGACCCACAAACTCACTCGTTATGTTACATTACCGCTCTGAAAAAGAATGCATCGCATCTTTTTCCAAACGCAACATTGAGCTGGAAGGTAATTTCTACCAATGTTTGACAATTAATTGCATTTTAACTGATAAAAAAAATTGATTTGCTACATAAAGAATTTTTAAGCAGTTCTTCAATACATTTTTCGCAAAAGTCAACGTTGTGCTGGAAGGTAATTTCCACCAATGCTTGACTTTATCTAACATCAAAGTCGTTTTCCGTAAGCCAAAAACAAAAAAATATTATTTTCCTTTGCATCATATTGTTATGTATTTTCAGATAAATGACTTGCACCAATAAGAATAGCATTTTTAAATGCTACCAAGAATTTTTCATAATTCATAACATTTTTCGCAAAAGTCAACGTTGCGCTGGAAGGAATTTCCACCAATACTTGACTTTTCTAACATCAAAGTCGTTGGTCGTAAGTTACAAAAAAATATAATTTTTCCATTGTAGGTATAAAACATGACAATGTATTTTCAGATCAATAGCTGATTGCACATAATTTTTTTAATTGCTTCTGTCGTCGGCCAAGAAATGAATTTTTATCATGCTTCACATTGAGCGGAAAGACATTTCCACCAATAAATAAAATTCTTCAAAATTCGACTCATCCGTAAGCTAAAAAAATAAAAAAAAAATGCATCTAATAATGCTATGAATTTTCAGATCAATTAATTATTTTGATCGCATTTTAAGACTACTTTTTTAGTGAAATGCTTGTCTAAATGGCCGAACAAACTTTATTCAAACACCTGTCATTGTTCTCAAGTCACTGTAAAAATTTATTTTTTTAATTTCTAAATTTGTATATTTACAGCTGAACCTTTGTGCCTATATACCTATTAATAATTTTATTAATAAGGTGCAGCAACAGACTAAAAATTGTCCTTGATCAACTCCATGAAATATGGAACTCAAACACAATTTGCCAATCACCACAATTCAATAAAATTTGCTCTGAATTTTCGGATTTATTTATCATTTTAATAATAATTCCATGAAAAATGGATATTTAAACAATGTATGTATTTACAAAATTGCTATCAATTAATAAAATTTATTTTGAATTTTTGAAATTCTCTATAATTTTAATAAGTTATTATATCATTTCAAGTTCAATATTTATATTATTGCCGAATTTAAAAAATGACTTCGCATGTAACGAAGCTTTTCATTAGTTGTGGCAATCTCAAAATAAGGGATGATTTTCCATTCACTCAGAAAAAGAAAAAAGACCAGCAAAAACAAAACAAGCGCATACGTTGTACTGTATATAGAATATGTATATACATCCGGTGTCGGTGGCCTGTCGCGAGTTTATACATTTTTCCTCAGCCGCAAATCCTCTAAGCGTAATCGATACGATTATGATACGATTACGATACGATTACGATACGATTACGATACGATTACGATACATATAATATGTATATACATCTGGTGTCGGTGTCGGTGGCCTGTCGCGAATTTATACATTTTTCCTCAGCCGCAAATCCTTTACGCATATATATTGTATATGATATATATAGAAAAGAGAGCGAGAGAGAGCGAAGTCGCACATATATGTACTGTATATAGAATATGTATATACATCCGGTGTCGGTGTCGGTGGCCTGTCGCGAGTTTATACATTTTTCCTCAGCCGCAAATCCTCTAAGCGTAATCGATACGATTACGATACGATTACGCATCCGGTGTTGGTGGCCTGTCGCGAGTTTATACATTTTTCCTCAGCCTCAAATGCTTTCTTACGGAGGTGCACAACGTGCCTAAAGAAGTTTTCACTTCAAAAAAATTAAACTAAAGAAAGCCAACAAAAATAAAAAACCATAAATAATTCGATAGAAAACATCGTTTCAATGATAGTTAGTATTGTTGCCAAATTTCGTTTTCATGCCAAATGCAATTTCAACAAAAGGTTTAGCACCGTATCCTAGTGGCTTATGCACTTGCCTTGCACACCGTTGATAGATGTTCGAATCCCATTTCACGCATTGTTTTTTTTTAAATTAAATTAAATTTTTTTTTATATTATATTTTTATTATTTCAATTCTATTAATTAAATACAAATTTTCAATATGAAGTAGGTACATATAAAATTAAATAAAATACAAATTATCAATATGAATTGCATTGATAACCACAAAATTAAATTTCTATGCAGCATACGAAATGAAAACAAATAGCGAAACATCATATAAATAATACAAAAAACAAACGATCGAAAATAAAAGCGAGAAATCAAAACAAACAGCGAAACAGCGTATAAAAAATACGAAACCCAAACGTAAGAAAATAAAGGTGAACGAGTTCGTACTTCCCCTATTTCAGTGTTGAAACGAGAGAATTGAATCTATTGAGGTCTATATACAAAATGAAAATTACACATGATTTTATGCAACATTTTTGTTTAGACACATCCATGGGATCTCTTTATATTATTTATCCTCTTTCCAGGAACCATCATTTTCGCTTGACAGCAACCAGCATTTGTTATGTTTGGACAGCAACTTGCCCCATTTTTTGGAAAGGGCGGACTTTGATGTCACGTGGCCAAAGCGCAGGCTTAACCCTCTGCAACTGATGTGGTAGTCTGGCAGACACCACAAAACAAAACTTTGTGCATTCTGCCGCTCTGGCACCAAATTGAATAAAGCATAATATTATAATATTTTTTTATTAGAGTAATCAACAAAATATTAGTGCTAAGGATTTATTTGCAGATTTAAGGAACTTTTTTTTCGGTGTAAAATTTATTAAAAAAAAACGAAAAAATGTAGTTATGCAAACGTACTCTTAAATTTTTCTAATTTTACTCAGAAGAAAAAAGATTTAATTTGCTTTATAAAGTGAAAATTCAATGTAAAAAAAAAGTGTATCTACTATTTTTCATTCTGCTCACAGGATTTGTGGAAATGTATGCCAGAAAAAAAAGAAAAAGAAGAGAAACGGTTAGGCAGCTTCAATTCTGCCGGTAGTCGCAAAAGTGTTCAAACTGTCACTAGCCCACCTGTCATACTGACCGACAAAACTGAAGTGCCGCCACCAAAATTTCGAAAAATTGTATAGAAGTAAGAGAGAAAAAGGAAAAGAGCAGAATCCAGGATCCGAAATGAAATTACTTGTGGGTCGCAAATGGGCTTTGGTCTGACAACACTGGACCATGACCCACAAACGCATTTCCCTCTTCACCCTTCATTGCGTTTTCTTTCGGTTGCGTCAGGATTCTCCACCATCGGTTACCGTTGCTACGCTGGCATAGCTCAGTGGCTTTCCGGGACATACGGCAACCTCTGGTTTCGTAAAACGACGCAAGCGAAAGCTAGAGAAAAGAAATGGTACATGGAGAAAAGAAATGGCACAATTATACAAGGTAGAGTTATCTTGTGAAACTCAATTAATACGACCGCGAAAATGCATATCGCATTTGTCAGAAATAGACACAACAAAAACAAACGAAAAATTCTGACAAGCGCATGTTTTTTTTAGTTATGAAAAGGAAATACTCACTAAATAGAGGAGTTCACATGATCCTTCATTGATGTTTGTCAAGCCATCTTGGACAACATGCAGGATTGTGTGAACAGCCCTAATTAAATAGACTTGAATTGTGAAGACATGAAACAAAGACAAAAACGAAACTGTTTTGATAATTATTTTAGATATAAAAATAAAGAAGAGCTGTCACTTATGATTGCTACTACCACAACAATTGCATCAGGAAAGAGCTAGAAAAAGAAGAAATGTAAACCAGACATTTTTCAAGTGCCTGAATGTTGGGCGCCAAAATATAACGAACAGGTCTGTGTGAACGCGGCACGCTTACGTCGAAGTGCTGAGCTCGTCGGAAAATGGCAGGTTCGTTTCGTTCACGAGTTGCTATATTTATAGAATCCGCGTGCCTTTATTTTACTAATCACAACCGATTAAGAAAACATTTAAGATGTCAAAATAAGATATTAAGAAAATCTGACAGAAAGGAGAAAAAAGAAGACCTACATTTTCGAAGCATTATTTTTTTATTTCGAAATAATTTCACGAGGTGCTTTTAAAAGTGCATCCAGGCGGTCCACTTAATGACCTTGAGGTCGTCCGAACGCATATTCTTCGCCTACAAGTTTATGAAATATGCCCTAAACCGTTCTCCGTTCCTTACTGCACCTTAGCTGCAACACTAAAACCTATTCCATTGTTAATTGAAAAGACATTCACAATTTACTATAATACATAAACATAATTTATTTTTATTTAAATATTTTCAAATTAGATACACACGAAATTACTTACTGAGTCTTATTTAAATGTATTTCAAAATTTCAAATTTCCTCAAAAATTAAATTTGTTTTTTTTTCTTTTTTTGATTAAATTAAATTTTATTTATTTTTTTTTTTATTAAACTAATTTTTCATTTAATTTTTCCTTCAATGAGTTAAATTTTCGATTTTTAAATTTAAATTACTGCTGTTATTTTTTTTTTATTATCATTTAAACATCGCATAATATTTCACTATTATCATTCTGTATTTTTTCAAATTTAAATGCTGCTTAAATTTAAATTACATATGAGCTTTAATTTACGTTTTTGTATAAGGTATGTACATTTAAATTTAATACTCTTAAATTTAAAATACATTATCTTATTCAAATTTATATTCTTTTCTTTTTTTTTTAGATGAACAAAAAAAATTAACACAAACTCAATTGTATATGAGGTACGTATAAATGAAACATAAAGTAATTAGCAGGTAAGTATATATAGGTCTAACGCATGGTTTAATGATAATTAATATAATTAAACCATGGGTCTAACTGTAAGTGTATAAGAATTAAGGTGAGCACAGGTAAGTCTTATGGTAAGTATATATATTAAGGTAGGTATTAAAGGGCTGCAAATGACATCAACATTGTTATGACTCTAATTCAATTGACTGATCGAGTGTTGTCATTGCTTTTGCAGCATCAAACGAATAAAGTCTTGATGCTCTCGCATACCCGACAAAAACGAACAACAATACTTTATGTCAATGAAACGAAGAACAACACAATAGTAAAGAGCATTGTCAATATTGTGATTCTTAAATTCCGTTGAGACAATATTGAGCAACAAGAAAGTACATATAAAGAAGAGTAATAATACATTTATGTGTGTATGCTTTTTTATGAACAGTGTCACAGTTAAAAATCGATTAGGGCTGCAGGGGACATCTTTTGAAATGATTCTATGTGGGTGTTATTAGAAACATGAGGGTGTAGAGCCTCAATGGAAAAACTTTGATATGTTATGCAAAGTTTAATACCAGGAAAATTGCACTAAAAATAAATTGGAAATAATTATGAAAAATGGAGGATTAAGAAAATAAGGAACCATTTGACAAGGTATTTTGAATTTATTTAATTACTGAAATTAATATACAAATTAAAGAATACAAAAAAAAATTATTCATATCAAAATAACAACACATGTTCATGGAGATACTGCAACTTGGATATGATTACTAACATAAGTGCTTTTTTCGTATTCTAATTTTGAAAATTTTGTACATAAAATTCATACAAAGTAACAAAAATTTCTAGAAAGGTTTTAATCTCAAAGGCACCTGATGGTAAGACTGTACCGTTCTATATCACACTTTCTTATTAAATTGCCCCGCATTCTTAAACTTATGATGCAAACAATATGTGCATATTTCGCTGTTCAGCTAGAAGCCAATAAAAACGAATTCACTAGTGTTCTTGCTATTGCTATGTCTGCTTTTATATTGCTGTTTATTGTCATATGCTGTGGTTGCCTCTGTCGTTAGCGATCAAGAGAAGATCGTGTCGTGTCGAAAAGCAATCGGGTTTTCTGCACGAACCGACTTATTCACTGCAAGCTATGTTACGACAATACTCAATACAGAAAAAGTAAGTACGATAAGCAATACTGTGAAATATTGTTTAGCATAGAATAGAATGTCTTCTGCAGCGCTTTAGTAGGTATACATTTTTTTTAAATTTATTTTAATTTTTTTGGAATTTATTTTTTTTATTCTTTTCATTTCCTTATTTTTCTTTCTTAGGTTACTCCTATTTCTATTTTTCCTTATTTACTGTTTAAGATTTATTTATATAGTTGAAGCTTGCCTTTTATCTTTATATTCCTACAGAGTATGGCGCCAGAAATCCCTACAGGGTATTTCCAAAGGGTACGTATTTCTACGTCATTGTTTTTGTTAATTTTTGAGAAAAAACAGTACGACAAACAGTCATAAATTCAAAAATTTTTCTGAATTCTGACACAAAACGTACATATGTAAATAAAACTTTTTACGGCTTAAGTTTACTTTTCACTAACAAATAGATATTCACAAAAAAAAAATCTACTTAATTTAAAGTTTCTTATCTTTAACAAACTTTAATTTCAAAAAAAATTTCACTTTTACAACAGTAAAAGATTTCAAAATTTAACTATTATTTTATTTCTTCTTTTATCTACTGATGACTATGGACCTTAATTTTTCAGCCTACACAATTTCATTTCAACTTACCTTTTTTTACGGTTCCGATTTCCACTTTTCTTTCAGCTGCTGCTGCTCCCTTGGTGATCAGGAACGTTGTGCTGCGCTATCAGTGGATACACTGGTCCGGTATCGCTGCTTTTATGTTTTGTTAATGATTTTTCTTTTAGGTTGCTTTATTTTTGCGTAATTTTACTTTAATATTTATCCTTTATTTTTAGCTTTATTATCTCTTTTAGTTGCAAAAAATTGCATTAAAAATTTTTTATTCATTTAGAACAGGGGTGGCTAACCCACGGCCCGCATTAAACATTTTTCCGTCCCGAGAGATTCATCACACTTTTACAAAATATATTTAAATAAATATATTTATTTTGTAATGGCCAAAGTAGTGAAAAGCAATGTATTAAAAAAATAAAATATTGTGAATATACATATGTATATATTCAAAAATTCACTGTCGAAAGTAGCTGCGTTCCAGTACAATAATGCATTACTACAAATTGCAGGTTTTTGCAGGATTTAGCCCAAAAAGCGTTCCTGTACTCGAAAAACCGGTAAGTCAGAACTGAAATGAGAGAGCAATTTATGTTCTCTCTTTATAAAAAGTTACAAGACTTAGCCCGAAGAACTTTTGCGTGTATGCTCACTTTTCTGCTTTGGGTTTAGTTTTTTGTATGTGAAGAAAAGTGGCTTGATTTCTTCAAAGTTTCACAACTATGTTACCAAAACAGTGATTTTGTAAGCGAAAATCGTTAAAATAAAGGATATTTTTGATGCTCAAAGGTCACCGGCGGCTGTTGAAAATATCTAAAATTATTCAAATGTCGAAGTCTTCTGTGATAAACATCGCTAAAAATGTGAATATATCTGCTGTGGTTTTAAATGTTCCCCCAAATAATCGTCAAAAGTGTCCAAGAAAAACAAAAATAACCCCAAGAACTGACCGAAGAATTGTACAGAAATCCATAATCGAGCGAAGTGCACCACCACAATCAGTACTGAACGACCTCAACGAAGCTGAGCTGGACATATCGCTCAATGCATTGCAGCGCCGATTTAAAGAAAATGACTTTATATACCGACGTTCAGTAAAAAAGCCAAAACTTACAAATGCTATGTGCAGACGGAGGCTGTATTGGGCTCAGCTTCCTCGTAATACTCCCAACGAGTACTGGAACAAAGTGACTTACTTTAATTCAGTTAAATTCAGTGAACTCAACTATGTTTCTATTAATTTAAAGGCAAGTTTTAGCGATGAATGCCGGCTGGGAGCAGTATCTCAAAGGTTCAGAGGTAGTTGGCAGAAGGCGTCAAGAGATGGAGCACCTTGCCATCCAGAGCCAGGATGAACATCGTGTATTCTTTGCCTTTGTCGGGCGATTTGGCGGACATAAATTCAATTGAGAATTGCTGGTCTTATTTAATATCTCAAGTCTACAGACGTAGAATTAACACCGTAGGTAAATTAAGAGAGAACATTCACGTCGTTTGGAACAATTGATTCATCTTTAAAAGAAATTATAGTCAAGTATATTGGAAGTATGCCGAGTAGAATTAATAAAGTCCTAAAATTTAGAAGTGGAAACAAAATATATTAAATTCTTCTAAACATAACTCTTTAAAAATATCCAGAATACATGTTTCAATAATTAAAAGAAGAAAAGAATTCCACGGTACTTATTTGATTTGAGAAAAATTTTAAATTTATAATATTTTTTATCGGTCATAATTCAATGGGATACTGTATGTTAACATGTAAGAATAACAGGAAAAACAAAAAAAAAATTCTATAATATAATTTGGGTTGGGAACCCCTGGTTTAGAAGATACAGATTTTTGACCACCAAATGCCAAAAAAACCCGCTTTTTCTCCCACTGTGCGTCGCAACAATTTAATAAGTAAAGGTGATAGCTCCCTGCTTATTTGTTATCCATTGGAAAACCTACGCCGATTGTTCAAACGGCTGTAAAGCGAGTTCTAGCTGTTGAAACAGTTGTTGATGAAAGTTCAAAACTAAAATCGCACAGGTTGATA
The DNA here is from genome assembly GCA_963662105.1 of Meiosimyza platycephala. Lineage (NCBI taxonomy): Eukaryota > Metazoa > Arthropoda > Insecta > Diptera > Lauxaniidae > Meiosimyza > Meiosimyza platycephala. The sequence goes on along the minus strand of OY759210.1, from coordinate 40,064,826 downwards.
ACATCACCATTGACGGTGCAACACCCATAACAGGTACAAAACCAACTTCAGTGTCAGGCTGTAGCTCAACTAAATCTAGAGATAGCTATGAGACTAAAGTTCCAGTTGGCACTATACTGGAATTAGAAGCATCAGCACAGTTAAATATTTTTCTTGAGCGTCCCACTATGTCCTTTGTAACGCAAAAACATGACTTGTACAACGTGCGATATGCCATGAAACGCTGCTTGCGAATTGCAACATGTCGTATATATTCACTTCAAGCGCTCAATTGGCTATTGCGTTCCATAACGCAAAGTGTTTGCCTGCACGATCTTATGTGGTGGTTTGTAAGTTTGTTGAGCGTCTCAATGGAAGTAGTGATCGGATATTTTCATTAGATGAAATATTTGTTTACGTAGATGACTCCAAAACAAAATGCAATACCTTTTTGCGTGCCGTTGATATATGTTTTAAAAGTTTCCATGTATTTGAAGTAGAATATCCAAAAGTATCAACGCAATTCAGGACTTTGGTTCTAGTCTATTTGTTTGAGTTAAACACCAAAAAATGTAAAATTAATTCAAAAATTGCAGTTTTATTGAATTCATTAGAATCTCAAGATTAAATGTATTTAAGAAATATAATTCAAAACAGTATTTAAATAAGTAATTTGGTTAATCTTCTTGCATTACATTTGTTTATTTTCGTATTAATGATACGATTCTTTTTATTATTATTATTTTCTCATACAAACCAATAAATGTGAATATAAGGGGAGAAACACATCAAATGTCCTACCGCAGCGCGCGAGCGCTAAATTCTGTTGTTTTCAACTCGTGCTGGTGGTACATAAATGTACCTAAAAAAATTTCCCGACACATCCTTTCGATGTATTTTTTCCTCAGCTTTCCAATGGTTTTGTCAGATTTTCCGAAATCTTTCATTTTCCAGGGGAAAAATCACAAAACGTGTTATATCTCAAAAACGGTATTTTTTTATTTTTTTTATAGCTTTTAATCGAAAGCTGAGGTTTTTTTACATTAAAAAAGTTATTTTCCAAAGAGTGCTTCAGCAGTTTGCTATGAGAAATACAGCGCAAAAGGGTATTTCCCATGTATTTTGCTCCTGTAATTTTTCCTTCAACGCATCGACTCGTTTAACTCTTTTAATATGAAAAATACCATTTTTGAGATATAACACGTTTTGTGATCTTTCACCAGGAAAATGAAAAATTTCGGAAAATCTGACGAAACCATTGGAAAGCTGAGGAAAAAATACATCGAAATGGTGTGTCGGAAATTTTTTTTAGGTACATGTATGTACCGCCAGCACGAGTTGAAAACTACAGAATTTAGCACTCGCGTGCCGCGCTAGGGCATTTGACGTATTTCTCCCCATATGTAAGTGCACATGTAAATGAATTCCAAATATACCCACACTTATATAATCAAATTTAAATTGTCTTCTATTATCCATTACATTGAGTAAATGTAATGTATAGAAAATATAATGTATGCTTACAGTGAATAAAAATCTATGAAAAATATTTTATGTAAGACATTTTTACTTATGTAGATCTTACATAAAATTAATGTAAGATGCATTGAAGAATTCGATCACAATTTACTTTCCAACAATGTCTAAAATTTAATGTAAAGTTACGTTGAATTATTTTTTGAATTTTATGTAAAAAACATTCTATCAATGTATTGTATATAATTAAGAACTTTTACATTAAAAGGAAAATCAATGTATTGAAATTCATTGGCCTAATGTAATTTAATGCATTTTTGCAATGGCTCTATTTTAATGTAAAATACATCAGGAGAATGTATTTTTTTCCTTGTTATTATGTACTTTTTTTCTCAGTGTAGCCTATGAGACAACTTGTAACTTAAGACTTTTAAATAAAGGCAATTAAATCGTACAGAAAACCGGCTAGCAGTCGAGATGAACACATCATACTGCTATCACATGATAATTAGTAATACCGAAAAGCCTATAGAAAAGCCATCAGAAGAACTTAGGGGACTTCTCTGATTTTTATAGCAATACCGTAGCTAGTTTTACTAGGAAGTCTGGAATACTTCATATTGTATTCCGCACGGCTTCACTGGTCACCAAAAGTGTCCAGTGTGTGGTGTATTTTCACTGACACTCCATATAGTGTCAACGGTGAGGTGCGGTAGTTTTACTAGGAAGTCTGGAATACTTCATATAGTATTCCGCACGGCTTCACTGGTCACCAAAAGTGCCCAGTGTGTAGTGTATTTTCACCGACGCTCCATATATGTAGTGTCAACGGTGAGGTACTGTAGTTTTACTAGGAAGTCTGGAATACTTCATATAGTATTCCGCACGGCTTCACTGGTCACCGAAAGAGCCCAGTGAGTTGTGCATTTTCACCGACGCTTCATATAGTGTCAGGCGTGGTAGTATTACAGTAAACATTCATTTAAATTAACAATAATTTTAAACACCATTTTACAGGAACTTTCAGATTAATCAACGAAACAGAGCCGAAGGAAAACCCCTAAGGAAGGATCCCAATAAAATAGTATTAATTAAGAAGTACATATGTACTTATATACCACTACATTGTTATTAGGAAAACAGATTTGTACCGTATTGGAAAGAACAATAAGATTTATAAATTGTTTTTTAAAAATCTCTCTTGATTACACACCTTTTCGCTCCAATTTAAATCCAAAGTTTTGAATACAATATGACTGGCGATGTCGTCCTTGATTACAATCCAAAGGTTGAACGTTTTAAGGACGAGTGTATAAAGATATTGAACGTTTCAAGAACAAGAAGTTGTTTCCTAGCAAAGAAAAAAAGTAAATATCTGTGTACAATAAGTATACATACAAACATTATTAATGATCAACAAGAATGCCGAAAGAAAGTGAAAAATAAAGCTGAGGGTACCAGCCCTACGAAGTAAATTTAAATACGCTAACGCTCCCAATGCTACCAGAGTATCATTTTCAAAATTCAACCCAGACTGCACCAACAAACCAAAATGCAACAATACTTTTTCAAGAGGTTGGTAGCAAAAAAAAAATTCCAGGAAAAGTGCCCAACGCCATACGAACCATACCAGAGCCCGATTGGACAACAATTATAAAGGAGCTAATATGTGAAATCATAGAACTTGTTACGCCCGGCGTCTACCGGGTGTCCCATTTTAACTTACACAGCTGAATAAGTCAAAAGTCAAGTTAGAGGTCAAAGTGATCCTTGATTTAGGTTTTAAATTTACATTAACATGCCTAATAGTACGGGAGGCAGCGTTGCATATTTGAAGGTCATTTCCTCCCGCTTAATTTTTTTTGCAATTGTTAATTTAAGTAAGGTTTATAATGGAACTAAGCGTCAGTCGCCAGAATCGTGGTGGGTTTGGTTGTGAGAGGCCGACGAAAAAAGTTTAGCTCAATAACCCGGAAAGTAAGCCACAAAAAAAAAATTATGTTAAGACCAATATTGTAGAGCAGATGAAAACATATCGATTTCATATCAGAAAAATTTCGATTTAACCAGATTTGACCCATTTTTCATGGTTTTGAAATTTTTAACGACCATCTTCATTTTCGAAAAAATAAGGTTTTTATTGAAAGTTTGAAATTAACATTTCTCTTTAAGATCTGAAAATCATATTTTTCGCCCAAAATAGCTATTTTTGCTCCAAATTATAGTATTTATTAGAAACATTAAAACGGTGAAAGGTGGGTCAAATCTTATCGTATGGGGATTTTTCGGACATGAAATCGATGTATTTTCATCTGCTTTACAATAATGGTCTGAACATAATTTTTTACTTGTGGCTTACTTTCCGAGTCATTGAGCTAACATTTTTTCGTCGGCCTCTCACGATTCTGGCGACTGACGCTTATTTCCATTATAAGCCTTACTTAAATTAACAATTGCAAAAAAATTAAGCGGGAGGAAATGACCTTCAAATATGCAACGCTGCCTCCCGTACTATTAGGCATGTTAATGTAAATTTAAAACCTAAATCAATAAAGCAATTATGTGTGCCAACAGGAAAATAAGGTAAAAACGTAAAAGTTTCGAGTCAAATTATGGCAAATCTAAATGATTTAAACTAGGTCATATACAGGTTGGCAATCGTAGAATTATCTGTAGATTGAATAATCTAACAAAAATTATACGTTTTTAGTGTAACTAAACACAAAAACTTAATTTTTTTACGAAGCATAAAAATCCTTTTACAGGATAAGTGATCGGAATGAGGAACGTAGGAAAATTTTACGTAACCACATTCCGACCGCTTTTAATCATTTTATAAATATTTTAAATTAATTAAAAAAGTGGTAATTACTTTGTAATTATGATAAACATATATATATGCATACAATAAAATATTGAAATACTTATACAGTCAAGTACGGATAAGTGCAACACGGATAATTGCAAAAAACGCTTAAGTGCATCGTGTTTTGAGGCCATAAGCCTTTTGTACACTTTTTCATGAAAAAATGCACGGATAATTGCAACACGCATAAATGCAAAACATTCATAAGTGAATAATTTTTTCCACCCTGAAAGTGAATTTTTAGTCAATCTTTCTATGCACAACCTACACTATTCAAAATTACATTGAATACAAAAATGTAGATTTCGATTTCGACAAACTAGAAGAAAAATTGTTTGAGGTAGGAACCAAAAACTTGATTCAAACCAAGGTTTCCGGCTTATTCACCATATACGAGTATGATTTAATCTGAATCAGTTTCTTCACGTTGCTTCTCATCTACTTTATCTCTCATCCAACTTTTTTTTAATTTCTTTTTTTGTTATTTGATTAAGAAATTTTAATGTTTATTAAAATCAAAAGCAAATTAACCAAATGAACTGAACTAAAAGTTTGCAAACATGTGATTTTCATTTTTTACTGAACTGATATTTTAAAATTTTTATAGAAAAGTCTATGTACTTATAAAATACATGAAAACTTGTAAACATATATACATGAATTACACAGGCCGACAAAATCAAACGAAAGTCCAGACCAGACCTAGCATACCCGATGGTTTTTGATGCTCTGAATCCGAATCCGAACTCAGAATTGCTCTTTTGCTTTCAAGTTTTTGAGATACCCTAACCTAAAAGTGCAAAAAACACGGTTTTTAGCTTTATGGATTAGAAGTTATTTTACATCGCGAATAACTTGTTTTTTCCAAAACTGGTTGCGGCATCTGAAAGTACTGCACTTTCCTTTCAAAACTCATTTTAAATTATGTCAATATCTTTTTTTTCTCCGAAATATCGTAGCTTGAAATATATTAAGAAGGCCTACATACACATATTGATCCAGTATGGCAGGATGAATAGAAAATTGTAATTTATGATATCTCGGTGTGTAAAAGAGATATCCACATAATTTAAAATTGGTTTTGAAGGGTAAGAGTAGTACTTCATACGCCGCAACCAGTTTTGGAAAAATAAATTATTTCGCGATGTAAAATAACCTCAAATACAGCAAAAAACCGTGTTTTTTGCACTTTTAGGTTAGGATATCTCGAAAACTTGACGTATAGGAGCAATTCTGATTCGGATTCAGCACATCAAATTCCTTCGGTAATGATAGGTCTGGTCTCTGGTTTATAAATTTGTTGACCTGTCTTATCAATGAAATAGAACTTAGCAAGTTTATTAAAACAGCTCATTTTATGTTTTTCAGTAACTGCTCGTTCCTGTTTTCTTTTATGTACATTAGGGTGGTTCTTAAGAAAAAAATAGGGACGCCCCCCAATCTGTTCAAAACAGGATAAAAACAATTAAAAAATTTATTTAAAATTTTATCTTTAACCCTTACTCGGCCTATTTCAAAATGAAATTTGAGTTAAGTGAAAATCAAATACAAGCCCTCTCAATCGCTTCGAAACAAGATAAAAAAAAATTTAAAAAGTTAATTTAAAACTTTTATCTTTAATCCTTAATGACCCTTTTTCAATGTGAAATTTGATTTAAACAAAAATCAAATGCGACGCCCTTCCACTCGGTTCGAAACAAGATAAACAAATTTAAAAAATTTATTTAAAATTTTTATCTTTAACCCTTAGCCTATTTCAATGTGAATTTTGACTTCAGCAGCCATTTTTTTAAACTAACTTTTCTCAAATGGCTTTTAATTTTAAGAAAGAATATATTCAAAAAAAGTATCGTACGGATCTAGTTTTCGAGATATAGTCATGTGAAGTTGCGGATATTGCTTTTCTAAAAATCATTATAACTCTTAAATAGATCTATATATATATATATATTAATGTCACATGAAAGTAATTCTCCTCGCGATGTCAAGGCTTTGGTAGTTGATCAGTGCTCGCAGCTGATAATTTCACTACCCTCTGCTCGATAACTACTTTAATTTGATATATAATTTATTGCTGTAGCTATTTTAGGGTTCGTAATTGATTTTCACTTAAGTCAAATTTCATTTTGAAATAGGCCGAGTAAACTTTAAATAAATTCTTTAAATGTTTTTATCCTGTTTCGAACCGATTTGGGGGGCGTCGCATTTGATTTTCGCAAAAAAACATAAATAAGAACCACGCTAATGTACATACTCTAAGGCATAGAGTCTAAGCAAACAGTCTAATGTCATCCACTGTATATTGGGATAAATGCACAAAATGTGTATTTATCCAATGTTTGCATAATTGCAATATTTGTGTACTTATCCGAGGTTTACATAAATGCAAAGAACGCTTAAGTGCACAAAAACTCGGGAAAAAACCGATGTGCACTTATCCGTACTCTCCTGTAGCTCAGTTTATTTTCGCTGAAAATTCGATAAACTAGAAACTCCTTTTTTATCTTTTTTAACACTCGCGAAACCATCGAAACGCTTCGTTGCGTAGTTTTGACTCAATTGACAAAAAATCCGTAAAAATTTTAAAATAATTTTTTTTTACAGTATACGTATCAATATTGAAGGAATGAAATGAAACCTTGCGCTGGAAATTGATGGACTTTTATAGAGTTTTTTAAAGCGGTCGGATACATGAACCCGGTCGGCGACCGGTGCAGTTGCGTTAGTTGTCAACATAAAATTTCAATTTTAAAAAACAAAAAGTTACACGTATTTCTTACTTTAAATTCAATTTTATAAAATAAATTTGTAAATTTTAATACATAGTTCAAAATTGAATACTAATTCAAAATATAACTTCAAGAAAAACCATGGCTGAAGTGCTTCAAAAACAAATCGAAAACATGGCTGGCTAAAATGTTAATTTCTGTGGAAATGCACATATATCTAAATGAAAAAACCTACTTACAGTTATTCTGAGTCCGAATCTTATAATGAGACAATATCTTTTTCATACATGGAAAGTTTAATTTTTTGGATCGGGGCACTGGTTGGCCTAAAATCAACACAATTTTTGCCAATCCTTTTTATGGATTGTTAGGCGAAAATATTGCCCTTTATTGTCTTTGTCAACAATTTATTTCTTTTTTTCGTCTTAATGTCGTTGACATGACTGAAAATACGCTCACATTCTGCATTAGAGTGGGGCAGAGAGAGCACACTGAGCAATAAAACTAAAAAAAGCCGCTTGGTGATTCGTAAGCGAAATTACGGTGGAATACGACACCGTAATGGATGTTTACGGTAGACGGTAGATTGGGCCAGATTACGGTGGATCTACCGTTATTACGGTGTCATTGGAGACACTGCCCTGTATACATATGAAAGGAATTAGCTCACGATACTCTTCGATGCTGACCTCTCGAAGTCACCCGGCTAGGGTGCGGTTTTCACATTGCCGCTTGTAGCGCAGCATAAAAAAAATTTTAAATTGTTAAGAAGGGGGAAAAGAAAATGAAGACTCCCGGGTTCGATCACAGTCAAACTTACCCCCCTGGCATCTCCCCTGAAACGTCTGCCAAGCACCTCTTCATAATTTAAGAGAAAAAAGAAGTAATTTTTAATATCAAATCCAATTTTTAATGACACGTTTGTCTTATATTATCGCAAATTTTTAATGCACTTGTCATTTAGTATTTGTAGGTACATATTAGCCAATAAATTTTGTAGTTTAATCTTAATACTAGATACTTAAAAAAAATAATTAATATACGATATTATATTAATTATAATTATTTTCAATATATGTAATTAAAAAAAAAATGTACATGCTTTTTTTTTTTTGATTTTACAACCGAAAAATTCAAACCAAATCACTAAATGAGGAATAGGTTTACAAATCCAATATAGTGGGTGTTGGACGACTAGTTTGTCGCCAAATGAACTAAACGAAAAATATAAAATTTTGCCTGTGCTCCGATAAATAAAAAATACGATGTATTGAGCTTCAGGCTTTTTCAACAACTAACTTTAATTTTCTTTCATTACTTAAATCTAAGGTTACTAATATATGGTATGTTTTTACATGTATGTAATTTAATGCTTAGTACTAATTTTGTAAATATGTTCTAATATGAATGCAATTTACTAACTAACGCATTATGCAAAGGGTGGTTAAAAACTTATAAAATTACAAATTAATTTTACATAAAATTCATGAAAAATTATTAAAAAAGAGAAATTCATAAATCTTAATATAAAAGTCATGAAATGACTGAACAGTGGGAATAAAGCCACAAAGTATATTATTCATCACATGCTATTTTCGCACACGTATTCAGTGCTATTTTAAATTATCAATTTTTAGTTTCCGTCATTCGTCAAAACAATTTCAGATATTTAATACGAAAAAAGCAATCAATAATAACCAAAACAAGAGTAAAATACACCAATATTTATAAGTTTAATAAAAAAAAAATTTGTTGTTGTCGCTGCTGGATTCGTTGTTGTTGTCGGCTGCTACTGAAGCCTCGTTATGTCTGGTGCTATCGTTGTTGTTATTATTCAATATTAAGTTGCAGTTTTATATAAAATTTGATGTATGGTGTTTCTGTTGTTTCTTTTTATAGTGACTAGTGGTAACCAGTAGCGTATCTAGAGGGGGAAAGAGCAAGGAGCGGCCGCCCCGGGCGCAAGTCTTGAGGGGGCGGCAAAATGTTTGTGAAATATATCTCAATTTGCTAGGGTTTTTGAAAGTCAAAAATGAGGAAACTGTTTTTTTTTTAGTGAATGAAAATAAATCGTATGTTATATGCCCCTTTGTTATCGTACCCAGCGCAGCTCCACCGTGGCTAACTACGATATTTCAGGGGGACAAAACAATAAATTTCACTTCCTACTTTTAAATAATTAAAGAAATTCCATATTTCAAAGGAATTTAAACTCAAAATCAATTTTCAACAACAAAAAAAATTCAAACGATATAACTCAAATTGATCTAATTACAAAAAAAAACAAAATTCCCAGATTATTTTTACCACACCAACAAGGGATTAGATAGTCGCTCCCTGCGCCCCCTCCCAACCTGTGCTATAGCTGTCGCTGCTCTATAACACCCACCTCTTTTACCTGACATAACCACCCCCTACTCACCCATCATCGCCTCGAATTCGCCCCTTCTTTTTTTAAATGAACTTAACACATCAGTTTTAAAAATTACCTTTTCAAGGCATTAGAAAAAAAAACAAATAAAATAAAAAAAAAGAATTGAAATTTAATTTATCTTGATCACCTTTTTTTTATTAACAGTCCTTATGCAGAATGTTGGTGCTTCAAAAAAGTTTAACACAACGAAAGGTTATATAGTTAATATAAAAATTTTAACTTCTCACTAAACGTATTATTTTTTTTTATGCGCCCACAAAATTGGCCTCTCCCACAAATAAATTTACCATAACCTGCAATTAATAAAATTAATATAAACAAAAAAATGTAAAACAATTGATATAGGGTATATAAAAACAAGTATATAAGATTAAATTTGAACACTTAAATATATATATGGCATGCAAATGAAGAGGGTTTAAATTGTAATAATAAACAAATTTGATATAAAAAAAAAATAAACTAAAGGGCATTAGCAAATCCTGAAACCGTACATGGATTTTCAATGGACGCGGAAACCTCTAGTAGTCTCTATCAAACCTAAATGAGCTCGCTTAGGATGTTTTTTTTTTTTCTTATTTTCTTTTATGTAAACAAATGGTCCAGGGCTATGTAGCTTTTGAATGAAGTTATTCAAATATCATGAAAAAAAACAATAGTCATGCACTTGTGCACTGCAGGATTTACTGCAGTCGTACAAATGTTAACTACTTAAACAAAAAGAAATTTGCACTAATTCCTACTCCTATTTTTTTTTGTATTATACTGTGTGGACCACGGCAACCCTAATCGCTCTCTCGATGTCAACTCCTTTTTACGACTTCGGATTCCACACGTAACAGCCGTGGAACTCAAGCCTGTTCGTTTGAACTAAAACGCTTACGCTGATTGGATCTTGTCCGTGCTTTCACGATCTTTCTGGCTTCACCACTTGCGTAGCGCTATCGCTGACTTCCGGCTGTGGTATTCGCCTCTGAATGCTTTATTTCGTATCCCGCAGTAACGTACACTTTATCAAATTTGAACGAATTTAAAATTTTCTATGGTACATCACGGATATTTTCTCTTGCCGTTTGGTGGCGCTCTTTTTTACATATATAAAATTGATACAAATACGGTTAAAAAAGATTGTGGCTGACTTATCTTTTGGATTAGGAATCCAGCTCATCCGTGCCTTTTTATAATTTTGCTCCTTTGTCAGCCACACTATTAAAAATAAATTCAATTACTCACTTATGTAAAACATGTAATTCCACTAATTTGAGCAACATTTTCTTTTGCTAATACTTACATTAATTAAACTTTTTTTCTGGTTTACTTAAACCTTCTGGAACTTCGCACACTGAAACTTTTCTAAATTTTCGCGCGAATTACGTTAATTATAAAATGAAACACTGGATTTTAATTAGCACTTTAGTTTTAATGTTCATTTATTTGACTGGGTCTTAAGACTAGTTTGCATTATTTTTCCTATTCTATTGTATCCTAAATTTCTGCTTTAAATTCAGTTGGCCTTCGGTGTAAAATGTGCAATTAAGCATATTTTGCATTTGAAGGCTCAACTAAATCTGAAACTGTCTGGCTATGCAATAGCGTAAACAAAGCGATAACGCTATTGTATAGAAGAGTCTGAAATTGTTTATTATATTGTTTCATGTATATATGTATGTAGAGTATGGGAACGTAACTCCTCCACCCCTTGATTCGAGATACTCCTGAATCTCGTTACTATAAATATAAGTGGGAAGTAATAAAAATTGTTTATACAATTCCATACTTCTTTTTAATTTCATTTAATTTGATTTCATCGACATTATTGTCTTTTATATTATTTACAATTTTTATTTGGTCTTTTCTTTTATAAAGATATAACTACTTACTTACTTGGGTGGCCATAACAACCCGTTACCGGGTTACGGCCGACCTCAAAAGCTCTCTCCAGGCGCCTCTGCTTCGCGCGCGCCTTCTCCAATCAGGCACACCAAGCGTGGATAGGGTTTCTTCGGCTTGGTCTTTCCATCGGAGGCATGGTCTTCCTCTCCGTCGTCGCCCAGCGGCTTCCGCATCAAACACCTTTTTCGCCGGAGCTTCTTCGTCCATACGCACAACATGTCCCAGCCAGCGCAGACGTAGGATAGTGATGCGCTTGACTATGTCGATGTCATTGTAGAGCTCGTACAGTTCATGGTTCATTCGAATACGGTAGTCGTCGCCGACGCGAACAGGACCGAAGATTTTGCGAAGAATTTTTCTCTCAAACACCCCAAGTGTGGCTGCATCGGTCTGCGACACAACCCATGCTTCTGCACCGTAGAGTAGCACGGGTAAGATGAGCGTCTTGTAGAGTGTCAGTTTTGTCGGGCGAGAGAGGTCTCTACTACTCAATTGCTTATTGAGACCGTAGTAACACCTATTAGCAAGAGTGAGTCTTCGCTTTATCTCCAAGCTGATATCGTTTTGAGTATTCACGGCGGTGCCAAGGTAGGTGAATTCCTTGACAACTTCGAAAGTATAGCTGTTCGCAGCAATGTTGGATCCAATGCGCCGCGTCTCCCTGCTTGTGGACAGCATATACTTTGTTTTGCCCTCGTTCACCGTCAAACCCACCTTCGCTGATTCTTTTTCGATAGCAGAAAATGCAGCAGTAACATCTCGCTTACAACGTCCAATGATATCAATATCATCGGCATATGCAAGGAGCTGGACACTTTTGTAGAAAATAGTGCCATTACGATGAACACTGGCTTTTCGCAACACCCCTTCTATCAAAAAGTTGAAGAGGTTGCAGGATAGTGGATCGCCTTGTCTGAAACCTCGTTCGGTATCAAATGGTTCGGAGAGGTCCGTTCCTACCCTGACGGAGCTGGATGTGTTGCTCAACGTCATTCTGCAAAGCCGCACTAGCTTCGCAGGTATACCGAACTCAGACATGGTGGCATACAGGCAATCCCGTATCGGGCTATCGAAAGCAGCCTTAAAATCGATAAAAAGATGATGGGTATCGATCTGTTTTTCGTGGGTTTTTTCCAGGATTTGACGTAGTGTGAAGATCTGGTCTATGGTGGACTTACCAGGTCTAAAGCCGCACTGATAAGGCCCAATCAGTGTGTTGGCGAACGGCTTAAGTCTTTCACACAGTACGGTCGACAGGACCTTGTATGAGATGGCAAGAAGACTGATTCCCCGGTAGTTTGCGCAAATTGTAGGGTCACCTTTCTTCAGTATAGGACAAAGGACACTGAGATTCCAATCGTCGGGTATGCTTTCTGCTAGCCATATTTTGCAGATGAGTTGATGCATGCACCCTATCAGCTCATCGCCACCGGTCTTGAACAATTCAGCAGGCAGGCCATCAGCACCGGCCGCTTTGTTGTTCTTAAGTCGCTGTATCGCAACTCGTACCGCGTCATGGCTAGGTGGTGGTACGTCCACACCATCGTCGTTGATTGGTGGCATCGGGTTAGTTTCTCCAAAGGCGGGATTGGTGGAGTCATCGCCAGCAAGCAGCTTGGAAAAGTGTTCCCTCCATAATCTCAGTGTACCTTGCGTATCCGTAACCAGATTTCCGTGTTCATCTTTACAGGTAGATGCTCCGGGCTTGAAACCTTGGGTCAGACGCTTGACTTGTTGGTAAAATTTTCGAGCATCATTCCTGCCTCGTAGCACTTCGAGTTTCTCACGCTCACGCCTTTCCTGCTCTCGTTTCTTGCGTCTGAAAAGGCGCCTCTCTTCCTTTCTCTTTTCCCGGTAGTTTTCGCGTACGGCTCGCGTTGCGGCTGACTGCAGTGTTCTTTTGTATGCGGCGTTTTTCACTGCAGTAGCTTCGCGACACTCCTGGTCATACCATTGATTTCGCGGAGGTGGGCGTCGGAAACCAATTACTTCCTCAGCGGCAGAGCGCATGGAGCGGGAAATATGCGCCCAAAGTCCACCGGCATCATCGGGTAGAGAGTCAGGTTGAAGGAGCAGTTCTGAGAGGTGAGCGGAATAGGCTTCGGCCGTCCGATGTGATTGCAGTTTAGCGACGTCCAGCTTTCGTTGCATACCAGAGCGTACATCCTTTGCATTGCACAGCCGCATGCGTATCTTGGCTGCAACAAGATAGTGATCGGAGTCAATATTGACTCCACGGAACGTACGAACGTCTAGCACGCTGGAAGCATGCCTTCCGTCGATCACAACATGATCGATTTGGTTTTGTGTTTTCTGATCAGGGGACAGCCAAGTGGCCTTGTGGATGTCGAGGTGTTGAAATCTGGTGCTACTTACTACCATGTTTCGCGCCGCGGCGAAGTCAATCAGCCGTAGACCGTTGTTTGAGGTGGTCTCATGGAGGCTGAACTGACCGACAGTGGGGCCAAATATACCTTCTCTTCCGACCTTTCCGTTGAAATCCCCGAGTACAATCTTAACATCGTGGGCCGGGCAGCGGTCATATACTTCCTCGAGTCTCGCGTAGAAGGCATCTTTGACAACATCGTCCTTTTCCTCCGTCGGGGCGTGCGCGCAAATCAAGCTGATGTTAAAGAATCGAGCTTTGACGCGGATCGTAGCCAACCTTTCGTTCACAGGTGTAAACTTGGAGATATGGTGGCGAAGTCTCTTGCTTACAACGAATCCGCATCCTAATTCGCGCCTCTCCGCATGGCAGCTGTAGTAGATATCGCAACTTGTTTGGTTAGAGCAACCTTGTCCTATCCATCTTATTTCCTGGATGGCGGTGATATCAGCCTTAATTTTTTTGAGGGCATCCGCCAATTCGATAGAGGCACCTTCCCTATTGAGGGTCCGGATATTCCAGGTGCATATCCTTAAATCATAGTCCTTTTTTCGTTTGCAGTGGTCGTCAACATTGAGGGGTTCTTTATCCGAGGCTTTTTTAGTTTTCATTGGATTCTTTTTTTTACGTGGCGGGTACCAAACCCTGCGCACAACCCATTTTACTTCCAGGGAGGACGCGCTGCACACATTCGCTCACTATCTCAGCGGATGCAGAGATAGCTACCCAGATGGAGCCAGCGGGGAGGCTGTGTGTCAACTTGCTAATGGTTGGCTCAGAGATCGCTCTGGCAATCCCCAGGTGGAAAGCAGTCAGAAACTTTACTCTGATCAACCAAAAGCCAATATATCCGAAGATATAACAAAATTACAATAATTAAGAAGATAATTACACCGAATGCAATATTTATTCCGTAGGATACTTTTTTATGAAAATACAATTCTTTTATTTCTTTTGTGTTTTCAAATTTTCCTAAATGAATATCTTTGAATTCCGGTATTTCTTGTGATAACACGTTATCCGTTTGTATTTGAAATTTTTCAAAGAATTCGATTTTTTGGTTAGTATATTCAATGTTTGAAATTTTTATTTGGCAATTTGCAAAATTAATTAAGTTGTTTTTGTTCAACAGTACTTTTCTTTTCGTACAATTTTGAGAGAGGCTTAGATTTACAGCATTTTTTATTAAAATAGAATCTTCTTCAATAGGAATAATTTCTGTTCCATTGTTTATTTTATATTGACATGAATTGGAAAATATACAACTATTACTTAACTCTTATTCCTTGAGCAAAGTGTTTTCTTTATAATTATAATTTTTTTTGTTTACGTTTACTACTAATTCATTTTTTCCTACAATTTCTAAATGATTTTTGTTTGGTAGTGGAATAAATAAATTTAGATCTGCCGTTACATAATCTTTCGGAATTTTAATACAAATTACAATGGTGTCATTCCTGTATATTAATATGAGTTTAAGTATCTGTAAATTTAAAGGGTATTTTAATGTTACATTCGTGGACATTTTCTAGTTTATGTTTCCTATATTTAGGTTGCTCCTTGTGCCTTAAATTAGTGTAATTTCTTATATAGCCTTCCTGTCTACTCTCAACGTAAGATTCTCTGTTTTCATTTCTTTTCCTCAACGTATTTCTCTTTTTTTCTTCTAACCTATTTTGGATTATTTTATGATCGATTTTATTATTAAGTACATCAAAAGGGGTACACTTGATAGTGCTATGGAAGTTGTTATTATAAAATTTTATTGCTTTTGACATTTGAGCCTGTATTGGCAATAGTTCTTCAAGGTTTAGCGCTCTTATCCTCTCGGTTATTGCATTATTTAACCGCTCCACATCAGAGTTTCCTGTGTGGCTATTTGGTTTCGTTGCATGGAATTCCATCATTTCTTAAAAAATCCCTTACATTTTTTAAGTTGAATTCATTCTCAAAGACAAACTTTCTAACGTTTCCTTTTATCGCTAAGTAATCCCTGATTTTTTGAAAGATTGTTACACTGTTTCTATCTGGTAAATGAAAACATACAGAATGCTTAGAGAATTTATCTATAAATATTATAAATGAATTTTTGCTATTAACATATGTGTCCACATGCACAATGTCATTAATAGCAGAGGGTGATTCTGTATATTTAAATTTATTTTTAATAGGATTTCTATCATATTTTGCACCTGAACAGATATCGCAGTTATTTATAATCTTATGAACAATCTTTTTTAGTGCTGGATTATATATTTTACACTTTATTCCCTCATATGTTGCACTAATTCCGGAGTGACCTGTTTCTTCCTTATGGAAAAATGCTATTTGCTTTTTAAGCTCATTATAGTCCTCTAAGTCTTTCGCAAGAAAGGTACATTTTACGAACTTCACTTTGTCATTCCCTGAAAATTCACTGATTAAAATTTTCTGAACCTTATCGTATTCATGGTCATTTAATTCGGAGTATACTCCAATTTTGCCTTTTAAATTTCCTCGTCTTATTATATTAATGACGTTTCCATTAACAATATCATTATTGTCGATAAAAATTCTTTTGTTGCTAAAGACTATTTCGGTTTCAACTTCCTTTATATCTTTTACTATGATTTGTGTTCTAAACCGGTTAACTACGGTTTCTAGTATTGGTATGTGGTCGTTTAAGTCCTCCTCTTGGGACTGGACAGTTTGCACTTGCATGGAATCTGAATCCTCTCCATTATTTATTTCGTCGCATTCGTCTTCGCTTGGGTATCCAATTTCATTAATTATGACATTGACTCGAAAATCAGCTGGAGGAATTTCTGTTTTAATCCAATCTTTTATACATTTTTCTTTAAAATCATCTTCAGTTAAATGATTGATTTTATTTGTTTCGGAATCGATTCTGCTAAGAAAGTCTGCAATATAGTTGCATCTCCCTTTAATGTATTCTATTTTAAAGTTATATTCCCCTAAATCAATTAAGTACCTTTGTAGTCTAGGGCTAATGTCCCTTCCCGAATATTTAGTCATCAGCCACTTGAGTGGTTGATGATCGCTTTCTAAATCAAATTTCCTTCCAAAGACATATGGCCTAAAATACTTAACACCCCAAACTATTGCCAACAATTCCTTTTCAATTGTTGCATAGTTTGTTTCGTGTTTGTTCAGTGTTCTTGATGCATATGCTACTGGGTGACCATCTTGAGTTAAGACAGCTCCAATAGCGATGTTGCTTGCATCAGTAACAATTTTGAAGCGCTTTTCAAAATTTGGATATCTCAGAATTGGAGAATTTGTTACAATTTCTTTTAACTTTTCGAAAGCGACAATGTAGTCCGGGTCATTCGTATTGACATTTTGATTTTTCTTTAAGAATTTTGTCATGGGATATGCTATTTTCGCATAATCCTTTATAAATTTTCTATAAAATCCGGTCATTCCCAAAAATGATTTAATTTGTTTCTGGGTACTGGGAAGCTTAAGACCTTGGATTATAGAAATTTTATTTGGGTCAGGCTTAACTCCATTCGTGGTGAGAAGGTGACCGAGGAATTGTGATTCTTTCTTCAGAAAGTCACATTTATCGATTTGAATTTTGAGCTTTGCTTTCTCCAAAGTTGTAAATATTTTCCTAAGGTTAATTAGGTGTTCCTTCAATGAAGTACTAAATACCAGGATATCGTCCATATAAATGACGCATATTTTATTGATGAATTCTCTTAAGGTATGATTCACCAATCTTTGGAAGGTGGAGGGAGCGTTTTTCAATCCAAACGGTTACGATTAAATTCGTAATGTCCATATGGAGTTGAAAATGCAGTTTTTTTTTATCTTCCTCCCTCACCAATATTTGGTGAAAGCCCCTTTCAAGGTCCAATGTTGTAAAATATTGTGCCTTGCCAAGTTTATCTAGAATATTGTTAAGGTTCGGAATGGGAAATTTGTCACCAACTGTATACTGATTTAGTTTTCGATAATCAACTACTAATCTCCATTTTTTCTGATTAGAATTATCGGATTTCTTGGGGACAATCCACAAAGGACTGTTGTATGGAGAATTTGTTTCTCGAATAGTGCCACTAGTGAGCATTTCTGTTATTTGACGATCAATTTTCCCCTCATGCATGGTAGGGTATCTATATGTTTTTGAATACAAGGGTTTGTCAATTGTTGTGACAATTTCGTGTTCTCCTTCTATGAAAAATAATTCGTGATATTCGGATAATAAATTTCCTATTAATTTATTTTCTTCACCATTTAGATGGTCAAAGCTAAAACTTCGCAAAACATTTCTTTTGTTATAAATTTTCTCTAATGTACAAATATTTTCATACGGAACTGGGTATTCTCCTTTTTCGAAAAATATTTTATTGTTAAAAATTTCAATAAAATTTTCACCGGTATTTATTTTTGCTTTAAATGGGACTAAAAAATTTTGCCCAATTATTGCGTCATAGTCTTCGTTTTTGAAATTGACTATTTTCCATGAAATAGTTCCTGCTACAACAAATTGCTTTGGTATTGGCGTTACCACAAAATATTTTACTTCATTCATGCCATTAAGGGTTCTAAACCATAGTGGTTTTGACAATTTCTGAGGTTCATACTCAATTAGTGAACTTGGTTTAATAATACTGGTATTTGCTCCAGTATCTATAAGGCATTTGATATTTTGCTTGCCGATAGTAAGGATTACTATAGGTAATTTGAATTTTGGGCAGGTATAAAAAAATTTACGTCATCTTTTCTACCTCTACCTCTTGTATGGTGTCTACTTCCATACGTTTAGAATGCCCTGAAGTTCTATTAGAATCAACACTCATATGAGATAAGCGAGATTGATTGGTATGGTTAGAATCGTCATTCCGCCGATTGTTCTGATCGTATTTATTAATGTTATTAGATTGATGCGAAAAGGCTGAATTATTATTTTGTCGAATAAATTGATTCTTACTTTGCCTATTTTCACACGAACTGGATTTTTCCTGATTATTATAGTTATATTGTTGTGTACTTGTGTTTGTGTTATATTGTTGGGTGCGATTTTTAAACTTGTCATTATAAGATTGTTGAGGGTAATTAGGTTTCCCAGAACTATTTTTGTCTTTCCTATGATTGTAAGCTATACACCTATGGTCATCTAATAACTTTAATCTATCATACTTTCTATAAATGTCATCTAGTGTCATGTCGTCAACAATATGAGCTTTTACTGTCCCATCAATTTTCTCTAAAATAATTTCAGCAAGATCTCTATCTATATTTTCTGGCTTATATATATTTGGCTTTTTATCATCGAATTCGAATATTTCGTTCAATTCATACTTAATTGTATTAGTTTCTTTAAATAACTCATTTAGGTTACTCACCTTCATCATACGACACTTGTTAAACAGACTTCCATATGATTTATTTGGCTTAAAATGCTGTCTTAATTTTGCTTTGATGTCAATCCATTGGGCATCGTCTCCCAGTTCCTTAGTGCATCTGGATGCTTCTCCTAGGATTTTTTCGTTGATCACTATTTGCATTCCATAGCTGTATAATTGATCATTCATTCCGCAAAGTGCTGTTGTGCTTTCTACGGCTTTTATAAAAGATGATAGGCTATAGTTCTTTCCATCGTCGAATGATTTTAAGTGCCTGAACTGATTTAAAATATGTTGAGGACTTAGTGAAAATTCTAGTTGTTGTCGTTGTGGTTGTGGTTGCTGTTGCAATATTTGTTGAGCTTGTTGTATTTGTTGGGCTTGTTGATGCAACTGCTGGTGGGCCTGTTGTTGATCGGCTTGTTGTTGTAACTGTTGTTCAGCATGTTGCATCTGCTGATTGTGGATCTGTTGTTGCTGCTCCATCAATTGTTCCTTTCGTAATAGTGCTGCTTCTAAATTTTGTATTCGTTGTTGCATCTCTTGCTCCATATCGTCTTCTACTAACATACGATTTAAATCAAACGCTGCTGATCTCCGCATTCACTTTCTGTTTTTGTGAATTAAATTCTTTGTGTTCCCGTTTATGGTGAACTTTTCTCAAAATTTTATTGTTTTACAGTGAAATTTTTCTTTTTACACGTTCGGTTCGATTGCTTTAATCTTCAGATTAAGCTCCACGACTGCGCGAATTACGTTAATTATAAAATGAAACACTGGATTTTAATTAGCACTTTAGTTTTAATGTTCATTTATTTAACTGGGTCTTAAGACTAGTTTACATTATTTTTCCTATTCTATTGTATCCTAAATTTCTGCTTTAAATTCAGTTGGCCTTCGGTGTAAAATGTGCAATTAAGCATATTTTACATTTGAAGGTTCAACTGAATCTGAAACTGTCTGGCTATGTAACAGCGTAAACAAAGCGATAACGCTAATGCATAGAAGAGTCTGAAATTGTTTATTGTATTATTTCATGTATATATGTATGTAGAGTATGGGAACGTAACTCGCGGCTTGTGAAGAAAATAATCATAATTATAAAAAAATTTGTAACACAAAAAAAAAATTGATATTCAAATGACTTTTTAAAGGAACAAAATTTACCTTTTTTGTTTTTTTTTTAACAAATAAAAAAAATTAAATAAAATTCAAAAACTGCGGAGCGATTTTAAAACACGCGACTTTTCTTGATGCTGGTTATCTTTCTAGTAATTTCTAAGCGCGAAAGTTTCTTGTAGCCAAGCCAGAATTTGTTCAAAAACAACAAAAATAAAGAATCTGTATGTTTTACATAAATAATGTAACAAAAATTTAAAACTCAAATATACCTGACATACAACAATAACGCTTACATTAAATAACCTTTTTTTCCTCTCCCATACTAGCAAAACTTTTCTTAATTAACTAGTTGTTTCGTTCTAATTTAATGCTGTTAAGTTCAATCGGCCAACATTCCGCTGTTAAATGTTGCCCAATCATAAAGCTTACAGAACTTTGTGGAATGTATGTAGAACCTAAGAGCGAGCATAGCCCTGACGTTGGACTACTGAAAAATCATGGCTGAAACATGCTGTCAAATTATATATGTATATGGTAGTTCGTACCAATTTATTTATAATTAAAATACAATCGTTGCTTTAGGTAGATACCTAAGTAAACTTACTTTATTTTTTAAATAGTTATTTCTATTAAAACTAAATTAATTGTTAAGTCTTAAAGTATTTGCTGCTGCTCAGCACGAAGTTCATTTAGAAAAGAGAAGAATAAAAAAGAATGAAAATGGTTTTTGCTTTTTTGACATTTCGTCAGTGTTGCCACATGTATTCAACTCGAATTACATTTAATTCCGTCCTAAAACTTAAAGGAACTTGGTTTATTAAAATAAATGCAATTTATTTCTGACTCTGGAAAAATTTATTCAGTTTATAATTCCACAACTGATTACGCCACAGCAGGCACCAATGGTCTATTCTCAAGAACATCGCCACTTCTCATATAAAACTGAGACACGTGTTCAGCATCAACAATAATGGAGTCACAACCGAAATCACAACAATGCACTTTCAGGAACCGAAATATTACACACGCACTCCAGTGAACATCAATATCCCATAGACACCACCGGAACACAACCACCAACCAACCAATCTGAGTCGACATCTGGCATTTTCATTGAAACTCGCAAAATAGGAATTTTTTTTTCCCAGCACGTGTAAAACCTGACTTACATAGATTTCATTAACACACAATAAAAAGGTTCCGATGAAATGCGAAACTGTTGGTGTTGTTTCCACCATAGACTAATATAGACCGTAGAGTATTTTCGGCGAGAAACACACTTTTTGTTAGTGTGAGTGAAAATTGAATTTCACCCTTGTGTGGTGAGTTCGCTCGCGTGAGTGTGCCACTATGTGGATATTTTTTCATAAAGTAGGGAATTTATAAGTCTCCAATGGACTGAAATGAAAAAAAATTATATTTTTTGTAAAGAAAACCATAATAAAATGTTTAAGAAAACGTTAGCACTAACATTATTTATCAATTTTTAATGAAGTAAAAGAAAAATCAAGTGATTTATTTTATATGTAAAAAAATTCAAAATCTGGCAGCTTTCCATCTGTCAAATATTTTAAAACCGAAAATATTGCATTAAGCAATAATTAAATGATTGTTTTAATTTATCTTAGGTTTTAAATATATAAATATGAAAAAATATCGTATTTCACTTTCCGAAGCAAGTAATCGTGTGCTGTGATCTTCTTTGGAATCATCACCTTACTCTTCACCAGCGTCAATAGAATTTTCCAGCACAAGCGCTATTCTACTGAAAACAAATGTTTCTACAACGGCCGGCACATTAACGACAGCTACGGATCTTTCTAAAACGTCCTCGATGGCATCTTTTTATATGCCATCTTTTAGACTCAATACAGGTTCTATTATAACGACCAACTAAATACTCCAATCACAAACACTCCAGAGACCAATGGCATTACAACATTGCTGCAATCAATACAACAACAGCTTTCTACTAACCAACAGCAACAACAAGAACAAAGTATCATCAACTCTCAATTTCCTAGTGCACAGGCACTTTTAAACCACCTTTATATCCCGATTACAGTGAGTATGCCACTCCTGATGCAACCACAACTATGCACGTATAAACAATAAAATGCGAACAAAATTTTTAGATTTAGTTAATGTTACATTTCGGCGATCAAATGATTTTCACAAAAATATATATTTCAATATTTTAATCCTTATATATACATTGTAATTATTACAAATAAAAAATAACTATGTATATCTTTGTCATAACTGCAAGTACTGTGTTACTTTTATGTTGGAATAAATTTGATACAAATCTAATAATATTATCAAGTGCTAATTATTTGCAAAATATAAATGAAGTTCATTAACGAATTTTGTTGCACTAAATTTTATCTTGAACATTTAATTTGAAAGTTAAGTTTTTTGCATAGTATGTATACTAAACAAGATATGAGCCATGTTCTTTAATTTATATTTTATTTAGTAAATTTATGCATACATCTTAAAGCAACAATTCATAAATACATTAAGGCTATTATGATAATAATGTCCAGCGTATTCAATAAATAACTTTTATTTCACAATATTCTTTCGGTAAACCTTAAAAAAATAATTTTTATTTTTTTAAGTAATGTCGCAATTCAATCAAATTCATTAAAACAAATTATAAATTTTTTTGTAAATTTAAATTAAAATACATTAAAAAGGAATGCTTCAGCGAGAAAGGAACTGATATAGAACTCTTACAAACTAAATCAAACTTTGCTCTTATTTATATATATAATTTTTAACATTCCAATAACTTATCCGGCTTTCAACTACTTTAAAGTTTTAAAAATAATCATCTGATGGTTCTGTTCCAAAGTACCGATCACCAAAATTACCAATGCCGGGTATAACATAAAATTTGTCGTTGATTTCTGAATCGAGAGCAGATGTGACAATTTTTACCTTTGAAAAAGCGTATGCTATTGAATGCCTATTTCAGCCATTAGTAATGATGCCAAAATGATTCCTTGAGCACATCATGATCATTGCTGCAGCTCCAGTAGCAACTGTCGCATCCATAAGAATAACTTTATAATCTTTGATATCTTTGGGTAAACGCAAATAGTACAGCTCTGGTTCGCCAGTCATTTGATTTGTTTGTATGAGAATCTTTCCAATTCGAATATCTTTGCAAACATCACAAACAGAATGTTCCATGGTCTCTCCAGCACCCAAAATAGAAACACCACAAATTTTTTTCTGTGACATATGTTTGCCTTCATAAAGCACACCCTGTGGTGTGTCTACAAAATTTTGATATAAATTTAACTAAAATTTAATTTAATTCCGTAAGTTTTATCGAGGGGATGAAATTTGATATATAGTAACTGGGGCTAATAGAAGTTAATATTTTTTACCGGTCATGCCATTACTTTTACTTTTAAGTAATGCAGATAAAATATATACTTGTCTAAAATATCTGTAATACGAGAAGACCTAACCTATTAACGTGATTTTAGTCTCTTATATAAACATAAATTAATTTTCGAAAAAAGTTGTTACTCTCGAAAAAAATCTGTTTTCAGCGCAAACTTTAAGAGACTGTGCATAAATGCGACAAAGAGTTGTGTTAGTGAGAACCACCTAGAGATTTTTTGTAAGCCTTTTTTTCTAGAAATGCAGTTTTTAATAAAACTTTTTGAAATACCGTATATAAGGTATTTTTGAAGATAAATATGACATGATTGGCTTTCTATTAATACGTATCGTCAAAATATTCGTCCGAAAAGACGTAACCTCAAAAAATGCAATATCAAGTTTTTGATTAATTATGCTGCATTTGACTAAACTACATGTCTCTTCAGAATTTTTAAATCATATGTGCTATAATAAAGATTTTAAAACGATACTCAACAGGCCATAACAAGTTTTTGAGTTCTTTTTTGTTTTTTGAGTTTTTTTGTTCTTTTCAATCTTTTTTAATGAGAAATACGTAACAATATATTTTTCCAGTGTACGTTTTTTGCTTTTCCTGTATAAAACTAAAAACTTAGGTAAAAAAATTAAATAATAAGCAAATACTTCCGATATAGGGTGATGGCACCTAAGGTCGGCCACCCCCAGTAGTCGGCCACTTTGGCACAAAGGGTGGTGTTAGAAATTCAATAGATCTTTATTATACAAACGTTAGAATTCAAGTGAAGTGGTATTTTACATAAATGTGATTAGTAACTTAACATATGAATGCACAGAATGTACAATGATAAATGTCAAATAAAATCAAATGATAATGACAGTTATTCAAACTATTATAATACAGTAGTGGCGTACTACTTCGTACTCTCTAACACCTCCCCTCGCAGTAGGCAGCTACAGCGAAGCGACCATTCCATGGTCGTGAATATTCTAAAAATGTTTTTGTGAACTTAAACCTTTTGTTAAAACGTCAGCTGGAATCTCATTAGTGGGCATATATTGTAATTTGATTTCACCATCTTCTTGCTTTTGGCGAACGAATTGATACCTTACATCAATGTGCTTGGCTCTCGAATGAAAATCACTGCTTTCAACCAAATGCTGAGCGCTTTGACTGTCGTTAAAAATATCAATGCATTTTATATTTACTCCAACGTTAGCCAGTAGCCTACGCAGATAAACCGCTTCTCGAGTTGCTTCCGTAACTGCTGACAGCTCTGACTCAGTGCTGGATAATGCCACTGTTCGTTATTTGCGCGCGTCCCAACTGATGGCGCTACCAGCTAATATGAACGCAAATCCTGAATATGACCTTCTATCTGTTTGATTTACAGCCCAATCAGCGTCAACTATGCCATAAATATTATTGCTGTCCCTCTGGTACATCAGGCCATAATTACTGGTATGCTTTAAATAACGCAAGACTCGTTCTGCAGCTTTCCAATGTTCAACACTGTAATTAGAATTAAATTGTGATAAAAAATTTACCGTAAATGCGATGTCGGGTCTTGTAGTAACTGCTAGGTACATTAATGCTCCTATAAGGCTTTGATAAGGATACCTACTCATCTCATTTTCATCTGGTACATCAGGTTTTTCAAGTTTGCAATTTACTTCCATAGGTGTTAAAGATGGCTTACAGTTTTCCATATTAAATTTTGCTAAAATAGACTCGGCGTATTTTTTCTGAATAAGGAATAATTGATGATTTTCTAAATTTTGCTCAAACTTTATGCCTAAACACTTTTTAACCGGCCCTATATCTTTCATTTCAAAAGAATTTGATAAGGATTTATTTATATGTTGTATCCAATTGTTGTCGTTAGATGCCAAAAGTAAATCGTCTACATAGATTGTAATAAGCATCATGCGTTTTTCTTTTATGTTAAAAAAGAAACATGGATCCGATGCGTCTAACCCAAGTTCTTTCAACTTAGCTGTGAGTTTCTCATACCATTTTAAACCTGACTGACGCAAACCATACAACGACTTTACCAACTTGCATACTGGATCTTTCAATACTTTTAACGTCTCTTGACATAGCTTTATTTTTTTTGTTATACTCTTCCTTTCAGAAATTTTATCTTTACTTTATTTTTCGAGCAATTCTTTCATTTGTGGAGGGATTTCCATATATACACTTTTTTCAAGCTCACCATTTAAGTAAGCCGTAACGACATCCATCTGGTGTATTTGTAAATCTTTTTCTGCAGTTATTGATGCTAATAGACGATTAGTTTATAATCTTGCTACTGGTGAATATGTGTTATTGAAATCCTCCCCTGGACGTTGTGCATACCCTTTAGCAACTAAACGCACTTTCTTTTTACAATCTTCTTTTGTGCGAAAAACTAAACGATTGCCAATAACTTTCCTATCAGGCGGCCTTTCAACAATCTCCCAATTATTGTTTATAAGTTGTGCCAAGTATTCATCTTCAATGGCTGTCATCCAGCGTGGCCAATCATCAGTTTCTTTTGCCTCGTCGGTGTTTCTTGGATCACTCATCGTTGCCTCATCATCTCATCTTCTTCTTTACTGGGTAAATTTTCTTCGTTTTTCTCCAAAACGTCTTGTTGGTGCACTATTTATGGCCGGTCATTTTCACCAGTTCTTGCAAAATAAGGACGACATTAAATTGTAGCTTCTTTAATTACTGTTGATAGCTGCTATGTCTGGTGTCTCGTGCTTCGTCTGATTAGTTACTTTCTCTTCATCTGCGCAACAATCGTATGTATTATTGGACTTATATAAGTTGTACTCACCATCAAAAGCATCAAACTGATCAGTTTGTAAGTCATTATTTCTTTAGTAGAACATTTCATCAATAAATTTTACGTCACGACTTATGATAACTCGCTTTTTGATTGGTGGCCACACACGAAAAGCTTTAGATTCAGTCGAGTAGCCAACTAGCATTCCTTCTTCAGATTTTGATTGAAACTTACTGCGATTCTGTCCTTTCAATAATACAAAAGCCCGTGTACCAAACGCCTTCATATGTATTAGAGTGGGAGTTTTTCCATAACTTGATTGGCAGCTCACTTTTTAATGGTCTAGTCGGACATCTATTCATTATGTAGCTTGCGGTGTTTATGGCTTCAGCACAAAAAATCGGTGGTGCATTTGCCTTGCCATTTCTTGCAGCGTCCTGTTTATTCTTTCACTAATGCTGTTCTGTTGCGGAGTATGCGGTGCACTTAATCTTCTTGCGATACCGCACTCTTCCAAATATTTATCAAATTCTCCGTTTCAATATTCTAAACCGTTGTCGGTCTGAAGAAATTTAATTTTTCTTCCGGTGAAGTTCTCAGCCGATGCTTTATATTTTTGAATGCATTAAATGCGTCTGATTTTCTTTTAAGAAAACTTACTCGACGATTGTCAACAAATGTCACAAAATATTTGGAGCCAGCATGCGACGCCACTCTCATAGGTCCGCAAACGTCACTATGTACGATCTCCAATATGACGGCTGTGCGCTGCTTTTCTGTCGTTGAAAAACGTTCAGTTGTTTGTTTCTCAGTTACAAATATCACAGGGCGCCAAGTTTTGATTTGTATCAATTTTTACACCATGTGCCAAACCAGCATTAACAATATGTTTCACATCTCGTTCATTTAAGTGTCCCATTTTCCTGTGCCAAATGTCTTCCCGTTTCGGTAACATTTGCACTGTTGTTTTCGCTCATTAAATAGAATAAATTTCCTATACGTTTTGCCCGTACCATTATATTTTCATCTCTTTTTGTCAAAATTGCTTCATCTTTACGAAACGTCACTTCAAAGCCTTTGTCAGTTAACCTTGGTACTCACAGCAAATTTGCTCTCAAGTCTTCTACGTACATCACTCGCTCAATTTTGAAGTTATTTTCTCCATTATTCGATTTGACACTTATGTCGACATTGCCACAAACTGTAATTTTTGTCGTTTTACTGTTTGCCAAATTAAGAGTTTTATCAAGCTCTTTGAAGTTGTGAAAATTCTCTTTGCTTGCGCTCATGTGAGCAGTGCAGCCGCTGTCCAAACACCAGTAATTGCCGCCATTGCAGAAAAATACATCTTCTTTTTCATCACACATGTGTGTTTCGTTGTTTTCATTCACTTCGCATAGCATCGTTGTTGTTGTTTTTGTATGATGCTTCGATCTACAATTTCGAGCATAATGCCCTTGCTTACCACACTTGAAGCAACCACTGCTTGACATTTTTTGTTCTTTCTTACCTTTGTCTTCTTTATGCTGCTCTCTAAAATTTGTCTTGTTGAAACTTCTCTTAAACTTTGCGTATTTAAACCACATGTCTTTAGATGTCTTGCTCTCCTTTACCAAACCAAGCTCTGATGGCGCCATCGACAACGTAATATCAGCACTTGCTTTTTGGTCAAACACCAACCACTTTGTTGCTGCTTCTCCTGTTGGGCACGGCTTTGTGCCATCCACATAGCCCCATAAATCGTTTTTCACTAATATTGCTCGCATTTGGAGCTTCCAGGTGTCATAATTTTGAGCTCAATTCTTACCATAGCACCAGCCATAATTACTCTTCGTAATTCAAAAAAAAAAAAAGAATGAAACAAAAACTTTTTAATGCCACTTGAATTCTAACCAGCGCTAGCTTGATACCTGTAACTTTATATTGTTATACCGACAGGGCAGCTTTTGGCGCTGGGCCCATAACCTGTTCGAAATTCAATAGATCTTTGTTATACAAACGTTAGAATTCAAGTGTAGTGGTATTTTACAAAAATGTGATTAGTAACTTAACATATGAGTAATTCAATGCACAGAATGTACAATGATAAATGTCAAAAAAAATCAAATGATAATGACAGTTATTCAAACTATTATAATACAGTAGTGGCGTACTACTTCGTACTCTCTAACAGGTGGCATAATAGTAAAGTACCTGGAGACCGACCACTGTTCGGTTTTTCATTTTGAGGTTGAAAAAATCGAAAAAATAGGGAATTTGTTGAAAAAAGTTGACTAATATTGAATAAATTGAAATATTTAAAAAACATTGAAAAGAGTTGAAAAGCCAAAAATAAAAATTAGGAAAGTTGTAAGAGGTTGAAAAACGTCAATAAAGGTTAAAAAAGTAGTATGGGTTGAAAAGGCGAAAAATGTTGGAAAAGTCGGAAAAAAATGGAACAGAAAAAAGTTGAGAGAAGTTGAAGCGTGAAAGTGAAGAGTGTTGGAAAAGTTCAAAATCTCCAAAAAGTTGAAAATCTTGAAAAAAGTTGAACGATGTTGAAAAAGTCAAGAAAAGTTATACGAAGTTGACAAAGTCGCAAAAATATGGAAAATGTTGACAAAAATTAAAAGAAGTTGTAAAATGTTGAAACAGTTGAAAGAAGCTGAATAACTCAAAAAAAGATGAAAGAGGTTGAAAAAGTCGAAAGAAGTTGAATGACGTTCAAAAAGTCGGAAAAATATGGAAAATGTTGAAAAAACTTGAAAGAGGTTGAAAAATGTTGAAACAGTTAAAAAAGTTGTATAATTCGAAAAAAATTGAATGAGGTTAAAAAAGTCGAAAAAAGGTGAATAAGGTTGACAAAGGCGGAAAATGTTGAAAAAAGTTGAAAGAGGTTAAAAAATGTTGAAACGGTTGAAAAAAGTTGAATAACTCTAAAAAAGTTGAATGACGTTCAAAACAGTCGGAAAAATATGGAAAATGTTGAAAAAAGTTGAAAGAGGTTGATAAATGTTGAAACAATTGAAAGAAGTTGAATCATTCTAAAAAAGTTGAATGACGTTCAAAAAGTCGAAGAAAGTTGAATATTGTTGAAAAAGTCGAAAAAGGTTGAAAATCTCGAAAAAAGTTGAATATCTCTAAAAAATTGAATGAGGTCGAAAAAAGTTGAATGAGTTTGACAAAGTCGGAAAAATATGGAAAATGTTGAAAGAGGTTAAAAAAAGTTGAACCAGTCGAAAAATATTTAAATAAATCACAAAATGACCCACTTGCAACATTTTGTTATGGTAGGAAGTACCACGCCCACTGATGCAATCCCGTCGAAGTCCATTTAATCTCTATACCAAATTTTAAAAAGATAACTCTCATAGCACCTAAATATAACACAAAACGTGTTTTGCTTGTATGGGAGGTGCCACGCCCACTGATTCAATCCCGTTGAAATCCAATTAATTTTAAAGCTTATAGTAACCGACACCTACATACCAAATTTCATTAGGATTACTCGTACAGTTCAGCAAATATTGCACAAAACGTTTTTTGCTTATTTGGGAGGTGCCACGCCCACTAACTAAATCGTGTCGAACTCCTTATAATTTCAAAGCTCATAGTAACCGACATCTCTATACAAAATTTTATTAGGATTACTCTTATAGTTCACCAAATATTACACAAAACGTTTTTTGCTTATATGGGAGGTGCCACGCCCACTTATGCAATCCCATCGAAGTCCAATTAATTTTAAAGCTTATGGTTACCGACACCAAATTTTAGAAAGATTACATTAATAGCACAATAAATATAACATTTAACGTTTTTTGCTTGTATGGGAGGTGCCACGCCGTCTGGTACTATTGCACCCATTATCGGTTAAAAAATACCTTATAGCAATTATACCTACCATACTAAATTTCATATCGACTGCATTGTTAGTTCTCCTATTATAACGTTTATAAATATTGTGGGCTGTGCCACGCCTTTCAACGAGTTTTGCCAGTATAGTAACATAGCATGTTCTGATGACTGCTTTTAATGGTATTATCTATAAAATTTTTATGAAAATCGTCAGTCCCGTTTTTGAGTAATATTGAATCAAAATTTTCAATTATTGAAAAGTTCCACGCCCACTTTTCCGATTCCGCCCATTTTTGGCAAAATTTAAGACATTTATGATCTGCATCTCTGTACCAAATTTTAATACAATATCTTGAATGGTTTTCGAAATATGACGTTATGAAAATGAAAGTTTAGGGCTGTGCCACGCCTCTCCAGGAGCCTTTAATAAGTTAAAACCAAGTGTCAAGTTCAAGTGTCATCAAAATCGCTGCACCCGTTTTGGAAATAAAGTCTGAAAATATATATATATATAAATAAATATATATATATAAATACATACAATTATTGCTCGTTTAATAATAGTAGATAGATATTTTCATTGTACACCAATGAAAAAAATAGTTTTCATAGAGTTAACGATTCTTTCCTTAGTTAGCAAAAAATTGGTACAATCAAGCTGTTACTCTCTGCGTTAAAAATGTTAGTTTGCGGGAGGTTTTTGAAAGCGTCAAAAACGAGTGATCTTTTAAAAAAATGCGACTATAAGTGTTGTCGGAAAACAAAAAAAATTGTATAAAGTTTTGAAATAAAGTGAACTTTGTGCTCGGTTTTAAGTAATTAATAGTCTGTTTCAACTATTTTTTGACTAAAAATATAAAAAATATGTGTTGATAAATAATTACAGAGGGGGCCGACCATAGAAGACAATATTTTGTGAAATTCTAAGGTCGGCCGACTGAAGAATATAATTTTTTTATCTTTTTCATAATTTCAGTAGTCGGCCATTGATGTTAAAACATATAAAATAGGTACCTAGTAACGAATTAATGCTTGTGACTAGGACTAAAATCATTAAAAAATAAGTGACTTAGTAAAAAAATGTTTTCATCAGTATATACTGATGATTGATATATGGCCCCAGTTTTGGAGAAAATTCGAATCGATCAAGGTGAATAAGAATAGCTGCCGCAGCATTTGGGTCCCTAGAGCCACTTTGCAAGACAGAATTGTTGAAAAGCCTAGAAGAATGGGGCCAGAGACAGTTTTTAGCTTAACTGAAATATAAAACGTGTTGTTAAGTGGTTAACCGACTTAGGCTTTGTTCACAAAAGTCATCTAATACTATTAGTCAATGGCGAAAAGTACCAGTTAAAGAAGGAAAAGAGGTTACGAAAGTAAGCTTTTGTGTAATTTTAAAGTTAGTTTTGGATAGTTCCGATTGTACACAGACAATTAGAAATGCCTTTAGGACATGTGAAATCTACCCAATTGACGACAATTTTATTGATTACACCAAATGCATTCAGAATGAGCTCGAAAATCTGCAAAAACAATCTTGCTGAAGTCAATTTTGGTTGAAAAAAGTTTTAGCATTGGTCAAGAAAAGCTGATAGAAATACATAAATATTGATCCTGATCTTATTTTGGATGTTATAAAAAAGTTTGAGCAAGCCCACAAGGGCAGAACTGACACCGACATTATAGTTGACACTAGTGAATTGACCAGATTCTCTTCAGAAATTGCAACAGCAATACTGCCCTCAGAAGCGAAATGGGCGTATTTCAAAGAAATTCATAATCGTGATACTTATGGCATCGGATAGCTTAAGAAATTACGCATCTAATGACCTACGCCGAATGCCACTATCTTAGTTGAAACCTATAAAATCTCCTAAGAAAATGTCCTCTATCCTAATTTTACATGTATTTCAACAAATTGATATAAACAAAATAAAACAAAAAAGTTGTGGCCGACTACTAGAACTTTTTTGGCCGACCTTAGGAGAAGAGGTGGCCGACTACTCAAGAATCACGTTTTTTCTCATTTTTCAACGAAAAAAATGTATGAGTTAGTAAATTACCTTAATAAAAATGGTATTTTTCAAAACTACATAAATCAGGCATTCAGAAGCACACAGTACCTTATAAATAACCTTAATAACCGATTTCTGGTAGCCATTTAAACTTAAAAAAAAAGTTAACTGGCTGACTACTGGCTCCATCGCCCTATGTGTGCAATTTTCGTTTTTATTCAGTCAAACTATATCGTACTAACATATTATAATATTTCCCTGGAAAATATCATGTTTACCCAAAAAATACCCACAAATCAGGAACGATTCCTTACAATTTGATTTTTCAACATATGGTACCTCTGGTTTTAAAAATTTTTGACAATCAATGCGTGTGAGGAAGAAGACTTTCCGGCAGTGCTGTCGTTTGTACTACCATAGTACTTTTGTACTACCCTTCAGCCACGCGTACTACTGTACTACCCAACACTCAATTTGTACTACCGAAAATTTTCACCAACCAATCCGCAATTTGTACTACCCCACCGTTCTTTGATCTCTCATGCTTCAATTACATTGGCATTATTTAACCCTCTAATGTGCAAGAAAACGAAACTCAAAAAATTGCTATGGAACTGATAGAAATAGTCGAGAAAACAAAGTTTTGTTCTAGCAATTTGTCTAATTTTTCGCTTTAAGGATGGAGGAGACAAAAGATCCCTTGAAGCATATTTTTATCATTGCGCATTTAGCCAATAAAACTTTTGAATTCGAAATTGAATTTTATATCGTTACAACGAATAAAGTTTTTAGTATTATTAAAAAAAAATATAAATTTGTAGATGATAGTTTAATTAATGATAATGACAGTGTAAGTAAAGTATAGCAAACCAAGGTTTTCTCTGAACATGAAAATCTTATATGAAGCAATTATATGTATAATTTTTATTTTCAATTATAACGACACTTCAGCGGCTGAAAGAAGTACCCACACAACATCGTCAAAATGATACGATGAGCCGTTACATATTAACGTATTCAGAATTTTGGCCCAGAGAACGAAATTCAGTATGATTCAAATTTGCATCATGGCGCACTAGAGGGTTAAATCTTGAAGTGTCAAAATTATCGCTCGTTATTTTGGTTTACTTATTTTGACATTAAAAAATTTTAACATCGCATCAACCATTAGAATTTAACTATGAAAGATTCATACTTTTTATACGCGGCCAATTTCGTTTGTAATAATTTTTTTATGCGTAGTTATAGGGGCGCCGAAAGACCTATTGCGTGTGTTGAGAACTCCACTCGGGTGAGACTTCCCCATGTTGAATTCAACACGGGAAATTTTAATTCAAACCGCGAATACTCAAGCGATTGATTCCAATACAAAAGTAGAAAATCATCAATCCAGAAGCTTTGAATAGAAAAATTTATTATGATGTGTACGACCAAATTCTTTCATCACTGAGAATCTGGTTTTGGACAGATTTAGCAAAGTTTCCAGATCCCTTGAAGCTCTTGTACTTCGCAAAGATTGTAATGTTGATAAAATATTAATTTTTATAAAGATAATTTCAAAAAAGATAATTTACTTAGTGATCGAAACATTTTTGGTGAGCTGAAATGAAACTAAATTGAAAAGTTTAGGAGATGTAGTAGATTTTTTACATAAACATCTATAGTAATATAAGGACCTCATTCCAGAACTCGTTTGATTCGAGAAATTGTTAATGACTATATCTGCATCATTTTGCTCTAATGAGAGGAGTTTTGAAACTCTTAAAAGGCTGAAATTGTATATGCGTTCAACTATGGGTTAAAAACGTTACATATCATGTTCCGATTTTATACATGTAGTACAAGTTGGATAGACAAGGAAAGAATGAAGAGTTTCTGACAAAATAAAAATTTTTTTACTTACGCAATAATTAGTGAGAACTTTATTGTAGACACCCTACATTACTTCTTCATAATCATGATTCTGTAAGATTATCGGCAATTTAAAAATATCATCATTTTCGAACGTCCCCCCCTCGCGTTTCAACGAATTCCACACCTGCTTTTAAAACGTTATGACGCCCATAACATAATAAATGTTTTTCATGTAACAATATTTATACTATAATAAATGAATTTCAACAAATACTATGTAAACTTTTATTAATAATTTATTTTTATCATATGAGTAAGTGTCAGTAAACATATATTAGTGTAGTACTACCCATTTTCACAAAAAAACACCCAAAAATATAAAATTGAGCACTTAAATTCTTTTTAAAACGACAGCAATGCTTTTCGGTCTATATTAGTCTATGGTTTCCACCGTCGCCCCACGGGTATAATTTGACTCCAGTGTGTGTGTCTTCTGCGTTGTCGAACTCTATGGTTACCATAACTTGTCACCAAAACGAAAGCGATAAAAAAAAACTAATTTTTCTGATTCCGAAATTGTAAGTGAAAGGACATTGTTGTATATAAATTTCATCATTCCTGCTTTAAACATTTTGTTCTCTTTTTTTTTAACTATGACTGAATTGGCTGCAACACTATGGTTGATAATGCCAGATCGAGTAAAATTTGTTAGTTATTGTCGAATATATTATTTATAGTGAAACCCTAATTAGAGCTTATGAGTGATTAATAATAATAAAATTATAACGCGAAATAGTAATGTGAAAAAAAAGAAAATTAATGAATAAGTATACATTGGATCTGATTAAAACACTAGAAAAATAATTTAAATTAAAAAAGATTTATATATCAATCTTAGATTCTTTAATAAATTTAGTTAGTATAATTAATACATTTTCATCCCTTGCCAAAAATAAATCTTTCAAACAGTTAAATTTTTTAAATAAATCATATTTGACACGAATAATATCAAAGTTTTTGCAATTAAAAATTAAATATTGAGCATTTGCACGAACATTGCATATATCACATAAGTCAGTGTCCTTAATACGCATTTTAAAAAAGAATGCTTTATCAAAAGCATGACCAGATATGAGTCTGTTTATCAATTTAATTTCAGTTGAAGTCAAAGAAGTCCTTTTAAACAATGGCTTAGATGGCAATTCAGGAAATAAATTAAAGAAGAAGCACCCTTTGTTTGTGAAATATGCTTAAATTCCTCACTCCAATCATGTTTCAACAAATTTAGTATTTTTTTTAAAGGTGAGTATTTCGGGTAAATAATTTTTGAACAAGAGCATCTTTAGCAATCTTATCAGGTTTTTCATTTATTATAAGTGACAAAGTGACAAATTAATATTGATGATTTTTCAATAAAATTAATAATAGCTGCGTTTTATTCGCCATCCTCTGCTAGATATCTTTAGCTAGCAACGATAATTATATAGGAAAACAAAAACAAAATCGTAGACTTAGCGACTAAAATTATAGTTGCTAAGTATACAAGCAAGTTTCTTAAATGCCAGTGCTACCCAGTGAATTTGTGTTTGTCTATTGTGATTTTGTATTTTGTCAATTTTGTCTATTATGAAGTTTGAAATTAAAAAAAAATATTGAATTTTACGGAAAAAAAATTTGAATTTAACGGAAAACATTCATTTTCTTTTTCTTTTTTTAAATTCAATTCAATTAATTTTTCAATGCAGTAAAAACACATTAGTGTAAACACCAGAATAACCTGGCAAGGCACAACCATTTCCTCAGGACACAATGCCAGCCAATTAATTTTTCAAAACAGCAAAATCACAAATAAATGACATATCTGACGTAGCCAGTGCTACCCAGTCAGCTCTAAGGCAACTTAGCAACTTGTCGTTTTATTCGTACATAGATAGCGACTTGGCCAATAAAACGCACCTAATATCACATACCAAATAATTGTCTGTGAAGTTTTTCTTTAAAAGAATTAGGCTTGAAAGACTATCAGTAAAAAAGACTATCTTTTGTAAACCAAGAGAGTCAGCAGTTTAGACAACACTTTTAAGAGCTAAGAGTTAGGCATTAAGGAAGATAATTTTTCCTCAACTTTATATTTAACAGAATAATTAGCAGAAAAATTATATATTCCAATGCCTGAGCAGAAATCATCAACTGAACCATCAGTAGCAAAAATGTTAAAATTATTATTTTTATAGAATTCTAAACATTCAGCATATTTAGACTGAATAACTTCAACTGGGATGACAGATTTTTTATTACTAGTATCGTATTGTGGTCGAAACTCGACCGTACCCACCAAGTTGTAACTTTGGAAGAATATTGCCGACTTTACTACGAACAAAAGTCTTTGTCCATGGACCATGATCTTATTCAATTTCACTCTTCACCTTACCTTATTTCACCTCACCTCATCTCACCACACCATACCTGTACTCATGCTGCCATGAATGCGTTGTTTAAAGCGTTTTGTATGGGGGAATCATGCGCGTATGTTTTCTTTATTTTAGGGGACGTCCATTAATTACGTGAGGTGTTTTTTTGAAAATTCGGACCGCTCCCTCCCCTTGGTGAGATATGGCGGGACCCCTCCCCCCCTCCCGTGAGATTTGAATTATAATTTTTAATGTAAATTCTATGCATTAAAAAGTTGACGTGAGGTTTTCTTTGACTCCCTCCCCCCTTGGTGAGATTTTGCTGGACCCCCTCCCCCCCTATTTTAGCTCACGTAATTAATGGACGTCCCCTTACCTGCCTTAACGGCACATATTACAAATTATTTTTATTTTGTGCACATCTACGAAACAGTACCTTTCAAATGATATAAGTTTCATGCCCCTCTCATTATAATAAATATTAAAAAAGTGTACCATAAGTTTCGTTGTTCACGTATTAATATATAGATTAAAAGAAGATAATATATTAAGAGAGAAAATTAATTTTGTGATCGGTAGGGTTTTCACTTGAATATTTATGTTATCAAAAATATTTTGAATCTTTGATAACAAAATACATAACTTAAGTGAACAGAGGAAGATTTAATATTTTCAAATAAAGAAGAATTATTAAACATAATTTTAATGAGTTCTTTAGACGTTAAATAAAGAGCTCTTTTCCTAGGAGGAAGTTCATTAGACAGAGCATATAGTATATGAACAGGTGTAGAAGAAGGAACACCAAGGCAACGTCTTAAATGATAGTTCTGAAAGGTTAGAATACGTTTATCAATGTATTTTGGAGAATGGCAAGAAGTTGTTCTAAAGGATTCAATTTTAGACCTCACTAATGATTTATATAGATTAATTAATTAGATTAATAGACACATAAGGAGTAAGACCATTTTTAAAAGACGTCATCATCTTAAGGGCATTAGAATTGCTTGTTGATCCTTTAATGACATTTTCATAATGATCAAAGAAATTTAAAGTCGTATTAATATTTCATCCAAGAAATTTAAAAAATTTGACTTGTTGTATGTAGAGATTATTAATTTTAATTTTGATTTCTTTTTTTGAGCCTTTAGGAAATAGCCCAAGAGCCGGCTGTAGAAAAGTCGAGATTACAGCATGAAATGTATGTCAAATGATAGAGCTCCATGAGCTTAAACACAATATATAGGGTTGCCTTGCCAAAGCCTGTCCTAAATATGGGTTGCCACCCGATTTTTGGGCCATTTTTTTTTAATAAAAAGTGTATAAGATTACAGCATGAAATGTATGTCAAATAATAGAGCTCGACGAGCCTAAACACAATATATAGGGTTGCCTTGCCAAAGCCTGTCCTAAATATGGGTTGCCATCCGTTTTTTGGGCCAACATTTTTTAGAAAAATTTTTATGGTTAAAGATTCCAGCTTGATATATATGTCAAATGATAGAGCTTGTAGAGCCTAAATATAATATATAGGGTAGCTTTGCCAAAACCAGTCCCAAACATGGGTTGCCACCTGTTTTTCGGGCCAAGATTTTTCAGAAAAATGTTTATGGTTCAAGATTTTAGGTCGATATGCATGTCAAATGATATATCTTGATGAGCCTTAAAAAAAATATTTAGAGTAGTCTTGTCGAATCCCGTCCCAAATGTGGGTTGCCACCTGTTTTTTGGGCAAACTTTTTTTGGAAAAAAGTTTATGGTTTAAGACCGTAGCTTGAAATGTATGCCAAATGATAGACTATGATGATCTATAATAAAACATATAGGGTTGCCTTGCCGAATCCCGTCCCAAATGTGGGTTGTCACCTTTTTTTTGACACAAGTTTTTTCGGAAAAATGTTTATAGTTTGAGATTTCAGCTTGAAATGTGTGTCAAATGATAGAACTTGATGATCTATAATAAAATATATAGGGTTGCCTTGCCGAATCCCGTCCCCAATGTGGGTTGCCACCTTTGTTTGACCCAAGTTTTTTCGGAAAAATGTTTATAGATTGAGATTTCAGCTTGAAATGTGTGTCAAATGATAGATCTTGATGATCTATAATAAAATATATAGGGTTGTCTTGCCGAATCTCGTCCCAAATGTGGGTTGCCATCTTTTTTTTGGCCCAAGTTTTTTCAGAAAAAAGTTTATGGTTTGAGATTGCAGCTTGAAATGTATGTCAAATGATAGACCTTGATGATCTCTAATAAAATATATAATGTTGCCCAACCATAAACTTTTTTTTAAAAAAGTTTGCCCAAAGAACAGGTTTCAACCCATATTTGGGACTGGATTCAGCAAAGCAAACCTATATATTTTATTAGAGATCATCAAGGTTTATCATTTGACACACATTTCAAGTTGAAATCTCAAACCATAAACATTTTTCTGAAAAACTTGGGCCAAAAAAAAGGTGGCAATCCACATTTGGGACGGGATTTGGCAAGGCAATCCTATATATTTTATTGTAGATCATCAAGGTCTATCATTTGACACACATTTCAAGCTGAAATCTCAAACCATAAACATTTTTCTGAAAAAACTTGGGCCAAAAGAAAAGGTGGCAACCCATATTTGGGACGGAATTCGTCAAGGCAACCCTATATATTTTATTATAGATCATCAAAGTCTATCATTTGACACACATTTCAAGCTGAAATCTCAAACTATAAACATTTTTCCGAAAAAACTTGGGTCAAAAAAAAGGTGGCAACCCACATTTGGGACGGGATTTGGCAAGGCAACCCTATATATTTTATTATAGATCATCAAGGTCTATCATTTGACACACATTTCAAGCTGAAATCTCAAACTATAAACATTTTTCCGAAAAAACTTGGGTCAAAAAAAGGTGGCAACCCACATTTGGGACGGGATTCGACAAGATTACTCGAAATATTTTTTTTAAGGCTCATCAAAATCTATCATTTGACATGCATATCGACCTGAAATCTTGAACCATAAACAATTTTCTGAAAAATCTTGGCCCGAAAAACAGGTGGCAACCCATGTTTGGGACTGGATTTGACAAAGCAACCCTATATATTATATTAAGGCTCTACAAGCTCTATCATTTGACATACATATCAAGCTGGAATCTTAAACCATAAACTTTTTCTAAAAAAAGTTGGCCCCAAAAAACCGGTGGCAACCCATATTTAGGACAGGCTTTGGCAAGGCAACCCTATATATTGTGTTTAAGCTCGTCGAGCTCTATGATTTGACATACATTTCATGCTGTAATCTTATACACTTTTTATTAAAAAAAAAATGGCCCAAAAAACGGGTGGCAACCCATATTTAGGACAGGCTTTGGCAAGACAACCCTATATATTGTGTTTAGGCTCGTCGAGCTCTATCATTTGACATACATTTCATGCTGTAATCTTATACACCTTTTATTAAAAAAAAAAATGGCCCAAAAAACGGGTGGCAACCCATATTTAGGACAGGCTTTGGCAAGGCAACCCTATATATTGTGTTTAAGCTCATCGAGCTCTATCATTTGACATACATTTCATGCTGTAATCTTATACACTCAACTTTTCTACAGCCGGCTCTCCGCCTAAAAGTAGATACATTTTGTTTTTTCAAT
This sequence comes from Meiosimyza platycephala, assembly GCA_963662105.1. Taxonomy (NCBI): domain Eukaryota; kingdom Metazoa; phylum Arthropoda; class Insecta; order Diptera; family Lauxaniidae; genus Meiosimyza; species Meiosimyza platycephala. Next base: position 40,024,661 of record OY759210.1, on the reverse strand, counting down.
ATTAAAAGATAGATTGAGCTGATCACAGCTTCTATAAAAATTTCTAAGCTTGGATTGAAGATTACAAACAGCAGAATCAAAATCTTTGGCAAAAGACAGAATTGAGAAATCATCAGCATATTGAAAAATGGCAGTACATTGATCCTGTAAATTATGAAGTGATTTTGTATACAGAATAGGACAAAATAGGAATTAAAACACTTCCCTGTGGTAAACCACCATTAGCTTTGACCGACATGTTACCTAACTTAAGAGTTCAATCAGAAAGAAATTTTATTATCCAAAGAGATAGATCCAAAGAAACACCAATATCATTAAAAATTTCTTTTAACTTAGGTAAGGAAACACAGTCATATGCTTTGTTTATATCCAAAGAAACCATAACTACTTTTAAACAACTAGCCTTCAAAGATGTAACAAGGTGATTAAATTCATTTAGACACATACTGCTGGACAAACCCTTTCTGTATGCAAAACTTCTAGAAGGAATATAATTATTTGAATTTAAAAAATAAGTTAATCTTTTCTTAACCAAAGAATTAATAATTTTAGCCATAACAGAAATTAAAGAGATGGGACGAAAATTTTGTACTACACTGAGATCTCTACCTTTTTATGAAATTGGAACAATTTTTATGATTTTCCAACTATCCGGAATAATAGTTTTTGACCAGGTACCATTTATAGCTAAAAGTAAGTTTTCCATACTAGAAGCAGAAAGTGCTTTAAGCATAACATATTTAATACCATCATGACCTGCAGCAGTTATCTTCTTTTTACTATTCAAAACATATGTTAATTCTTCCAATGAAAAAGGCTTTACCGAGTAAAGACAGTTAGAATCATGTAATGAAAACAATGTAGGAGGAATTTGATTTTTGAGAAAATTTAAATAATTTAGTTTTTTTATCATCCCAAACTTCAGAAATATTACTTACAGAACCAAATTGTTTATATCTTTTAACCGAAATCCAGAAATTTTTGTTATTGGGTGATAAACTTAAGGATTCAAGATGTTTTAAATTACTTTCTTTTTTTGCAATATTAACAAGATATTTCCATTCATGATTAGCTTCTTCAAAAGCATTATAATTTTGAAAAGAACCAAATTTCATAAATTTCATCATTCCTGCTTTAAACATTTTGTTTACCACAGCTTGTTTTCTTCTAACATAAATCTAATCTCTTCTTTTCCTTCAGGCTATTCAAAAATCATATTGCATTCATTTACCTGTTTCAAAATTGAACATCATGCTTCAACTTCATTCGTAAAAATTTTATAATGGAAGTCCAAGTAAATAATAAAAGGTATTTGTAAAGGATCGGTGAAGTAGTTTGACAATTTGAAAAATAATCAAATAAAGTTTGGAAATGTGGATTCGGGAACAAAAACACCCGCAACACGTAGTGGTACATTTGAATGTGTAGGTGGGAATTTTCACAGATTAGTGAAATATATCTCCTTTTGAATGTGAAAAGTGAGGACCTTTTTTGTTTTCGTTTTTTGGTGAGGTAAATAAAATGTTTGTTAAAAAACACGAAGATTTTTTTTCCCCGGGCGTCCGATATGCACGGTACGCCTCTGGTTATAACCCCTGAAAATCGGGTGTGTGTGCTGTACAATTTTCCTAAATACCATTTTCCAATATTACCATTAATATCAGCCAGTTTAAAAATTCTAAATAACCGAACTCGACTAATTGCAACATAAAGCTGTCGGTGTGTAAAACAGTCTTCTTGGAGGCTTAATCCAACTTAGGGAAAAGTTTGCCCCTCTGCTCTATTAATTGTAATTGCAAAGGCAATTATTATTGGGAATTGGCGCCATTTCAAAAGAATTCGCTTTTCCATACACTCACCCGTCAAGACTTCTACATCCAAGCAATTGCGATGCATAGCTTTTACAATGAGCCGAGTGTCATTTATTAATCGCTCTGCTGAGTTAAGGTTCCTTATTAGCATCACCACTGTGCCCATTTTGAGCGTTAGATTATGAGGCGGAACTCCACTGAAATTCAGTGAGTGTAAGATCTCTGTGGGAAATCGTGCTTGATCCGCTTTATCTTCTGACAACAGATTCTGCGATGAGGTAAGTTTTTTCTTCGCCCGATAGTAATTTAATAATCTCAGCATATTCGCATATTTCCTCTCAGTTTGAATTGTTTAAATTGCGTCCAAAGAGAACAACGCTTTAAGCAGTTTTCTAATTTTGCTGCTCTGGGGCAATGTTGAACGACTGGCAATACTTGCCGAAAATCCCTACCAAGCATAATTACCTTACCTTTAAATGGAACTTCGGTTTTTTATAATATCGCGCAGAAGCCAATCTAAGCATTTAAGAGCGTTTCCAGGTACCATCATTTCATCGAAAATAATGGCTTCGCAGTTCTTTATGGCTTGACCAGCTTTGCTGCATGTCTTAGTTGCAGACATAGAAGTTTCGCTTAATGGAATAGGAAACTTGAAAGCATTATGTGCAGTCCTTCCTCCAGGCATTAGTATTGATGCAATACCCGTCCAGGATATAGATATCACTTTCTGGTTATGACTTCGAGTATGGTGAATCAAAGCTTTATACAAATAAGTTTTACCGGAACCTCCAAAATCAAATATCAAATGCGTAGTATCCGTGATACATGTTGTACACACATCATACAATCATCTACGTACAGTTAGTTATGTAACTACAGATACCACGCATTTGATATTATTTACTATGTAATCGCACTGCGGCCGCTCGGAAAAACTGATGCCATTTGAACCAGTGGCGTCGCTAAGAGTTGAGGGGCCCACCCGCGAATATCTTAGTGAGGCCCCCTTGAAACAATTTTTTTATCTTCGAATGAGCAAACCTAAGTAACCGAATCGACCCAGCTCGTGCAGTTTTTTAATAATTAAATATGCAAACCTAAGTAACTGAATCAACCAAGCTCAAACTATTTACTGATCGTTGAATCGGTAAACCCAAGTAACTGAAACGACCCAACTCGTGACATTCTTTTGATCTTTGAAACTGCAATCCTAAGTAACCGAATCAACCCAGCTGGTACAATTGATTTGAACGTTGAATCTGCAAGCGTAAAAAACCGAGTTGATCCAACTGGTGCAGTTTGAGAGACAATAGGACCCCTGAAAAATCATTTATGAGGCCTCCCCCATGTCGATGAAAATGACAAAAATTCAAATTTGAATTAAAAAAAAGGAAAATTTCTTTAGTTGTAAAAATAAGGTTTTATTAGTAAAAAAATAATAGTATTGTTTGATGTCCTATTCAAATCTTTTGGAACGTGTGTTTCAAGTAAATATCTAGAGATTGTTCACTTTCCTTCCTTAAAAAATCCGGAAATCCAAGAAAACCAGCTTAGAATTGCACACCATTTGAAAGGACATAAAATGCGCTTTCTTATGTATTAATTCAAATTTTTACTGAATAAAAACTTTTCCAAAAAAATAACTCTTTTAACCAAATAAATTGACCAGAAACTTAAATAGATTGTAATATCTTGAAAATTTTCAAAAACTATAGCTGAAATTTAAAATTTTTATGAGTTTATAGTATAGTTCATTAAATTATCTTTCATATGACATCCATATTTTGAAAGTTGATAAAGGGGTTCCCAAATTATGACAATGATTTCATTAAAAGCTATATCCCCGACTTCTGATGGCTATATCTCCGAAATTAAATGCGTTATCTAACTTTTGATTCCATATTTTATTAAAATATGGGCTGTACTCCCAAAGTAAACTTATGCCATAAAAATTGTCAAAATACTTATGCCACCCACAAAATGGTTTTTTATCTTTTAAATATACTGCAGCACTTAAATCAGCAGAGAAAATACGCAGCTTTTTTTTTCTTTTTGACACCTAGCATGTGTTATTTCTTTTACACAAGTATATAGTACCGTTAGCGTTGACAGTTAGCCTTTGCTGAAAGAACACTAAAACGCACATATTTGTCAAAATATATATGCCGACCACTGAACTATGTACATAAGTTTAATGCAGTCACACAAATTATGTATAAGCGATGTATTCAGTCTTATACCTACATATGTACATATAAACATATATATTCAGAATTATTTCATTTGTATTCATAATTTTGATATATTCATTCAATATATTCAGTTCTAAGCGCCTTTGAAAACATTATGTTTTCAACCATTTCCAACGAGAGTCTATCCGTCTTATCATTTTTAGTAAGTTTTAAATCCGAAAAAAATCCGTTCCGCGGCTGCAGAGCTGTGCGGTAGAATAAGGATATTAAGTACAAACTTAACTAATTCACCATAAAGAAGCAGTTTTATCGCATTTTTTAATAAAAAAATTTCCCCAAAATGGCTCAATGTCATCGAAAATTTTTATAATCTTTTCAAATTTAAGGCACTGCCATTGCGAAAATATGGTTTCGTTTTGCTCTGATTCAAAAAAATAAGGAAATTTATTTAATAGATTTAAAAACGGCGAGTTCTGTGCAAGTTTAAATTGATTTGGATCAAGACAGGAAATATCTTTTATAACACCATTTTGGAAATCATATCTTTTTTTAATTTGGTGGCAGAATTCAATATAAAAATTTTTTATGTTTTTTTTTACAATTAATAAATTGCTTCCCTCAAGTTCATTTTCCAAAATAAACTCCTGTGCTGTTGCACTTAGATAAAGTTCCTTGAGAGGAAGATAATTTAGTTAAAAATATTTTTTTATTGATGACATTGAAAATAAATGTCACTTTAAAACCTAAATATTTAAAACCACCTTATCCTGCTTTTAAATTTAAAACGTGCTTTTAGAAAAAAAGCGTTTGGACTGACGAGCACCGAACCCACGTACTGCGAGCTATAAGTTTACAGTCCTAATATTTGCATAAGCACTTAGGCTGCAGTGGCACTCATCCAACATATCGGTCAGATAAGAAAATGGCTAGTTGCCATCTTTTATACAATAAATCTTTGCAAAATATTTTTTGGTGAAAAAAGTATCCAAAAAAAGTGTCCATCAAAATTTAAGAGAAAAAAGTATCCAAATGGATCCATTCGGCAACACTGCTTGTGACATACTAGAACGTAAATAATTTTTAACTTTGAAAAAGACCGTTCTGCTGAAGCAACTGTTACTGGTAATGTTAAATACAATTTTATTATGATCATTACGTCTGCGACATTACTTAAAAAAGAGGAATGGTTTCCTATTAAATATTGTAATAATTCTTTAATTGATGTGTCGCTTGAAATATTTTTTTTAATTAAATTTCGGAGGGATAAAAGCTGGTGTGTAAAATCTGATGAAATTTCTTCGGAGTATAGACTAAATAATTCTTCTGCTGCTGTCCATAGATCATCGTCATTCATGGCAAGTAAATTTTTAGGGAAAATGCAGCGAAAGTTTTTGGATATTTTTTGGGTTCCTCCGAACCTTGAGAGAAATTGTCCAATGATTATATCCAGATGAGCATTAAACACATTAACTTCAAATGCGTGTCGTGGATCGCTAATCACTTCGTGCTTTGACAACTCATCGAAAAAAGATCTTACTTTTCTCACTCTTTTATGCTCGAATACTGCTTCGATTTCCCAACTGGAAGCTAAAACTTGAGCTTCTTCGACGACCTTTTCAAAATTGTTTCTTAATTCTATTATATTATCTAAGGACACTTTTAATAGCTCTGAAGCATAAAATAAATCCATACTTTTCTTCTGCAATTCTTTTGAGACTAAATTAGTCATTTCTAAAACCTTGCATTCCATGGCTAGAAAAGTAACAAATTCTTTGTTCAAAATTTTATATAAAGATATTGCTTCATTTTTGGTATCACTGTCTTTGGATACTAAGTTTATTTTTAATAATGATTTCATTATTGGTCTAAACCCTAGTCGACATGCGTAAATAATAGCATCATGTCTAGATGACCACCTTATAGCACACAATTTTTTCAACACACTGGATACTTCAATGAGTATGAATTCATTGTTTCAATGAGCAGATCCCAGCGCTTAATACAATACTTGCACTAAAAAATGCAAAAAGTCGTTGAAGAGTTTCGTAAAATGTCTGTACCAAAACTAAAGATTTAACAGCATCTTCTAAAACTATATTAAGGTTGTGAGCTAAGCAATGAACGTAGGACGCTTTCGGCTGAATATTACAAATTCTTTTTTGTATCCAGAATAGATGCCACTCATTACACTAGCTCCATCATATCCTTGGCCACGACAATTTTCGAAGAGTATATCATTTTCAACGAGCGTTTAAAATTTTGCGTTCCAAATTTTTCAAATGACCCCCACTGAAGAGTCTCACTTCAAAAATTTGCTCAAGCTGGGTCGATTCGGTTACTTGGGTTTGCAGCAGTGGCGTCAATTCGGTAAGGCTGGGCAGGGCATTGGCCCCCCCGAGGATCTGATACTAGGTATTATTCAATACAACAATTCAATAAAACCATCTAATAGTGGTGGAATTATAATTCTGCCCCCCCCCAAGGTTTTGGTGAAGTGACGCTCCTGGTTTGCAGATTTAATTATTTAACATTCATAGTTTTCGCGGTAGCTCGCGGGGCCCCCCGCACCGCGGAGTTTGCGGACGCTCAGCTACGCCACTGATTTGAACATCAATTGAGTGCACTAAGAAATTTTTTCTTACGTAAAATACATCTGCGCATTTATGATATAAATCTGACGTCAAAAAGGCGAGGAGGACCTTAGAAAAATCGAATTTGTTTATAACAAAGTGCATTGCATCAAAAAAAATTGCTTCATGGTGTAATATTTTTTATCGAACAAGATGTCCAAATAATTTTTTTTCCGAGATATGATTTTCCAAAAATAAGTTCATCAAAAACTTAAATTGTTATTTATAAAAACTTTTCTGGGATTTATTTAGTTATTACCTGTAGTATTAAAATAACACATTGCTTTGAAAATTCCAAGTAGTCGGGTCAAAGGTGTTCCGTTTCACTTATTTTAAGCCATATTTAACGATAACGATGGGGTGCAACCTATCGATTATCTAGTTCTACATTATCTTGATTATCACGGACAACTGCTTGTTGTTCATTAGCGCGACGGCGACAAAGCGGATATTCCTTGAAATTTTTCTGTGTTGAAACTTGAAAAGGTTTCGGATAATTTTTCAACCACTTAGAGCCAGTTTCACAGTGTTTAGTTAACTAAAGATTTGAGGTTAGCTATCCAATTTCAGTTTCATAGCAATTAGTTAACTAGCCAAATTTGGCAGGTTAACTAATAGTTAACTAACAGCTGATTGCTGTCATAACGAAAAAGAACATAAGAAATAAAAACACAGTTGAAAAGAGAAAAGAAAAATTAGAACTTATTGCTGTTGACTTCATTTCGCAATCTATGAAACAGGCATCGGCACGCTGCTACTCACTTGTATACGTATACAACAGGAGAGAAAGAGAAAGTAGTATTGCCAGCTATGAAATGTCATATAAAAAACATATGTTTTATGCAGTGATGCCATATTTTGTACAAAAAATCATCATTAGTTAACCAATGGACTGTGAAACTGAAAAACATAAAATCGGTAGTTAACTAATAGACGTTGGTTAAGTTAACTAATTGGTTAAGTTAACACTGTGAAACCGGCCCTTAGCCGACTCCGTCATGCAAGGAAATGATGGATTAACCAGACCACATTGAGCATGAATCATACATTTTGTCACAATTTCGAAAAGCTCAGGCTCCATGTCTTTATCAGGGATTTCTGCCCACACTGCTAGTTCAATTTCGGCAGGTTCACGAATCGCATCTTCTTCCAATAAAGTTACTAATATATGGGCATGTGGCTGTCCACGCGTTTGAAACTCAATTATGTACATAAAGAAAATACTTCACTTTGCCAAATATACAGCCCCTTCATGGTTGGCTACAATCTCGCCGTTTTAGTCGCCAAAATTAAATTGGCTTTTTGGTTCGCGACATTGGCGAAGTATCTCCGCGGCAATCATAGACTAATTTATTAGTCTGATTTATTAATCTATGGCGGCAATGTCTTCCACACTTTTTTTTTCTCTACATGCATGGTTGGCGACAGTCTCTTATAGTTGAATCCAGAAATGTAAATTTGGAGACAGCTATTTTGTAGGGATGGTAATCCCGGAATTCGCTCTAAATATAGGCTAAAGAAATCCCGGGATTATAAAGAGACAATCCCGGGATTTTCGGGATTAGAAAAAGTTTTATCCAATAAATATTCTTTTATATTACATATTCAAATCCAAAATCTGCAAAATAATTATTTTCAATATTGTAACAGCGGCATAGGTTTGTCTTCAAAAAGAAAAAACCATAGTCTACCTAGATTTGACTTTGAAATTTTGACCCATAAATATCTAGACCTGCCATATACTATATATTAGGCTGGCTCAAAATCGTATGTAAAAAATTAAATGCAGTCAAAATTCTGGTGCTCAGGTCTGAAAATATACCTTGCGTCTATGAATCCCTTTTGCCAAAATTTCCCACGAATCGGACAATGGGAAGGCGTTTCAGTGGGCCGATTTGTGTGATTTTTGTGCGTTTGCGAAACGATTTTTTGGTATTATTTCTTTTAACTAAAAATATATGAACTTCGAGGTATATTCGTGTCTATCATTTTTTGCGGACTCAGTATTGTAGCGAATTTGAGTATTGATTTATTGATACAAATGTTGAAAATGCTCATCCGAAACCATACCTGTTTTATACTTTTCAGCCATGGCCTATTTTCAATCGATTGGGAATTCTCTTTTACACAGAAAACGATGTATCAAAGAATTTTTGGACCGATTTCATTAAAAAACATTTATTACGAAGTTATGCCCAATTAAAGTTTTAGTGTCAAAACTTGAAAAACCGCTAAAAAATTTTTCAAAATGTTGGCATTTTAATCCAAATCAAAATAATTAATTTTTGTCTTTTGATTCTAATAGATCTTTTGAAATTGTTGAAAATTGGCGAAGCTATAGCGCATTTTATGAAAAAAAACACGGCTGATTTTCTCAAAAACCCCAGATATTTTTACGCTTAAAATCGATTGGGAATTCTCTTTTGCACAGAAAAGGATATGTCAAAGATTTTTTGTTCCAACGAAGCCATCTGGAGAAATTTTTGATATGTAAAAGCAAGCATTTTCTTCATAAGAAAATAAAGATTTTTAGTTTATTTTTGTTCCAGAAGCACTAATATAAGGTGTAGTAAAAAGAAATACATTATTTTTGTTTGAAATTGAAGGGTTTATTTAGTATATATAGAATGATCCGATCTAAGTCAAATATGCGCCATTTTGTTCGATAATTTTCTGCCATTTTGAAGGTAATTTCATTATACATGTCTTATAAAAACCCTGATCCTTATGATCAAAAAACTGTAGCAACCGATTATCGCAAACCTCTCTTGAAGCAAATTTTTCACCAGTAAAATCGTTTGCCATGGACAGGAAAAGGTAGTAATCACTTGGTGCTAAGTCCGGACTATATGATGGATGCTTAAGAAACTCCCAACCAAACTCCCGGAGCTTCTGATGAGAAAGTAACGACGTGTGTGGCCTGGAGTTATCCTGATGAAAGATAACTCCTCTTCTACTGGCCAAAGCCGGCCGCTTCTGAGCGATTGCTTCCTTCAGACGGTCTAATTGTTGACAGTACACGATCGAATTAAGAGTTTGGCCGTAGTGGAGTAGTTCGTAGTAGAGGATTCCCCGCCAATCCCAACAAACACAGAACAAAACCTTCCTGGCAGTCAATCCTGACTTGAACACCGTTTGCGACAGCTGATTGCCATTCGACTACGACTGTTTTCGCTTGATGTTGTCGTAAGTGATCCATTTTTCATCAACAGTTATCATCCGCTTCAAAAATGGATCGATTTTGTTGCGATTCAGTGGCGATTCACAGGTAGAAATTCGTTTCATTAGATTTTTCTATGTTAACTCGTATGACACCCATACATCGAGCTTTTTTTGCATCCGGCCTTATTCAAATGGTTCCAAACGGTTTTTTGTGGAATGTTCAGCTCCTGTGCAATCGATACAGTGCTTACATGACGGTCGACTTCAACGATTTCCATAATTTTATCGACATTTTTGACAATTGGCCTTCCGGAGCGTTGTTCATCTTTAACCTCAAAATTACCGGAACGGAATCGACGAAACCAAAATTGCGCATGGTTGGCTGTTACAGTATCAGGACCATAAACACTGTTCACATTTTGAACCGCCTGACTTGCATTTTCGCTTTTATCAAAGAAAAACTAAAATGTAGCATATTTTCTCTTTGCAAGGGTACATTTTTGACACGCGCGCAAACGAAACTAAATCAATCAAATGGAAAACTGTAAAAGAAGCTTTTTTAGTACTAACTGTAATCTTTACAACGACATCTATTGTAAATCAATGGAACAAAAACTAAGCTAGATACAGAGTACTTAAGCCATGTATTGAAAAAATAATGGATTACTTTTTACTACACCTTATATTTAACATTTGTCCATTTTGTAGATTTTTTTTGGTTTTCAGCAGCCACTTTGATTAATTTTTTAAACTTTTCTTCGTCCTTCGTTATCTGTTTGTTGAAATTTTGCAATGACCAATTGCACTCTCCGCGGTGTCATTCACAGCATGGATTTTCTGGTAAAAGGCCCCATAAGCTGGCCAAATGAAGAGTAATACAAATGTTCGAAGATTGTGGCCCAAAAAGAGCGATTGCTCTTGTGCAAAATGTCAACAAATAGATAACGGAGCACGATATTAGTTTCACAAAATACTTAAATTGGCCGTCGAAAACTTAAAAAATCTACAAAATGGCCAAATGTGAAATATTAGCGTTTCTTTAATGAAAATACACTAAAAATCTTTATTTTCTTATGAAGAAAATGCTTGCTTTTAAATATCAAAAAATTCTCCAGATAGCTTCGTTGGAACAAAAAATCTTTGGCACATCCTTTTCTGTGCAAAAGAGAATTCCCAATCGATTTTAAGCGTAAAAATATCTGGTGCTTTTGAGAAAATCAACCGTGTTTTTTTTTCATAAAATGCGCTATAGCTTCGCCAATTTTCAACAATTTCAAAAGATCTATTAGAATCAAAAGACAAAAATTAATTATTTTGATTTGGATTAAAATGCCAATATTTTGAAAAAATTTTTAGCGGTTTTTCAAGTTTTGACACTAAAACTTTAATTCGGTATAACTTCGTAATAAATGTTTTTTAATAAAATCGGGGGAATAAGTGTCCCCTTATATCCTTTTAAAAACAACATACATAATCGGCAACCAATTCCGAGATTTGAAGTCCGACCGCATGGTTTGAAATAGATTTAGTCTGCTGTGAAATAAAGCAATTTTAATTTTGTAAGCATATAAAAGCTTCTGGTTTTTTTTTTAGTTTTTTTATGCATTTATTAAAACTATCAATCCCGGGATCCCGGAATTAGAAATTTTGATCCCGAAAATCACGAAACTCAAAAATGGTCCGGGATTGCCATCCCTACTATTTTGGTATTGCCAAAATGAAAAAATGCACGTAAAGAAAAAAAATACTTACTATTTATATCAAAAAATGTATTTGAAAATGTTCTTTCGGTACAAAAATCAGAACTAAAAGGGAATATGAACGAAAAATTGAAATAGGGGGGAGGGGGTCCGGCAAAATCTCACCAAGGGGGGGGGGGAGGTCAAGGAAAACCTCACGTACATTTTTTAATGCACAGAATTTACATTAAAAATTATAATTTAAATCTCACGGGAGGGAAGGGGGTCACGTCAGATCTCACCAAGGTATCAAAAAAACACCTCACGTAATTAATGGACGTCGCCTAAGCAATGAATTGCAACTGAGTCATCCTGAATCTGCGTTCTGTACGATAAGCTTCATCATGTAGAGGGTTTTTCTCATAGCCAGGTTCACCGCAAGAAAATAGCAGCGGATACACTAAGGGATCTAATAAGCGATGCAGCGTTGGCACATATGAAAAGTAATGTAATTCTGGGTTCTGCGTGAAAATATTCTTAAGTTACGGTAGGCTGGTGGTTCCATCGCGAGTTCATCTCGAATCTGATAATTTTGCGGAACTTTGCTCAAAGAGCACTTTAAATTGATATATCATTCATTGCTGTAGCTATTCTAAATTGCGTCAACTAAGCCTTTCCTTTTTTTGTTAATAAATTTTTATCTTAGAAAACGTTCAGCTTAATGTAGTTATTTTGGATCTTCCTTTTTTTTACACACTTGTTTGTGATTAATTTCACTCATTTATAGTTTTCACCTCACCTTCGACTTATTTTCCTTTTTTTTTTTTGCATTTTGTTTGTTTTTGCTTCTCACTTCCATTGTTAGAAGTAAAGAATGTTCTACATAAAACAAACTTAAATTTTTTTGCTTTGTTTCGTTCTTACTTTGTTTTCACGCACAATTTTTTTTCTTTATGTCAATGGTCAACTTGTTTTTCTATGTCATTGTTCCCAATTTTTTTTTCTTGTCAACTTTTAATGTCAATACATATTTCCGTCTCTTTTTATACTATGTATAACACAAAATCATTTGCATATTTGGAAAAATTTGTGGCTTCATCGTGTTCAGCGAATCAAAATACATAAGAAGTAATTGTCATAGCATATTTTAAAATTCCACTTGATCTTAAAAGCATCAAAAACTGTACACGGTACGCTGCATCACTTTATTAAAATTATCGGTATAAGTGTTTACCTTAAAATAGTCATAAAACGAGTAAATGATCAGGTACGATTTTGCTTTTTTGAATTTTTTGGACACTAAAGAACATGTAACATGTATTGCCGCGAATAGACGGTTTTTTTTTTGTCGCTCAGCTATATATGATTTTTTAATATTTTAGATACACTAAATAATTTAACTAATACGAAGAATCGATTGTGTTTGATGTTTTCAAGAACTTGACAGTAAAAAAGTTTATTTTGGTTGATAATAACACTTCCGAAATCTAATAAATTTGCACTTTTATACCAACGTTTAACTTTACATAGATATAAATACACTTGTTCTCGCAATTTTTATTATACTCATCAAGTGCAATATGTCAACTAGAGCTAAAACTTATAGTGCTAAAAATCAACTCATGACAATGACCCCGACGCAAAGTGACACACCGGCCAGCAAAAACAACGTAAAGGGATCTCTCACTGTGCAGGAATTGGATGATCGCCTCGTTAAGCAAAGCGAAATGCTCACAGACTTCATAAAAACTGAAATGAGTAAGTGTCGTGAAGAATTTTATAAAAAAATTGAAGAGCTTGAGAGAAATTGGGTAGACAAATTAAATGAAGCTAATGTTGCGATAGCTAGTGCTGTTGAACGCATAGAAAAAATCGAAACTGAAACGACTGAAATTACAGCGCTGAGAGATGAAGTCTCTGAAATACAAAAACAAATTGGAGTGCTGGAAAGAAAAGTTGATTCTGATGCCGTACTGTTCGGTGTACCTTAGTGCAACGACGAAAATCTGTCTGCTATGTATAATGAGTTATGCAAAAATGCATCTACTCCTCAGGACTTTAGGCCTATTAGTGTACTTTCTGCCCTGTCAAAAGTGTGTGAAAGCTTAATTGCTGAACAATTTACTCATTATCTCAATGATAAAAATCTTTTACACCCTCTGCAATCTGGTTTCCGCAAGGGACACAGTTGTACAACTGCAATGATGAAGGTTTTAGACGATCAGCTTTGATCAGAATAAGATAACTCTTCTGTGTTTACTAGACTTTACGAAGGCATTTGACAGTATTAATCACATTATTTTATGTAGTAAGCTAAAATCGTTTGGATTTGGAACCTCTGACATTAATCTTATTAAAAGCTACCTGGGTGGTAGGCTGCAAAGAGTGAAAGTAGGCAAAACATTTTCAAGTTTTAGTTTGGTGACGTTTGGAGTACCGCAAGGCTCTATACTTGGACCTCTACTCTTTACCATGTTCATTAATGATTTGTTCGTAGTCTGCAAACATTCAGAAGTGCATGCATATGCTGATGATATTCAGCTGTACATCTCACGAAGAAGTGGTTGCATTGAAGATTTGTACTGCTGTTTAAATGAAGACTTAGAAAATATTAACACTTGGGCAAAGACAAATCAACTTCTGCTTAATGCTACTAAATCTTAGGTATTGCCAATTTCCAAATATTCAGTTAATAATTCTGATGTTCAACCTATATTTATCGCGAATAATAAACTCGAACTTGTGCGAAAAGTAAAAAGCTTAGGCTTTTACATTAACTCATGTGTTAATGCCGTTGATCATATCAATAGTGTAGTTAGCAAAATATATTTTGTGCTAAGAAATCTCCGTCAGTCTTCAGTTTTTACTCCCCAGGATACTAAAATAAAGCTTGTCAAACAGTTAATAGTTCCAATTATAAATTATGCTGAAAATATTTATTGCAAGCTCGACTCAATTTCACAACATAAGCTTCTCGTTGCTTTCAACTTTGCTGCTCGCTATGCTTTTTCCCTAAAAAAATTTGATCACATTTCTGAGAAACGTTGTGCAATTCTTGGCTGTGAGTTGGTTGATTATTTAAACGCGAGAAATTGTTTCTACATAATCATGTCGTTCACCAGCTTATTTATACAAAAAACTGCAATATAGCAAATCAAGTAGGTATTTGAATTTCATTAGTCCAAAATACAATTTTTTAAATTCAACAAGGTTCTTTTTCATCAATACCATTAGAGTATGGAACAATTTACCAGCACAACTTAGACAAACAACTAATCAGAGCAAATTTAGGAATGAGGTACTAAATCATTTTAAACCCATTTCATGATTTTAAAAAAAATCTTATGATAATGTTTATTTTAGTATAAGTATTAGTTTTAGTTTAAGTACATATGTATACTGCAAATAATTTTCTGTTTTTACATGTAATCACATTAATTGTGCACTAATATACAAATAAAATTGAAATTGAATTGAAATAAATAATAATTGTGCATTGTCAGATTTGGTTGACAATTTTTTCCGATCTTGATCTTGCTTGAAGTGAACCGTGCTAACAGTTGCTTTTATAAAAAGTTACACAATACATTTTTGGTGTTCAAAGTTCAACTTTGAGCCCACTAAAGTACTAATCGCAGACAAAATTTAGAACTTTTATAGTTTTTTCTCTTTCCCTAAGTACATATTATCTGACGATTAACTTAAACAATTTTTAAATCCCTAACGCTTTCATTAAGGACATTTTTGGCTGTGGTTTGATGAATTATTTAAATATTTTCTACATAAACACGTTTTCTCTCGCAAAATGAAATATCTGTATGAGAAACTTTACGTCATTATCCCTAAGCACATTCACCTTAACAGCACTAGATACATTTTCATTAGCACTATTAGACTTTGGAATGCGTTACCTAACATGTTAAGACAAATAACTTTAGGTAGCAGCTTCCAACGTGCCAATCGTGACTGTTTTTCAAAATCTTGAATCCACTCTTTTATTCCATTTTATTACTTTTCTAACAATATATTTTTTTTTTATTACTCTCTCGTCTTTCTAATAGTAGTCCATTTTAATAGTCCTCCATTGTTTTCCTCGCCTTATGTATATCTTTATGTTTATATACACCTAGCGAAAGAGTTATATCAGTATTTTTTGATAAAATCAATAAGTAATAAAGTAATAGCCCTTAAATGATATTTTACCCGAATATTTTAGTCTATTTTTAATAATATTGTTTTCGTTTTACATTTTACGATAAAAAGTATTTCAATTAAGATTGTAGAGAATTCAATTTCTACCAAAAAATCTAAAAAAAATTATGTAGGACTCTTATTATGTAACATCTCGTGGTAAAACTATTTACACCCATTTTTCAAAATGGCAGCCAAATGGGGGGCTTTCAACCGCGAAATTTATATTCACACTGACCTCCCCTAACAAAAACAAAAAAAAATGTTGTCCTACCCAAAATGCAAGGTTAATGTAAATTTTCAATGGACTATGTATATTCAATGCAAGCAAATTTAGTTAATTAAAATTCCATTTGGTTTTAATTTTAAGGCAGTTCGTTTCTAATGTTCAAATTAATAAGAAATAAAATTTATATTGTTTAAATAAATTAAATAAAAAAATTATTTTTTTTTTCAAACCGAAACCAGAGGATAAATTAACTTATATCTTCAATCAAAAAAAAACTACCATGGTTATTACCAGAGCTGCAAAATTTTAATTTTTCGAAATTAGAAGAAAATTGAATTTTTTGCTTATTTAAAATTACATTTTTTAAATTTGTTTTTTCATTTTCCTGTTGTACACATAAGTACATATCGAAAAAAGATTTACAGCTATTTTTTAAGCATACACAGTGGTGGCGTACTAATTAAGAAAAGTCAAGCCTTATTCCTGCTTCTTGTTCTGACAAGGCTTTTGACAAAGCAGTCCAAAGCTGCAATAACTAATTGATATTTTTCAACAAAATATTAAACAAAAGTTTAACTTTTCTAAAAGTTATTAAGAATTTTGGTGATCGTTCCTAATTACATCGCTATCCTTGCTCATAAGTGATGAATTACTTTTGATTTGAGAAATATTTATATAGATGAAATTGGATGTTCTTTTTATATAGTTATCGTTGTGTAAATAAATTGTTCAAAACAAAATAAAAAAAATTTTTATTTAAAGAATTGAAACAAGAATAAGGCTTGAGTTGTCTTAATTAGTCCGCCACCACTGTAATAAGGAGAAAATTCATACTCATTCTACTACTTTTGTTATTCTTGTTTAATAGCACAAATCCTTTGCTAATTTCACTATATTCACCTCCGCAATCGTCTTTCGTCTGTCACAGAGTGTGGTTGGAGAGTAGAATAAATTTCTTAAGTGTGTAATTTGTAAGTACAGGCTTTTCTGTACAGTTTTTTTTGCTTTTTTTAGTTTTTGTACTTGAAGTGCAAATTACTTTTTGCTTTTGTTGTAGCTGCTGTTAGCTGCAAACTGATAAGTTTAAAGGAGCCGGCTTTTGGTAAGTCGGTGAAGTTTTTATATTTTTTTAAAATATTATTGAGTGCCTGTTAGTGTTTTATACCGATTTTATTTTATCCCTTTTGAGGGTGCAGCATGGCTTCGGCGGCCATCACTGCGTCTCAGAATGACTTTGAGGGGTTTGTTGCCGATCAGGAGTCCTTCCAGAGGATTAGGAAAAAAAATCAAAAAAGATGACAAGCATAGTGCCAACAAAAATCTTATTTTCTCTATAAAATTTGCTAACAAGAGACTAAATAAAAACTCTGCCTCTAACTTGAAAAATATCTGTAATGTGCAAAATTCAGACATTCAAGATGGCGTCTCTGTGTCACAAAATGGAGTTGCTGGTCATACTTTTGATGATCAGATGGATTCTTCCATTGTGTCAAATAGTTCTTCTTACCAAAATAATTTAAAAAAAAAAATGAAAATTTTCTTACTTTCCCTGAGGGTCACGTTGGTGATTTAAATGTCCTGGTGGACACATCGGCGTCCGAAGGCATTAAAAATAAAAAAATTAAAAATGGTTTATACCTATGGGAGAAGATTAGGAGCTCAAATCCCAAAGGAATTAATGCCATAAAGGCAATTGGTCTTTCACTTTATAGGGTAAATTTTTCTGACGTTAAGCTCGCAAATGATTTCTTGTTGAGTTCGGATTTAAAAAAAATGAATATCAAAGCTTTTATTCCCAGAAGCTTTATTGAAACCTTCGGGGTCATTAGAGATGTTCCCTTGTATTTGTCGGACGACACTATTAAAAAAAACATCTCCTCAAACATTGTGGTAAACTCGGTTATGCGTTTTAGCAGACGTGATCCTGTGGATCACTCCAAATTTATACCGACATACACGGTTAAAATTGGTTTTCTCGGAAATGAACTTCCGCAGGAAATTGTTCTTAACTACACCAAGCTGGCTGTGGATCACTATTTCCCACCGGTCAGGCAATGCTACAATTGTTACAGATTGGGGCATACCCAAAAAGGTTGCAGATCTGACAAAAGATGTCTAAACTGTGGCATACAAAAAGAGTGTATTCCTAAATGCAATATTTTTAAATGCCTTCTATGCTCAAACCTTGATCACCTGGCTACAGACAAGGTGAAATGTAGCAAGTGGAAAAAAGAAAAGGAAATTTCAAAAATTATGACAATAAAAAAATATCCAGAAAGGAAGTTGTGGATTCTTATCCTATCAACAATACAAATAGGTTTCAATCCCTGGAAGTTTATGAGGCGCAATTCCCTGCTCTGTCTGTGAAGACCTCCAGTGTCAAAGACAAAGATGTTGAGGTAGATAAAGTTTTACGTACTAAAAAGTACAACAGTGTTGCAAAAAGGGCAACAGTCTCTAAGTTTCAGGAGCCAGCTGGTTCTAAATTTCAGGAACATATTGGTTCAAAAATTTCTCAACAGGATAAAAACAAACCAAAAACAGTAGTTAATGTTAAAAATCTGGAAAGATTTTCGCAGCTAGAAACCACTGTAGCTGAACTTACTAAATTTATAATCGATTACTTTAAAAAACAAAATAACTTTGAAGGATTAAATGCTGTTAGTCATTTCAAATCCAGAATTGACAAACTGACTTTGGATATTGACTATGATGTAATCAAAGAGTCTTTAAGCCACTCAAACGCTTCTGATGAAGATATTACAGTATAACTGTCAGTAAAAAAAGTAATAAAAATTATATTGAACATTTTTTAAATAATAATAATTTTGATATTTGTGTTTTAAGCGAAATCTTCTCCCATGACAGTTCTTACTCAAATTCTAATATTTTAAATTTTAATCTAATCAAAAAAACTCGTAACGATGGCTATGGTGGTGTGGCCATTGGCCTCAGAAAATCCATAGGCTACAAAATAGTCAATTTTAATTCTGATCATGATGTTGTTGTGGTTAAAACAATGAATCTTATCACCAATTTTATAATCTTCTCTGTATATTTTGAGCCCAATCTTCCATCTGAATCCTTTCGCTCAGAAATGGAAAAAATTATAAGTTTTTTGGAACCCCTACCAAATGTTGTGTTGGCTGGTGATTTCAATGCCAGGGCAAAGACCTTTGGTGATCACTGTGACTCAGTCAGAGGAAAAATAATTTCTGATTTAATGTCTAAATCTAATTTCATATGCTTAAATAATGGGTCTCCCACTTTCAGAAGAAATGGTAACAGTCTGGAAACGGTTTTGGATCTATCTTTTTCCAACTCTGTCTTGGGTCATTCCTGGTCCACCTTAAATTCTTTTCTTGGTGGTAGCCATCATTATCCTGTTATTATAGAGTTTCCTTTGGTCCTATCAAGGCCTAAAAAGTTTTTGGCAAGGAGAGGATTACTTTTGAATCTGAATTCAGTCAACTTTGATTCAAATTTTGATGATTTTGAATCAGTAATGTCGAGGGAAATTAAGTCGGCCTCTTACAACATTGCTGATAGCAGGAACAGGGTCCCCAAATTCTGGTGGAATGAGGAGCTCGAAAAGTATTTCAGATTAAATTTGGCTACCAACAGGAGGTGCAATAGGTTTCCGTCTCCTAACAATTTTGATCTGGCAATTACTGCTCTAAATAAGTGGAAAGATGCTGTTAAAAAATCTAAAAACAGCAGTTTTGTAAATAAATTATGTGAGCTAAATAGGCAACCCAACAGTAAAACTGCGTGGAGATTTGTAAAAAATCTCAAAGGTGGTAATACCTCTAATTCTGGAAGTCTTTGGAGCAGTGATGACAATCTTCCTTTTCTGTGCTTTTTGAGGGATCAGGTTCCGGTCAACTCTGATGGGGACCTGGCACTCTCTAGTAATCCTGACATAAACTTTGCGGATCCTTTTTCGAAAAGTGAAATAGATTTAGTTCTTAAAGCTAAAAATAAATCATCGGCAGGTGGTGAAGATGGTATCACCTATGATATGATCAAGGCACTGTCTGATGTAGGCAAAAATAATCTTCTCCTCGCTTTTAACGAAGCTGTTGCTACGTGTACAATAAGAGAGAATTGGAGAGTGATAAAAATTGTTCCAATACCCAAGAAGGGTAAGGATCTGTCCAATTATGAAAACTTCAGACCTATTTCTTTGATTGCAACAGTTTTTAAGACAATAAATTTAATGTTGAAAAACAGACTCACAAGCTTTTTAAATGGACTTAACTTTCTTCCTGTAAGATCCTTTGCTTATAGGAAAAATAAATCATCAGCTATGTGCCTTAATGAACTTTTGCATCATACCACCTCTCTAAAGGATGACGGGTTTAAAGTTGTCATGCTATCACTTGACATTAAAAATGCGTATAACTGTGTTAGAATTTCCAAACTTAATGATATTTTGACTGGGATTAGGACTCCAAGCTACATGAAGAACTGGATTTCCAATTTCTTATCAGCTAGAGTCTTGAAAATGGGTAACTCTAAGATATCTGTGAAGGATGGACTACCTCAAGGGAGCTGTCTGTCACCCTTACTTTTCAATATATACACGGCTTCAGTTCATAGGCTGGAGGATGATTCCACTATGATCTTTCAATTTGCTGATGATTTCCTGTTGGTTGCCTTTGGCACTGATTTTGACTCAGCAGTTCTTAAATTGCAATTAATGGCAAATAAATTTGTTGATATCTGTAAGTCTCTAAATCTGTCCATAAATGGTGATAAGACCAACTCGATCTATTTTGCAAAAGGTGGTAAGAAAAAAATTTCACTTAATGTGGACAATTTAAACGTCAGACAAGTTAATAGTTTATTTTTTCTGGGCCGGACCATTACTGCAAGTATGTCAGTTAAAGAGCATTATGATAGGGCAATCATAAGTGTGCAAAGAGTAATTGTAATATCATTAAAATGCTGACGTCTGTAAGGAGTGGTCTTGCACCCAAGGTGGCAATAAACTTCTACAAAGCATTTGTTAGATCGAAACTGAAATATGCCCGCACGTCCACGTCACATGCGCCAAAATCAATTAATCAAAAAATCAGGTCATTTCAAAATTCAACACTGCGCAGATGTTTGGGGCTTGCTCCGTCCACTCCGGTGCATATTATTTACGCTTTAGCTGGTGAAATGCCTCCTTGTGACAGGAGCAGATTTCTTACGGCTAAGGAACTCATCAGATTAAAATTTACAAATCCTGTCCTCTTTTCTAAAGTGAAGGAGAAAGCTGATTTAAACTGCAGCTACAGTTGCACCTATAAAGATTTCAAATCAATTTTCGATAGTCTAAATAGCAATATTGATTACAAGATTTCTTCAAATTTCTATGTAGATCGCATTTCTTTGGGAGATAGGAAATTAAATGTATCGGCGGAGGTTGCCAGGTCAAAGTTTTTAATCAAATTAAATGAATACAAAAACAAAAATTGGGGCCGGAGGCAACTGGGTGTGGAATCTTCAATGTCACCTTAAATCAGAAATTTTATTTTAAAATAAATAGAAAGACGTCATCTGTTTTTGGAGAACTAGTAGCCATCAAAAAAGCTATTCATATAGCCATTGAGGATAAAGTCCTCAAATTGGTGATTTTTACGGACAGTCTGGGGTCTTGCGGCTTACTTTCTCGGAAGGATTCAGAAAACTTCTGTGTTGCAGAAATCCACAATTCTCTGGTAAATTCATGCATCAAGGAATTTCACATTGTGTGGATTCCTAGTCATATGGGGATAGTTATAAATGAGACTGTTGATGAAATAGCCAAAAAGGCTGTTGAGGTGGGTGCTTGTCTTAAAATTGACCTAACTCCTGGAGAGGCTCTGGCTAAGATCGGTAATGAAATCTGGAAAAAATGTAATGATTTTTATGTTTCAGCTTCACAGAGTAAAGGTAATTTTTTCTTTAATTTCTTCCCTAGGCTTCCAAACAGGCCTTGGTATGTGAATTGTGAGCTGAAACCTGAAGAGATTAAAATAATTAATAGACTTTTGACTGGTCATACCTATAAGGTATACTTACACAGAATTCGTGCTGTAGATAATAATATATGCGGTCATTGTGGGGCTGTTGAATCAGCCGAGCATCTCATCTTTCAGTGCACTCAATTCACCGGCTTACGGACGGAAATTTAAAATTTTTAATTTGTTTACTAATACTAAATGTTTACTGATGACTATGAATCTAAATTTTTTTAAATGTTTGACAATCTTTTTGGATCGAGCTAAAATAATTATATAATAAACCTTTATTTTTGGGTTAAAATAGTCTCCAACCGAGCTCGTGAGGATTTTATCGCGTCGCGTTTTTATTTTATTTTTAATCTTTTGTTGCATTATAATCTGTCAACATATATTTATGCTTTCATCAAGTCTGTCTGATCTAGACAAGTTACAAAAGGAATTCAACTTTAAGTTGGGTCATAGTTGAGCAACTATCGTTCATCGGTTCAATCTACTAATCTACAATCTAATCAATTAAAAGAAAAAGAAGAAATGCCCACAGCAAAATTCCTGATTGATAGCATAAGGAGTTCAATTTTTAGTTGCATCTTAATTGAGCAACTATCGTTCATCGTTTGAATCTACAAATTTACTACTATAATCAAGGAAAAGAAGTCAGACTCAAGGGAAAAGGAGCTTTACTCTAAGTTGCGCTATAATTGTGCAATTATCATCCATCGTTTATCCACTACTTTAATTTATTTCACAAGAAGACATGATGTTTTAGAAAAGAAAACTTACGTTTGCTGCAATATCATTTTAAAATTTTATACTTCTCGGTATATACTACAACATTCTACACCGTGGGATACCCTGGCAGTTTGTGAGACATTTCTCCGCCAACCATATGGTAGATGATTATAGACAGATAATCTATCACAGAATAAAAAAAAACAATATTCACCTCAATGCACTATTAAGATGAATATGTAGATCGCGCTTGGAAAAATAAGTGAAAAAAAAAATTTAATTTAATTTTTGGTTCAAAATTTTTCAAAATATTTAATAAATAAGTATTAACAATATTTTCCTTCAATAACTAGTCACTCTAAGTAATAGTACATGTCGATACCATAATATAGAAAGGCCCTAACTAACATTTTTGTTTCTTTGCAGGAGAACGAAAAAACTTAATTTTAATTTATGTTTTGTTGAATTGAAGTGAATGTTTTTTTTTTTTAATTTGGTTGTAAATGCTTTATTTTCAATCGTAGCACACACATTTTTATCAATAGTGTATTAGTGGGTGGCCTACCGACATCTACAAAAAAAAACTCGATTTTGAAAAATATGTTAGTTAGGGCCTTTCTATATTAAGGTAACGATGTGAAACTAACAAAAAATAAATATTTAATTTTGATAATTTTTTGACCAAAAATATATTTTTTTCTTTCTCTTAATTATTTTTTCATGTAGTGGCGTTGACAGTGAATATAGCAAAGGAGTTCAGCTAGTAAACAAGAAAAACAAAAAGTGTGATTAAGGATATACTCGAAAATGAGTAAATTATCGGATTTTAAGAACATGAGGTTATTTTGAACATGTCTACTATATACAAAACAGAATACTTAAAAATGTAAATTTACTTAAAGATATCTGGAGCAAAAAGCGGAGCAGGTTTATTAGCTACCATTACACCTTATTGTTTTCAAATAAATAAACAAATTGTTGGATGGATTGATTTAATTTCGGAAATGTAGCAATCAGAAGTTACAGATATAACTTTTCTAAAGATCGGTTATGTTGGGAATTCCTGAATTCATATTCTAAATTAATATAAAAGAAATGATTCCTAAACTATAGTTTTATTAACGACTTATAGTTTTATTAACATATCGAGACAGTTGAATGCATTCCCTTTAAAATGATTTAACACTCTTACTGTAATAATGGATCATGTGTACAGCAAAATTGATCAGTACAATATCCTCTTTCAAAATAATATCGCGTTTACTCGAATACAAAATCATACGCGCTATAATATTCTTCCAGATGTATTAAAAAAAATTTATTTTGCATTTCTAGGATAAGATAATTCGGAAACTTCACGTGATGGAATGTGATGATTATAAAACTAGCAATTATGTGTTTATTTGGAAAAGGTTCTTAGAATTTATTATTGTTAGGTGGACAGTTTTGAAAATACTGAAAACTTGTCCCTCGTAACAGTATCTAACAAACTTAAAACCGTTAAACAAGAGTAGATATTATTTTACGCATCAAAATATAAAACTTCTTGCAAAATTCAAATCGGCGTTTTTTTGACCGTGAGTGTATTTATAATTTATATCATATTATAATTTAGTATTTTTTTAATTAAAAATAGCGCCGCGGTCTAAAATGTTGTTCAAAATTTTGAAAAAATCGATTAACCTACCTTTTTTGTTTTTCGGTAAGGGTAAATAAAAAATTTTGATAAAAATACTCTATTGATTTAAGGAGACTTGATATGTTAATAAAACTAAAAATTTGGTACAAATACTTTATTGTTTTAAGGAGAACGAGTTTAACTTTCTTGATATGTTAATAAAACTAAGTATAGGTTAACGGCTTTTAAAAAAAATATGTATTAAAAGTTTAGAGAAATCGTAGTCTTGAAAACCATAGGTTAAATTTCAAACTTTTATATGCCAATATTACAGCACAATAAATTTTCTTCCCCATGATATCCATGTTTAGAAAATCCGGTCCCAATTTTATATTAATTTTTATTAAAGTTATGTCCGCAATTTCCGATGGTTATATCTCCGATATTAGATCCACACGGAACTTTATGATTGTATATTTATTCTTAGGTTCAAAAACATAAGAACACTTTGGTTTAGTAAAAATTGGCGAGAGGTAGCCAATGAACTTAAGCCTAAAAATCTACTCAACGTTGCTAGGTTTTGAAGGTCTTGTCTCTGGACGTTTTGGCGAAACATCATCATCGCTGCTTGATGAAGAACTGCTTGATGAAGATACCGCATTTTTATTTGTTTTCTCGGGCACTACGTAAGGAAACGTTTTATTTTTTTGTTCCAATCCTAACTTTAAACGATTTAATGCGGTACGATTTAAATTTTCCAAGCAAATATCCTTAACTGCTGCATGCACAGTTTCCAAAGCTTGATCATAATTCTCATTGGAAATTTGAATATCAATAAGACATGAATAGGCATTGCCGATAGCACCATCAGAAATTTTTGAGGAACGTAACTGATCAATCAGGATTACAGCTAACTTTTCATCCTTTTTTTCGCGTGCAGTTTGCAATACACGTTGGAACATCAAGCGTGGAGCGGTCGACAAGTGTGTGTCCCATATATTCTTAGCCGATTCTAAATTGCCAATTGATATTAAATGCATCCAGAGGACATTCATGGGTCCAAGTTGATTGAATTTAGCATATTTTTCAGCAATATCTTTAACTATAAAACAAACAAAAATTTATATATAATGTTGTTTGTTTAGTGACCTATTAAATTTATATTTATGAAATTTATATTTATGAAATTTATATTTATGAAATTTTATTATTCATTGTATATGTACTATTAAAACTGATTTGCAGAAAATATTAATATTGCTTAAGCAAAACTAGTTGCTCAGACTTTAATATAGAAGTATTAAGGGTAATAAAGCTGAAGTCGGACGTAAATATTATGCTAGGCCGCAGAAGTTTTGAATGAATCAACCAGTTTAGCCAAGCGCCGGAAAACTAGTTTGTTGAAAGCAACTACTTTTTTACTTAAAATCAACAACAAAATCTGGCAACTCGTGAAAAAGTGACAAGTGGAAATTTTGTGCTCCGTAAAAAAAGCATTGATACATGGTAAAAAGTGCCAAGACAGGACTGAACTGTGGGCTAATTTGCGTCTCTGGTGCATCCAATCGCCTGGAAATTGAATGTTTTCGAGTTTATGCATGTGCGGTAAGTGGATCCTCTTTTCAAATTTCTTGTGTTGAAGAGGCGGTGCTGCAAATTTAAGCGCAGTTTGTACTTTGACCTGTAATGACACACGCATAAGCTTTTCACCGCAATTTAGAAAAGGGTTAATCTCCACGATATTCCCAAAAGTATGCACCAATTTTTGAATTAAAACCACGTCTTATTTGAGAGTTGTCAGATAGTCGTACGATCTAAATTTAATAAATAAATTATACTAAAATTATAAAATACAAATGTCATCACCTGCTGCAATTAGGCTAAGAGATACATTAGCTCGTCGTCAAAAACTATTTTCTAACAATGAAAAAGCTTCTGATAAGCAAGGAGATGAGGAATTGTCGAAAACTATCCTCTCTCATTTAAAATCAATGGAAGAGAGATTGCAATCCCATACTGATGAGCAATTTAAAAAAGTTATTTCTGAACTTTCCATTTTGGAAAATAGGCTCACGGAAAAATTTGAGTCCGAAATAAATTTATTAAAGAACAGGTTCACTGAAATTAACAGTCAAGTGCAAATAATTGAGAAAGAGTTAGCTGATCTGAAAAAAATCAGAACGGAATTTGATGTCTTTAAACTTGAATGTTTAAAATCATCTAGCGATATGACCGCAATTAAAATGCAATCCGCTAAACAAAATAACTTGGCTGTGGCATGTGATGTACGTATACATGGTATCCCTTTCGATGTCAACGAAAATTTAGCTGCGCTATTTGATTCGGTATGCAAAGCAGTTAATTCTCCGCCGCTTGCAGTTTTAGGATCATTTCGTACTAAAAAGTCGAAAAATTTTTCTAATTATACTGATGCCCCAATCATCATCAAACTATCATCGCCACATGAAAAAAGTCTACTGCTAAATTCAATTTCAGAATTTAAGCGCACATCTAAAGATTGTTTGCGGTTACGACACGTCGGAATGGAATCAGATGCACCTGTCTACATTAATGAAAGTCTGACTCATGAAAACTATTTAATTTTAAAAAGAGCCATTAAGCTTAAAAAGCTAAAACTATTGCACTGTGCTTTTACTCGCCGTGGGCTTGTGTATGTCAAACGTACCATCGACGAAACTGCTACTCGCGTGCTCTCGATACGGCAAATCGACCAGTTTGTGCGTGCTAATAATGGAGATATTGAATTGAACACGAGCAACGACTTTTTTCGTAGTGACAGCAATCATAAATCATAACAGCAGTCATTGGAGAGCGACTTTATGTATCCTTAGGTTTTTTATTTTTTTTTAACTTTTTGTAACTGGGCAAAGCTAATAGTGAGTTTTTTTTCTTTCTTTTTTTACATTTGCATATAAGTATTTGCGTTACTGTTTTTAATCATATTTTAACCAATAATGACACATAATTACCAACACCTTTCCAAAGACTATTGCTTCGAACTGATTTGTATCTTAAACCAACGGTATAAGGGACTTAGTGTCATTTAAATGCGCAGAATCTCATTAAAAAAATTGACGAGTTTCGTTATCTGTTTGAAGCTTCAGACGTCGACATCATTTGTATATCGGAATCATGGTTTGCTCCGGGTTTTAACGACTCGATGTTTAAGCTCAATGGATACAAACTCTTCAGAGCAGATAGAGAGGGCCTTGCAGGTGGAGTTGCTATTTTTGTTAGAAATGAAATTAAATGTAAGCTATGTTGTAAGTCTCCGTTTGGTAGCAACATTGAGTATTTATTTCTCGAAATTTACAGTAACACTGGTAAAGCTCTAATTGGCTGTACTTACAGACCCAATCGCAATGTTGACTTGTAACCCTTTATGCATATATTAGAAAATTTGTTTTTAACTTATAACAATATAATTTTAACAGGTGACTTCAATAGTAATATCATTGTTGAAAATCATTTAGTGCATAAAATGTTAACTATTGGACTTCATCCTGTCAACACTGTGCAACCAACTCATTTCACTAAAACTTGTAGCACCTTACTAGATTTGTTTTTTGTTAGCAACTTGGAACACGTTCTTTTATATGATCAGCTATCAGCACCAGTTTTTTCCAAGCATGATCTTATATTTCTAAAATTTAACTTCAAAACTGCAACATCCATAGAAACTTTCAGTTATCGGGATTTTAAACATATAAATTATCCGCTGCTAATTGATGCAGTTCAAATGATTGATTGGACCCAGATCTACGACATGGTTACTGCCGATGAACAAGCCGGTTTCCTACAAAATAATATATCATCACTCTTCAATCATTTTGTTCCTACCAAAATCAAAAGGGTTCAGAGTGTAGAAAAATCATGGTTCAATAAGAACATTAAAAAACTCATCACTGATCGCAATACGGCGTATAATAAATGGAAAAGGTACAAAACCCCACAAATGTACGAAAATTTTAAAAAACTGAGAAACGATGTTGCAAAGGCGACAAAAACGGCAAAAATAAAATTTTATGATAATAAGTTTAGTTTCTGCATAGACTCTAAACAAAAATGGCAATGTATTCGTAAAATTGGGATTGAAAATAAAACTTCAGCACCAGTAGATTTTTCAGAAGTAGATATTGACAGAATAAACGCTGATTTTCTAAACCTATCTGCACCTTTGATCATGAACAGCAGCAATAATGATGCAATTACAAGTCACTCCGAACACTCTTTTAGTTTTTCCTGTGTCGATCAGCTTGAGGTATTACAGGCCTTCTTGAAAGTAAAATCCAATGCTATCGGTTTCGATGAAATCAATCCTATTTTCATTAAAGCATTGTTGCCAACTTTGTTGCCTTTTTTCACTCACCTTTTCAACACAATTTTGACCACGTCTGAATTCCCACGAACTTGGAAAAAAGCCAAAATCATCCCATTACCTAAAGCCAATGGTGATTACAGGCCTATAGCAATCTTGCCATATGTGTCAAGCAGATTAGTGACTTTTTGTTTAAATTTAAACTCATAACTGAGCGTCAATCTGGTTTCAGGTCTAAGCGTAGCTGCCTGACAGCTCTTATTGATGTCTCAGAAAATATAAGATCTGAATTGGATGCGAATAAGGCATCTATCTTAACACTTTTAGATCACTCGAAGGCGTTCGATTCTGTCAATCATGCTATTCTATTTTCTAAGCTTAAAAATCAATTCAATTTTTCAAAAACAGCAATAGATCTCTTAAAATCATATCTTACAGACAGGACGCAAGCAGTAAGTGTAGATGGTTTCATTTCTGATTTCCTGCTAGTTCCTAAAGGCGTTCCTCAAGGGTCTGTGTTAGGGCCTTTGATTTTTGTAATGTATGTCAATGACCTACCAAATGTCTTAAAAAGTTGTGAAATCCACTTATATGCGGATGACGTTCAGCTCTACTTAAGTAGTGAACTCAAATGCCTCAATGCCTGCGTCGCTGAGCTCAACGAGAACTTAAGCCGAATTCAGATTTGGGCAGAAACAAATTACCTCACCCTAAATCCCAACAAATCAAAAAGTTTACTGATTTGCAAAAGATCTCATGACCATGATATTTTGCCTAAAATATTGCTTAACGGTTCTGAACTTCAGCTGGTACGTAACGCAAATAATCTTGGTATAGTTTTCAATAAAACGCTAACTTGGAATGATCATATACTCAAAACTATCGGTAAGGTATATTAGCGAAAAGTTACCTCATTCCAACATTGCTTTATGGCTGTGAATTGTTCGCCAACTGTGACAGTCATTGCAGACAAAAACTAAACGTTATCTTTAACAATATAGCTAGGTATATTTATGGCTTAAAGCGTTCAGATCGAATATCTGCCTATTCGGTAAAAATCTTCGGTGTCTCTTTTGATGATTTATTGAATATTCGAACTCTGCTGCAGTTGCATAAAATCATTTTTACTAAAGAGCCGGATTATCTTTATTTGCGTCTAAAGTTCTCTCGTTCTGCTTGATCGAGACAAATTGTTCAGTTTGAACATAGGTTTTTAATATCGGATCGACAATTTTATGTTCATGCAATTCGTCTTTGGAATGCGTTACCAACACGATTACTTAATTTAAGAAACGCAAAACAGTTCAAGTTTCATATTTTCAAACATTTTTGCGAAGGAACTCACTAAAATATTTTCATTGTTTTTTTTTTTTTTTTGTATTAGCTTGCCCAAAACCATTTATTTTATTATTTGTAAAAGTTTTCATTGTATTATCTGTATTAGTTTAATAATTAGTATTTTAGTTTTAATAATTATTTATCAAATTTACTTAATTAAATATTACGTAGCTGTGACTTAAGCTTGTCAAATTCAGGATAGCTATATTATCTTGTAGCCTAAGGATATTCCAAAAAATCAATAAATAAAATACTGATATGTGTAAAAAGTTTTTGAATTTATTATTTAAAAAGAACACTTTAGATACTGCCAGGATTTCTGTATGTTGGCAGAACTGTACTATTTTACCACGGATAATTTGGGCGAGATTTGTCACCCAGTATGTCTTCTGCCGCTGTTTTTTACTTACAATGTTAAATGATCTGCGTTTTTACAATGTCAAAATCAGTTGAACATAGAGTTTGTCCTAAGTTTTGTGTTACAAATGAAATGTCATAAGCCGAATCAATCAAAATGTTGCGGAAAACCTACAGAAGGACGACGTAGTTGATTGGCCTTGTTCTAGTCGACATTCAACATAATCAAAAAGTTTGTGCTAAAAATTGTTACATGAGTGTGTTAGAGAGTTGGGACAAAAGACGGCATAATTTCTTTAACTTCTAAGGACCCCCAACTCTGCAATCAGCCAACGAAAACTGTATGGAGGTGTCAGAGGTTAACTTTTAAAATATAAAAACAATATGCAACCCTGTAATTCATTATATGCAGCCTTGTAGTTTATAAGGATAGGTCTGTTCGAGCCGGAAAAAATAGGTAAGTATTTATAAAGTTTTACCACAAAAAGCGTTCGAGCCGGAAAAAATGTGGTGGTTGAGAGAGAAAAAATGAGAGTAAGAAAACAGCTGATCACTTCCCCTCCAAGAAAGAGTTTCATTTTTCACCCAGACAAATTTCTTGTGGCTAAAAATTGAAGACGGTCAAAATCGCAGGCAACGAGACTAGAAACCCACTTTTGACAAGCGAGGGAAAGAAAATTTCATGTCTCAATTGTATCTGTCCAATACTTGCCTTATAAAATATTTTTCAGTACTTCATTTTTTTTTTCACTTGTTGAAAGGTTGTGTTAAGAAGGAGCAACATAACAAAAAGCTTGAAATCACAACAATTTTTGGTAAATGCTCATTTATTCAATTAAATAGATGAGCGATTTTTGATTGAAAAGGAATCGTAAAGTTGAATGATTGTATGACCAGATAATTATTTCTAAAATGTTCTTTTCGATGCCCATCGAAAATAAATTATTTGTTTGAACAGAAAAATTGTTTATTACTAATTGTTAAATTTAACGTAAGTTCCTTAAAAAACCCATGCGAAATGAAAAATTTATGCGGTTCACAAGAGGCTCGCGTGGCAGTTCAATTTAAGTACGACGGACGTGTTTTTTTGACCGCCTCCGTGGTCATTTAATAATTCGAGTGGTAAAAAGTAATTTAAAAAAATCAGTTCGGCAGCAAGTACCGTACAAGCAACTTCTCTTGAGAACAATTCTTTTTTTTTAATGTTTCGATACTTCGAAAATCATTTGAGAATATCTTATGATTACAATATGGCACTATTTATCTAGATTAAACAAATACATAGGCATTCTGATGAATATCTATTTCAACTCTACGAATCCATACTTTTATATGAAATTTATATTGCGTGCATAAAAAAGTCAGTTTTTTATGAATAAAAAACGAACCGCTGGACCGATTTTTTCCAGACTCCTTTCAGATCTAAGTCATGACGTGGCGTATCGATTGATATGGTCTTCAAAAAATTCTGTCCGGTAGTTATTGAGGAAACGAAAGCCAAAATATGTCTACATACGTACGTACATACGTACACACACACACACAGACATCACTCTAAAAATACTTGTAAACGATTGTCGAGGTCTTGAAACGTAAAGAAAACACAAAATTACCTATTTCGATTTTCGGACCTATTATAATAACTTCTCAAGAGAAGTTAAAAATCTAATACTCCTGAAAACGGTTGCAGAAGTGAGTGACAATACAATTAATGCACTTTGCATTGATTTCTTGTGCGTTTGCTGTCCTTATTTTAAAAAGTAAATAGAAAGAACAAAGTTCTGCATAAAAAAATTAACAAAGCTTGCAAGACGGTGGGTTATGCCGGTTGAGCGCTCTCCGCCTATGCAGCGACGTCACTCTCTTTCTAATGAGTGCGTTTTTACATTCTCGAGTGCTTCCAACAACAATTCAACAACTAATAATATTCTTCCCGCGCTTTCTACTCCAAGCGCTCATTCGAGTAATGCGCATGCGTTGTTTTCTCAAAACTCTTCTCTGAGTACATGTAATAATCCAAAGCCGCTAAGTCTGATATCTGCAGAACAGGTGCTGTCCTCTTCTCTCTCATGGGGAGCTCAATGTTCAACTCCGAACATCTCACCAGCACCTACAAGCGCAACTGTCTCTTTGCCAGCAACAACTAGTGCATGTGTAATTACTACATCGTCATCTGCTTCACTTACACCAATAATGTCTGTAGGCACAAATTCACATGTATTGAGCAACAGCTTAGCAACATTAGCTATGCAACATGAATCCAGGGTAGAGCAACAATGTTCGGAATTGCATCAACAGCAGCAGCAGCAGCAGAAACCACAACATAATCAGCAGTTGCTATTACAAAAACAAAAACAACAACTTCGTCAAATGCAACAAACTCAACAACAACCAAAGTCGAACACACAAAATAAAGGTAAAAATATTTTGTTTCCAAAAAATTGTGAATTTCAAACTGGGCTAGACCGCTACATCCAAGTAAAAAGAAAACTAAGCCCACAAAAAAACGGAGGCAATGTACAAGCGGCGAAAGTCATTAAATCCACCTCTACAGGTACAATCAACGCCAATAATAATAGATTTGCAATATTAGCAAAAAATGATGATGATGAATCTGGTGGTAGCGGTAGGCAAAGTATTAAAGATCATAAGCCTCCACCTATTTTCTTGCGTGAGCGTAACTCTAATGCCCTTATAAATTATATTACTAGTCTAATAGGGAAAGACTCATATCATGTAGTTTCACTTACAAGAGGAAATATACATGAAACAAAAATCCAAATTTACGCGGAATGTAATTACCGTACTTTAGCACGTGATCTAGAAGCCAAAAAAAAAAAGAATTATTACACTTACCAGTTGAAAAGCAGTAAAGGTATTTCTGTAGTACTTAAAGGTATTGAATCTGATTTAGACGTAATTGAAATAAAAAATGCTCTCGAAGAAAAAGGTTTCCATGCCAGAGCAGTTATTAACATTGTAAATAAATATAGGGTTCCGCAACCAATGTTTAAGGTAGACTTACTCCCAGATGCTGCCAAGCTCAAAAAAACTGAAACGCATCCAATATACAAGTTGCAATATTTATTGCACCGCCCCCCAGCAGTTCTCTGCTGCTTCTGCCCCCCAGCAGTCCTCTGCCAACCCTTATTCACCAGCTATTTCTTATGCTTATGTTGTAAAATCAGGCTCTCAAATGCAACACCTAACACCACAGGAACCAAACAATAACCTTGAGCTAATAATTTCTAATTTTACTCAAAGCCTATCACACTTCATGATAGCCATGCAAAAATCTTTAGATCGTATCGTTGAAATGCAAACCCAATTAATGACTGCTCTCCTAGCCAAGTTATAGGCCTTATAAAGATTTGCGCATGGAATGCAAACGGCGTAAGCCAACATAAACTAGAGATTTCAAACTTCTTGTCTCGGGAAGATGTAGATGTAATGCTTCTATCCGAAAGCCACTTAACAAATAAATATAACTTCACTATTCCAGGCTATATATTCCATAAAACCAATCACCCAGACGGAAAAGCCCATGGCGGTACTGGTATACTAATTCGAAGAAGGCTTAAACATTCTTGCTTAGGGGCTTATGCCCAAAACTATCTACAAGCTACTTCAATTATTTTGCAAAGTAATGGCAAAGACCTTTCTTTATCTGCAGTTTACTGTCCTCCCCGCTTTGCTGTATCAGAGGCGCAGTTTATGAATTATTTTAAAACTTTAGGTGATATATTTGTAGCAGCCGGTGACTATAACGCAAAACACATTATCTGGGGCTCCCGCATTAATAATCCCAAAGGTAATCAGCTGTATAACGCAATAAATAGAAATAGTAATCTGGATGTTGCTTCTCCCGGAAAACCTACATATTGGCCAGCGGACCGCAACAAAATTCCTGACCTAATCGATTTTGCCGTCACCAAGAGTATTCGCTGAGATTTATTTCTGTCAGTACAAGTTTTGAGTTATCATCTGATCATTCCCCTGTTATCATACAAATTTTTGAAAAACCCAAGCATAGAGAGGTACCACTTACCATTACAACTCCTTATACAAACTGGATTAATTACAAAAAATATATAAGCACACATATCCACACAAATTATACAATAGGATGTAAAGAGCATGTTGATGATGCTGTTGAGGTCATAAATTCCATTTTAACTACAGCAGCAAATAACTCTACGCCTAAAAATTCAATTAGTAGAAGAAAAGATAGATTTTCTACTAATGCTGAAATAGAAAAATTAGTTTCGGATAAGAGAAGGCTTAGACGGGAATGGCAGAAATATAGGTCCCCAGCATCAAAAATAAAACTTAGGGAAGCCGAGAAGAAGATAAGAGCTGCTCTTTCTAGAGAACAGAATAATCACCATTATAGTTTTATTCAAAACCTTTCTCCAAACAAAACTAATAAATTGTCTCTATGGAAGTCTAGCCGCGTATTTAGAAATCCTATTGAGACCGAGCCTCCTATAAGGGATAGTAATGGCGATTGGGCACGAAGTGATGAGGAAAAGGCATATGTTTTTGCACAACATCTAAGCCTAGTGTTTCAACCCAATTGTGTTTCAAACAATACTGATCTGCCTCCGCAAATAATTCACTCAAAATATTAACATGCATATTACTCCAACTGAAGTCGCTAACGTCATAAAAAATAAACTTATTTGTAGAAAAGCACCTGGCCATGACTCCATTACTCCCATAATGCTCAAAAATTTACCCCAAACAGCTGTAGTTTTCATCACCAGGCTCTTCAATGCTATAATTAATTTTGGCCACTATCCCGGTGAGTGGAAAAAATCAATAATTAAAATGATTTCGAAGCCCGGCAAAGATTCCACCTTACCATCTTCATACAGACCTATTAGCTTGCTTCCCTGCCTCTCAAAACTGTTTGAAAAAGTGTTCTTAGAAAAGGTTATGCCTTACCTTCAAGATCATCATCTCATTCCTTCACACCAGTTTGGTTTTAGGGAAAAACATGGAACCATTGAGCAAGTGAATGGAATAACAAACGAAACAAGAAATGCTTTTGAACACAGAGAATACTGTTCCACCATATTTGTTGACGTTAAGCAAGCTTTTGATAAAGTATGGCATGAGGGCCTAGTTTACAAAATCAGACAACTCCTACCACAAAATATCCACGCAGTCCTAGTGTCATATTTGGCAAACAGGTGCTAAAGTGTTAAATATCAAAGTTTTAATACAACTGAGTTCTCGATTGGCGCTGGAGTTTTTATATATCTTATTCACTTCTGATATTCCGACAAATGACCAGCTAGTTACCTCCACTTTTGCGGATGATACGGCTATTTTAAGTTGTCACAAAAATGTTGTGGTTGCCACCAACCAGCTTCAAAATTATCTAGTTCTTATTGAAAATTGGTTATCAAAATGGCGTATCAAGGTGAACGAGCAAAAATGCCGAAATGTTACATTTACATTAAATAGAAACCCAACACCAACCATAAAATTAAATGGCATTCGAGTTCCAGAAGCAAATGAAGTAACTTATCTTGGCATTTACATAGATAAACGCTTAATTTGGCGTAAACACATCGAAGCCAAAAAGATGCAAATCAAACTCAAAACTGCTAGCTTGCACTGGTTAATAAACAGTCACTCTCCTCTAAAATTGGAATATAAAGTTCTCCTATATAATAGTGTTATTAAGCCTATATGGACCTATGGGATACAACTATATGGATTCGCTAGTTCATCAAATATTGAAATTCTTCAAAGGGCTCAAGCAAAGATACTAAGGACAATAACAGGAGCACCGTGGTTCATTAGAAATGAGCGTATCCATAGCGATCTCCATATATCTATGGTAAACGCAGAATTTGAAAGACTGAAAAGAAAATACCTCCTAAAACTGCAAAGTCATATCAATCCATTAGCTACTCCACTAGCTAACACTTCAACACATTCGCGTCTAAAAAGGACTGACCGCCCAGCTACTACAAATGGTTCTGCATAATGAACTCCGTAATAAATATCCATATCCATACATATATCCAAATATTATATCCATTATACAATTTCAGACCAGCAAAAATATTTATTTTTGAGTCCCGCAGAGCTTTAAATTACTTATTATAATAAATATATCACTTTATATATAATTTATAATTTGTAATAGTGTTAATTAGAATTAAGAGCTTACAACTTATTGTTAGTCTTTACAATGTAAAGAGATCCAATAAATAAAAGAATGAAAAAAAAAACAAGATTTTAACCCTTTTTAAAGCAGCGGGAATATTAATTTATACTAAGCAATAGTTTTAAAATGCACTTTATATATTTTAAAAAAAATTTCCAAGCAAAAATTGTGGCTCTAATCTACTTTCGAATATATAGTCATCGTCCTATTTATTATTAATATTCTCAAAAAGCTTTCACTTGACTTGCATTCAGAAAGTATTCACCAAACGGTTATGCAACTATGACGCAGGTTTTACTTCCTGAACCCTGCCATTGTTTGTTTACAAAAATATGCACAAATTTTTGAGTCTTCATTTTTTACCAATTTTTCCGTTCGAGCTGAAAATTGTGGTGGTGAGACTAGTCAGAGAAATTTGAGCTTTTACTCTCTCGAAATTGCGATTTGACACATTTCATTTTTTACCACAAAATCCGGCTCGAACAGACCTAATATATATTTAAAAGGGAATCAAAACTTTGCACTTTGAATTCAGCATAAAACTTACAACACGCGTTTTATTAGAATATGTCATTTTGGCGACGAGGATCAAAGGAAATTATAAATTATAACTAGTTATCTTCGGCCAGGCCGAAACTCACATACCTTACACTGCACTGAAAGTACTTTCCAAATAAATGTTAAAAAGACGTTGAAAAGGTTGAAAAAGTCGAAAATAATGTAATAAGGTTCAAAGAGGTTGAAAAGTGTTGAAACAGTTGAAAAAAAACCCAAAAAGTCTAAAATATATGGAAACCAGGCTTAAGTTTACTTTAGCTGACATTGTCCAATTTTATTTATTTTTTTAGGGGAAAAATAGGGTTAAAAATAAATAAGAATTATGAAAAAAAAAAGTGTCGCTCGGATCTAGTTTCGGAGATATAGCCATCGGAAGTACTGGATATAGCTTTTGTAAAAACAATCATAAGTTGGGATCCCCTGTATGGATATAAAAAAATGGGTGCCATAAGAAAGACAATTTAATGGCTTTCAATAATGGTATGTAAAGTATTGAAATTCAACCTATATTTTTGGAGATATGACGATTTTTCTGAAATTTTGACCGGAAAACAAAAAATTATATTCAATGAATCCTTATGAAAAGTATGTATTTATGGACAAAATCAATAAAAACTCAGTTACAACAACAACAAAAACAACAACAGCAGCAGCAGCAACAACAACAACAACTAAGGCGCTCTTTTTCTTCAATATAAACTTAAATTTTAAGATATTATTTATTCATAAAATAACACTATCATTATAAAAGGAAAAAATTTTTATTAAAAATCACGCGCGCGATTTTTAATAAAAATGTTTTGCCTGCGGCGCTAAATATTTTAAAAGTTATGCCAAGGTAAGTCTTATACATAGTATAATTCCACGTTTTTCCTTTGTTTTCAACTAAAAAACGGTACTTTTAAATTTTATTGTTATTGTTTTTAACAATAGCTTAAAGTGAAGAGTGAATTAAAGTGACTAATAAAAATTTTT
Source organism: Meiosimyza platycephala (assembly GCA_963662105.1). Classification (NCBI taxonomy): domain Eukaryota; kingdom Metazoa; phylum Arthropoda; class Insecta; order Diptera; family Lauxaniidae; genus Meiosimyza; species Meiosimyza platycephala. Next base: position 39,986,676 of record OY759210.1, on the reverse strand, counting down.
AAATTTTATAATGATAATCGCCTTATAATAACAGTTGTTGTTGTTGTTGCTGTTGTTTTTGTTTTCGTTGTTGTTGTTGTTACTGAGTTTTTATTGGTTTTGTTCATAAATACATACTTTTCATAAGAATTCATTGAATATAATTTTTTGTTTTCCGGTAAAAAAGGGGTAAATAATTAAAAATTTAGAACAAGTTATATACCATTTTAAAGGGAATATACTAAGCTTTTTTATCATACTAAAAAAATTATAGGTCGTTAACACATTTTTTTAAAAAAAAAATGTTTTTTTAAAAAAAAATTGGTCAAAATTTCAGAAAAATCGTCATATCTCCAAAATTATAGGTTGAATTTCAAAACTTCTCTCAACATTATTGAAGCCCAATAAATTATATTTCCTATGAAACCCATATTTTTGGTATCGAGACAGGGGTTCCCAACTTATGATAGTTTTTACGAAAGCTATATCCGGAACTTCCGACGGCGATATCTCCGAAACTAGATCCGAGCGATACTTTTTTTCATAATTTTTATTTATTTTTAACCCCCTTTTACCCCTAAAATTGGACAATGTCAGCTAAAGTAAACCTGTTCCGGAAACCATTGCAGAAAGTTAAAAGAAATTGAAAAAGTCGAAAAAATGTGGAAAATGTTGAAAGTGGTAAAAAAACTCAAAAATACTTGCAAGAAGTTGAAAAATGTTGAAACCATTCAAAATTCATGAAAAAGTCTAAAACCAAAAAAAGTGCAGAAAACCAAATATGCCACGCCCACTTCTCCAATTCCGCCCACTTTTGCTTCAATAAATTATATTCGTCATTGATATCCACATACCAAATTTTAGCAAAATAACTTGTATAGTTTGCGATATATGCCTTAATTAACCTTAAAATTTAGGGCGGTGACACACCCACTGATACAATCGAGACTGATCTTGATCCAGAAATAGCTTTCCATAAGCAAACCTCTTTTACCAAATTTAAGCATGATTGCTCATATATTTCGATAGATATGCCACTTAAGATATTTTACTTGTATGGGAGGTGCCACGCCCAGTGGTGCTATTTCACCCGCTTCAGATGCTAACATACCTTATACCAAGTTAACTACCTACATCAAATTTCATGCTAATTGCTGCAATAGTTCTCTTAAAATATCACTTCCAACTTTATGTTTATATGGGAGGTGCCACGCCCACTGAGAAAATCCCGTGAAAATTTATTTAATTTTATAGCTTATAATAATTGACATCTATGCACCAAATTGTATGAAGTTTACTCTCATTGCACACTATCTATAGCATTAAGCGTGTTTTGCTTATATGGGAGGTGCCACGCCCACCAGTTCTATTGTGCCAAATTTTCGTAAGAAGATACCTTTTAGCAAGTGTATCTGCCATACTAACTTTCATTAGGATTACGTTGTTAGTTCTGTAATTATAACGTTTATAAATATTGTGGGCTGTGCCACGCCCTTCCACGTGTTTTTCCAGTAAACTGACGAAGCTTGTATTGATGACTGTTTTTAGTAGTATCATCCCTAAAATTTTTATGAAAATCGAATGTGCCAATTTTAAATTATACGAAATCATAATTTTTAATTGTTAAAAAGTGCCACGCCCACTTTTCCAATTCCGCCCACTTTAAACATAATTCAAGATATATATGATCTGTATCCGTGTTCCAAATTTCATCACAATATATTGCACGGTATACGAGTTATGGCTTTATAAATGTTAAAATTTAAGGCTGTGCCACGCCTCTTTAAGAGCCTTTGAAAATTTAAAACCTAGCTCAATCTAAATTTGGTTCACAGACAGACAGACAGACGGACATAGCTATATCGACTCAGGTGGTGACGCTGATCAATAATATATATACTTTTCTATACCTGCCACGCCCACTTCTATACGTTACAAACGGAATGACAAAGTGAATATACCCTCTGTGTAGGGTATAAAAAGGAAAAGTCTATTTAAGCATTACGTATTAAATACAAAAGAGTTCCACTGAATCTGGGAAATTCAATTAAAAAAAAAAAAAAACATAACCTACAATTTTATGAACAAAGATATTCGCGGAAAATACGGGAGCAATGACGAATCCGGCGCCACAGAAAGTGATGCAAGTAGCAGGATTTAGTTTCAAAACATTCGATGAGAATGTTACTACAAGGTCACGATGGGTGTGGCGTTTTGAGACAGCGTTGGAAATATTCGACTGCGATACAGCTAAGAAGCGCGAATTTTTTCGCATTTTATGGGCGCTGCGACTTACAACATTATTTGCGATAATCTGCTATCGGATACACCTGAAGGCAAAGAATATTTGGAACTTACAAAAACATTAATGGAACATTTTAATCCTAAACCTAATGAAATTTTGGAAAATTATCGATTCCATTTGCAAAATTATGACACTTGCGCTGACTACTTGGTGGCGTTGCATAGAGTATCAGCCCACTGTAAGTTTGGAAGTTATTTGACTATAGCTTTAATTTGTTTTCGCCAAAAAATTTTTGGTTTGAGAAATCAAAAAATTCAAAGTCGCTTGCTCGAAAAAACTGATTTAACGCTGGAAATGGCTCTTAGCATAGCAAAAAGATATGAGCTTGCAGAAAAAGGGGGTTCGGAATTGCACCAGCATGATATGAAGGGAAATGCAGTAGATCTAATAGCAGATAGGAAAAAAGGGCACAAAATTTCTGAAATGTTAGGAAATGGAAGGAAATGTTACCGAAGTGGCAGTTCAGCGCACCTGGCTAATCAATGTAGTCATAAATAAACTATGTGTGGATTTTGCAAAATTAAAGGGCACCTTCGCCGGGTGTGTTTTAAAGCTAAGCGGCAATTGAATCAATTTCAGAAGATGAGGATGACATGCAGGCGGAAACAGCAAAACATACGGTACAAGAGTTAATGCAAATCTACGAGGGAAACGTAAAAAATAAACAAAATAATCGAATGTTGCTAAATCGTTCCAAAATACTTTGCAATTTAACAGTTAATAATTCACTTTTATGTTTTGAATACAGGAGCTTCCGTGACAATCGTCAGCTTGACAGATGCTAAACGGTACTTCGGCTAGGCAATTACTGCTATGGATATATAAATGGTACATTTTTTTATATTTTCTTTCTAATGCTACAGTATCGTAAATATTATTAACAAACAACAAGTGTTTGGTTTTTTGCAAAGATATATCCTTCATATTTAATAACAATACGAATTTCTGCTATACTCCATTAAAAAAAAAAATTATCGAAATGTAAAAAAACCGATGAAATGAGCGGGACACATAAATGGCACAATCTGGAGAAAATGAGAAAATATCGTGTTAAAATTGCATTTGTTGACTTTTTGGTATGCAATAACATTTAGATTATTGAGATCTTGTGCTGTAGCCTTTGTTTTTGATGGCACCTTCACACGTGCGACCCACACTTTCCACACTTTTCGCATTTTGTTTTGGATATGACAAAACAAAATGCAATTTTATGAACAAAGATATTCGCGGAAAATACGGGAGCAATGACGAATCCGGCGCCACAGAAAGTGATGCAAGTAGCAGGATTTAGTTTCAAAACATTCGATGAGAATGTTACTACAAGGTCACGATGGGTGTGGCGTTTTGAGACAGCGTTGGAAATATTCGACTGCGATACAGCTAAGAAGCGCGAATTTTTTCGCATTTTATGGGCGCTGCGACTTACAACATTATTTGCGATAATCTGCTATCGGATACACCTGAAGGCAAAGAATATTTGGAACTTACAAAAACATTAATGGAACATTTTAATCCTAAACCTAATGAAATTTTGGAAAATTATCGATTCCATTTGCAAAATTATGAGACTTGCGCTGACTACTTGGTGGCGTTGCATAGAGTATCAGCCCACTGTAAGTTTGGAAGTTATTTGACTATAGCTTTAATTTGTTTTCGCCAAAAAATTTTTGGTTTGAGAAATCAAAAAATTCAAAGTCGCTTGCTCGAAAAAACTGATTTAACGCTGGAAATGGCTCTTAGCATAGCAAAAAGATATGAGCTTGCAGAAAAAGGGGGTTCGGAATTGCACCAGCATGATATGAAGGGAAATGCAGTAGATCTAATAGCAGATAGGAAAAAAGGGCACAAAATTTCTGAAATGTTAGGAAATGGAAGGAAATGTTACCGAAGTGGCAGTTCAGCGCACCTGGCTAATCAATGTAGTCATAAATAAACTATGTGTGGATTTTGCAAAATTAAAGGGCACCTTCGCCGGGTGTGTTTTAAAGCTAAGCGGCAATTGAATCAATTTCAGAAGATGAGGATGACATGCAGGCGGAAACAGCAAAACATACGGTACAAGAGTTAATGCAAATCTACGAGGGAAACGTAAAAAATAAACAAAATAATCGAATGTTGGTAAATCGTTCCAAAATACTTTGCAATTTAACAGTTAATAATTCACTTTTATGTTTTGAATACAGGAGCTTCCGTGACAATCGTCAGCTTGACAGATGCTAAACGGTACTTCGGCTAGGCAATTACTGCTATGGATATATAAATGGTACATTTTTTTATATTTTCTTTCTAATGCTACAGTATCGTAAATATTATTAACAAACAACAAGTGTTTGGTTTTTTGCAAAGATATATCCTTCATATTTAATAACAATACGAATTTCTGCTATACTCCATTAAAAAAAAAAATTATCGAAATGTAAAAAAACCGATGAAATGAGCGGGACACATAAATGGCACAATCTGGAGAAAATGAGAAAATATCGTGTTAAAATTGCATTTGTTGACTTTTTGGTATGCAATAACATTTAGATTATTGAGATCTTGTGCTGTAGCCTTTGTTTTTGATGGCACCTTCACACGTGCGACCCACACTTTCCACACTTTTCGCATTTTGTTTTGGATATGACAAAACAAAATGCGAAAAAGTGTGGAAAGTGTGGGTCGCACGTGTGAAGGTGCCATCAAAAGCAAAGGCTACAGCACAAGATCTCAATGATCTAAATGTTTTTGCATACCAAAAAGTCAATAAATACAATTTTATCATGATATTTTCTCTTTTTCTCCAGATTGTGCCATTTATGTGTCCCGCTCATTTCATCGGTTCTTTTACATTTCGATAATTTTTTTTTTGTTAATGGATTATACCTGAAGTTCGTATTATTATTAAATATGAAGGATATATCTTTGCAAAAAACCAAACACTTGTTGTTTGTTAATAATATTGACGATACTGTAGCATTAGAAAGAAAATATAAAAAAATGTGCCATTTATATATCCATAGCTGTATACATCCAAATGACATCGCACTTTTTAGTTATTGTCATTCACCATTCGACTGCGTGGGTTACATAGTGGTGGTTGTAAAAACTACTACGCCTAGTCCACCTGTTAAGCTTTACATTGTTCCAACAGAAAGAAAGCCGTTGTTAGGTCGGGAATGGTTACGCTCCATTAAATTAGACTGGTCACAAATGCTAAGAAAACATATACGAAATCCTAATAACTCCGCAAATGAGTTTACAATGCGTACAACTGATGATCAATTAAAAATTATATTCAGCAAATTTCCAATTTCCAACAATTACAAGTAAAGGAGAAGTATACGTCGAAATTCTTTAAAGCAAGACCTATCCCTTTTCCGTTGTTGGAAGATGTTGAGAAAGAACTCGTCCGCGTAAACACCAGTGAATGGGCCGCACGGATTGTCGTGGTACCTAAAAGAGATCAACAAGTAAGAATATGTGGTGATTATAAGATTACATTGAACCCAGCACTGAAGGTTGATGAATACCCACTACCCACGATTGATGAGTTGTTTAGCACTATGGCAGGCGGAAAAAATTTTCAAAAATTGACCTTTCAAATGCATATTTGCAACTTGAGGCTCACCCAGATAATCGCCACTTACTTATTGACACTGAATTTAACTTCCAAGCAATTATGGCAAAATATTAGAAAATATAGAATTTACTCCAATGAGCAAGTTAAATGTAACCTAAATCCTAATGAGCTTAATAGATTCTTTTTAGACAGTGGTTGTTTAGGTGAGATTATTCCATGTGATGTTGAATAACCTTTACCGCAGCAAGTTTTGGATAATGTTGCCTTTCAATTCTTATCAGTAAGTGAAGTTGATGTTGCCAAGGCTCTTATGAAGATTACGTCTAATGCAGTGGGTATTGACGGCATTCCTATTAAATTTCTTAAAATTGCTTTGCCGTTTATTTTGGCGCCACTTACTCACATAGTTAATCACTGTTTCACTAGCTCACAATTTCCTGAATTATGGAAGGTAGCGACTGTTATTCCTGTTATACAGTTTGCTATGTAAACAATTAAAATTCTATTTCAAATTTAGTGATAGTGCAGTTCTGTTGTTAGCTAACTATTTGAGTGGTAGGCTGCAGCGGGTTAAAGTAGGAAATGCATTTTCATATTTTAATACAGTAAGCGCAGGAGTTCCCCAAGGTTCCATATTGGGTCCATTGCTATTTTCCACTTTCATCAATGATATTTTTTCAGTTTGTAAATATGCTAAAGTTCATGGCTACGCTGATGATATACAACTCTATCTGTCTGGTCCTATTGGACTTGTTGAAGACCTTAATTACAGATTAACTGCCGACTTAAGTTCATTGAGTTTATGGGCTAAGAACAATTCGCTTCGTATTAATCCTCTCAAGTCTAAAGTTTTACCTATAGCTAGAAGCGAACTTAGTCTGCTAGAAATTCCACCTTTATTTATTGGCCCTACACAGCTAGAGCTTGTGTATAAGGTACGTAGTCTTGGCATTGTTTTGAATTCTAAACTAACGTGTACTGATCACACCAATAAAATAGTTGGACAGATATACGGAACCTTGAGGTACCTAAGAACCGCAAATTTTTTTACTCCCTTAGAAACTAGGCGCAGGCTTATACTGCAGCTGATTGTACCTTATATTTCTTATTTTGATGTAATTTTTAGTAAACTAGACTCTCAATCACATCACAAACTTCTTGTCGCTTTCAACAATGCTGCGAGATATGTTTATTGTGTTGGTCGGAATGACCATATCTCTGAAAAAAGTAGAAGTATTCTTGGTTGTAGCTTAGATGAATTTCTCAATATACGTAATTTAATATTTTTACATAAACTTATTCATTCTCGTTGCCCAGGATATTTATATGAAAAACTTCAATTTTGCCAATCCTCTAGGTCTTTAAAGTTGATTGTCCCCAAGTTTAACTACCTAAACTCTAGTAGATTCTTTTTCATTAGCACCATTAGACTTTGGAATACTTTGCCTATCGACCTTAGACGCATTACGGTTGAAAGCAGCTTCAAACAGGCCCTTTACTCTTATTTTCTATCTATTTAATTTTAGTAAAGTTCAATTTTAATTTTTTTATTACTCTTTTCTCGATTACTGCTTACTGTTTTTTTCTTTTTAACTCTAATTTTAATTTTAAATGTTAATTTTAGGTTTTGTTTGATAGCTTTATTTTACTAAATTATTTTATTTTTTTATTTTTAGTTTAAGCTTTAGTATTGTTCATGCATGCATTCCACACATGATGTACTATAAAAGATTAAGTCTTACTGTACAATGAATTTTTTTAGGCCAAATAAATTGTAAATTGTATTAGGTGCGCAACTAAGTTCTCGCTTTTTTTTTTTTCATAAAAATGCAACTTTATTGTCAAGAAATGGTTACAAATGAATCATTCGAATTATTGCCCATCGTTAGCTACGACTCTTCCCCATCTTCCTGGCAGATCTCGAATACCTTCACGGAAGAAGTGTTAGTCTTTTGAGGCTATCCACGAATCAAGCCATTTTGTGATGTCTTCATATGAGTGGAAATGCTGACCAGCCAGACCATGTGCCATCGAACGAAACAAGTTGTAATCAGACGGAGCAATATCTGGAGAATATAGCGGGTGGGGTAGGACTTCCCATTTGAGCGTTTCCAGGTCGGTTTTAACGTTTTTGACAACGTGAGGCCGAGCGTTGTCATGCTGTAGGATCACTTTTTCGTGCCTCTGCTGGTATTGTGTTCGTTTTTGGTGCAGTGCTCGGCTCCATCGCATGAATTGTTGTCGGTACCATTCCCCGGTGATGTTTACGTTCGGTTTTAACCTATCATAATAAATAACACTTTCCAATTCAGCGTCTTCGAAGGTTTTGGGGCTTTCTTGACGAGGACGGTCGTCAAGATCAAAATTACCGACTTGGAAGCGACGGAAGCAATCACTGCACGTTGTTTCACTTACAGCAGTATTTTCGCAAGCTTTTTGATGCGCTTCAGTTGCCATTTTCTTCGAATGAAAGAAGAAAATCAACACTTCCCGCAAATGACGATTATTTGGCACAAAATCAGACATACATACATAACCAAAAATATATGACGCCAAAACAAAATCACTAATGTGTCAAAACGGTTTATTTTCCATATGTTTAAGCTTGGCTTATGACGTTTTGGATATGTCAAAATCGACTAGCACTTACTGCTGGAGCCATCTATTGACAAACAGCGGGAACTTAGTTGCGCACCTAATAAATTAAATTGAATACTCATAAGGGTCTGTTTGAGCCAACTCGGTTAATGTTCGGGATAGCGTGTGCAACAATATATGGAACAATTACTGAATGGTATTCCGGGGGTAGCGGTGTTTCTGGATGACATTAAACAATAGATGAGGTTTTGAAACGATTAAATAATCACAACATGCGTATTAACCTAGATAAGTCAGAATGGCTAAAAGAGCAAATTGATTATTGCGGTTATGTCATCAACAAGTCGGGTATACAAAAAATGGAAAAGAAAATTTCCGCAATTCTGGAAATGAAACAAAGATGAAGATCGCGCCGTAGTTGGATTAATTAATTATTATGGAAGATTTATTAATGGTCTAAGTACTGTCCTGTTCCCAATAAATAAACTGCTGCAAAAGAATATACCATTTTTATGGGACTCAAATTGCGAAAAATCATTTGTGGAAATAAAAAAATTAATGCAGTCCAAAACGATTCTAGCGCATTACAACCCTAAGCTGCCATTAATTCTAGCCGTAGATGCTAGTCCTTATGGGGTGGGAGCAGTATTAAGCCATGAGTATCCTGACGGATCGGAGAGACCGATACAGTACGCGTCGCTAACAATGTCAAGTGCGCAATAGAGATATTGCCTAATAGATAAAGAGACTTATGCTATAATTTTCGGAGTACGAAAATTTTACCAATACTTGTACGGAAGGAAATTTATACTAATTACGGATAATAACCCACTGTCGCAAATATTTTCTCCCCATGAAGGGCTTCCAAGCTTGTCAGCTACAAGAATTCAGCATTATGCTATATTTTTGGGATCGTTTGACTACGAAATTCGTGTGAAAAGATCGAAAGAAAACTCTAGTGCGCTAGATGCACTTTCTCGGCTTCCCAGTAATTATGCATACAAAGACTTAGAGGAGGTAGACTTATTAGAAATCGGAGCAATACAAAATCTGCCAGTTACGAATTAAGGAAGCATACGGAAAAGGATACAGAGGTTCGAATAGTATTAGAAGCTTTAAAACACGGTCGGGGATGTAACCTGAAGGATCGTTTTGGTCTTTCCCGAACGGAATTCCCTTTGCAAGGTTGCTTACTGCGGGAAATTCGAGTGTACATACCAGAAAAATTGCGCAGTAGAATCTTGAATGAGCTACACTCAGCGCATTTTGGCATTACCAAAATGAAAACTCTCGCACGAGGTTATTGTTGGTGGCAAGCATTGGATAAAGAAATTGAACAATTAGTATTGAATTGTACGGCATGCCAGTCAGTACGCCCAAAGCCGACTAAAGTGACACCAATCCAATCCTGGAATGCAGCAAATAAACCATTTGAAAGGGTACATGCTGATTTTGCTGGACCTTTCCTGGGAAAATATTTATTCATATTGGTGGATGCATATAGTAAATGGCCAGAAGCCCATGTAGTACCTAATATAACAACAGAAACTACCATACAAATATGTCGAGAAATTTTCGCAAGAATGGGAACGCCAAACATATGTATTTGTGAGCAATCACGGAACGCAGTTCAAGGCTAAAGAGTTTAAAAATTTTTTACAAAGTAACGGCATTAAGCATAAACTTGGCGCTCCTTATCATCCGGTAACTAATGGATTAGCGGAACGTTTTGTACGAATCATCAAAAACAAATTGAAAGCAGTCAAATGCTCTCAAGGAAATATGAAAAAAGAGGTTTCTAAGACTCTTTTGGCGTATCGGCGTGCGATACATTCGACAACAGGAAAATCTCCGGCAATGCTCATGTTCACGTCTAGATTTAATCAAACCGAAAGAATCAATAGCAGAACACTTGATACCAAAAAAGCAATTAATTGAGGAGGAAAGGGTATCGGCGAGAGATTACATGTCAGAAGGAAAATGGCAGTTCGGAAAAATTTTGAGGAAAGTCGGCGACTTACATTATGAAATCGAATTAGACGATCAGCGAGTTTGGAAACGGCATGTAGGTCAAATACGTAAAGTGGGAGAGAAATTGCCTTCTTCAGAAATAAAAATTAATTCAAAATTAATTTATTAAAAATTCTCAAATATCTCTCGAAAGTTCAGGAATACAGGAGAGAGAGGCGAATTTCGGTGTCGAAAGTGAGCAGGAAGTGACGTTGGATGGGGATGACTTGCCGGGGTGCCTGAGTCAGCAGGACAGCGAAGTGATCGTTCCGGATGCAACTAATATTGAGGAAAATGGAATTCCTAACGGAAGTTTACCACTTCGATGCTCGAAAAGAGAAATTAAAGCGAAATTTATAAATATTGAATGAAATCATATTCTAAGGGGGCAGTATATTTTGAAATAAAAATTATAAGGGGGAAAGAGATGTCAGAGATTAACTTTTAAAATATAAAAACAATATGCGACCCTGTAATTCATAATATGAAGCCCTGTAGTTTATAAGAATATATATTTAAAACAGATTAAAAACGTTGCACTTTGAATTTAACATAAAACTTACAACACGCGTTTTATTAAAGTGCTGGCGTAGTTGAATTGCAAGTGGTGGAGCCTTCTTTGAAGGTGAGAAAATACATTTTGATGAATACAAACTTTGTTTCAATTCTATCACAAAAAAATAGCATATTTAAATTTTGTCAAAAGTTGAGAATTAAAAGTGCTAGTCTTCGTATGAAAAAAATTCTGATAAAACTGAAACGTGGTAGTTCTCCACTAACACATCGTGTAAGTTTTTGTCTAGAAATTTTGGCGTACTAGTTTTCGTATGGTACGTTTATACATATATATAATATGAAAAATATTGTAGTAGTTAACTCAACTTACATTGCGGAACCAACTCTGAATGGTTTTCTAAAATACCTAAGGCTCCTCCACGAGGGAATTTACCGACAAGCTTAGCAGCTTCTTCTTCCGATTTAGCATTTGAAATTTCATTCAGCATTTGTTTAACATATTCATCAGCCTTTCCAGCCACAATGTTAGCGTGACAAAAGCGATTATCAAAGGAGAAAATTTGTTTTTGTTCACTTGTGATATTTTCACCTATGTGTTGCAAGGTACCTATGTCTCCAGAAGCGGCAATTTTATTTAAATAATATTTAAAAATTTTTTGTACTGGGGTATGTTTTTGCTCCAAAAGTTCATAAACGCAATTTGTTGCCTCACTAAGACGACCAGCGCGTACGAGGTGTTCAATTAGATGCGACATATCCCCTATGCTGGGGTGCTGACCGGGCTGAAACTGGCTTTTCAAGCTGATAGCTGTATCTACTTTTCCATTTTGAACAGCTTTGCGAAACAATGACAAATTTTTTGGGTTTTGCGGAGTCTGTACATTTTCGGGAATTGATTTTATATCTTTTAGTTTGCTTTCTGATGATTTGAGTATGTCATCTGCGACATTAGAAATACTTTCTAATTTTGACTTCGTATTTTTTCCCTGTGCAAGTTCAGGTACGACAAACGGTACTTCAATTTTATTCTTTTTTAAAAGCTCAGCCAATTTGTTTAGAAAAACGTCAGTGGGAGCAATATTTTCTTCCTGCATTTTAGTCCACAAGCCTACAGCCTTCTCTGTATCATCTGTTTTAGCATAGCTTAGCAAAAGGTTGTAAAAAATGCCATTACGATCAATATGATTTAAGTCCTTTGTGGCCTCTATCAGTCCCTCAAGTGGTTGTACCATGCCCTCATTCTTATAGCGTTCACAAGCGTTATCGATTCGATGTGGTCGTGTACGCAGACCTGGAGTCTCCAATATTTTTCTAGCCTGACGAATACGACCGCATTCAACAAATGAAAATACTAAATCATAAAGGCTGTTGACTTCGCCATGAATATTTGTGCTGAGATCAGTAAGTTTTTGCAAATTAGTAGCGTCTTCTTTCTGTATAAGGCGACAAGCAAGTTCATTTTTCCATGGCGTCGATTTGTATTTTTCACAAATATTTTCAAATACCTCCATAGCCTTTTGCAAATCGTCTTTTACAAGGTGAACCTAATAAGCCAAGCATAAAAATTTAAATGATATCATTTTGTACTACTTTAATGATTATTACCTTTATTAGTGGGCCTAGTAACACATTAGTGGGCAAAATGTAATTATTTTGAATTAAAGCATCAAAAATATTCTGCAATTTTTGTGCGTCACCCGTATCCGCCAAAAAGTTTAAGACACGCCAAACTGTTGTTACGTAATTGAAGGATCCTTCACCATCTACGAATGGTTGAAACTTTTTGTTGCGCTCCAAAAACTTTATAGCATCATCCAGGCGATCCTCCTTTAAAAATAACTCGACCACATGGATAGTTTTAATGTTATCTATAACAAATTCTGGATTCTTGCTTTTGTGCTTTTCATATAGTTCTAAAGCCTCACTTAGCTTTTCATGGTGAACATAAAGATCAATTAGTTGAGCCCAAACTCCTGTAGGTATAGTAAACTTATTTGATTCTAAATTTTCGATAACTTGTATGGTTTTTTGTAAGTTCTTAGATCGAAAGCATGCATTAAGCAGATGCCGTTTAAGATTATTAGAGTTTTCATTTCTTTCTTCTACTTTAGCAATAAATCGTTCAATTTCTAAAAGAAAAAAGAAAAATGGTTGTTGAAGGTAAATAACAGTATCCAATAAAGAAAAGACATTTATATTTCTTATTTGAAGGATTGCACGATTACATGATTACAAATGATGCCTCGTCAGCTCTCGAATTATATTTCCTATTTAGTCATCCAAATAGAACCCCCCGAAATATTTTGACGCGCACTACAGAGAAACGATTTTATAAGGAATAGACACTATCCAAAAACGATTTTGTAAGAATTACACCATTCTGTGAAAAAAAGATTTAAAAAAGTAAACGGTTTATTAATCATCAGATGAAGATCGTGCTACTGATGAAGAGGAAGTTGATGATGATGAAGGAAGATTTGATCGATTCAGGCAAAATGTATCAATGCTGAAGAACTAAAAACACTACTTAGAGTTTCACACCACGCTGTTCTTGGAACTCGTAAGGAGCGACCGAGTAACAATTAACCAACTATAGCGGTACCACCAGAAAAAAGATTGAAGAAAAACATACAAAGGAATTTTATGGCTTGAAGATATCGAAATAGGTGCAAATCTCAATTTGAACATACTCCAGACTGGAGGGATTGCACAGATCTTGAGCCGCATAAGCTATTTGCCAAATTTTTTGATGACGAAGTCGATGTAATCAAAAAAGCGGCAGTCCAAAATCATCGTGAAAACGGTCACTAGAACAGAAAATGTTGGAGAGAATTAAAGCACTCGCTACTGTTCGTGCACGTTGGAAGAGTAGTGTGGGGATGCTCCATGAGAGGATAAAGCACACAAAAGAGGAGGATCCGATTTGTGCTTCTTGAATTTTCATTGAATTTTTTTTAAATTACCCCTTGTCGCCCTTAAAAAATCGGTATGTGGTTTTCACAAGTTTTAACATAATTATTTTAATATTTATTTATTTTTGTCTATTTTAATGTTTCCCCTAAATTTTTGTGTTGTGTTGGGTTTTACGCTGCAATGAATTTAATCACATTTTTTATTAGTGAATTCGTTTTCTGGAAAATGCAGTTCCACTTCGAATTCGATATGAATTAGAAATTATAAAATAAAATTTAGAACCACAAATAGCGAATTCATGTGATTTTGTTTTATTTCTACTCGAAAGTGAAATGTAGAACACGCCTGATTAACAGATTTTGCCTAAAATGAGGTGACAATCCTGGAGGTCGGGGACGCTCCTAGTAAGTTCCAAAATGCATTATCGAACTTCCTCAATCGAAAAGTGAAGTAAATTGAATTTTCAAAATTTGGCATAAACAATTTGTTTTGCTAAATTAAAGTTAGCTAAAATGACATGTCGGCGCCCGAATTTTTAAAAGAATTTGTTTTTTGTTATTTTAAGTTAAAGATTTTTTCTTTTTTGGCATTTAACTTAAAACGAAATTTTTTTTTATATTCGGACTCCAATGATCTGGTGAAATTTTGGAAAGCTTTCTTTAAAAGATTTGTTTTTGACTATAAAGTTTTAGTTTTTCTGTTCAAAAAATTATAGAGAGCAAATGAATAGAGATACAAATGCATATCAAATTAGTGGATACAATCCTACATCATTTCATTCAACATCAACTAGAACGGGTGGCGTTACTATTTACCTAAAGAATAAATGGAAAGTCTCAAATATTGTTATAAAAACTATTGAATCAAGAATTTGGATGGTAATGAGCAAGTGTAAATACAATAATATAGAGATACTAATGTGCATTGTATAGATCACCAAGCAGTTCTGAAAGGGAATTCTGTAATTTTTTTAAAGATATCGTGGAATCTTTATTCGAAAATTAAATGCAAATTATTATGTGTGGTGATTTCAATATTGATTGAAATAAATATGATTTATATAAGCTAGAAATCAAACGTACACTGGATGATAACTGCCTTGTGCAAAAAGTTGAAGATTATATCAGAATCACAGGAAACTCGAAAACAATAATAGACTACGTTATCACAAACATTGATATCTTAAAGGAACAGGTAGTAAATGAATACAAAATAACTGATCATGAAATTATACACATGCATTTAGAAAGAGATCAAAATAATACAAAAAAAGATAAAATGAACATTAATATTTGCAAATACAACAAAGAGATGTTTAACTATGAGTTATCATTATTGGATACCGCTCAAATCGAATCTGGACAACAACGTAAATTCAAACAACATAAATGTAGCACTTAGAAGAACAATGACAAAATTTATTGTATAGAAGGAGATATACATATGCAAGGAAAAAAACTAATTAAATGCTTCAATAATGAATTAGCAGATTTAAAAATAAAAAAATACATAAGTTGTTCAAGTTCAGATTGGAATGAATATAAATATGCAAGAAACGAATACAAAAATAAAATAATTTCGGCAAAAAACCAATATATATGTAATAGAATAAATAATACAGATGGCTAAAAACAAATGTGGGTTGAAATAAAGAATTTAGTCTTAAGACAGCAAAAAAGCGATATAAGGAATGTTTTGTTTGAACAAGGCGAATGTACAGATGGGACTGAAATAGCAAACAAATTTAATATACACTTTAAAAACAGCATAAGAGATATTAGAGAGTCAATAGACATACAAATTTTATAAATATAACTAGGCCTGTTGAATCCGAATTTAAATTTCGTGAAATATCTTTAGCGGAGCTGAAAATAATATGCAAAACGCTTAAGAATAAATCTGACTTTGACATGATGAAACCAATTATATATACTAGGAAAAACAATATTAGAAATTGTAAACACCTCTTTAAGAAATGGAGAGTTCCCAACCGCATAGTCGATAATAACACCAGTACAAAAAATAGTTAATACGAGTAAATGTGAAGAGTTTCGACATATAAACACACTTAGAACTCTTGAAAAGGTACTAGAAAAAATTGTAAAACAACAGATTGTTGAGTACATAGAATGTAATGGCATACTGTCACATTTCCAGTCTGGTTTTAGAAAAAATTACTCGTGTGAAACATCAATATGTAACATAGTAAACGAATGGAAAGGTAGTAAAGAAATAAAATATTGGCATTATTCCTAGATTTCAAAAGAGCATTTGAAACCATTGACCATGAAATCTTACTAAAAAAAGTTATGGATGTATTGAATTCGTGGAATTGAATTAAAATGGTTTAAAAGCTACAGTGGCTCACAGCTTATTTTATGCAGTGCATACTTTTAACTTCAACACTCTATATTTTTGAAACTAAGTGGAATATGAAAAAAATTTTGATATCATTTGAAAGAACACAAATTCTAGTTTAAAAAAAATGTTTATTTTTTGTTAAAAAGTATTATCTGGAATTTTAAAAATTAAAAATCCAAACCTACTACTAAATTTTATGCAGATGTGTATAAACTCTTAAACACTGTCAAAAGTAATAATTTTTTAATTTTTAATATTTAGTGTAGTAGTCTCATTGGTCAACTACGGCTTAAAGGCGGTTTGGCATCGATACTGCAATTTTTTTAATGGTATCTGGCGGAATATTATTATTTTGGTCGTTTTTGGTTGAAATATTGTAGGTTCGGAATTTTTTTTCCAAAATTGCCCATAAATTTACAACCACATCAAGGCCTGGCGACTATGCTGGCAATGCCATCAAATCCAGCACTTGTATATTTACCAGGATTGAACTAAACCCGCTTTGTTATTTGGGTCTTTATCTTGGCATAACCGGAAATTGTATGAACAGATTTTCAGCATTCTGTAACAAATTCTCCTTGAAAATCTGAAGACGCAATTTCCGGTACCAGCAGCTGACATGCAAGCCCAAACCATATGGCGCTACCACCAACATGTTTTATATCGTGTGTAGGTTCTCCCTGTTGTTTTTTGTAATCGGCTTTCGCGACATGCCATCTGAGTCAAATAAGTTGAATTTTAATTCATCCACGAATATTTCTGAGTTCCAGTACTCAGGGGTCTGCAATATATGTTCTTTGGCGAAAATCAGACTGTTAATCGCAATTCGACTGATGAACGGCATTTTCCGAACAACTCGCTAATTATGTGCATGTGCATACAATATTTTTATATATTTCCTATGATAAAATGTTATTACGAAAATAACGGTGAAAAAAAAGTATGCAGGATTTGTAGAAAGTAATTTGGACTGTTGCTGATGTTATTTGCTTTGAAAATAGTACCGCAGAGAGGCTTGGCAATGATGCAAAAAAAAATTTGACATTTTCATTTAGGGAAAAAAATCTGACCTCAAATGTGTTTTAAAAAGCATTCTCTCTCATATTAATACAAATCCACAATAAAATTTTTAGCGTAAAAAACATTGGGGTTTTTGAGAAAATCAGCCTTGTTTTCTTTTCATAAAAAGCGCTATAATCCGCCAATTTTCAACAACTTTCAAAATTTTTTGAAGTTTCTGACAGAGAATCAAGAGTTCTATTAGAATCAAAAGGCAAAAGTTATTTATTTTTATTTGGATGAAAATGCGACTGTTTTGAAACAATTTTCAACGATTTTTCAAGCTCTGACACTAAAACTTTAAATGGGCATAACTTCGTGAAAAATAATTTTCACTCAAATCGGGGAACGGTATATTTCCTTAATTACTTTGAAAAACAACATATTTAATCGGCAACCAATTCCGCAATTTGAAGTCGCTCCGACTAAATGGTTTGAGATGGATTCGGTCAATTTAATTTTCTTTTATCGCCTTTATATGAATTGTACGAATTTTTCAAAAATTATATTGAAAAATGATAAAAGTGGAAAATTTAATAACTTTGACAGAAAAAAAAAACAAATCCCCGGATTTCGGAAATTTTTTTATATGTAATGTGAGAAAGTATGGTTAGATAAAAGACAAAAATTCAACTTCTTTGCTTTATTTAGCAATTTTTTTATCAAGTTTTTCCTAATGTACAATAGTTTTAGAAGGAACAAAAAATATTGACTTTTATAAAATGCTCTTATTAATTTATTTGTATCGAAATTTACCAAAATTGCATATTGGCAGAAAGATCATACTTTTAAAATAATTTTTACTTAAGTTTTTGTATTCTATGTTAATAATAAAATTCTTTAAAATTAGAGCTTAAAAAGTCATAATTGAGAAAATTAGCAAACTTTGACAGAAAAAAAACGAAAAAGTATATCCCCGAATTTCGCAAATTTTTTTATATGTAATGTAAGAAAGTATAGTTAACCAAAATACAAAGTTTCAGCTGCTTTTTTTATGATTATTTTTCTACTGCAACATTTGAAGGAAAAAATATTTTCATTTCTTCATATTTCGCATCGCTTACCAATAATTTTAGCAATTGTAAAAGCTCACAGTGTGAACGAAGTTGCTTGAATTTGGAGAGAAGTTCCCTTAAGTAGAGGGAAACAGGCAAGGGGTATTTTTCTCTTTTTATCCCCCTTGGGGTAAAATATATTACCTCCAATGCGTTTCAAAAACCTAACAGATAATCTATTGAAACTGTTTTTCTCCAATTACTTGTAAACTATAATAGTTATCGCATAATTTGTAACATTTTTGAAATCAGCATTGCCAAATCTATGGAAATTGATACCAATTGTGAAATAAAGTCTCAACGACATCCCACCTTTTTATGGGAGGTAGGCGTGTCCATTGACCGATTTTTTTCATATTCACAAGTTTTTGTTGCTTCAACCCAAAAAACGTCTGTACCAAATTTCAAGACTATAGCTATTACGACTGTTAATGGCCACCTTTTTTGGTTTTTCTCTAATAACTCAAAAACTATAAAAGATATTGCAAAATTAGTAATTTTTTTGAAATCAGCACTGCCAAGTTAAAAAAAAATTGATACGCATTTCGAAAAAAAGTCTCAACCACATCCCAACTTTGTATAGGAGGTAGGCCTGTCCGTGTACCGATTTTTTTCATATTCACAAATTTTTGTTGTTTTCACCTTACACCATGCCAACAAAATACACTGCAGACCATACTGTTTTCACACCCGTGTTTTACCGTCTAGAAAAATAAAAATTTTTGGAAAAACGTGTTGTGGAGTGACAAAACGAATATCAATAGCATGAAATCAGATAGGAAAACCTTTGTTCATTGTCCTAAATGGCAAGAGTACAATGCTTGTTCCACCCAGAAGATGGCAAGACACTGGTGTGAAAGCATTATGGTCTGTAATGAATTTTGTTGGCATGGTGTAGGCCCGCTTATAAAAATAAATGACAAAATGGACAAGTTTCAATATTTGGACACATTGAAAAACCATATGGAACAACATGAACTTCATTCCATGCCAATTTTTAGTGAACTTCAGATAAAAGCTCGATTCCCAAGCTTCAAAAATATATGCCAGAGACATTGGGGTAAGTAGTTAATTTAAATTTTTGAACCGTTAAACGCGCGCTGTACTGCGCGTTGAGATTGCTATTCTAGCGTTTAATTACACTAGTCTACAAATTTTTACAAAGTATTATTGCGGCAAATAAAAACCTGCGTTCCTATAGTAAAATTTCCCGCTGAATCCGAAAATCATAGTGGTTTTGCTGAATCAGGTCTGGTTTTTGAGATAAACGGCAAAAACGAAAAACGTTCCGGGAGGTAACGCCATATAGGCTTTATTGAAAATGTTATTTTGCATGAAATTCATTCCAAAGGGTCTAGCCGTGTTTGCATGGTGAATGTGCCCCCAAAAGGAACTATATCGGACAGTTTTTATTTTTTTATTTTTATATATCATTGAAACGAAATATATACTTATATAGACTTCCAGTCACATGCCCTACATGTTGGTATACATAACAATATAGTTCCTTTTGGTGGCACATTCACCATGCCAACACGGCTAGACCCTTTTTTAACAATTTTAGATTTTTGACTTTGTATAAAATTTCTAACAGAAGTAGGATCGGTGCGGACTTTTAATATTTCCTTTGTACTTTGTGTACTTAAGACATGCACCAATTTTCAGCTCTATGCTATTTATTGGAAACTTACAATTTTTTTTGTCTAATTTTACTGGATTAAAACATTTTTGTAAATAAACGAAATTATAGCTGCGTTTTATTCGCCATCCTCTGCTAGATATCTTTAGCTAGCAACGATAATTGTATAGGAAAACAAAAACAAAATCGTAGACATAGCGACTAAAATTATAGTTGCTAAGTATACAAGCAAGTTTCTTAAATGCCAGTGCTACCCAGTGAAATTGTATTTTGTCTATTGTGATTTTGTATTTTGACAATTTTGTCAATTATGAAGTTTGAAATTAAAAAAAAAATATTGAATTTTACAAAAAAAAAAAAAAATTTAATTTAACGGAAAACATTCATGTTCTTATTCTTTTTTTAAATTCAATTAAATTAATTTTTCAAATCAGCAAAACCACATTTGTGTAAACACCAGGATAACCTGGCAAGGCACAACCATTTCCCCAGGACACAATGCCAGCCAATTAATTTTTAAAAACAGCAAAAACACAAAAAATTACATATCTGACGTAGCCAGTGCTACCCAGTCAGCTCTAAGGCAACTTAGGAACTTGTCGCTTTATTCGTACATAGATAGCGACTTGGCCAATAAAACGCACCTAATGTTTAAAGTTTTTTATTTCATAAAATTAAAGCATTTTTTAAAAAAAAAGGTGGTGGGTTTTTTATTCTGTTCCCGATAGCCTTAGTTATTTTGTTTCAAAAGAGGCCTTTTCGAAATTAATAGAATGCACTGCCAAAAATAAGCTGTGAGCCACTGTATGTACAAATACGTTTAGTTTTGATCTATTAGTTTATATTCATTTTTCGATCAGTGCCATATACATACATACATACCAGTGCCGTCTTAGCCCTAAGGCAATATAGGCAATGCCTAAGGGCATCACGACTGGAAGGGCAACACAATTTCATCCAATTAAGAAAAATTTTAAAAAACTAAACACATAGGCGCATATTCATAGTCATATTTGGTATCAGCTTAAGCAAGAACTTTATTTTAGAAATAACTAACTCATTCATAGTCGATTTGGTATCGACTTTCTGCTTAGTTATAACTAAAAATATAGTTTCAGCTAAAGTTGTTTCTAAGTCGATATCAAAGAGAAATAAAAATAAAACATGGAGCAAATTCAACGCGATTTTGATAGTTTTGAAGATTTTGGTCGATTTTATGTTAAAGAGGAAGACTATATTAAAACTTTACTATTGCTATTAGTGTATAGATCGCACTTTCCAAGTGCTTTAGACGCTATTGACTTCACACACATTCGCATAAAATGTCCAGCCGGGAATGTAAGCGAGGTTGCAAAACAGTGAGGGAGCGGGCAAAGCCGCTGAAACAGCTAGTTATGTAAAAATGTCTGCATTTGCTTAATTTTACTTTTGAGTTTGCTTTTATCGCACAAAAAAACAAATGTTTGTAAAAAATTTTGACTGCAATTTAAAAAAAAAATTCAAATAAAAATATGTTTAGCTGTCAATCAAAAAAATTAAATAAAAAAATTTTATTTGTTAAAAAAATAATTTTTTTGGACTAATTTTAAATCATGCCTGTTGTTTATAAATGGACTGATTTGAAATTTTTTCTCACTAATATTATAGCTTAATAAATTTGTTATCAACTGATATCTATATTGTATAAATAGAAACATAAAATTGCTAAACTTATTCAAAATAAAAAGTTTGTAGCGTATTAAAATTTGCTTTGAAAATCGAAAAATCGTAATAATTTAATTTTAGATTTTGATACTTTTTTATCTTTTTGAGAACAATTGCGATCTTCTCGCTCAAATTATTTGACTTAGCTTATGCCAGTTAGTCAATACTAAAAAATCGACTATGAATAAAAAACAGTTTTTTAGTCATAACCAAATTTGGTTAGAGTTTAGTTGGTTTCAACTTAGAAAAACGACTATGAATATTCGCCATATACTTTTGTACGAAAGCTTTTATTTGGAACTATCGAATTATTAATAACGTTTTTATCTCATATACAAATGATACAAATACAAATATAAAATCAATTATTTTCTGATTTCTCTATGTTCTTACGTCTAATTTTTGCTGCAACAAAAGTGTCAATGACTTCATCAAAACTAATTGTTTCTAATACGCGTCGTTCAAAAGCGTCTGCATCACAGTGATCGGCTCCTGGTCTGCGGCTGAATTCAGTTGCAGTTTTTCAAATCCTGGCAGCAGGTATAAAATGCAAACCCCCCCCCCCCTCTGAAATTTCGCAAGAGACCGGCCCTCAGTATCCGGCAAAAGAGGGTTCTAAAATCTCCGGAGACTCAGTCATTCGGGCGTTGGCTTCAGACCAGAATGATGGTCCTGCTACTGAAACCCCGTCTACTAGAGTGTTGGCTGCAAGCTCGGTAGGCGGTAAAGCTATTGCAGTCAATAGTATAGGAGAAGATGAGAAGAGTAGGGACAAAGACAGGACGCTACAGAGACAACTAAGCATGGACATTGAAGACGATTTGGACACTCTCTCCTCGTCGAATCTTCTGGAGGGTCTAAGGTTGTGTGACACAGACGAGGAGGACCTATTGTTATCCTCTGAAAATGTGCCATCCTCCTTGGGTCTTCCAACGGAGAAGACGGGAGTGAATGTTCAAAAGACACTGACGGAAAAAGAGGCCAAGGACCAAAGGAGTAAGAGGAGGAAGGGTTACAAAAGTTCCCTTAAGTTTCTTAAGAAACTGGGTTTGTGTAGCTCATCCTCTCTTACTCCGAAGGAAAAGGCTCTCTATAAAAAGCACACCTTCAATGTGCGGCTGCATGAGAGGCGCTATCCCGAAGATGGTGTTTCTGGTGCAGCCGTCATTGAAGCTGCTAAAAGAGCACAGGAAGCATCGGTGGCACCGCTTCTAGCAGCTCTGGAAAGGTCGTGGCGAAGAAGGCTGAACTCTCGGGTCCAGCAGCCATCGCCGCGAACAAGTCCGGAGTGAAGGAAGTGATATCATCGGCCGTCTCTGGCTGCTTGAAGGCAGGTCTTTCAGGGTCAGCAACCACCGCTCGCATTCAAGGAGTACAGGCTTCGAAAGGCAAGGCAAAGCAAGTCGCCAAGCCTCTGTCCACACTACTTTCCAGATCGGAGAGTGCCGTGGGCGGCGGCGAAGTGACCTCTGCTAAGCCAAGCAACAAGAGGCAACGCTCTAGCGAGGGTCAGGTTACTGAGGGTAAGAGGCTGAAGCCTTCAGCTAGCTTGCCTTCAGCTCCTGAACTTCAGGTGGCAATTGTCGATCGGGGTCATCCAGATGGAAAGATCTTGGACGCCAATTGGCTTATCCTGGAGGAAAAAATCATGAGGGCACTTCTTAGCGAAATGGAGCATACCAGTAGTGAATCTATTGGTATGTTTGATGGAGCTAAGTGGCTAAGGGGAGTGAAGGTGGTGGGATGCGGTACAAGTAAGGCATTAAGCTTCCTCACTAACTGCATCCGCAACCAGAGTGAACCTTGGCCGGGGGCTAAGCTTGACGTGGTTCCGGTTGACCAGGTTCCCCGACGCGGGGTCGTGAGAGTGTGGATTCCTCCACCCGTAATGGAGGATGAATCCATACTCTCTCTGATCAAACGTCAGAACAGGGGCGTCAAGGCGGATGACTGGGAGATCGTCAGGGGCAGATCAAGGGACAAGGGGAACGGCAAGGATCTCTGGGTTAAGATTAGCCCAGAATCTGAGCAAATACTCCGTCCCTTGAAACGAAGAATTCGTTTCGGCATTGGCTATGTCACAATGGCCATTGCCGACAAGGAGAAGGAGAGCAGCAATCGCCCGGAACATGCTCAAGGTAGTGCAAATTAATTTGCATCACTGTAGAGCAGCGACGGACGATTTGTTGCTGTTTATGGAGAAGGGTGATATCGACGTGGCCCTGGTTCAGGAGCCCTGGCTCTTAGGAGGTAGTGTTCAGGGATTGGGTTCGGGTCGTTATAAACTCATCTCCCCCAAAAGTGAAGGTAGGATAAGATCCTGTATTTTGGCTACGCGTAACATTAATGTTTTTATTCTACCAAATTACAGTAACGAGGACCTGACCGTGGCAATGTGCGAGCAGAGGGGGCCAAATCTGATCCTCTCATCAGCATACTTGCCCTACGAGGAGCGAGACCCGCCCAGCGAAGCCTTCAAAAGTTTGGTCCAATGGGCCAAAAACAAGAGGCTAAGCATGGTCATCGGCTGTGATGCGAACGCACATCACAGCATCTGGGGTAGTTCAGATACCAACAACAGAGGTGAGTCTCTTTTTGAATATTTACTGTCCACTAATCTTGTAGTATGCAATAGGGGTAATCATCCTACATTTTATAATAGGATTAGGGAACACGTAATTGATATTACTTTAGCGACAAATTCAGACACTCTTAGGGTTGAGGACTGGATGGTATCTAAAGAATGCTCTTTCTCAGATCATTACAGGATACTATTCAGTATTAATTTTAAGAGTGGGGTACAAATCGGTTATAGGAACTCGGCAAGAGCTAACTAAAGTTCGAAAAACATATGAGTGAGTTTTCTGCTCCGAATCTGGAGCGGAAAGTTGACTCAATGTATCTAGAGCGAGCGGTCAATAAACTCACCGGCAAGCTGATTGAAGCTTTTCGGAAGTCATGTCCCTTAAGCCGCTCCAAGAAACGAAATCACACACCATGGTGGACTTCAAATCTTGGGCGGTTGAGGACTGAAACTAGAAGGCTTTTTAATAGAGCGAAAGTGACTAGGGAAAGTACGGATTGGGATGTATATCGTCAAAGTTTCAACGCTTTCAAAAGTGAAATTAGGAAGGCAAAAAGGGCCTCATGGGCTGAGTTCTGTGAGGGCATGGAGGAAACGAGTGAAGCCGCAAGGCTCCGTAAAATTCTGTCCAAGAGTCCAAGCACTCCCGGTCTTCTGGTAAAACCGGATTGAGCTCCTTATGAAGACCCACTTTCCTGAATGTGTGGACGCGGCTTCGAGTGGTTCAGAAACCATCCCAAACTCGAGCATGACCAACATTCACATAACTGGGTTTATCAAAGAATTAACAAGCGCATCAAAAATTGTCTGGGCAGTACAATCATTCAAACCGTTTAAGTCCGCGGGACCAGATGGTATTCTACCAGCAATGCTGCAAAAATCCTCTCCCACCATCATTCCTTGGTTGACAAGGATCTTCAGAGGGTGCATAGCCTTAGGATATATTCCTAGGGAATGGAGAGAGGTTAGGATCGTCTTTATCCCGAAGGCGGGAAAGGCGAATCATAATTCTGCCAAGGACTACAGGCCAATTAGTCTATCATCGTTTTTATTAAAAACACTAGAGAGACTGGTAGGTCTGCACGTGGAAAGCACTCTAAATGAGCACAACTTCAGTAAGGCGCAACACGCATACCTTTTTCTCCTCCGCAGTCTTTCTGTTTTGAGCACCATTTGCTTGAATTTGTTTCATTTTTTTTTTTTTCAATACAAACTGTCGAAACAAATTGTTAAAAAAACATGCATCTCTTGTGTGATACATAAGATACAAAAACACAGTGAATAATTAATTATAAACGCTTAGAAATGTCATAAAATGACGCAGAATCATAGAACTAAAAACACAGTATGGAATGTAAATGACTCAGTGGTGCATGCGTACGTTCAATGACAAATTAACTGATGTTTTCAAAATGCAAACACACGTAAAACGTTATATATTTGGATATATAATTTATAGACCAAATCCATCTCAAACCTTGTAGTCGGAGCGACTTCAAATTGCGGAATTGGTTGCCGATTAAATATGTTGTTTTTCAAAGTAATTAAGGAAATATACCGTTCCCCGATTTGAGTGAAAATTATTTTTCACAAAGTTATGCCCATTTAAAGTTTTAGTGTCAGAGCTTGAAAAATCGTTGAAAATTGTTTCAAAACAGTCGCATTTTCATCCAAATAAAAATAAATAACTTTTGCCTTTTGATTCTAATAGAACTTTTGATTCTCTGTCAGAATCTTCAAAAAATTTTGAAAGTTGTTGAAAATTGGCGGATTATAGCGCTTTTTATGAAAATAAAACAAGGCTGATTTTCTCAAAAACCCCAATGTTTTTTACGCTAAAAATTGTATTGTGGTTTTGTATTAATATGAGAGAGAAATGACATGAGTTTAATGCTTTTTAAAACACATTTGAGGTCAGGAGATTTTTTTCCCCAAAATGAAAATGTCAATTTTTTTTTTTCATCATTGCCAAGCCACTCTACGGTACTATTTTCAAAGCAAATAACAACAGCAACATTCCAAATTACTTTCTGAAAATCGTATGTTTCGCGAAAAAAAATTGGGGTTTTTGAGAAAATCAGCCTTGTTTTTTTTCATAAAAAGCGCTATAACTCCGCCAATTTTCAACAATTTTCAAAATTTCTTAAAGATTCTGACAGAGCATCAGAAGTTCTATTAGAATCAAAAGACAAAAGTTAATTATTTTGATTGAGGTCAAACAGGCAGGAGCTTCCTTAAGATACAAGGAATATCTTCCAACGGCAAACAATAACAACATAGAGAAAATTACGATAATTTTAAAAAAGACCTACAAGTCTTGCATAGATGTTTAAAGGGTAACAAATTAAATACATTAGAGGAATTCGAAATATATAAAGAAATTAAATATAATTATGATAATGTACTTAATGACAAACTAACCATTAAAGAAAATTCGTTATTTAACGCAACAATAACATACAGTAAAAATAGAAAAAACATTTAACACATAAATATTAAAAATGTAATATGAAAAATGAGAAATTATAATTTGTTTGCACGGTGTAAATTGGTAATACCGTTGTATATAATAAATAAGAAAACAAAATCGATGTTAAAAATAGTTAGTCGTATTTAACTGATGATGACAGCAAGTACTGTCGAAACATATGTATTAAAAATAAATAAACGATCACTTGACGGAAATAAATTAAAAAAGTTTTTTAAATTTTAAATTTAAGATCTTTGATTTTTGTTACTTTTTCTGTTTTGAGTATTGTCATAACATAGCTTGTAGTGAATTAGTCGGGTCGTGTAGAAAACCCGATTGCTTTTTCGACATGACACGATCTTATCTTGATCGCTAACGACAGAGTCAACCACAGCATATGACAAAAAATAGCAATATAAAAGAAAACATAGCAACAGCAAGAGCAACAAATACACTAGTGAATTCGTTGTTATTGGTTTCTAGCTGAACAGCGAAATATGCGCACATTGTTTGCATCATAAGTTTAAGAATGCGGGGTTGAATTTTTTTGAAATGCTTTTGGAATACATGTGCGGTATAATAATATACTTTGTACTCTATAAAGAAAGTAAGTCAATTTTATAAGAAATAAAAATAACTAACTAAGTATTTTGTAGACCATAATGGCTTTTTTTAGTGCAATTTTACTAATACATATTAAACTTTGCATAACATATCAAAATTTTTCTATTGGGGCTCTACACCCAATTGATCTTTCCCTCATGTTTTTAATAACACCCACATAGAATCATTTCATAAGAAGTCCCCTGCAGCCTTAATCGTCTTTTAATTGTGACACTGTTCATAAAAAAGCATACATACATGCATACATAAATATATTATTTATTACTCTTCTTTAATGTATTATCTTGTTGCTCAATATTGCCACAACGGAATTTAAGAATCACAATATTGACAATACTGTTTACTAATGTGTTCTTCATTTCATTGACATAAAGTGTTGCTGTTCTTTATTCGTTTGAGGCAGCGAAAGCAATGGCAAATTGAATCAGTCTTCAGTCAATTGAATAAGAGTAATAACAATGTTTGCGCTTCAAGATGTCTTGTACATACTGTAGCGAAATTTGGATTGTGCCAGAAAATTCTCGAAACAAAAATTAAACGATACAAGCTAGCATCACTGACCGTAGAAAAATACTTGTACACCTTCTAGCGGCTAAGTGTGGTTTCTGTACTGAAAATGATAAACCGGATGTCGCTGCAGCACGAAATTATCAAAGTCGACAACCGAGAAAAATTATCAACGTCGATAAACGCCATCTAGAAGGTACCGGAAATGGCATTCTGGATAGTGGTGGATTATTCGAGAAAGTGGTGACTTTGGTATAAAAGGTTGTCATCTGAGCTGTCGAAAAACAGTTGATTTTAAGTAATAAAGACAAACAGTTGATTTTAAGTAATAAAGACACACAGTTGATTTTAAGTAATAAAGACACACAGTTGATTTTAAGTAAAAAAGACACACAGTTGATTTTAAGTAATAAAGTGAAACAGTCGATTTTAAGTAATAAAGTGAAACGGTTGTCTATACAGTGCCAGATTAATATTAGAGTTTGAATATAAATAAAAAAAGGAAATAAGCAATTGTACCGTGTAAAAACTAACGTTTGTGATTTAAATAAACCATTTTATAATTACAGTAGACGTCCAATATAACGAACTAATTAATGCACGGTTCAGTCGTAATATCGTAAAATTCGTTATATCGAAGTGTTTTTTTATTCAAGAAACTGGCTTTTATTTACGCCATATTTACTTGCGATCACTTATACTGGCATTCTTTTCTTACCTTCTTCAATTATATTAACTTTATCACTTAACGTAAGGCTCTTGCGTTGAAGCGGCATGAATTAAATAGCGTTCGTAATTTAGAATAGTGAAAATTTTCGTTATTTAGAGACATCAAAGAAAAAATTCCAATTTGAAAAACCGTTCATTAAAATGGAAATTCGTTATATCGCTATACGTTATATTGGACGTCCACTGTATATAAAGTTTGCGTTTCTTTTTTTGATTGCTACACAATCCAGTGATCGAACTCAGAAAAGTGTAAGAGATTGAAATTATTGTCAAAGAGACAGGAAATTTCGTAGCAATTGGTGTCAGAAGTGGGATTGTGTAAAAAGAATTAACAATCAATTAAAAAAAAAAGAAATGGTTTGCAATCATCTGGCGGAAAGGTGGAGTTACAGAAACGCATACGGCAGGCTCAAGGAGTAAACCAGGAAGAGCTTGGCTTTTATAGAGATGTCTCAGAATCACCAGCGAAAATGGAGGAAGCTTCTGGACCGGCGGCAAGTGGTGAAGTTGTAAATATGTCAAAGCTTGAGAAAATGTTAATGGCGATGACACAAAGTGTAACATTAGCGGCCATAAGGAAAAAAAACAGTTACAAATTTCTTAAAAACTAGATCGACAAAAAAAATCTTCAACTAAGGGCAATCTATAAGCATTTTGGAAATATGTGGAAATTTTAGTTTTATGAAATTCAATATCTCAAGTTTAGCTGTTATTATCTCTATAGTTATCCAGTCAATTTACAAACATATGCACATTTTTGAAAAATTTGGAGTTTCTGTTTTCCAAAAATAGCATTTTTGAGAACATTAAAGAATTAGTTTGGCTTCAAGGTCAGTTACAAGAAAAATTCCTTAAGAAAAAGAAATTAGCAAAAATTGACAAAGTTTAGCAGATGGAAGCAAAAAAACATAATCTTCGATTTTGCTTAAACTTCTGTATAATAATAAAACATTCAATACAAATAGATGACAAAAATATAGATTTGCACTTTTGCGTTATATGTATGAAATTCAATAATATCTTACACCACTTTTTCGCAGAAAAATGTCTAAACCGAAATAACGCAACGGCACCGGTCGCCGACCGAATTCATATAGCCGACCGCTTTAAAAAACTCTATAAAAGTCCATCAATTTCCCGCGCAAAGTTTACGAAAGTAAACGCATTTCATTTTTTCAATACCGATACGTCAACTGTCAAAAAATCATTTTAAAGCTTCAACGGATTTTTACGCAGCGGTGCGGTTCGATGGTTTCGCGAGTGTAAAAAAAGATAAAAAAGGAGTTTCAAGTTTATTGAATTTTCAGCAGAAATAAACTGAGCTGTAAATATTTTAATATTTTATTGTGTGCATATATATATGTTTATCATAATTACAAAGTAATTAACACTTTTTAATTTAATTTAAAAGATTTGTGAAGTGAAAATTTCCTACGTTCCTCATTCCGACT
Source organism: Meiosimyza platycephala (assembly GCA_963662105.1). Taxonomy (NCBI): domain Eukaryota; kingdom Metazoa; phylum Arthropoda; class Insecta; order Diptera; family Lauxaniidae; genus Meiosimyza; species Meiosimyza platycephala. Next base: position 39,956,610 of record OY759210.1, on the reverse strand, counting down.
ATTTGTCCGATAACAGGATTTTTAAGCTTCGTAAAAAAAGATAGTTTTAGTGTTCAGTTAGACTAAAAACGTATAATTTTTGTTAGATTATTCAATCTATACATTATTATACGATTGCGAACCTGCATACGACCTAGTTTATGTCAATTAGATTTGCCCTAATTTGACTCGAAACTTTTACGTTTTTACCTTATTTTCCTGTTGGCACACATAATTGCTCTATTGATTTAGGTTTTAAATTTACAGTAACATGCCTTATAGTACGGGAGGCAGCGTTGCATATTTGAATATCATTTCCTCCCGCTTATTTTTTTTGCAATTGTTAATTTAAGTAAGGTTGATAATGGAAATAAACGTCAGTCGCCAGAATCGTGGTGACTCTGGTTGTGAGAGGCCGACGAAAAAAGTTTAGCTCAATAACTCGGAAAGTAAGCCACAAGTAAAAAATTATGTTCAGACCAGTATTGTAAAGCAGATGAAAATTCATCGATTTCATTTCCGTAAAATCTCCATACGATAAGATTTGACCCACCTTTCAACGTTTTAATGTTTCTAATAAATACTATAATTTTGAGCAGAAATAGCTATTTTGGGCGAAAAATATGATTTTCAGATCTGAAGGAGAAATGTTAATTTCAAACTTTCAATAAAAACCTTATTTTTTCGAAAATGGAGATGGTCGTTAAAAATTTCAAAACTATGAAAAATGGATCAGATCTGGTCAAATCGAAATTTTTCTGATATATATAGGTAATTATACTAAGAAGTTAACTTTGTTTGCTTAAAATTAAAAGATTTTGATCAAAATCGTAAATTACATTTAAGTTTTACGTTTATAATAAATTTTATCTGAAAAACTATAGCTTTTTCTTATTGCGACAACAACGGTCGGAATTAGGTGCTTCAGTGGACGGAAACAGACAAAATAATCACAGGCCGGTCGGTAAATGGTGTACGTTGTGTTTTTTTGTATCAATTTTTTAAAAACAAAATTTAGTAATAAAAACTTTCATTTAAATTATTGTTAACTTATTTTTCCCACGGTAAACATCTATAACAATAAATAGGTTAATTTTAGTGAAATTACATGACATATTTATGTATCTTTTAGAAGATTTAAACAGACGCGCCGATAAGTGGTGCCTTTGCGTTATGCAAATGGAGTGAATTATGCGAATGTTTGGTGAGTATTTCCGGATATTTTTTTTAACTGATGGAGGTCATGTTATATATTATTAAAAAATATGAACAAAAAGTTTTCCAAATCTGTAAAGTTTGCTTAATTCCGTTGAATAGCTTAAATGCAGTTGTGCATTTAAAAACATGTTTCGATGTTCTTGATATATAGTAAAGTGAGTGAAACTGGAAATGTTTCCTAACTTTAAATGTGAACAATAGAAGAATAGACTTGTACTTTTGCGTTATATGTACAAAACTCAATAATTACTTATAGCACTTATTTGAAGAAAATTGCTTTAAATGACCAAATAACAACGGTTAAATTGCTTTAAATTCTACAAAAATTAATTGAATGACTTAAAATTTTGCACATATAATTTGATTTTAGTTGTGTACTCTCACTTTTAGTAAATTCGAACGAAAACCACGCCTACCGCCCATACAAAATGACCACATAAAATGGTAAATTCTATTTAAAATCCATAGAAATTATATGTTACACTAGCTGTCCCGGCCATGCATTGCTGTGGCTCGTTTAACATTTAATAACAGTTAAAACAATTAACTTACATATATATAATGGTTACAAAAATATTAACCGATCTGTAAACTTATGGGAATGAGAATGTTACATAAAAATTTAGTAGTGATTGGCAAAGAGTTTCGGAGAATCAATATTGATTAGAAACCAACATAGAATTGTAAACGTCTTCGAGAAAATGATATATGTATAAGAAATATTTTTGTATGAGGGCCAACTTAAATATGCACCCCAAATAAGTTTTGTAATCTAAGCTATGCCTCTTAAAATAAAATCTACGTGGTGCAAATTCAATGTGAATCCTTCAAATGCTAGTTTAAAATTTTTTGTATGAGGGTCACCCTTATAATATGTTCCCTAAATAAAATTTTTATAGCCTTAGCCATGCCTCTTAATATAATAGACACAACGTGAACTAGTGTGTAGCCAACATATCTTCTCGTCTTTGCTATCCACCACAAAGAGCTGCCGTTTACTCGTTGTGGTTCATTCGTCATCTTTTAAAACGATCGAAGAAGTTAGTGAATCCTCCCAGCAATTAAAACAACATAAGGTAATTTACAAACATAAAACTACATACAACAGTGAACAAACACTCAACAGTTTTAACACAAATCACACAACATTAAAACAAAAGTACGATACAACAGTGTACAACAATTCACTATTCACATCACAATAGAAATTCACAACATATAGAAAACACCAAAGTTGTACAATCAACAAGCACCAGAACAACCTAATCAACAAGAAACAACCACTATCAACGAACAGCAACTCAACGTTGGACAACAATATATAGAACTCCACATAACAAACAAAAACTACACGTATTGTATAAATCAAATTTGTATAATAAATTTGTATTTATATATTGATTTTTATTTATAATATTATATTATAATAAACCAATTAAAAGTGAATTTTAGTGTTTCAACTTTTATGTCAGCCCCCGATTAAACATTTGGTCCAATCGAGCCGAATCAATATGGAGCAGCAGCATCAAAGCTCTGGACGAACACGAAAGAACTCAGTCCACAAGGAGAAAAAACATCACAGAGTAAACTCAAAAAGAACCCAAAGTAGTAAGTAATGTGAATTTGAAAGTGCAGTAATTTTGATATTTAAGTTTAATAACACAAAAAACCCACCCAAACCCTCCCAAATTCAAAATTGTTTACTTAATTTTGATTAAATTCACTTTTTTATTATTTGCATACATTCAATGCAAAAAGAATTTGATTGATTTGTGCGGAACATATGTACGTAAGTAAATACAGTCGGTCAAGTAATTGTTGGCAAAATAAATATTGCATTAAAATAAGAAATACATATAAATTTTTGAAAAATTTGTTTTTATTCTAATCTTTTACTCATTCCTCATTCGAAAACCACAAAATCATTGTTTGTTAAAAACCAAAACAAAAGCTTATGGAACATAAATGAAAACAATAGCCATATCATGGTGTCAAATAATTGTTGGCAAAATGCAAGGAACATATGAATACTTAAACTAAAAAACTAATAAGAAAAAGTTCAATAATTGCTATTTCCACCACGAATACCAATCATGGCTTGTAGTTCTCTTGGAATAGGCGCAATAAGTTTTTGTAAATCATGTTCTTCGGTATTTTTTTATCCACTCCTCCTTAATAACTCTTATTTGAGGGTTTTTATTTGTCGGAGCCCTTTTTGGACCTTTTTTTTAAGTGTGTCCATTAAATTTCAATTTGGTTCATCATATCGAGGCCTTGGGTTGATATGCTCATCACTTTACTGCAATTACACAGCACCCAGGACCTGCAGAAGAGTGATTTGGGCTTAGGATCAATGTCCTGAACGATTTTTATCTTAACTTTTCGGCCTTTTGAGTGTCAGTAAGGCCGAAATTCTGAGCACTTTTTTTTCAATTCGTTTTAAAGAGTGCTTGAGTATTACTCCTTCGTCATAATATCTTTAAAAACTCTCAATTCACCAACACCTTCCTATGATACAATTATGCATCACTATACCATAACGAGCAACTTTCTACATTTCACAGTAGGTATTCTACTCTTATACTGCAGGGTCAGTTGGGTATTAGGGAGACGTCATTTTTTGCGACGAAACTAAAGGACCACGTGGGTCCTAATAAAGTTTGACGGAGAGTGAACGCAGCCCTGCACTAGAAGAGGATAATACCCACTGTAAAGTGTGGAAAGTTGCCCATTATGGTATGGGGATATATACTCGTATCATGGGAAGGCATTGGTAAATTGAGAGTTTTTACCGACATTATGACGAAGGAGCTGGATGGATTGGCTTTTGGTTGATCAGAGTAAAGTTTCTGACTGCTTTCCACCTGGGGATTGCCAGAGCAATCTCTGAGCCAACCATTAGCAAGTTAACACACAGCCTCCCCGCTGGCTCCATCTGGGTAGCTATCTCCGCATCCGCTGAGATAGTGAGCGAATGTGTGCAGCGCGTCCTCCCTGGAAGTAAAATGGGTTAAGCGCAGGGTTTGGTACCCGCCACGTAAAAAAAAGAATCGAATGAAAACTAAAAAAGCCTCGGATAAAGAACCCCTCAACGTTGACGACCACTGCAAACGAAAAAAGGACTATGATTTAAGGATATGCACCTGGAATATCCGGACCCTCAATAGGGAAGGTGCCTCTATCGAATTGGCGGATGCCCTCAAAAAAATTAAGGCTGATATCACCGCCATCCAGGAAATAAGATGGATAGGACAAGGTTGCTCTCACCAAACAAGTTGCGATATCTACTACAGCTGCCATGCGGAAAGGCGCGAATTATGATGCGGATTCGTTGTAAGCAAGAGACTTCGCCACCATATCTCCAGGTTTACACCTGTGAACGAAAGGTTGGCTACGATCCGCGTCAAAGCTCGATTCTTTAACATCAGCTTGATTTGCGCGCACGCCCTGACGGAGGAAAAGGACGATGTTGTCAAAGATGCCTTCTACGCGAGACTCGAGGAAGTATATGACCGCTGCCCGGCCCACGATGTTAAGATTGTACTCGGGGACTTCAACGGAAAGGTCGGAAGAGAAGGTATATTTGGCCCCACTGTCGGTCAGTTCAGCCTCTATGAGACCACCTCAAACAACGGTCTACGGCTGATTGACTTCGCCGCAGCGCGAAACATGGTAGTAAGTAGCACCAGATTTCAACACCTCGACATCCACAAGGCCACTTGGCTGTCCCCTGATCAGAAAACACAAAACCAAATCGATCATGTTGTGACCGACGGAAGGCATGCTTCCAGCGTGCTAGACGTTCGTACGTTCCGTGGAGTCAATATTGACTCCGATCACCATCTTGTTGCAGCCAAGATACGCATGCGGCTGTGCAATGCAAAGGATGCACGCTCTGGAATGCAACGAAAGCTGGACGTCGCTAAACTGCAATCACATCGGACGGCCGAAGCCTATTCCGCTCACCTCTCAGGACTGCTCCTTCAACCTGACTCTCTACCCGATGATGCCGGTGGACTTCGGGCGCATATTTCCCGCTCCATGCGCTCTGCCGCTGAGGAAGTAATTGGTTTCCGACGCCCACCTCCGCGAAATCAATGGTATGACCAGGAGTGTCGCGAAGCTACTGCAGTGAAAAACGTCGCATACAAAAGAACACTGCAGTCAGCCGCAACGCGAGCCGTACGCGAAAACTACCGGGAAAAGAGAAAGGAAGAGAGGCGCCTTTTCAGACGCAAGAAACGAGAGCAGGAAAGGCGTGAGCGTGAGAAACTCGAAGTGTTACGAGGCAGGAATGATGCTCGAAAATTTTACCAACAAGTCAAGTGTCTGACCCAAGGTTTCAAGCCCGGAGCATCTACCTGTAAAGATGAACACGGAAATCTGGTTACGGATACGCAATGTACACTGAGATTATGAAGGGAACACTTTTCCAAGCTGCTTGCTGGCGATGACTCCACCAATCCCGCCTTTGGAGAAATTAACCCGATACCACCAATCAACGACGATGGTGTGGACGTACCACCACCTAGCCATGACGCGGTACGAGTTGTGATACATCGACTTAAGAACAACAAAGCGGCCGGTGCTGACGGCCTGCCTGCTGAATTGTTCAAGACCGGTGGCGATGAGCTGATAGGGTGTATGCATCAACTCATCTGCAAAATATGGCTAGCAGAAAGCATACCCGACGATTGGAATCTCAGTGTCCTTTGTCCTATACTGAAGAAAGGTGACCCTACGATTTGCGCAAACTACCGGGGAATCAGTCTTCTTGCCATCTCATACAAGGTCCTGTCGACCGTACTGTGTGAAAGATTTAAGCCGTTCACCAACACACTGATTGGGCCTTATCAGTGCGGCTTTAGACCTGGTAAGTCCACCATAGACCAGATCTTCACACTACGTCAAATCCTGGAAAAAACCCACGAAAAACAGATCGATACCCATCATCTTTTTATCGATTTTAAGGCTGCTTTCGATAGCCCGATACGGGATTGCCTGTATGCCACCATGTCTGAGTTCGGTATACCTGCGAAGCTAGTGCGGCTTTGCAGAATGACGTTGAGCAACACATCCAGCTCCGTCAGGGTAGGAACGGACCTCTCCGAACCATTTGATACCGAACAAGGTTTCAGACAAGGCGATCCACTATCCTGCAACCTCTTCAACTTTTTGATAGAAGGGGTGTTGCGAAAAGCCAGTGTACATCGTAATGGCACTATTTTCTACAAAAGTGTCCAGCTCCTTGCATATGCCGATGATATTGATTTCATTGGACGTTGTAAGCGAGATGTTACTGCTGCGTTTTCTGCTATCGAAAAAGAATCAGCGAAGGTGGGTTTGACGGTGAACGAGGGCAAAATAAAGTATATGCTGTCCACAAGCAGGGAGACGCGGCGCATTGGATCCAACATTGCTGCGAACAGCTATACTTTCGAAGTTGTCAAGGAATTCACCTATCTTGGCACCGCCGTGAACACTCAAAACGATATCAGCTTGGAGATAAAGCGAAGACTCACTCTTGCTAATAGGTGTTACTACGGTCTCAGTAAGCAATTGAGTAGTAGAGACCTCTCTCGCCCGACAAAACTGACACTCTACAAGACGCTCATCTTACCCGTGCTACTCTACGGTGCAGAAGCATGGGTTGTGTCGCAGATCGATGCAGCCACACTTGGGGTGTTTGAGAGAAAAATTCTTCGCAAAATCTTCGGTCCTGTTCGCGTCGGCGACGACTACCGTATTCGAATGAACCATGAACTGTACGAGCTCTACGATGACATCGACATAGTCAAGCGCATCACTATCCAACGTCTGCGCTGGTTAAGACATGTTGTGCGTATGGACGAAGAAGCTCCGGCGAAAAAGGTGTTTGATGCGGAAGCCGCTGGGCGACGACGGAGAGGAAGACCATGCCTCCGATGGAAAGACCAAGCCGAAGAAACCCTATCCACGCTTGGTGTGACTGATTGGAGAAGGCGCGCGCGAAGCAGAGGCGCCTGGAGAGAGCTTTTGAGGTCGGCCGTAACCCGGTAACGGGTTGTTATGGCCACCCAAGAAGAAGAAGAAGCTTTATCTTAACACTCTTCAAAAGCAATTGAAAAAAAGTGCTCAGAATTTCGGCTTTACTGACACTCAAAAGGCCGAAAAGTTAAGATAAAAATCGTTCAGGACATTGACCCTAAGCCCAAATCACTCTTCTGCAGGTCCTGGGTGCTGTATAATTGCAGTAAAGTGGTGAGTATATCAGCCCAAGGCCCCGATATGATGAACCCAATTGAAATTTAATGGATACACTTAAAAAAAAGGTCCAAAAAGGGCTCCGACAAATAAAAACGCTCAAATAAGAGTTATTAAGGAGTAGTGGATAAAAAAATACCGTAAGGACATGATTTACAAAAACTTATTGCGCCTATTCCAAGAGAACTACAAGCCGTGATTGGTATTCGTGGTGGAAATAGCAATTACTGAACTTTTTCTTATTAGTTTTTTAGTTTATTCATATGTTCCTTGCATTTTGCCAACAATTATTTGACACCATGATATGGCTATTGTTTCCATTAATGTTCCATAAACTTTTGTTTTTGTTTTTAACAAATAATTATTTTGTGGTTTTCTAATGAGGAATGAGTAAAAGATTAGAATAAAAAAAAATTTTTCAAAATTTATATGTATTTCTTATTTTAATGCAATATTAAAGTAAAATTGTATTGCATTATTTATTTTGCCAACAGACTTGCCTTGACAGACTGTACATATTGTGTACATTTATTCTTTTTGCATTGAAAACCCAATTGCTGTGCCGTTTTTTGATTTTATTGCGGAGTACAAGTTTTGAGTAACTTGTACTTTTGTTTTATTTGACACTCAAGCCAGTCTCTTTCGAGTTGCCAGATTGGTGGAAAAAATCCCGGAAAATTTTTTTCCGGATTTTTGTTGAAAGTTTTCCCAAATTGTGGGAATTGAATTAGAATTTGAAAATTCTTAACCCTTTGTGAATTTCGTTAACCCTTTGTGCCCCAAAAATTATTTAAACAATTTTTTCGTGGCTTTTTGCGCTATTTTGGAAGATTTCGTAATTTTACAACTTTTCCGTTTTCGCCTGACCCCAATTGTTGAAAGTTTTTCAAAAATTTGTTAACCCATTTAACCCTATAGGAACTTTTTGAAGAATTTCAATATCTTTGCTTGTTTTCTCGACAGTTTTCTGAAATAAAAGCATGTACATAAGTAAGATTTTTTTAAAAAAATTTATACTTAACCCATTTTTTGTCACTAACCCATTGTTACCCACATTCGAAAATTCTTATCTTTTCGAAACAATTTTCATGTTTTGTGTGAATTGATTTGACATTGTATAAATTTAAAGAAAATTTTCGTAACTTTTATTTGCCTTCTTTTAAAAGACCCTTTATACAATGTCGCTTAAGTCATTTGTTCACTTTGCAAACTATGTAATTAAATTTGAGGAGATTCACTCTGAGACTCCAGTTTCAAAACTCAGTTCCTATTCTCTGAAGGTCCAGCAGACTGAACTGGAATACCTTTGGATAAAATGTAAATCGGCTTATGAAGAAGTCCGAGAAAATCCAAAGGGTGAAGATACTAATATGGAATGGCAAAAGGACAAATACAAGAAGACGTAATCTAGCTACTTTAGATGTATTACATCAATGTATGAGCATTCTGAGGCTCTTACGACCCGAAAGGAAGAACACAACCCAAAAGTTGATATTGTTGATATGTCCCAAGCAGTTAATCTTCTACCCTGTGATATTGATGGAGATTACGTCAATTGGCCCTCCTTTAGGGATTTGTTTACGGCATTATATATTAACAACAAAAGGTTAAGTAGTGTCGAAAAACTGTTCCATTTGAAGCAAAAAACCAGTAGTAGCGAAGCTCGTGATGTCATTAAGAATTCCCCTCTTAATAACATTGCGTGGGGAAACCTCTAAGAAATTTATCAAAATACACGCATGCAAATAAATGCACAACTTAAAATGCTTTCAAATTTGCCCCAAATTTCTGAGACTGGTAGTTCGATTAAAAAAGTGCAAATAACCATAAATAACTGCATCACAACGCTTCGATGTTTGGATATAGATACAGATAGCTGGGACCCTATCCTGGTGTATCTATGTTCCACAAAGTTACCCAGTGCGTTCCTTGAAGATTTTGAGCAGTCTTTAAAGGATATTTCTAAAGTTCCAACTTGGAAGGAATTTGATTATTTTTTGAACCTTAAATATAAAACCCTTGAGTCTGTTGGCGATATAAAGGCTTTATTTTCAAAGCCTAGTCAGCAAAAAGTTGCAAATTTTGAACGCATTGTGAAAAAGCGTATAAATTCTTTTCACATGAAATTGTCAAAAAAGCCCCAACTCATGGTTTATGACCAGCAAAAATATATTTCCCCAAAACCCTTAGTTCCAAAATATAAAATTGATGGTTCTATTTGCAAACTATGCAAAGCTGAACATACTCTTCGCGAGTGCCCCTGGTTCATTAAAATGAATATAGAGAAGAGGATCGAATCGGTAAAACAAAATGGATATTGTTTTAATTGCTTAGCTGTATCGCATGGAGTGAACGAAAGTAAATATGTTTGTCAAATTTGCAATGAAAGACATCATTCTTTACTCCACAGAGCGGCAGACCCAGATTCGTTCCCTTGCACGAGCTCACAAGCCAAAGTGTCATGTCATCAGAACCCATTAAGATCCGGCAGTCATTCACAACTACAATACAGTCCATTTTTCACCCGACCCATCGTGAGCAACGAACCCACCTAGTAGCGAACTGTGGTACGACAATAAAGAATGTGGAAAACAATGGATCTCAGTATATGGCACGAGCACTGATAGACTCTGGATCCGAGGCAACGTTTATTTCGGACAAGCTGAGGAAGAAAATTGGACTGCAAATCCAAGCAGTCTCAAGTCACAGGGCTCAACCAAACAGTGTCTACAAAATCATCAACGGCTTGTGGACTCATGTTGTGCTCTCTAGTGAACACATTATTTAAAGTGAAAACTCAAGCGCTGGTCTTGAGGAATATGACAAGTGAGTTACCTACTTACTCTGTCGACCCGAAGCCTTTTTGAAAATATTGGTGAATTGCAATTGGCAGATAGAGAATTTTTCAAAACCCGTTCTATTGATTTGATCTTTGCAGTGATCTTTACCCACAAATAATTTGTCCTGGTGTTCAACGCAATGTTCTTGGTTCTCTCTTGGCACAAGAGACTGAATTTTGTTGGATTCTTTCAGGCCCTCTTCCAGACACGACGAGACCCTTCAGATAGCTATGTTGTGACCCTCCCATTTAAAAACCTGGACCCTGCCCCTGAGTATCATGAATTTTATTTACCCACAATTTTTTTTAATTTTTTGAGTTTCTTTGCAGATCCTTGATACTGCAAGGCGGGCAGAATGTTTACGCACAACGTAAACTAGTGTGTAGCCTACATATCTGCTCGTCTTTGCTATCCACCGCAAAGCGCTGCCGTTTACTCGTTGTGGTTGCAAAATGAGTAAAACGCCCAAAAATTCATTCGTCATCTTATAAAACGATCCCGCAGTCAGCGAACCCTCCCGCGTATTACGCAAAACAAAAATCAACATAAAATCACAATTACACAAGCAACTCAACATCATAAATTCACATAGAACAATACAAATAATCAACAGTTTGTACAAATTACACAACAGTGAAATATACAACAGTTCATAACAATCAACAGTATACAACAATTCACTATTCACATCCAAATAGAAACATATAGAAAACATCAAATTTTTACATTCAACAACCACCAGAACAACTCAATCAACAAGAAACAACCACCATCTACAACTAGCAACTCAACGTTGGACAACAAAAACTCCAAACAGTACAACACGTATCGTATACATCAAATATTGTATAATATTTAGAATATTATTATTGCTTTTTATTTATAATATTTTATTATAATAATTTAAGGGGTTTAAATTGAATTTTAGTATTTCAACTTTTATGTCAGGCCCCGATTAAACACGTGGTGTAAATTCAATGTGAATAGGTTTAATGCTATTTTCAAAATATTTTTGTATGAGGGGCACCCTAAATATGCACCCAAGACAAAAGTTGTGTAGCCTAAGCTATGCCTCTGAATATAAAAGCTACGTGGTGTAAATTTGGTGTAAATCGATTAATCGGTCTTTGTGAAAATGGTATTTGAAAAATAATTTTGTATTATAGCCAGCCTAAATATGGAACCTATATTAACCAACTCTCTTGGAGACTAACAATAACTATACAAATCTTAAGAAACTAATAAAACGTGGGACTTTTCCAAGCCATTGCTTAGAAAAGTTGTTTATTCAAATCCTGTATTGAGTTGTGCGTATACATAATGGCTATAGGGGTTGTAAATCTTGTCTTTTCTGCCGAGACGTATTCGATGTTAGGAGTAGATTCCTAGCCAGGATGTTTTGATGTTGATGTAGTTTTTGTTGATACGAGCGCTCTATGTTTTCCTGCATCTGCTTAACAAAAGGTATACCAAGATCTTGGAGTATGTTTATATTCTTAACATACCATGGTGCGCCGGAAATAGTTCGAAGTATTTTTGACTGAGACCTTTGCAATATTTCTATATTTGATAAACTTGCATTGCCCGACAGCTGGATTCCATATGACCATATAGGTATAATAATAGCTTTGTACAAGAGAACTTTATATTCAAGGCTGAGTTTTGAATGTTTATGCAAAAGCCAATTAATGCTTGATGCTTTCAACTTCATTTGAGTTTTTTTCTTTTCGATGTGAGCTTTCCATGTAAGGCGTCTATCGAGGTGCATACCTAAGTATTTAACTTCAGCGCTTTGAGGTATTGCGGTGCTTTTTAGATAAACTGTGGGACAAGTCTTTTTATTGAGTGTAAAAGTTACATGTGAACTTTTTTGCTCGTTTACATTAATTCGCCAGTTTAAAAGCCATGCTTCAACTAGACGCATATGTTCATCAAGGGTATGTGACGCACTATGAGGGTATGCGTGACAAGACAAAATTGCAGTGTCATCAGCAAAAGTAGAAGTAAGCAAGTCAGAAGTGTAAATTAGGTAAAGGATTGGGCCAAGAACACTACATTTTGGCACGCCTGCAAAGATTTCCACATCATCTGAAATGTAATTTTTACATTTTACATGGAACTTTCGCTCTGTAAGGTAGGACCCTAGTAAAGCGTGTGTATTTTTAGGTAGTAATTTTTTTATTTTGTGTAAAAGTCCATCATGCCATACCATCAAAAGCCTGCGCTACATCAAGAAACACTGCAGCGCAGTATTTTTTCTCTTCATATGTCTTTCTAATTTGTGATACTATCCTGTGAAGTTGCTCTATAGTTCCATATTTTTTGCGGAAACCAAATTGGTGTTGAGGTATTATGTTGAGTTGGACCACATGGAGCATAATTTTCGAAAGTAGCAGCTTTTCAAAGAGTTTCGATGTGGTGGGTAGCAAGCTTATTGACCGATATGATGAAACTTGTGTGGGATTTTTCCCAGGCTTGGAAATCATTGTTATTTGAGACATCTTCCAAATTTTTGGGTAGTGGCCCAATCGAGTAATAGCATTGAAAAGTATGGTTAGGTGTCTGACTGCACAACAAGGTAATTCAATAAGCATATTAGCAGTTATTAGGTCATGACCAGGTGCTTTCTTTTTATTCAGTTGGGTTTTTATGAAAGAATGAACGCCTTTAGTTGTAAGGCCCAAAGAAATTTGTCTCATATTTTGGGTTTCTTGTGGTATTTCAAAGCTGTTGCCCGGAGGATTTGGCTGAAATACATGTTTAAGGTGGTGAGCAAATGCTCGACCTTTTTCTTCATTACTTCTAGCCCAGTGACCATTACTTAGTCTTATGGAGGAATCTAAGTCAGTAGGTTTTTTCATACTTCTGATGGCCTTCCATAATGAGTAGTGGAGGATACTAGTGAGCTCAGATTTTTAATATATGTGTCTATACCTCTTTCAGACCCTTCTCGGAGGGCATTTCTTAATTCAGTTTTGGCTAGTGTTAATTTATTTTTAAGTGTGGGTGACCTAATCTCTTGCCATTGTCGCCTGAGTCGTCTTTTTTCCATCACTAAGCTTTCTATGTGAGCAGAGTTGAGGCGTTGCCTTATATGGGTTGTTGCTGAATGCACAGGAGTTGCGTGAAGAGCAGCTGATACTAACTTACTGTTAAATAGCTGTATGGCCGATTCCAGCTCCTCGGAATCTTTAAGGCTTACATTATCAGATAGATGGCTACTGACATATTTTTTGTATTTGAGCCAGTTAGTTTTGTTTGTTGTAAGCCCATCGGGTGGCTGCAGCAGCTCTACACATTTATGCAGATGCATAATGACAGGGGAATGGTCAGAGCTCAGGTCAAAACATGATTCTGCTGAAATTTCCTTCTTATTAATTCCTTTTGTAATTGCAAAGTCCATAAGATCTGGAATCTTTTGACGGTCTGAGGGCCAATTAGTTGGCTGGCCAGTAGATACATAACCAAGTCCATTGCTGCGATTGGTTAATGAAAGCCAAAGTGCTTTACCTTTTGGGTTTATAAGTCGGGAACCCCAGTAGTTATGCTCTGCAATATAGTCACCAGCAGCTATGAATTTTGATCCTCTTGTATTAAAAAAGTGATCAAACTGGGTTTTCGTGACCTTATATCTTGGAGGACAATATACAGCTGAAACTGTTATTTTGTCGTCCCAACATTGCACACTGGTCGGAAATGCCAAAATTTTGGCATAAATACAAAAAAAAAAAAACTATGCATTTAATAAAATTAGCTTGGTTGCCCTAATAGAATATAAAATTAAGCACCCAAATCCAATGTTCAAAAATTTTATGCTGCAACGCTGTTCTTTTTTGATAGCTTTGAAAACTAACTATTTTTCAAACGAAAATTTATTTTTTTTTTTTTTTGTCGCACGACGTATACTTTTGATTAAGAAAATTGGTAATTCTAATTATTTAGTACAATAAATTTTTACCATGGAAAATATAGCACAAGGTATGTAGAATACAGGAGATAAGCCCAAGTTTATATTTTAATGTGCTGTGTCATTGTTTTTATGTGTTTTTGTTGCGTTGTTTTGAAGACGACCCTAACCTAAATGCTTCGTGTTTTGTGGAGTAAAAGTGGTGAGCTACTCGCCCCTTCTCGCAACTAATAATGCAGTTTCGTACATTAAAATGTATATAATACGGGGCCATTTATAACTTTTGCTCACTTTTGCTCATTTTTGCTCATTTCCGCAAAATTTTTAATTGTTTTAGTTAACCTGAAATTCAGTCATGCTGATATATTTGAAACATGGATTGAGGGTGGACGTAAAACTATTGCCAATTCAGATTGGATCTTCCAAAAAATGAATAAAAATCTTAATACAACTACAAAACAACATATAAGCAAAAAAATTAGTAATTTTACCACTTATATTAATACTTAAGTATTTGCAAAAATCTAATAGACTTGCTACGATATTTAAAAAAGAACATCAAAACTGGTCAAATCAATATAAAATGAAATTGCAGATAGACGTATTGGCTCCTTTAGAACCACCGACTTTCGTGTCCAATATAGAAAAAAAATTATTACGGAAGACTTCGTATCCGATTCGGATTGAGAATATATAAATCCATTTTCATTTGAATTATAAGTAGAAGATAGTTAAATGACATTTATAAACGTCTTTGAATAAACAATTTTTAATTTCTTGAAATCATTTACTTTAAGATATAGTCCGATTTTGATCATATATAGCCATATATTTTAGGAGAGTATAAAACTTTCATACTTGTACATGATTTTACTTACAAGTTAAGAGAAATCAATCTTTGTATACAAAATGAGGCAGTTCCCAATATTGGGTTATATAGGCGGTTAAGGTGGGCGGGGTCAGATCTTTTTGAATTTTTTTGTTTTGTTCTTAAATATGACATTAATATTAAATGTGACAAATTATAACTCCATAACAACGTTTCTCAATATTGGGTTATATGGGCGGTTAAGGTAGGCGTGGTCAGACCGTCCTGAAATTTTTTTTTGTCCTTAAATATGACATTACTACTAAATGTGTCATATTAGAACTCTATGACTACGATGCTCAATATTGGGTTATATGGGCGGTTAAAGTAGGCGTGATCAGATCTTTCCAAAATTTTGCTTTATTCTTATATATGACATTACTACTAAATGTGCCAAATTAGAACTCTATAACTACGTTTGTCTATTTTATGCCAAAATTATAGCATTTCCGACCAGTGTGCATTGTAAGCAAATTGAAGTAGCTTGTAGGTAGTCCCTCTCATACTGCTCAAATGCATAGTGCTTTATACGAGTCTTAATGAGTATACCTGTACCTCCACGCGCTTTTCCATCAGGGTGGCAGGTTTTGTAGAATCTATACTCTTCAATTTTAAAATTGTGCATGAGGGTAAGATGTGTTTCAGAAATAAGTAAAACATCAATATCGTTATTGCAAAGAAAGTTTTTAATTTCTAATTCGTGTTGGCTTACGCCGTTTGCATTCCAATGATAGATTTTGAGAGTGTTCATTTATTTCCAATCAAAACTTTCATAAGTTGGTTTTGATTGTTCATCATCTCATGCATCATTGTTTACATTGTTGTCATGAATTGAGTGAGGGTCATGAGCATGGTCTCAAAATTTTGAGAGTTACTTATTATATTTGCAGGCTTATCCTGACTAGATTTAAGTTCATTAGCATAGGTCTGAGCTGATATGTTGGGCAAATTTGTGGGTACAATATTATTTGTAAAAGTGTGCGTGACTTGAGTAGGTGGACTTCGAGCTATTTCCTTGCGTAAGCGCATTTTGTTCTTCAATTCAGCATATACTGGGCGCCCACTGTAGTTAGCTGTGTGGTTGCCTCCTCAGTTATTACATTTTTTTGTGGTAGCATCTTTTTTGTCAGTAGAACATGCTGACGAGGGGTGAAAGTCGCCACAAGCAACACAAATAGTACGAAGGGTGCAAAAAGATTTGGTGTGGCCAAATTCCTGGTAGTTTGTGCACTGCACTGGACCCATTCGTTTATGGGGCTCCTCAACGGATATTCTGCAATTTAATAAGTAGCGCAGATTATAAATTGGATGTACTTAATTTTTTTGTAATTTTCGGGTATCTGGTTGAAGTTCTACGCAAAATAGCGGCTGAGGGATTTTATTTTTATTCCTAATGTTGAAAATTGATTTTGGACTAAATCCGGCATGAATTAGAGCTTCTTTAATTTCATTTTGATCTACGTCGGGTTCTATGCCTTTTATTATAACTGTTAAACCTTTGCTGCTTTTAAGTTGGTAGGTATAGTAACTTTTTAGGTTTTTATCCAGATAAGTGGCAATTGCTCTATAATTTTTTTCATCATAAATTTGGATTTTAGTTTCGTGAACATTACCTTTAGTGAGAGGAATTATATGGAAAGCATATTTTACAATTAGAGAAGCTATAACAGAAACAAGAGCGTTAGAGCTGCGTTCACGCAAGTAGATGGGGGGAGGTTTAAGCGTTTTATTGCTTGAGTTGTTTCTGTTGTCGTTACTCAAGTCGGATGCGTCACTATCAAGCAAAGCATACCGGTTGTGACTGAGTGGGTTGGTTGTACTTTGTTCGCTTTCGCTCACTTTGTACATCTTTTTTAGGTTATTAATATTACCCTTTGATGGGCTAAGCTTCCGCTTGATTTTTATGTAGCGATCCATGCCAGTTTGGATTGCTGAATTTGTAACCTTGTTGGAGTTAGTATCGCCGGTGGGGTTCTTTTTTTTGGCTAGAAGCATTAGAAAAATTAAAAAGTTTTGTACTTGCTGTTGTTGCATCTTTTTCCTGGTGGGTAGTTAAATTTGTCATATTTGACACATTTTCTTGCTGGGGAATCAAAGGAGAGCCGCATTGTACACTCCATGGTGACTTAGCAGAGAGAGGTGCAGGTTTCTCTTCTCTTGCTTTAAATACTTGCTGGTGTGTGTGTACTGCGTTGGTTTTTGCGCGACCTATCCGTTTTATCGGGAGAGCAACTTTTTTTATTTTTTCCGCACTCAATATTTGGCAAAGAGTTGCTGAGAATTTTTTCACTGACCGACGAGTCTTTTTTTTTTTCGATGGAGGTGAGCGCTCAACCGGCATTTTTTTCTCACTTGTTTATTGATGTAGAAAAATAAACAATTAGCTTTATTATTTTTTTTTTGCCACTTAGGGCAGAAAATATGCTGTCTGCAGCTAGAACTTATTTTGATTTTGTTTGTGCGTCCTTATCGCTATTTTTTAAATTTTTATATAAAGTGTTTCACTACGAAAAATTAATTTTTACGCGGAGCGAATTTAAGCGCGGCTGATACATGCAATGCACAACTATATGAAACGGCCTTTGTGAAAATGCTTTTTTAAAAATATGTTTGTATGGGGACCACCCTAAATATGCACCCTAAGCAAAACTTTTATAGCCTTAGCTATGCCTCTTAATATAAAAGACACGTGTTGTAAATTCCATGTGAATCAAATGACTGGTCTTTGTGAAAATTATATTTTAAAAACATGTATCTATAGGGCCACCCTAAATAGTCAGCCTAAATAAAAGTTTTATAGCCTTAGCTATTTCGCAAATTCCATGTGATCCAAGTAAGTGGTCTTTGTGAAAATGCTACATATTTAAAAATATGTTTATATGAGGACCACCCTAAATAAAAGTTTTAAATTTTTAGCTAGTTTCCTATATATTAAAGACACGTGGTGTAAATTCCATGTAAATCGATTGACCGGTCCTTGTGAAAATATTTTTTAAAAATATGTTTGCATGAGAATGCACTATAAACAAAAGTTTTGTAGCTTAAGCTATTCCTTTTAATATAAAAGTTTTATAGTCTTGCCTATACCACTTAATATAAAAGACACGTGGTGTAATTTCGGTGTCAGTCGATTTATCGGTCCTAGTGAAAATGATATTTTAAAAATATTTTTGTTTGAGGGCCACCCTTAATATGCACCCTAAATAAAAGTTTTATATTCTATGACACCCGCCTGATCGATACTAACATACTGTAAAATTTTCATCAAAATCGGCCGGATAGTTTCCGCATCCATAATAAATTGACAGATAGTCAGACAGACAAAAACTGAATTTTATAAAAACAGCAAACTGCAGTTTAACTGCCAAACTCTCTTATCATCGTACTCTCTCATCAAAAATAAAAAAAAATACCTGAAGGAGAGTTCTTCTGTGAACTTCGAAGCCAAATACAAGCGGTATAAATGAAAACAACAATAACAACACAGAGTTCAAGAAGCAGCATAAGCATAAACAACGAAAAATCAGACAATTTTTGTGTGAGGTTTTGCAAAAACTTAATCTTAAAATAAAGCTTATCTAACTTTAAAAAATGAAACAAATAAGTATGCAATAACCATATTTAGCAAAAATATGTTGTTGTAAAAAAGAAATTATTAAAATCGGTTCTGTATATTTTGCAGTTTGGCGTTACAAACCATTTCCATATAAGCAATTTTATATAAATAGTATAGATAAGTTTAAGTTAGCGGTCAAAAATCCAATATGGTGGCCGAATTTTTGAAAGTCAACCAATTTGCACCAAATTCGGTATACAGGGGACTTAGGAGTCACTGATCACGAATCCGAAGTCAGAATTTACGAAATCAAGATAGCGGACGTATTTTTTAAAAATCAACCGATTTGTACCAAATTTATATTTTAAAAATTTTCAAATTCAAAATGGCGGATTCAATAGGGCGAACGTATTGTTTAAAAATCAATCGATTAGTACCAAATTTGGTATACGAGGGTTTCTGGGGTCGCTGATTACGAATCCAAGGTCAGAAATTTAAAATTCAAGATGGCGGACCCAATATGGTGGATTAGGGCATTGAGTTTCCGCCATATTGGGTCCGCCATCTTGAATTTTAAATTTCTGACGTTGGATTCGTATTCAGCGACCCCGAAAACCCTCGTATATACATATGTATGTTTTTCAAAAAAATAGCAAAAATATGCAGCATATATTTTTTCAGCCTTGTTTTTAAAGAAGAAAGAAACCTACTTGTGAAATTTTGTAAAAAATTTTTTAAAAAAAAAAAATTTTTTTTTTGTATGGGAGCTAGGGAGCTTGATTACAAAAAAACAGTCAATGCGAAATTTCATTACTCTACGACAACTCCTTATAGTTTTGGCCGCAGCTTATATGAAAGTGTTACACTGTGTGACGCAGATAATAAATCTACAGATGAATAACAATATCCAGGCCATTCGGGAAGGAATTGATAAGAGCTTAAGTCAGAATGCGCTACAGACGTTGAGTCAGAACGTGACGCAGATCCACACAATGAATCAAAATATGGAGGCTGTTCGAACGGAGGTTGCCAAAATGGTAAATGACCTCGATGCAAAAGTGACGTGAGTTACGAGATGACGTTGAATCATTCAAGGAAAAAGTTCAAAATAATCTTGAAAAAGTTCAAAATAATTTTGAAAACGTTAATAAAAGGATTCAGCAGTTGGAAATAAGCGAACCAACCACTCAAGTGATAAGAGAAATCAGCGCAGAGAGGCTTAAGGCACCCACGTACGATGGAACAACGCCATTTAGTGTTTTCAAGCTCCAGTTCGAAACAACATCTGCTCATAATCGTGGGGATAACGATAGCGTAGCAGCAGCGCTAATTGTGGCATTAAAAGGCGCAGCTGCAGAAGTATTGCAAACGGTTCCAGTGGCGGAGCAAAAGAATTACAAGGCGGTGATGGATGCCTTACAGCGAAAATATGGCAGTGACCACATGAAGCAGATTCACAGACTGGAGTTGAAAAGTCGTATCCAGAAATCTGGTGAGTCCTTGCAGGAGTATGCTGAACGATTGGCACACCTTTCCTATCCTGACGAGTTAAGTGTCGTAGCTGAAAAATTTAAAATAGAGGCGTTTATTGACGGCATGCGTGACTCAGAGACAACATTTAATGAAACAGTAACGGTTGCCCTCACTCAGGAGACGATTGCGTTGACATGCCGCCCATCATTGAAAACTCGTCGGATGGAGGTGGAGGCTGAGAAGAAAAATTCATCGTCCGCCAGCAGTAGCTTCAGCGGAAATTGCTATAACTGTGGTAAGCAGGGACACATGGCACGTGACTGCAAATCACGTAGTAAACGATCCGCATCACGTTCACCAAGAAGAAAAATTGAAAATAGGGTGGACGATGGCGAAAATGGTAGCGAACAGCAGTCGTTAAACTAAAGAGAGTCGGTACAGCGGGGCGTGAGCTGACTCTCACTTATGATTGCCCCATAGTCTTAGTTTCGAAGCTCTGCGAAATACCAACAGCCTTAACATCTGTGGAAAAATCAACAAAAGACCATGTGAGCTAACTTTGGATACAGGCGCATCGCATTCAATTTTGAGGAGAGACGACGAGTAACGCCATTAAATTGGATCCAATTGAGAACAGCGACAGGAGAAATTGCACAAATACATAGTAGGAAAAGTTACAGCGAGTATTCTTATCGGCAACAAAACTGTGGAATATGATTTTATTGTTGCAAACATCACCGATGAGGTTATCATTAGCATGGACTTCATGATTCGACACGGGCTCACTTTGGATCTTAAGAAAAAGACGTTAAGGTATGCCAATGTAGAGTTGCCTTTAGACATTGGCTGTGGACAAAAATTAGCAATTGCAAAAGTCTACATAAGTGAGCGCTATTGAATTGAACCCAACACCGAAAAAATTATTTGGGCTACAAGTGAAGACTGTGCGACAAGCCATCTATGGGTAGTGGAAGCAGATAAGAAAAATTTAAAGAGAGACCTGATTATTGGAAATACCCTAGTAAAAACAAGAGCGGACGGCAAAATACCGGTACGAATTTTGAATGCAAAAAGGTGAACTAATAGCGCAATGTGAGAAAGTTACAGCTATTATAAATTGTGAAAATGACCAGCAGGACACAAAAGGTACAACTTTAACAAAATCATCGACCTTGGAAGTATTGACGAAAGAATGGACGAAGGAGTTGTCTGCCCAGAACAAAATATACAGGTAATTTTCAGCCAATTTGTCAGCCTCCAAAGCGGCTAGCACTCGCTAAGAGAGAGGAAGTAACGGGACTTATAGAGGATATGTCGCGAGAAAATGTCATTGGACCATCAGAAAGCCCGTGGAGTTCACCGGTCGTACTTGTCAAGAAAAAGGACGGAAGTATGCGATTCTGTGTGGATTACAGAAAATTGTATGACGTCACTAAAAAAGACAGCTACCCGTTACCCAGAATCGATGATACATTGTCTGGAGCAACATGGTTTTCTACCCTGGACTTACAAAGTGGATATTGGCAGGTGGAAATAGATGAAAAAGACAAGGAGAAAACTGCCTTTAGTATTGGGAATGGTTTATGGCAGTTTAGTAGCTCCAGCTACGTTTGAGCGGTTAATGGAACGAGTTTTCAAAGGACTACATTGGAAGACTTGTTCAGTGTATCTCGATGACATAATCATCATGGGAAAAGATTTTGATGACCACTTGAAAAATCTGGAGGAAGTGTTTGAGCGGTTGGCAGCTGAACTAAAATTAAGTGCGAAAAAGTGCTCACTTTTCCAGCGCGAAGTCAAATATCTGGGGCACAAGATTACGTCAGAAGGAATACACACAGATGAGGATAAAATAAAAGCTGTGAAAAATTGGCCACGACCATCTAATCTTCATGAGTTGCGAAGTTTTCTGGGCCTATGCACTTACTACAGACGTTTTGTTCCTGGTTTCGCAAATGTCGCAGGCAGTCTACATGAGCTGACACAGAAAAATCGGAAATTCGAATGGAGTGGTGCACAGGAAACTGCATTCCAAAAGCTGAAAGAATTATTGTCTACAGCGCCAATACTCGCGTACCCAATACCCGGCGAAGAATTTGTATTGGACACCGATGCGAGTGGCCATGGTATTGGAGGAGTTTTGTCCAAGAAAAAGTCGTCGCATATTTCAGCAAAATTCTGTCGAAACCAGAGAGGAATTATTGTGTAACTCGGAGAAAATTACTGGCAGTAATGGAATACGTGAAACACTTTCATATACTTATACTTATATGGACAGCACTTTCTCCTGAGGACAGACCATGCGTCATTAAGGTGGCTACTTCAATTCAAGGATCCTGAAGGTCAAATCGCATGCGGATGCACTTTCGCGTCGTCCATGTAAAATTGAATGCGCTCATTGTTTACGAACGGAAAATAAAGCTGGAACAATTGATGTGATCCTTTTGAACGTTTTGCCTGAAGAAAAGTCGACAAAAGAGGAGGTACAACGGGACCAGCGCAGTGATACTGATTTGGCAACTATAATTAATTATAAGGAACTGGGTAGGAAATCGGCGTGGCAAGGAATACCAAGTGAAAGCCAAATCTGTAAAGCATACTGGGCGCAATGGCAAAGTTTGGAGTTGCATGATGGTTGCATCTACCGAATCTGGGAAAGCGAGGATGGTAAAATTCGCTCAAAACTGCTGGTTATTCCAAAGGAAAAATTTAAAGAAATAATCGAGGATTATCACAATGGATCGAGTGGTGGACATCTGGGTATAACAAAAACCACAGAGAAAATAAAGAAACGGTTTTATTGGGTAGGATGCCAAGAAACAGTTGCTGACTGGATCCGCCGTTGTGACCAATGTGCAATTACTAAAGGACCAACGCACTCGGGGAAAAATTCATCAGTATAACGTTGGAGTTCCCTCTGATAGGATAGCCATGGATATAGCGGGACCTTTTCCAATCAGCAATGCAGTAAATAAATACATCCTTGGTAATTGATTACTTCAGTAAGTGGCCACAAGTATATCCCATTCCCAATCAAGAAACAAAAACAGTGGCAGACATTTTCATCAAAAATTGGATTTGCCGATATGGAGCTCCACTTGAGTTGCATTCCGACCAATGACGAAATTTTGAGTCGGCTCTTTTTAAGGAGGTTTGTGACATGCTTGGAATACAGAAGACACGTACCACAGCATTGCATCCTCAGTCCGATGGCACGGTCGAAAGGTTCAAAGGTTCAATTTTTCTGACGGCTTATCGTTCGTCAATACACGATACCACTACAGTAACGCCATCAAAAGCCATTTTTGGTACTGACTTAAGGCTTCCAGCAGATTTGAAGTACGGAGTAAGCCTTGTCCCAGAAACGACCCATGCTGACGATTACATGTTGCGGCTAAGAGAAGAAATGGCAAATATACACGAGCTCATTAGGAGACGTACTCAATTGGCTAGCGACAAGATGAAAGCTCGATATGACTTGCGAGCAAATACTGAAGGGTTCAAAGAAGGTCAATTAGTGCTGCTACACAAGCCACAACGAAAACGAGGCTTGTCTCTTAAATTACAGACTCATTGGGAGGGACCTTATCGGATCGCCACAAGGATTAATGATGTTGTGTATCGAATCCAAAAATACCCCGGCAACAAAGGTAAATTAAAGGTTGTCCATATCGAAAGGCTGGCACCTTATACTAGAGATAGAACAAGTTTAAGCGGAGGGCAGTGTAGAAAAATTTGGCTTATGTCAGAGATTTCTCGAAATAAAAATTAAACGATACTAGCTAGCATCACTGACCGTAGAAAAATACTTGTAAACCATCTAGAAGCCAAGTGTGGTTTCTTTACTAAAAATGATAAAACGGATGTCGCTGCAGTACGACATAATCAAAGTCGACGTCGATAAACACCGGCTAGAAGGTACTGGAAATGGCATTGTGGATAGTGGTGGATTATTCAAGAAAGTAGTGACTTTAGTATAAATGGTAATATGGTTATCATCTGAACTGTCGAGGGACAGTTGATTTTAAGTAATAAAGTGACACAGTTGATTTTAAGCAATAAAGTGATACTGGTGATTTTAAGTAATACAGTGAAACGGTTGTCTATACAGTGCCTGATTAACATTAGAGTTTGAATGTAAATAAAAAAAGGAAGTAAACAATTGTACCGTGTAAACACTAACATTTGTGATTTAAATAAACCATTTTATAATTAAATAAAGTTTGGGTTTTTTTTTTTTTTGATTGCTACACAATCCAGTGATCGATCTCAGAAAAGTGTAAGTGATTGAAATTATTGTCAAAGAGACAGGAAATTTCGTTACAATATTATCGATTAACTGGTGCGGGTCCAAAACATAAAAATAGAATGAAAATCAACAACTCTACATCAGTCAACTAACAATAGTTCAAATCCTCTTTATATAAATTTACAGGTAATTTACCTGTATAAATTGAGCTTCAATGTAAATGTTATTCACGCCAACTTAAGTGGTTATGGATATTGGTTCGCATTTTTTTATACCCTACACTCAGGGTATATTGACATTGTTATTCCGTTTGTAATGCATAGAAGAGGCGTGGCAAGCATTTCATTTAGCTATATCCATCTGTCTGTCTGTGGAAATCACGACTACGGAAAAACAAAATAATTGAATTAAGTTCGGTACGTAAGCTACACCTTCAACAAGGTTCTTGGAGTTAAAAATGGGCGAAATCGGTTCGCAGGCACGCCTACCGCCTTAACAATTGAAACAATGTTATATTGAGAGAGTTATTTGATGTATTGTAACCAACTTTCTCACAAATACTAGGAATAACTTGGACAAGGTCTGAAAAAAAAGTTTGCGGCAAGAGAGTTATAATAAGAAAATACAAAAGCAAATTTCACACATGTATAAGAAATAGCACACACTAGCATCCGAAAAATGACGCTTTAGCAACGGGCGGCAGCCTATACAAGCATAAGCTTCAAAACGGTATACATAGAGCTATTTACGTTAATGTTGCAAAATTCAATGTGGGTAAGTTAAGTAAAACCATCCAGCACGCATTGTGGTGAAAGAAGTTTGTGGAAAAATACCCCTCATTTTAGGTGTAGGATAATTAATTTGTGGCGAGGCCAAGTTGTCATGTTTGTAAAGCAACACATTAATCAATGAGTGCAAGATTCAAGCTTAAAATTTAAGTATTTCAATAATAATACCTTCCAATGTCATCGATTCAATGCTTCGCTTATTTGAGCCTAAATTATTTTTTAAAGGAACTGGCTCCAGTTCACCTGAACTTAATTTTTCCAACAACTCAGATATTTGTGGTGTCATCTCTGATCCAATACGTTCTGAGAGTCGTGTAGCCTGATTGCTACTTATTGAGAGCCCTTGCTCTACTAAAGCTGTCAGTAGTTTTTCCATGACACTAAGACGCTCGTTTCGAAAGTATGCACATGCATCGTTCAAAATTTGACCTACAACTAGCGACTGCAAGTTACTGTTAGCTTCAAACGATTCATTAGCATCAGTTTCTCTTTCAGAATGGTGATCGGGCTTTTGACCAATCCTTTCAGCGTTATCATGGATTTGTCTGACAATACGTATAAATGCACTGTAATCATTTGTTTTGGATAAAGCTTGGAGAAGTGGTTGTCTAAATATTTGTGGCGAATAGAAGGCCCTATGTGATTCCATTATATCGGCAGCATCAGTAATTTGATTTGCAGAAAGTGCTGCATATGCAGTTGATGAAGCGGCTGTAAAGTTTGATACACCAGCATCGCGTAGTAGATTAACAATTTTTCCCCAATTTTTCTCTTTAAGATTAGGAATTACATAGTCACGGATTGTTTCAGCATTTGGATTCACTGAAAATTCATTTTGCATGCGTTGCACAATGCCAATAATTTGATTCGATTCTACTGCACAAATCAATGGCCAAAAGTAATGTTGGCGAATTGGAAGTCCTGCGTTTTTCATTTCTTTCAGCAAGGGCAAAGCGTTGTGTACAAGTCCGTTTGTAAGTCCAGCTTCAGTAGCAATTAATAAGGCTTTTGGATTGAGACCTGAAATGGTTTTAAAATAATATATTTGTTTATATTATATTTAAATGAATTCAAATGAAAAAAATGTATTTTAATCGTTTGACTGCCAAATTTTGTTAATACCTTCATTCTGTAATATTCTACAAATTTCTAGAATTTTTTCTATGGGCCGGTTTGCCTTCACTAGTTGTCTAATGAAAAATGATCCAGCATCTACCATTTGACCATCAGTTCGAGTTGCGCGAGGCATCAGACGAAGTATTTTAAGACCAACTTCTTCGTAACCTTTGTTGACTAATCGCAGTATAGTGTTAACAGCATCTTGGTTAAAACCTGTTGATAGGCGTAATTTCCCTAAAACAACATCAACTTTATTACTGTGCCCGTTAATCGCTAAATGGTAAACAGCATCCATTAAGTCTTTGTCTAATAAGTAAATTTCATTCATTTCACAATCATGAATAGTGCTTATAATAGCATCGATTTCCCCATGTCTTGCATAACAACACAAGAGCGTGGTGTAGGTATCAGCGCTGGGCTCAAGACCAGCTTGTTTCATAACACTTAAAATCCCTTTTGCAGATTCCATATCGTTAGCCTAAAATTTGATAAAATACGATATATGTATTATGAGATTTAAGGAAAAAATTTAGTATAACTAAATAAAATTCCGGCAAATGCTAACAATTTTAACACTCTACTTAAATTGTTGAATATCATAAGCGGTATGCCACCAATATTGTTGAGGCCTGGCTCTTCACTACGGGTATTAGAAGCCTGACTATGGTGACTGTGGGCACACCTAACACACGAATAAACATCGGAACGGAGTTAAATGAAGAATCCCAACAGGAAACGGAAGCGCATACAAAGAGCTTCGGATGTGCTTCAAGGGAGACAGGAAGCTGCTTCCAATGCACTTCTCACTCTATCTACTCTTGTTGTTTTAAGTTTGTTAGATACTGTTGCTAGGGACAAGTTTTGAGTATTTTCAAAACTGTCCACCTAACAATAATAAATTCTAGGAACCTTTTCTAAATAAACACATAATTCCTAGTTTTATAATCAGAAATTACAACTTATTTATATGAAAAAATACGTGGTTTTTTGTAGTCTTTTTTACGCATTTTTAATTTCTCACATATTCTTTAATTATTTATTATTTAATTACTTTAAATAATACGGTAAAATTGATTTTAATACCGCGTAGGACCTATTTTTGCCTTGATGACGCTTTCCATTCGAAAAGGCATGCTCTCATAGAGTTTCCGTATTAATTCCACTAAAATATCGTTGTACCAAGTAGATTCAATTATTTTCTTTAACTTTGAAATATTATTAGGGTTTTGTTGGCGCACTTTGCGTTTTAAAATGGCCCAAACATTCACAATGGGATTGAGGTTGGGGCTGTTACCGGGCCATGGACGGACTCAATTTTCAAAAAGTCCTTATATTCCTTTACCTATGCAAAAATAAATAGTTCATTATTGTAAATCTATCAAAAAAAAATGTAAAAAATAATTATTGTGAGTGGGACACTTACCGATTTCGACCGATGACAAGGAAAGAATCGTTTTCAAATTCAAATCGACGTATTTTTTTTTGACCGTGAGTGTATATGAAAAAAACTAAACAAAAAACAGTTCTTTCAACTTCTATCGATTTTTGGCAATATTAAGCACGAACGAAATTTTTAAAAAATGTCCCATCAATCATTATTTATCGGATAGAATTGTACATGCAAAAATTTGTTTTACGGCAAACTATTCTGAAAACTTTCCAGACCATAACAAACATTTTTTAAAAAAAATAATAAAATCCGTTTATCAGTTCGCGAGTTTATATGCTACCGACGAACGGAATTTTTTATAAAGAAGATTATTATTATGTACGTATTTATATAGTTTACTCTTCTTCTAGCAGTTCATCATGAATATTGTAAACTTCTTCCGATTTAAATTTTCTTATCATATTTTATGTTGACTCAAATTTCACGACCGAGCCGATTTCGCTTATGCTTCCCCAGGGTCCACGCTATTTTAGCGAAAAAATAAGGCTACTAGGACATGTAATCTACCAAAATGTAAGCAAATTTTTTTACTTCATTCTCCAATTAATATAAACATATGCAACACTTAAAATTGTGATAAAAAAAAACAAAAAGTACTAGCGTCGTCTGTTTTGTATGACACGGTCACAGGAAAACTAGTGATGGAATTTGGTATCGAGATGGATGGAATCTTGAGAAAATGTATGTACTTGTTTTTAAGTGGGTGGCACCAAGCTCCTAACAGGGAAACAAGTTTTCTTCGGTACATTAATCGACTGATTTTGATGACTTGGAGATATGTATATTGAACTCTAAGGAAAGAATAGAGATAGGGATAGAGAAACATGATACCATGATTTTTATTTTTGGAGCAATGCCAAAATTAACTTTTTTTTATATCGGGTTTTTAATACCAAAAAGTATTCTTTGTTTTTGTTTTGTCACTATAATGGTTTAATTTCAACCACTTATCAACCTCTAGTAATTAATAGAATTATAATTTTTTATGTTTAACTGAAACACATTTAGGTCAGTAGAATTAGTCGTAAAAGTGAGAAAAAAAAAATAATTCGTTACAGCACTCTGACAGCGGAATATTGTCGAAAAAACTCTTGTAAAAGAGTACAAAAAAATCGAACCGACAGCAGCTATCCGGGGTGGAATGGGGTGAATTTTTAGAGGCCGAACGTAGTTTTTCACGATTTCTGGCTAAACTGCGCATCCATCCTATCGAAAAAAGTTTAATGTGAAAGTTGTAGGAAATAAAAAGATCTACATTTTTTGTTTCACCATTCTAGCCGTATCCTCAAACCTTTTCGAATAAATTACGGAAAACCGGTTTTTTCGATTTTTAATTTTTCTCTTTGACAGAAAAGCTTCTATGAAGCTGAAACTTGGACGAAAGATACTTCTTAGTGTTGCAAAAAAGCAGTAATTTTTTTAGACGGAAATATTTAGAGGTTGTTGTTAAATTTAATTTTTTTTCAAAAAAAACCGAAATTTTTAACTGCAATTCCTCTTAAAACTACACCTCCTACGTATTTCTGTTTTGGCTCACTTACTTCTTGTTATGTCTACTTTCGATAAATGGGAAAAATAGAGTATACTGCAATGGATAAAAAAAAAATTAATAATAATATTTTCACAATTTTTTATAACTTTTAAATAAACAATCAATGATAATTTTGCCTTAATACGAAAAATTAAAATTTGTAATTTTGGTATAAGCTTTGAATATTTCAGATTGAATATACATATGTAAAAAAAATTAAGGGTGCCGTCACTCATTTCAATAAAAAAAAAATTTATATTGAACGACCTGCGGCAA
Organism: Meiosimyza platycephala; assembly: GCA_963662105.1. Lineage (NCBI taxonomy): Eukaryota > Metazoa > Arthropoda > Insecta > Diptera > Lauxaniidae > Meiosimyza > Meiosimyza platycephala. The sequence continues at coordinate 39,927,113 of OY759210.1, read as the reverse complement.
AATCACATGATGCCTTTGTTAAAGATAAGCTGATCAACGTTCTTTGAATCCAATATATGGCCTCAGATATATATATATATATATATATTTCAGAATTCTGATGGGTCAATTCTGAGGCCAGATTCAGATTCAGCGCAAAAAATTACTTCGAAAAACGACCCTCTTCAGCCCAACAACATTAATTATCTATTCATTCAGATACCTTTTTAGTAAAAAAAAATTTTTCCATACAATTTACATGTAAAACTAACAGGCTTCGGCGCTACCTTATAAAATTGAGGTACAGAGCTTAATTTTCGTCAACTTTTCTTTTTATATCATAAACTTTTTTTTTTTAAAAACAGAACTTTATAAAAAAATCAAAAAGAAAAAAATTTTAATCACCCTAATATATATACAGTGAAATTCCCCATTACGGACAGCTCCCATAACCGGACAAATTTCGGTAACATTCTCTTTTCATTAACTTTTCTATATAAAATTAATTACGATAGCCGGAAGCTCTCATAACCGGACGCGGACATATGTTCTGCATCATTTTGATCAAAATATCTCTCTTAAACGGACAAAATTAAATAAAAATTTTATTATATACAGTCATGTGAAAAATAATAGGGACACTTACATTGAATTAGTTCATACATGCCCCTGCTTCTGTTTGAATAAATTGAGGTAAAAGGTTACATTACATTACTTTACTATAAATATAATATTTTTTACCCGCACACGTTGAGTACCACAGTCAGGGTAAAATTTGGTCTCATCCGACCACAGGATATTGCGCCATTTCTTTGGACAGGAAAGGTACTTTTCTGGATCTATTTGCATTTAAATTATCATTTATTAGCCTTTTCCGAATAGTCGAAGTACTGACATTTATGGAAAACACTTTTTTTACTTCATTAGTAGATGCAAAGGTATTCCATTTCAAAAATCTCAACATAATTCTCTCAAGAATTGGCGATATTTTTGACTTTCGTCCACGCGTTTCCTTCAGTGGCGTATATTTTATTGCATTTTCTACCATTCTATTGAGGCAATTTAACGTTCTGGCTATTTTTCTTTATGAAAATCTGTTGTCGTGACGGTCTTTTATGTCTCTAAGAAGCTGGACGGTACAATTTCGACCTCTCCCCATTCTGAATCACTAAATTACATTATTTAGATATTTTCTCAAATTATAATTATAGATGATCTCATAAAAACCACAAAGTTTCAAAAATATAACTTACTTTATATTCGTGTCCCTATTATTTCCCACAGGCTAAATTGAGCCCACTTCACAATACGATCAACAAGTTCGAAACGATGAAAAACATTTCTACTCTGATAACGGTACTTTACTGCATTGATATCCCAGCAAGTAATGTAATGTAACATTTTACCTCAATTTATTCAAACTGAAGCAGAGGTGTGTTTGAACTATTTCAATGTAAGTGTCCCTATTATTTTTCACATGACTGTATGTATGTACGTTTTTTTCTTGAAAGCAACGAATTTGGTGGTTGCTCTTATAATGCGAATGTACACATTCATGTCAAAAGTGTTGAGTATAGTGGGACTTTTTCGTTCATTCTGGTTCCCTGGTTTTCACGAATTTTCAAAAATTGGTCAAAGTTTATTAACAGAAGAATTTTCTCTCTTGATTGTCATATTAACGATCTCCCAAGTTTTCAATAGGATTCAGGTCAGGGCAGGCCAACTAAGAAATTTAATTCTATTGCTCTGAAGCCACGCCTTAAAAATCTAAGGGGTGATTTTGGATGGTTGTCCTGTTAGAATCTCCACTTAAGTGGCATCTCTTCATCGGTACATGGCAGCATCACATCTTTTAGTATGTCAACGTACATGGAGCGATCCATAGTTTCATCAATTCTATGAATTGGTCCAATCCCATGACCAAAGAAGAAACCGCAGACCATTACATTTCCATCACCGTTCTTTACAGTGGCTTTGCAATACTTATTTTGATACCATTTGAAAGAACAAAAATTGTGGTTTAAAAAAATGTTTATTTATTGTAAAAAAATGTTACCTGGAATTTTTATAATAGAAAATCGAAATAAACTACTAAATTTCATGTCACAGCTTATTTGATACAGACATGTATAAATTGAAAAAACAATGTTTAATATAATGATTTTGTAATTTTAAATATATAGTGTGGTAGCCTCTTTGGTCAACGACAGCTTAAAGATGGTTTGGCATCGAAGCTGCAAATTTTTTATTGGTATCTGGCGAATTATAGCGCCACTCAATTTTAAGTGCCTTTTTAGGTCGTTTTTTTTTTTTGAAATGTTGTGTATTCGGGTATTTTTTTCCAAAATCGCCCATAAATTTACAAGCACATTTAGGTCAGGTGCCTATGCTGGCGGTGCCATCAAATAAGGGCAATTGTATATTAACCAGAATTGAACTATAACCGCTTGCTATTTCGTCTGCATGCCCAGATTTTCGGCACTATGCAACTAATTGACACTTATAATCTGAAGACACATATCCATACTCATGATATTTTTCATAAAAGCCAAATTCCGGTACCAACAGCTGACATGGAAGCCCAAACCATGGCATTGTTTTATATCGCGTGTATCTTCCCATTGTTGTGTTTTCTATTTGGCTTTCGCGACATGCTATCTGAGTCAAATAAGTTGAATTTCGATTCGTCCACGAATATTACTGAATTCCAGTACTCAGTGGTCTTCAAAACATGTTATTTGGCGAAAATCAGACGGATAATCTCATTTTTAACTAATAAACGTCTTTTTGCGAACTACTCACAACTAAACACTTTCGGTTTGGGCTTGCATGTCAGCTGTTGGCACCGGAAATTTGATTTTATGAAAAATATCATGAGTATGGATATGTGTCTTCAGATTATAAATGCCAATTAGTTGCATAGTGCCAAAAATCTGGGCATGCAGACGAATTTACGGTTTTACTAAGATAAAAACCCAAAATACCAAGCGGTTATAGTTCAATTCTGGTTAATATACAATTGCCCTTATTTGATGGCACCGCCAGCATAGTCACCTGACCTAAATGTGCTTGTAAATTTATGGGCGATTTTGAAAAAAAATACCCGAATACACAACATTTCAAACAAAAACGACCTAAAAAGGCACTTAAAATTGAGTGGCGCTATAATTCGTCATATACCAATAAAAATTTTGCAGCTTCGATGCCAAACCATCTTTAAGCTGTAGTTGACCAAAAGGCTACCACACTACATATTTAAAATTACAAAATCATTATTTTAAACATTGTTTTTTCAATTTATATATGTCTGTATCAAATAAGCTGTGACATGAAATTTAGTAGTTTATTTCGATTTTCAATTATAAAAATTCCAGGAAATACTTTTTTACAATAAATAAATATTTTTTTTAAACCACAATTTTTGTTCTTTCAAATGGTATCAAAATTTTTTTCATATTCCACTTAGTTTCAAAGTTACAGAGCATTGAAGTTAAAAGTATGCACTGTATCAAATAAGCTGTGAGCCACTGTATATAAGTATAAGAAAATTAAAATATATTTTACAAAATTAATAATGAATATGAGAACCTTTTTGTTTCATAAGTGATGAGAATCGGTTTGGCATGCTGCCTACCAGGGGTGCACATTGGTCTGGAGTAATTTAATGCCAATTCTCTTGATTAAATTGCCATAAGCTGCTGCGGGTTTTCGTGCAACTACGACCTGTTTGATTATGCCTCATAAGTTCTCTATAGAATTTAAGTCGGAACTTTGAGGTGGCCACTTCAGAATCTTGGTGGATTGTGTGTCGAGCCAAGATTTGACAAGTGGAGATTAATGTTTTGGACCGTTATCAAGCTGGAAAATCCATCTAAGCAGAAAATTTTTGGTGTAATCGAAGGCCAAATGTTCCCTTAGTATATTCCTATATAAAAAATTTTAATGTATGGGTTGCCAGGGCAACAAACAAACAAACAAACAAAAAAACATCAAAAAAAGTCTTCGGTTCGCAAACGGAATACTTTTTCAAAGGCCTGAATTTTTGGAGCATGATTATTTAAAGCGATGAATTCAAATTCAACGTACTTGGGAGCGATGTTAGTATCTATATGCAACATACTTCATTCAAAGAATAAATCATATTCTAAAAGTCAGTCCTTTAAAAAGTGTTCCGTTTGCGAACCGAAGACCGATTCTCATCATTTATGAAACAAAAAGGTTCTCCTACTCATTATTAATTATGTAAAATATATTTTAATTTTCTTATATATATATGGGGAGAAATACGTCAAGTGTCCTAGCGCGGCGCGCGAGTGCTAAATTCTGTTGTTTTCAACTCGTGCTGGTGATACATAAATGTACCTAAAAAAAATTTCCGACACATCATTTCGATGTATTTTTTCCTCAGGTATCCAATGGTTTTGTCAGATTTGCCGAAATTTTCCATTTTCCTGGTGAAAAATCACAAAACGTGTTATATCTCAAAAACAGTATTTTTAATATTTTTTTTAATGCTTTTAATCGAAAGCTGAGCTTTTTTACATTAAAAAAGCTATTTTCCAAAGAGTGTTTCAGCAGTTTGCTATGAGAAATAGTAGCGAAAGAGTATTTTCGCCTGTATTTTGTTCCTGTAATTTTTTCTTCAACGCATCGACTCGTTTAACTCTTGCCGTTACTCAAGTCACAAGAACAAAATGCATGCGAAATACCCTTTCGCGGTGTATTACTCATAGCAAACTGCTGAAGCACTCTTTGGAAAATAACTTTTTTAATGTAAAAAATCCTCAGCTTTCGATTAAAAGCATTAAAAAAATATTAAAAATACCGTTTTTGAGATACAGTGGACCCCGCTTAATTGATCTTTTAACTGCGCAAAAAATTTGGATTTATTAACCGGGGAATCAATAAAGAGGGGCCCGCTTATTTGATCCAACGGATCATTTAAAAGAATCCCGGATAATTGATCGACTTAGTCAATTAAGCGAAGAAAAAAAAAATTATTTTACTGACCTTACCTCAAGATAGGATTGTCAGATTTTTGAAACGCAAAATAAGTATATTCAAGTATATTCAACGCAAAAAATTAGTACAAAATTTTTTACCTCATTAAATGTTTTTATTTACTAAAAAAAAAAGTCAGAACTTTTCGGATGGCACAATGCCCTAGCAAAATAACAAAATTAATTAAATACATATGCTTAAAAACAAGGACCATTTTAAAGACTCCGCTTAAAAGAATTATATTCTTATGTACTGAAAAATTAAATAAAATGAATTGAATTGAATTGAAAAAATATTAAGAAAAAAAAAGTTTTTTTTCAAATTTTGAATTGTGCATCCTCTGAAACTTGAGAGTATCAAGAAACAACATTTTTGACTCCAATATAATATGTATTTATGACACCTATTAAACAATGAAAGATCGCTACTGTCATCAAACGATTTTAAACTGTCAATCTTTCATTGTTGTACTTTTTTTCAATGTTGCTTCTAACAAAGTTGATCTCTTAAAAGGGGACTTTTTCATGTATTTTTAATTTGGAAAATATTTTTTCTGGTTATTTAAAAGGGGAAATCAAATAAGCGGGAATCATTTAACAGGGGATTTATATACATAGTTCAAATGAGGAAAATTTCATTGGGTTTTTTTTAGACCAGTAATCCGGGGAATTCAGCTAACCGGGGATCTATTAAGCGGGGTCCACTGTATAACACGTTTTGTGATTTTTCACTAGGAAAATGGAAAATTTCGGGAAATCTGACAAAACCATTAGAAAGCTGAGGAAAAAATACATCAAAATGATGTATCGGACAATTTTTTTAAGGTGCATTTATGTACCACCAGCACGAGTTGAAAACAACAGAATTTAGCGCTCGCGCGCCGCACTAGAACATTTGTCGTATTTCTCCCCATATATATGATTATTTATTTTATTTATTCATTATTCTCTTATCTTATTACAGAAAAAATAAAAATAACTTAACACTTCATTAATAATATAAATTTAAATTCTTAATGAGAATAAGATAGTGACATTTGTATTTTCTTACGAAAATAGTGATAATGTCACATTATTAATATTAATACTTCTAATAATTAAATTATGTGTGGGGTGAAAAAATTAAAAGTAAAAAAAAAAAAAAAAAAGGCATAACTATCAAAAACAAATTTGCAATGAATGAAAATAAAAGAAATATGTAAAAATATATAATGAAAACAACAAAAATGATGCTAAGCTAAGTAAATATTATAGATGAAATGGATGAAGCAGATGTGCCAGCACATTATAATTAAAAACTTAAACATAAATTCCTTTTACTTGCATCAAATATGTTAAAAGGCGTAGTGCGTTAACCTTTCAACCTGAGTGGAATCGAATGTAAAGAGCCATAGCCTTACTTTTTTCATGAAAACGGATAACGACCTTATATTGCGTACAGTTACTGGAAGGCTATTAAATAGCTTGCATGATATTATGGAAAAGGAGTTTCTGAAAAGAGTAGTACGAAATGTTGGAACTAAAACTATAGATCCCAAGTTACTTCTGAGGCCGTAGGTATTATTCGTAGGACTTTGCAAATATCCACCTCTTATAAAAAATATTTTCAACGTTTTAAAATAATGCAGGTGTCAAACTGGCAAAATTGATAAATTCTTAAATAAGTCAAAAGAATGAGCTAACCGTGAGGAGTTACAAATCTTTGTTATAGCACATTTTTGTAATATAGCTAATTGCTGCATTTTGTTGAAATAAGCACCTCCCCAACAGCTTATCCCATATTCTAACTTCGAATGGAAAATACCATGATATATAGTACGTAATGTACAGTTTGACAAAAATTTTCGAAGCCGATAGAGACTGCGAATAGATGAAAGCAAATACTTTCTTAGATTTACAATATGTTCATTCCAGTTCAAGCAATGGTCTATAATTACACCCAAATATTTTTCATCACAAACAATATTTGCATTAAAGAATGTATCTGTGCACCGATTAAAACAGATATTGTTGTACAACAAATATCGGTTGCAGTTTGCTGAATGAAATGTGAAATCAAGATCAGAGGATTGCTGAAGTTTATTATTAAAGAACATTATCTTTGTTTTGTTGCTAACGACCAATTTATGTTTAGCAAACCAGGTACGAAGTAAATGAATATCATGATTTATTTCAGTGACCAAATTCAAAGGATCATTAGAGCAATATGCTATACCAACGTCATCAGCGAAAGCATTTATTTTTCCTTTGAATGGTTGGTCGAAAAGAGAGTTAATGTACACAAGGAATAAAATAGGGCCAAGGACTGATCCTTGTGGAACTCCTATATTTAATACCTTTGCACTACTAAAACTATCGCAAACTTTTACTTTTTGAGTTCGATTCTTCAAATAAGAGGCAAACCAATCATGAAAAAATCCTCTAACCCCTACGTTATAAAGCTTGTTCAACAAATAACTATGATCAACCATGTCGAAGGCTTTGGTGATTTCCACGAAAAGTCCTGCGCAAATCTTTCTGCTATCTAAGCCTGAATGAATCATTGAGCAGAAGTTCAGAAGAGCATTTTCTGTGGAACAGCCTTCTCTAAACCCGAATTGAAAAGGACTGAAAAACTTCAACTTTGAAAGATAAGGTAATAGCCTGCTTTTAATTAATTTTTCAAAAACTTTTGAGATTGAAGATAACAGTGAAATGGGTCTATAGTTATTTTTGTCTTTTTTATTACCTTTTTTGTAAAGAGGAATCACATTTGCACATTTTAGTGCTTCTGGAAATTCACCAGATGTAACACTTAAATTAAAAATGTACGTTAAAACATCAACAATATTAAAAGCAATCTTCTTCAAAGTTATGTTAGAAATGCCATCGGATCCGCAAGAATTAGATATCTTTCAGGACTTTATTGTTTTAAGAATTTCCAATCCTGAGATTGGCTGAAAATATACGCTATTCCTGCTAAAACTTTCTTTAACAAGTCCAGCACCAGTACATTCGTTACATAGAAAATTGCCATTTAAAGAAAATACTGAATCCCCGATTGAAGCAAAGTATTCATTGAAAATTTCAGCAACTTGGATGGGCTCTATAACCTCGACACCATCTTTTTGTAGAGATATGCTATTGCTTTTATAGTTATCCTTTCTTTCAAGTAAGTTGTTAATAATTTTCCATTCCTCCTTAGGGTTTCCCTGAGAGCTTCTAAATTTATTATGATAAAAGTCATCACGACTTTGACAGATTTCATTATTGAGCCTTTTACACAGTTGGCGAAAACGGCTATTAATATTTATATTATGAGGATGTTTGTAATATTTTTGTCTTAATTTATTTTCTAAACGAACCCTATTAAGTAAGGGTCTACTGATCCAAGGTTTTAGCCTTATTTCTGAGGATTTTTTGATAATTTCTTTTGTGGATGCTGTTAAGTAATTTCGCAAATTATTTTCAAATAAGGTAAAAGCTATATTCACATTTCTTTCAGAATAAACATCAACCCAATCATGTTCGCGTAGCGCAATATTAAATTTTTCAAAGTCAATTTTAGGTATTTTAACTTGTGACGAAATTTTTTTCTGTTTGTCAACATTTGTACTTTCAATTATAATACCTGTCATGCAATGATCAGTTATTTCCAAATCAAACAATATACTAGTACACTCGCTTTGTATTGCATTTGAAAATCGGCCAAATATGTGATCAATGAATGAAGAATATAACCCATTCTCAGACAGAAAAACATTATATAAATTTAGTACTGGACCAGCTGCAAAAATATCTATATTAAAATCTCCTAAAATGACCAGATTTGCTGATCGTTCATAACGTAGGATATCGGAAAACTCATTTAAAAATAACTGAGCAGGTTGCGAATGCAGTCTATAAGCACAAATAAAAGTGAAATTTACTTTGTTTATGGAACAAGAAAATTTTATGACGTCAGCACTTGAAAGGTTATATGTGTGGACTACTACATTATCAGAGCAGTCATGTACAAAAACACCTACACCTCCTGCTGCATACAAATCATTAGTTTTAGCGTAAAACTTATAATTTGGCAGATTAAAGTCATTTAGCTCAAATGAATAAACCCAAATTTCAGATAAAAATATCAATTCAGGCAGTCTATTGAAAGCATCAAGATTCGAAGCCAACAAGTCAAAATTGCGACGCAAGCTACGGATATTTTGATGGACTATAAAAATTGAATCATGTTTATTTCTGATTTGAGAATGCAGTCTGGTGTGTTGTTGGTTGATCTTTTCTTTTTACTGCAGGTTGTTGTTTATTATTTGTTGTCTTTTTAAGCTGAATTGCTGTATGTGGTGACTCTTCTTGTTTACTCTTTTCTCTTTGTATGGATGTTTTTTGTTGTTGTTGAGCAATTTTTGTATTTTGTTTAGTGTTTGCATAATTGACATTAGAATTTTGGCGCTTATTTTCTTTTTCTGGGCAAAGTTCAATTGTGTGACTCACTGAAATTGGTAATTGTAGTTGTTGCAGAGACTTGCGACGAATACAACTGCATTTGTCACAACGATATTCAATGTTTTCACTGTTCAACTAATTTAAATCAGTTTGACTTAGATTCGCACACGCGCAATGAAAAAAATTCAAGCAATCACCGCAAGTAATCTTTAAAATATCACTGCGTTCAACCTTTTGGTTGCAGATTAAGCAAATCATTTTAAATTTTAATTAATTTTTCGGACGGCTAAAGAAATACGTGCGCACCCCACGACGATCTCTTCTCCTTACCTACCTCTCTTCTCCTTTACCTACCTTTTTTATCAAAAAAGTACCTAAAAACGTAAAAAAAAGTTAATTTTTTTTTATAAATGAGATAAAAAAAAATCTCTACGTTAAATTATTTTCATTTTCACGCGAAAATGTTTCTTTTGGAATAACAAACAATATCCAAAAAGAAATTTTCGGTGACAAATGAATTTCATTTAAAATATTTTAAACGCACCGTGCTATATATGTATGATATAAATAAATAGCATGAAAATTGTCTGCCCCGATCAGACATCAGAATACAGTCAGCAGTGTAGAAATTTAGTAGACGCATATCCGCAAGACCTTAATACCGATTTAGAAAACGAAATTCAGCAGTTTCATTCATATGTTATAAATAAAATAAGTTCCAGTGATTTGCCTTGCACAAGTTCATATCAAATACACGATGATAAAATTGAATCAGCGTTCCCTAAGGTGAACACAGTCTTGCGTATATTTTTATGCCTGGTGATATCGAACTGCACAGCGGAACGATCTTTTTCGATATTGAATATAATAAAAATTGAGAAAAGAACAACGATGCTGCAGGAAAGGCTCGATGCTTTATCAATATTACATATAGAGGCAAAGTCGCAAATCACATTTCAATATATAAAAAAATGTGTGCTCTGGTTTTTATTGCAATCCTCAAGACTTGTTTCTTAATGATCTTAATAATATAATACAGGAGGATAAATCGGACAATATTATTTTACTGGGTGATATAAATTTAAATATTTTGCAAAATTCAATTTTCGTTGATAATTATTTGATTTTGCTTTCGTCCTATGGATTTGAATCATGCATAAATCAGCCAACTCGTATCTCTTCTGGTACGTGTATCGATCATTTTTTTGTTCGACTTAAACAGTCAAATTCATTATGATTAACCAGTGCTGTAAGTGATCTAGGAATTTTGGATCATTGCTTAACTTGTTTAAGTTTTGGTAACTTCAAAAAATATATTATGGAGCCTACTCCAACAGTTGAACACAAATTTATTAATTTTAATGAATTAAAAAACAGTCTTAGATTTGAATTTTGGGACAGCGTTTTTGTAGAGCCTGATCCTTCAAAAGCTTATGATATTTTTAGTCAAATTTTTAAACACCACACAATTCTTTGTACAAAAGTAGCTGGCAAATCTAGCTCAATCTCAAAAATGTTAAAACCATGGATGACGAAAGAATTGCTTCTAAAAATAAGTAAGAAAAATAAGCTTTATAAAAAACTTAAAATACACCCATACAAAAGTTGCTTTAAACTGCAATATAAAGACTTTGTAAGGAACTTCTATCAGAAACTACGAGCTGTAAAAATAATTACTACATGAATGAATTTAGTAAAATCCGTGGTGATGCGAAAAAGGAATGGAAGTTGGTTAATTATATATTAAATAAATCAAATAAAAATGAACAAACTTCAGATTTAAATATAAATGGTGCCGTTGTGTCAGATCCAGCTGAGGAGGTACATTTTTTCTTGTAGGTGCAGGCAAAAATGCAGTTTTAAATATTGACATTTCACAAACAACGTGTAATTGTTTATCTCAAGAAAAATCTTTCAGCTCTAGCTTTTTTTACGACCCAGTGACGTCTTTTGAAATTTATGAAATTGCAATGTCGCTCAAAAACAGCAGACAACTTTTCAAATCTTCTTGTAAAAAAATTATTTATAATATTTCAGATGTTCTTAGCTATCTTGTAAATAAAAGTATTGAAGCTGGTATTTTTCCAGAACTTAAGAAGGCTGAGGTAATTCCTCTTTTCAAAAAAGGAGATAGAAAGGTCTTGAATAATTACAGGCCTATATCATTACTACCTGTTTTTTCGAAAATCTATAAAAAAGATATTAAAAAAAGGGTATTAAGTTTTTTCAACAAAACCAAATTTTTGAGTGATTGTCAAATTGGATTTAGAGAAAGACTGTCGACGGAAAAGGCTCTTTTGGAGTTTTGCTCAAATGTGTATAGTGCACTGAATAATAAAAAAATTGCTGGCTCTCTTTTCATCGATATAACCAAGGCCTTTGACACCGTCGATCACAAAATCCTTTTAGCTAAATTATACAAAAGTGGTGTAAGAGGCTCAGTACATAAATGGTTAACATCATATCTTTCAGATATAATGCAGAGAGTAAGAATACTAAACACTTTAAGCTCCTATAAAAATATAGACATAGGCGATCCGAAAGGATCATGTCTTGTTTTATTTCTCGTTTTTATTAATTCGATTTTTACGCAAAAATTTGCAAGTAAAATTTTGGCATTCGCGGACGATATGGCATGCACATACTCCAGTGATTCGGTGCTTGATGTAGTTGTTGATATCAATAACGATCTCTGCATGTTGAGACATTGGTTTACTTACCATAAGTTGATTTTAAGTGACAAGACTAAAATTATGCTATTTAGTGTAGCGGGTAATGATTTCAATGTTAGTAATTTTGTTTTTCACCACGGGCTCTGTAATAAATTTTTGATTGGAAATGATATTTGTAAATCTGCAAATCAATTATATTCGTACGATGCCAACAAAACGTGTTCCAATAAATATTTCCGCATTGATTGCGTTAAAACCTTTATATATCTTGGCGTTATGGTAGACTGGAAACTAAGTTGGATTGATCATACTAGTGCACTAATTTTGTATGCGTTGGCTGTTGTTAGACAGATATATCTCCTAAGGTCATTTTGTTCGATTAAATTACTTACTTGTATTTATTATGGTCTTTTTCATTCCAAGCTAGAATATGGACTAGTATGTTGGGGTGGTACTCAGAAAAATAAAATGAACCCTTTACTTATTATTCAAAAACATACAGTCATGTGAAAAATAATAGGGACACTTACATTAAAATAGTTCAAACACACCTCTGCTTCTGTTTGAATAAATTGAGGTAAAATGTTACATTACATTACTTGCTGGGATATCAATGCAGTAAAGAACCGTTATCAGAGTAAAAATATTTTTCGTCATTTCGAAGTTGTTGATCGTATTGTGAAGTGGGCTCAATTTAGCCTGTTCGAAATAATAGGGACACGAATATAAAGTAAGTTATATTTTTGAAACTTTGTGGTTTTTAAAATAACCGCTGCTTTCAGGCATCTACCCGACCAGATGACGTCAGCCGTTGGCGCGAAAACTTAAGTCACTGCAGCCTTCAGGTATCTAGTCGTACCGTTAGCGCGGACACTTGAGTCACTGCAGCTTTCATTCATTCTACCGACCAGATGAGGTCAGCCGTTAGCATGATTTTATTTTATTCACTTATATGTATTATTTTACAGATTTTCTCAATTTATGAGGGCTTATAAGCTCAGTAAATAAAGTTTAATAAATAAATAAATAAGCTATAACGGTATTGTTAATGAGATGATCTAAAATTTTGATTTGAAAAAATAACCAAATAATGTAATTTAGTGATTCAGAATGGGGAGAGGACGAAATTGCACCGTCCAGCTTCTTAAAGACATAAAAGACCTTCACGATAACGGATTTCACAACGAAAAATAGCCAGAACGTTCAATTGTCCCAAGAGAATGGTAGAAAATGCAATAAAATATACGCCACAGAAGGAAAAGCGTGGACGAAAGTCAAAAATATCGCCAATTCTTGAGAGGACTATGTTGAGATTCGTGAGATAGAACCCCTTTGTATCTACTGATGAAGTAAAAAAAAGTTTTTTCCATGAATGTCAGCACTTCGACTAGTCGGAAACGGCAAATCTATATATATAAAACAACACAGTGGAAACCACAACAGTGGAAAATTGCCACTGCCATACCCATTCCTAAGCCCAATAAGCCAAAGACTTCAGTAGAAGGATACCGCCCCATTTCGTTACTGCCTTGCATTTCTAAAGTCATTGAAAAGATGTTATGTCTGAGAATTATGTGGTACTTGAGTGTAAGAAAATTATTATCGGAGAATCAAACTGCTTTCAAAACCGGTAAAGGAACAATAGAATCTCTACTAGTAGTCGAAGAGTATATTTGCAACACCCTGTCCGCTAAAAATCATATGTCAGTCGTTCCTTTTGATTTTGAAAAAGCATATGACAGAATTGGAATGCATTCCATAATAATTCAATTAATTGAGTGGCAGGTTGGCCCAAAAATTTTAATTTCGTTAAAAGTTAGTAACAGAAAAATACGCACAAAAATCGGTAACGTGTACTCTCCGCCAAGAGATCTATGTAATGGAATCCCCCAAGGCTCTTCCTTATCGGTAGTCCTTTTTTTGACAGCGTCTAATAGTTTGAATGTAATAATAAACCATAATAAATATTTTAAACACGTAATGTACGCAGATGACTTATATGTATTTGAAAAGACCAAAAATTATATTGTATTTATCAACGAATTACATTCATTATATTGCAATATACAGCTTTGGTGTGAACGTAGTGGCACAAAGTTATCCATTGAAAAAACAAAAGTATTGCACATATGTAAGAAACAAAAATGTTTAACATTACCTATAACCTTAGACCTTGTAAATATTGAATACGTCGATCATCTTAAAATTTTGGGTTTAATATTTAATAAAAGATTTATTTGGAATGACCATATCAATAATCTTTGCTTAAGTTTAGGTAATAGATTAAATATTGTTAAGTGCCTAAGTAGCAATAAATTAGAGTCACACACCAATAGTTTAATTCACGTTGTAAAGTCTATCATATTATCCAAAATTGATTATGGTTTACCAATATATGGGTTAACATCAAAAAGAAACCTTCAAAAAATTAAATCGATTTACCATAATGCAATTAGACTAGCACTTGGAGCGTTTCGTTCCACTCCAATTATATACATACTTACTGAATCTGGCCTGCCTTCAATAAATGAAAGAATTGATCTATTAACAGGAAGGATGGTAACAAAGGTCATTCACTCTGATGGATCGACGCTATCAAATTTGGCACAAAATCGTTTAAAGCGGAAAAAAGCACAAAAAAGTGCTCAACATTGCTACGAATTATTGAAGTAGGTAAAAACTGCATCACAGGGTTCAAAGTTTTAACATAACCACGCCTAAAATCTGCTCCATGGAACATACATAATAGCTCTTTCCTTCTCGACCTACAAGCTTATCTTAAAGAAACTACAAATCCAACCATTTATGTGAAATTGTTTAATGCACTACGTATTCAATACAAAGACTGGAAGGCTATATACACTGACGGTTCCAAATGTAACGCAGCTACAGCCTATAGTGTAGTAAACGAAAACAACATAGTCATTTGTAATTATTTGATGCCGAACTTCACGTCAATTTTGTCAGCAGAAGCCGAAGCAATCCTATATGCAGTACAGTTTGCAAACAAATCCAATATTAAATACATTATATTCACAGATTCACTTTCAACAATAAATGCTATTCGAAACCCCAACAACAGTGATCATACAATAGCTTTAATCAGACACAACCCTCTTGAAGCACCGGCAAGTTTTATAAAAATGTGCCCGAAAACTAATTATGTGGAAATGTTCTAAATGTTTTCAGAATTAAGTCCTGCTAAACCTTGAAATCGTACCAGATCCTGTTCTTGAATAATATATTTATATATGCATATATGTGCATTAGGCTGGTTTAAAATCGTATGGAAAAATGAAATTCAGTCTAAATTCTGGTGCTCAGGCCTGAAAATATGCCTTGAGCCTATGAAGCCCTTGTGCCAAAATTTCACTCGAATCGAACCATGAGAAGGCGTGTCAGCGGGCCGATTTGTATGATTATTTTTTTTACTTATAAAAAATATCAACTTCGAGGTATATTCGTGGTTGTAATTTTTGACGGACTCAGTATGATGTGAAATATTTGTGAAAATTATAAATCAGAAAATCATCGCAAATTGGAGTATTGATTCATTGATACGAATGTGAAAAATGCTAAAAATACCGAAAAACGTCCACTTTGCCCGTCCGAAACCATAACTATTTTATATTTTTCGGGCACGGTCCAATGCACAATCGATTGGGAATCTTATTTTACCCAGAAAACGATGTATCAAAAATTTTTTGTACCAACGATGCTACCTGGAGAAATTTTTGATTAATAAAAAGCAGCATTTTCGTCATATGAAAATAAAGATTTTTAGTTTATTTTTGTTCAAGAAACGCTAATATTTCGCATTTGTCCATTTTGTAGATTTTTTACATTTACTTAAAGTGGCTGCCGAAAACCGATTTTCTGATTTATAATTTTCACACATATTTCACATCATACTGAGTCCGTAAAAAATGACAACCACGAATATACCTCGAAGTTGATATTTTTTATAAGTAAAAGAAATAATCACACAAATCGGCCCGCTGACACGCCTTCTCATGGTCCGATTCGAATGAAATTTTGGCACAAGGGCTTCATAGGCTCAAGGCATATTTTCAGGCCTGAGCACCAGAATTTTGACTGCATTTAATTTTTCCATACGATTTTAAACCAGCCTAATGCACATATATGCATATATAAATATATTATTCAAGACAAAATTAAAATATGTTGGGTCACATTGGCATACCGGGAAACTCTCTTGCAGATGAAGTGGCAAGGGCAGCAACGATATCTCCACTATACACTAAGCCAACATACAACAAAAAAGAAATTAAAGGTGCTTCGGACCAAAAAATTGCAAAAAAAGTAATACAGGAATGGGTAAACTACTCGCAGTAAATCATCAAGGAAAAGATATTATAATTCCATCAACTGTATTGAGAAGGATGCAAATAAACTATACACGGATCCGCTTGGGGCATACTAGGTACACTCATCAACACCTTTTCAGCAACTACTCGCAACCACTCTGCTCCTATTGCAACTTTGAAACGATAGATTTAGCTCACTTATCGAATTCATGCCATAAAACGATCGCCATAAAATTCAACCTTAATATACATGAAAATTCATTAGATCTCCTGAAAAATGTCACAGAGTCAAACATCAATGCCATAAACGAAATACTTAAAAAGCGTGCTCTATTTTATGAAATATAGTTCGATTAATATATCCTAAGTATATTTTATTGTAACAAAAATATTTAAAAAAAAAAAATTGTTATATAATAGTTTAGAATCTTACATTAAAGCGGAAGGCCTTTTGTTGCTATCGCTTATAAGAAATTGTTTCAAATTGTAATTTATTACGTTGGAATAAATTTATAATAATAATAATAATACCGTTATAGCTTATAAATGTTTAAAAACCACAAAGTTTCAAAAATATAACTTACTTTATATTCGTGTCCCTATTATTTCGCACAGGCTAAATTGAGCCCACTTCACAATACGAAACAACTTCGAAACGATGAAAATATTTTTACTCTGATAACGGTTCTTTACTGCATTGATATCCCAGCAAGTAAGATAATGCAACATTTTACCTCAATTTATTCAAACAGAAGCTGAGGTGTGTTTGAACTATTTAATGTAAGTGTCCCTATTATTTTTCACATGACTGTATCATCCGTATTCAATCTTGCTCAGGCAATCGCCGCGGTAACTTCTGTTCGTAGTCATTCGCGTTTTCTATTTCGCTTTTGATTGAGTTTTTGTCTCTCAGCTTCTGACACTCTCTTCTTTTTTTCAATTTATTTTCTTCGCGACCCCTTTCGAAAAAAAAAAAAAACTTATTAAGTAACAGTTGTGTGAAGTTCAGTCTTAAGAGTTCAGAGCTCAAACGGCCTAACAATGAACGGGGTTGATCCCCCTTTTCAAAACAGGTTCGAGGACCTTAATCCCGACCAAAGTCTCCATAATTTTTCGCATCCTAAAAACAAAAGACTACGAGAAGCGGATTTCATTCCCCTCCCAGTAAACGTGCAAAACGACGACTACATTCCACGCTATCTGGTAGCTAGTGCAACTAGTTTGACCAAGGATGACCAAGTTCGCCCTCTTTCTTCATATAATGCTTTCCAAATAGAAAAAGGATTGAAATTTATTTCTCGAGAATATTCAGAGGTAACCGAGCTGAAATCAGGGGATTTGTTAATTAAAACGTTAAATTTAAAGGCTGCGGAAAAGTTTTTAAAAGCCAAATATATTGACGTGGTTCCAGTTAAAATATCTTCGCACATCAAGCTCAATACTACGCAAGGGAGAACTTTCTCGAAAAAAATCATAGATATTCCGGAAAACGAATTGGTCGAATCTCTTTCAGATCAAAAAGTAATTGAAGTAAGAAAAATCCTTAAAAAAGTCGACGACAGTCTTGTTCCAACAGGAGCTGCCATTATCACTTTTGACTTAATCCGACGTCCTGACATGCTCAAATTAGGTTGGGAAAGAGTAAAAATTTATGAATTTATACCTAATCCTTTGCGATTCATCAATTGCCAAAGACTTGGTCACACAAAAAATTATTGTCGCAATGCAGAATTATGCAGGGAATGTGCGCTCACTCCTCATGACACTTGTACAAGAATGTTTTGTGTAAATTGCGATAACGACACGCACACTTCGTATGATAGCTCATGTACAACTTTTCTTAAACATATGGCAGTAAACAAAGTCAAAATTGATCGAAGATGCACAGTCCGTGAAGCGTGGAAGGTGTACAACAGCAGTTCCGTTGCACTTAAGCTAGAACCATATACAAAAAACATAACAAAAACAACTTTTGCGCAAATCTTGAAAAAAACAAATACAGAAACAACTATAACTGACAAACACACGCCAACCTCGTCTACCGATGCACACACTTTATTTACAACAACAACAACAGCCGTTATCCATAAAGACAGTCCAACAACATCTCACTCAACAAAAAACTCATTCACCGCAATCTTACCCAAAAACAAATCATTACAGAAAAAAATCACAATTAACAACCAAAAATTATCTCCTAATAAAAACAACAACAAAACTACAACCACTAATACAGCATCATCTACAGTAAACTCAACTACACACTCATATGATATTATGGACACTACACCTCCAAGGAAGAGCACTTACGACAGTGACACAAACATGTCACCCTGTTCCCAACGTTACAAACAATTTCCAGATCTAAACGTTATTATCACCCCCAATAAATTAAAAGAAGTACAATCATCCAAAACCAATAACAAAATTAACTAATAAACACTAAAATTCAATTAATCTTTTCGCATACTTTTACAAACTACAATTTTAACAAATGGACTTTGGCTTAACTTAACACTTTTACAATGGAACGTTCAGGGGTTTATCAACAACAAATTTGCTTTAGAAATCCTAGTAGCTAAATACAAGCCGGACATTATTGCCTTGAAAGAAACCCACATAGTCAGTAAATATGCAAATCTTCTACATTTACCAAATTACAATATATTTTATCATAATAAAGACTACTCTTATGCTAAGGCGGGTATTGCTTTTCTAGTAAAAAACAATATCAACGTCACACTACACAAAATCTCACAAAACAATTTGCTCTTTCACACTATATCATATATATTCACTATATCAAAGGAATAACTGACCTTCATATTACCAATATTTACAAAGAGAGAGATGTATAACACCTGATTTAGTAGAAGACATTCATACTTTCGGTTCGAACGAACCATCACCTCCTAATTGGAGATCTCAATTCACAAAATACCTTGTGGGGTTCTCGAACACTTCGCCGAGTGGAACAATATGGGAAAACTTTGCTGACGACAGAAGCCTTACTATTTTAAATGATGGTTCACCAACCTTGCTAAGCACAAAAAACACCTTCACGGCAGTAGACGTAGCACTGGCTTCAGCTGATCTTGCACCTACTTTAACCTGGAGAAGCCTTCCTTTACCAGAAGTGTGTGACCATCTTCCGATTCTTATATACAACCGTATCGCTACAAATTACAAACGTTCAGTTATTAAGTTCTCCGATAAAAAAGCTAACTGGCCATGTTTCAGTACCAAAACTTCAGAGTTTTCCAGCATCTTTTTAGAGTCCACTAATGTAAATAAGGAAGAATAAAAAGCTCAAATAAAAAGAATTTTAAGAAAATCAGCAAACGAATCAATGCATTTAAGTCGTTCAGTAACCATTCGTCACAGCCCAGTTTGTTTTAATTCTGATATTTTATCATTAATTAGGCAAAAGAATCAAGCGTGGAAACTATTCAAAAAGCTAAGAAGTCAAGCCAACTGCTTTACTTACAGAAAGTTATGTGCAAAAGTGAGAAGAGCTTGCAAGGAAGCTAAGCAATCCACTTGGAATAATTTCCTGAAGTCATTGAATCCCACAATGGACATAAGAGTATTATGGAAAAAAGTCAACAATATAAGAGCCACTAGGGTAAATAACTTTCCGTCTATTATCCTTCCAAATGAGGTCCTCACCCATCCTAGAAATATAGCGAACAAATTTGGTGATTATTGGAGCTCTATTGGCTCTGATAAATCTTTCAGCACTGAAATAATATCATGTAAAAAATCGTTGAATATAGAAAAAATGCCTGAAATT
Source organism: Meiosimyza platycephala (assembly GCA_963662105.1). NCBI lineage: Eukaryota > Metazoa > Arthropoda > Insecta > Diptera > Lauxaniidae > Meiosimyza > Meiosimyza platycephala. The sequence goes on along the minus strand of OY759210.1, from coordinate 39,906,913 downwards.
CTATCAAACTCAGGTGGAATTGTCGAAGAAATAACCATGGCTGAACTGGAATCAGTGCTTCAAAATTCAAAAGGCTCATCTCCAAGTGCGGATAAGATTACTTACTTGATGATCAAAAATTCTTCTCTAACACTGAAAAAACGAATATGTAAACTGTTCAGCAGCATAATAAAAACAGGTATTTATCCACACGACAGGAAGCATGCTATATTGTCTCCAATTCCAAAAGCTGAGAAAAACCCTAATCATATTGAAGGGTACAGGCCTATTTCGTTACTTCCTGTCCTATCAAAAACATTTGACAAAATAATAGCAGTCAGATTATGGCTTTTCTCCAAATCAAAAATACTTAGTGGACAACACGCTCACAAGCACGGTGTACACACTCTGTTAAGACGGCGACAACAATTTTATATTTTTAAATTGTTTTTATTAAATTAATTGTAGATTTACAATGAATTAGAAATATGTTGAAAAGATTTATATTAAATTATGGCGATGTTGTATGTTGTAATTACGATGTAGTGTGTGTAGTGTGTATCGTGACAATCATCTACTGGTGTGGTGATGTGTGTTTAAAAATTGATGTTTATTCGCCGCTGCTTTTTCTCGACTGACTCGTTTCACAGACAACGAACTCGCACCACGCTTGTAAATTTTTCTGATGTTAGGTGTTGCCGTTTGGCAGCAACATTCCACCCCCTGTGGATCCTTGCTGGGATTCACTGAAGGTTAAAGCGGCTAGCTTGCAGGCAGGTCCGCGAAAATCTCCTTGAGGTGTTCGGACCTCTGCAGTTCGAAATTGGCCATCTGGGGCGGTAAAGATTTTGGTAATTCTTCCTTTGCGCCACTGTCCTCGTGGCTGACTTGGATCACAGATAACGACAAGTTGGCCTGGCTGAAGTGGTGTAGCAACTTCTTTCCATTTTGTTCTCAGCAACAGCTGCAGTAGATATTCTACTGTTCACCTCTTCCATAAGCGACCCTTAAGATTCTGCGCAATTTTCCACTGTTTGCGCGTACAAGTTTTGTCTTCTTCTAATGATGGCGTCTGTGTTGAATTGAGACAACCCAATAAAAAGTGGTTGAGAGTCAACGGCTCTTCGTCTTCAGAGTTAAGTGGCAAATCGGTTAATGGTCGACTGTTGATTATGTTTTCGGCCTCGATAATCACGCTGCGGAAGGTTTCTAACCTTGGAACCTCCTCTTTAATAACTTTATTAAGCAGGCGTTTGACGCACTGGACAAGTCTTTCCCAGCAGCCACCTGCACTTGGATTCGCTGGGCAATTAAAAATCCAATCGATATTGTTTTTTGCCATATGACGTTGAATTTGATCAAAATCAAAAAGTCGGTTTTCTTTATTTATTTCTTTTTGGGCACCAATAAAATTGGTCCCATTATCGCTTCGAATTCTTACGGGTACACCGCGACGATTCACAAAGTTTCTAAAGCAGATCAAAAAGGCATCAGTGGAAAGGTTCTCAGCAACTTCCAAATGCAATGCACGAGTTGTTAAACAGGTGAATAGAGCGATCCAGCGCTTCTCCCTTCAGCGACCTATTGCAATGTTGAATGGACCACAGTAGTCCACGCCGGTATGACTGAATGGCCTTACAAAGGGCGTCAAACGATCAACAGGTAGTTGGCCCATCAATGGCGCTGTGGGCTTTGCATGTTGGTGTATACAAACTGGACATTCCTTCTTAATCGCTTTAAGCAGTGCGCGTGCATTTGGCATCCAGAATTTTTGACGCATTGTGTTAATAGTCACGTGATCGTTTTGATGGTGCGCTTCATAGTGAAAATAACTCAGGATTAACTTGGAAACATAATGTTTTCCTGTCAGTATAGTTGGTCGTCTCGCTGAACTTGGAAGACAAAAGGCGTTGTTAAGTCTTCCCTTCACCTTTATCAGTCCTTCGTCAAGGTATGGTGTCAAGGCATAAATTTCACTTGATTCTGGCACGCACTTGCCAGTGCGCAAAATAGCAATTTCACGAGTGAAAACTTCGCCCTGGACTTGGCCACAAATAGCGTTCTCAGCATTAAGTAGCTCTTTGGCTGTGAGCTCTCCTTTCTGTAGCATTTCACCTTTCCTTTTTCGGACGTTGTGTATGAATCGAAATATCCACGCCACGGTTCGTTTCATCTTTAAATACGAAGAAAATTTAGTTAAATTTATAACATTCTCACCTTGGTTCTTTGTTATCAAAAAAAGTCTTGGGTTTTCTTCTGCGGCACAGTGCGGTGAAACCATGAGCTGTTTTTCTTGAGGCCAGTGTTGTTCATTCTTTTGCAAAAATTCTGGCCCGGTTGTCCATCTTGACGGCGATTCGAAAATTGGTGGCAGCTTGGCTCTGGTAGCATCATCGGCGGCACTCAAATCAGTCGGCAGCCAGTGCCACTGGCCTGGTGTTGATTTATCAAGGATTTCGGCAATCCGGCAAGCTACGAATTGTTTGTAGTTACGAGCAGTTGAGCGAATCCATAGTATGAAAGTTTTTGAGTCGCTCCAAAAAACAGTTTTATTTACACGAAAATCGTGACAATCTCTTACGGAAACGTTGAGGCGACTGGCTAGCACCGCTGCTTGTAGTTCTAATCGCGGAATGGTCATTCCCTTAGGCGGCGCACATCTGGTTTTGCCCACAACGAAGGCGACGTCAATTTTGCTTCCTTTCTTTATTCGAATGTATGCGACGGCTGCATACGCGCTGGAGCTAGCGTCAGCAAAAATGTGCAGCTGTATCTCATCAGCAATTTTCAGTACTGGTGAGTAGCACCGTGGAATTGAAAAGCATGAAATGCGCTGAAACTCTTTCCACCAAGCATTCCATTGTTCATACAATTGTGGCGGGAATGGATCATCCCAAAGGATCTGCAGCTTCCATGTTGACTGTAACAGCAACTTTGTAAAAATTGTAAAGTTGGCTAAAAACCCAAACCGGTCAAAAATTGACATAACGATCGACAAAGTTTCTCTCTTAGTAGCCTTTTGCTTTCTAAGACGTCTGACGGAATCATGTGAAACTTGAAATGGAATTCAAACACGTCCTTTGATGAGTTCCAAAACATTTCAAGCACTTTCTCGGTGCCCTGGCGTTCCATATTGATTACATCTATTTGAGTTGGATCATTTTTGTTTAACTTAAACTGCAGTGACTTACAGTTTAACACAAAGTTGCGCAGCATGAACCCAGCAGCGCTATTAATTTCAACGGCTTCCATTGTCACCTCTTCAGCCTCTTTTTCATCATTAAAGCTGACCACAAGATCATCCACGTACTTATTTTCGATTGTAACTTTAGTACCCCTCGGAAAAATGGCGGCGTGGTTGGCAGCGTTGAGATTCTTGACGTATTCTGCGCAACAGGGCGAGCAAACCTCTCCAAAAATCATAGATACCATTGCATACACGCGTATCGATTCAGATGAATTTCCATCTCGCCATAGAAAACGCTGCGAATTTTGATCTGATGTTCTAATACGCACCTGTGAAAACATTTCTCGCACGTCTCCAGGGACAGAAACGACACCCTGACGAAATTTGTGGATAACGGCCAACAATGGTTTTGCGTGCTCCGGACCTTTCAGCAACGCACTATTCAGTGAAACCTTTGATGATACGGCGGCTGCATCAAAAACGACTCGTAGCTTATCTGGCTTATGTGCATTAAATACACCAATTTGTGGCAGGTACCAGGTGGTAGGGCCCTCTATCGCAGCCCTTTCCGGCGTCAGTAATTCGGCATAGAACTTGTTTACGTATCCTTCAATTTGCTCTGTATACTTTTTTGCAAAAAGTGGATTTCGGCTCATCTTATTTTCAAGATTGCTCAAACGTGTTTTGGCCATAGAAAAACAACTTGGTAACACAGTTTCGTCTTTGCGCCAAAGCAGGCCAGTTTCGTAGTGCTTTTCTCTTTTTATTGTAGTCGCTGCAAGTATTTTCCTGGCACGAGCGTTCTCCTCAGACTCTAATGCGGCCGAACCTCTCACACCAAAACTTTCAATCTCAAAATAATCTTCCACTAATCTGCTTAAATTTTTAAGCGATGACGTATCCCGCACATGGAGAACCCTTGGTGCATTTTCAATTTGTGCGCTGAGTGGGCCAAAGGCCATCCACCCTAGTCTGGTCATTGCTGCTACTGGCTCGTCCGGCCCTGCTTCGACCACATTCTTAAATACTCCAAGGAAACAGTTGTCCAGCCCTAGCAGAAGCACTGGTTTGGCGTCCTTATAATCAGCAACTGGAACCATCTTCAGATGCTCATGATTATTTTTGCAAAACGTTTGCACCGGCAAGTTCAAATTTTTAACAGCTCTAATATTTTTCAACTTGAACTCCCCACTGTCATCGTTACAGGCTCGAATATTTAAATCTACTTTTTTCGAGTGCCCGGTTACTTTTTTATCGCCATACCATTGGAGAGTGAGTGGCATGGCACGCCCCCTCAAACCCAATGTATCTGAAATGTGCTCCTCCAGCAAAGACACTGACGACCCTTCATCCACCATAGCGTACACCACCACCCAGCCAAGTGGCCCCGAAAGCTCAACTGGCAGCACCTTAAAAAGAAGAGATTTTTGGCCCTTGCAGGCATGCAAAACAAAGGCGGTTACGCTTAACCAATTCCCACGTCGTCAATTTTCAAGGCACAAAAAATTTGGCAATCACTTGTCTTGTGATTTTGATTACACTGAGCTCATAAATCTTTAGACTGTTCCTTTTCCATGTGGCTGTTGTGCATCACTCCCTTGGCGGCAGAACCTGCAGCTGACTGCTGACTAGGGCTCGAGTTAACATTACTTTGACGTGACTGTAGCGGCGGTACTGGATAGGATCGTGTGGTGTTGCTCAATGGCATGAAGCAAACCACCCTGGCGAGATCACAGTAGGAAAGGGCACGATGCTGGCGGCATGCCTGCTCCATTCGTACTGCTTTGACGGAGGCAACTTGGCGACTAGCTGCTCTAGTAATGTTGGGTTGACGAGATGATGTAGGCAATTTGCTGACTGAAAAAATCCGAGGATATTTCTCACTCTGTTGGAAAAGGCGATGACATGTTCTAAATGGTTTTCATAAATTACAGGAAAATGCTGAACTTTTTCCAGCTGTGAGCGCACAAGCAAGTCAGGGCGCCCAAAGTTAAATTGCAGCTCTGAAATTACTTTAGGAACGTCGTCAGGGAATATTAAAAGTAACGTGACGGCTCGTCTTGCTTCCCCTTGCAAAGATTTGTGCAAACGCATCAAATTTTGTCTGTTTCTATACTTAAATTCATTTTTTGTGTCGTTATAGTTTGCTAAAAACAATGGCCAGTCTTCAGCATTGCTATCAAATGGAGGCAGTGGATACAATTTTCCGCGAAAGTCGTCAGAAAGTGGCATTAGCGCGCCATTTTGTGACGTCGGCAGAGACGGAGATGTACCCGAAGCGTGTCTGTAGCGGCAAAGATGGCGTCGTCGACGGCGTTGGAATCGCTATGTCATGATGCTGACTTGTTGCTGCACTGGCAGCCTCGTTATCCACTCTGGAACGTAAGTGGCTAATTTCTTGATGGCTACGTGAAGTGTCGAAGCTCCTCAACCGATTCACGCAGCGCTGCAATACCTGAAATTAGTACATTTAATTGTTCATTTGTTATACCTTGCTGCTGTGGCTGGACACCAGCAGCATTATCTCCTGGTTCATCGTTTGGCATTATTGGCGATGTTCCACAATTATCTGCATCAAATTCAGTGGCAAGATCTTTCTTTGCCTTGCTTCTTGTCTGCATGTGCTGATGCACAGATTTTTAAAACGATGTTAAGACGGCGACAACAATTTTATATTTTTAAATTGTTTTTATTAAATTAATTGTAGATTTACAATGAATTAGAAATATGTTGAAAAGATTTATATTAAATTATGGCGATGTTGCATGTTGTAATTACGATGTAGTGTGTATAGTGACAATCATCTACTGGTGTGGAGATGTCTTTAAAAATTGATGTTTATTCGCCGCTGCTTTTTCTCGACTGACTCGTTTCACAGACAACGAAGTCGCACCACGGTTGTAAATTTTTCTGATGTTAGGTGTTGCCGTTTGGCAGCAACACACTCTATGCCATTAGCTTGAATCTAGGCTTAGAAAAAATGTAGATCAAAACAAGCACAGCGTAGTTTTATCCGAAGATCTTGAAAAAGCTTTTGACCGTGTCCTATCTCCTTTTATCATTCAAGAACTCCATGAATGGGGCTTACCCAAAGGTATGCTGAAAGTTAGTTTGTCATTTCTGACCGACAGGCACATAACTATAAGAGTAGACGGATTCTTTTCGCGAAAACTGCCTCTAGACAATGGGTTGGCACAAGGTTCTCCACTCTCGGTCGTGTTATTTACAGCTTATACCAATTCTCTATTAAGAGCGCTGAGAGATATCAAAGGTATCGATTTTTTGGCATCTATGCTGACAACATATTTGCTGTCGCTTCCGGTACACCTCAGGAAGGCACTAGTAAGCTTAATGATGTTGATCGTATAGTTAACAATTGGGCAACTAGTAAAGGAGCAGCTATTCCAATTTCCAAAGCAGAAATGTTGGGCACAATATTGAGGCTAAATCCAACATGCGAATACTGGGGATTGCATTCTCCAAAAACCTTTTGTGGAATGAACATACAACGCTAATTATCAACAAGCTAAAAAAAATTAACAACATCTTAAAAGTCATTTGCTCAAGGAAAAAAGGCCCACACATAGCCACAGCCATCGCAATCTGCAAATCTTTAACTGTCGGGACAATTCAACACGCTATATCTATATACGGTTGGACATCTGCTTCTAACATAAGAAAAATTGACATAGCTCTCAACAAATGCTTTAGAACGGCAACAGGGGTTCGGACAAATTAAAAACAACAGATGTATCAAGTTAGCAGCGAGATCTCTTACATCAGTCTCAGAGGGTCTGCATGAAACATTTTGGGAAGTCCTTCACAAGGTACAGAATGGAAGACACCATGGGAGAAAATTGTGCAGCGTTGGTAACTCTGTCAACCTCTTACTGCCCAAGTAGAAATTTGTGACTGTTAGGGTCACAAAGTTTGCGTGCGAGTCACAATGTGGTAATTGTGACTAAATTTTGTGTAGATAAAGTCACTTTTTCTGTGTTGCGACACTTTAACCGAACATTAACTGCCAAAATACTGAAAAGCGCAGTTTGACTTTATGGTATTATTTCAGTAACTTTTGTGTACCAAACTGATCCTATTTAGGACAAATTTTAGTTACAATAACTACACAGTTCTCTGCAAAAGTTACCTGACCGTAACCACGATATTTAAGACACAATGTCAGTAAATGTGACCGAAAAATGTGACCATATAGACTTATAGTAATAAGTACTCAAATTTAGTTGCTATCGTTACATATGTAACCGTAGAGTCACACAACGTAGTTTGTGTAGTTAGAGATACTTTTTTTGTCACATTTGTGTATGTATCGTAACATACATAGTAGAGCGGTTCAAAAAAAAAATTAGTTTTTTACGATATGTCAGCTGATATCTATACTTTATACACGGCTTGACAAAGCTCCTCAAAGGATTTTCATCAATATTGAATACTGGATTAGCGCCGCTTTTTGAAGATACAAAATATTTATTTTAAAAACTGCGCAAATTATAGGAGTTATCGAATTTTCGAAGGGCTTTCATTTAAGCGGACAAAAATACATGAAAACTGTTATTACACGGGAGCGTGAAAAAAATGGGATAACTTGCGCAATTTTTAAAATCATTAATTTTCTTCAAAGTAGACAACAGAGAACTGCAGTGAGCCACTCATCATTTTGGCATTCATGAATCTGTTGAAACTTTCTGCTGATTCACACAGATTCACGCTCACAGAAAATTTTGTGAAACTGAATGGTATTCAGTCTCATAGCGAAGTCTGTGAATGCGAGTGTGATTCACATTCACTTCTGAATGCCGTTTCATTTCGTATGAATATATGAGTGTTGCGTGAGCTATTCATGAAACGCGATTGTACAAATAAATTTGTGTTTTTTTTAAATATGGGGAAAGGTCGAAATGGACTTTGGACATCACTTGGGGTGGCTCCGGACTCTGGAAGGAACCTCTTCGACCCATTTTTGGAAATTTTTTTTTTGCTTCAATCGATAGGGAAATGTCAAAATTTGACCCATTTTCGGAAAATTTTTTTTTTTGCTCCAATCGAATGGAAAAGGTTGAAAATGGATTTTGAACATCACTTGGAGTACCTCAGAACCCTGGAAAGGACCGTTTTTAACCCATTTTTTGGAAAAAATTTTTTTTGCTCCAATCGAAGGGAAAAGGTTGAAAATGGATTTTGAACATCACTTAGAGTACCTCCGGACCCTGGAAAGGACTGTTTTTAACCCATTTTCGGAAAATTTTTATTTGCTCCAATCGATGGGGAAAGGTCGCAAATGGATTTTGAACATCACTTAGAGTACCTCCAGACCTTGGAAAGGACCGTTTTGAACCCATTTTTGGAAAAAAATTTTGTTTGCTCTAATCGAGGGGGAAAGGTCGAAAATGGATTTTGAACATCATTTGGAGTACCTCCGGACCCTGGAAGGACCGTTTTTAACCTTTTTTTTTTTGCTCCAATCGAAGGAAAAAGGTCGAAAATGTATTTTGAACATTACTTGGAGTGCCTCTGGAGCTTGGAAAGGACCGTTTTCTATCCAGTTTTAATATACTCCAATGCGTTGCCAGAAGATTTTTACTGATTTTTCTGAACTGAAATCAAAAGCTTTGAAATCCATACAACATTAGTGTCATGCGGCTATTTCTAGAGTTTTCATGATCGAATGTTGTCAAGTCATGTTGGACAGCATGAGGGATCATGTGAACAGCCCTAGCCGAAAACACATAAAAAGCATGCATGCATCGATGCCTGCGGCATATTCTTTTCCCATGCGATTGTCGAACTTGTGTGTCGGCGTTACAAGTCGACTTTGCATTTAAGCAACATATGTATCAGCGATGGCATTTGGGTTTTGTGAAAATGTACTGAATCGAGACTTCAAATGTACTTTATAGAGCCCGAATTTACTTTTTTTTTGTCTTGAACACCAAATTTTCCTAAAATGCACGAAATTGTTCTAAAATTTACTAACAAAAAAAAAAAAGGTCCTCACTTTTGCCATCTCAAAAACCCTAGCAAAATTAGATATATTTCATATTAAATTAATTACAAAATCTACACATTGCGCGATTATTTTCATTTACTAAAAAAAACAAAAAAAAAACGTAATTAATATAATAGGGTAATTATATTATATACAGGTAATTACTATAAATCTACGCATTGCGGTTATTTTCATTTACTAAAACACAAAAAAGGTAAATATTATAAATTGTACAAATGTACCGAAAATGTACTGAAAATGTGCTAAAAATCTGAACGTCTGAAGGCCCTATAACATGCATAGTAATGATTAATAAGGATCATTATTTTAAAACTGGATCGAAAACGGTCCTTTCCAGGGTCCGGACGTACTCCAAGTGATGTTCAAAATCCATTTTCGACTTTCCACTTCGATTGGAGCAAAAAAAAAATTTTTACAAAAATGGGTCATAGTCGGTCTTTTCCAGGGTCCGGAGATACTCCAAGTGATGTCTACAGTCCATTTTCGACCATTCCCCATCGATTGGAACAGAAAAAAATTTTTTCGAAAATGGGTTAAAAACGGTCCTTTCCAGGGTACGGAGGTACTCTAAGTGATGTTCAAAATCCATTTTCAACCTTTCTCCATCGATTGAAGCAAAAAAAATTTTCCGAAAATGGGTCAAAACGGTCCTTCCAGGGTCCAGAGGTACTCCAAGTGATGTTCAAAATCCATTTTCAACCTTTCTCCATCGATTAAAGCCAAAAAAAATTTATCTGAAAATGGGTTAAAAACGGTCCTTCCAGGGTCCGGAGGTACTCCAAGTGATGTTCAAAATCCATTTTCGACCTTTCCCCATCGATTGAAGCAAAAAAAAAAATTTCCGAAAATGGGTCAAAAACGATCCTTTCCAGGGTCCGGAGGTACTCCAAGTGATGTTCAAAATCCATTTTTGACCTTTCCCCTTCGATTGGAGCAAAAAAAAAATTTCCCAAAAATGGGTCAAAATCGGTCCTTTCCAGGGTCCGGAGATACTCCAAGTGATGTCTACAGTCCATTTTCGACCTTTCCCCATCGATTGGAACAGAAAAAATTTTTTCCGAAAATGGGTCAAAAACAGGTACCATGGTCCGGGGACCCATTTTCTGGACAAAAACGGTTGTTTCCAGGGTCCTGAACCCCCCAAAGTGATGTCCAAAGGCCATTTTCGAACTTGACACAGTTCCACTTAAGTGGCTCAAGCCATTCACTGATTTATGAATGCTGAATGCATGTGAGTGAGCTTTTCAGGCATTCACATTCATGAGACTAGAGCTATTAAGCAGCTCACATTCATGAGCTGCATGCTATGTACGCATTCACTATTAGTGAGCGCAACTCAGATTCACACTCATTATTGCATGCAATATGCACACTCACGTCTCATATTTTTGGAAGTGGCTCATCACCCTCAGTGAGCTACTCAATGCAGTTCTCTGGTAGACAACATCGAACAAGCGACCCCTTTGTATAGCTTTGTCATGATGTATAATGCTATATCCGCTTAAACATCGCAAAAATCACAATTTTTTTTGAACCACTCTAATAAAATTGGAATTATTTAGATTAAACAGCTTCACCCTTAAAGTTACACATAAACTACTTTGTGTAGTTATTGACACATATTTGAACACAATTGTGTAGTTTAAGTCATACAGACCACACTGTGTACGTACGAACACAAGTTTTATACCGAATGGTTACAATGTAGACACAATCGGTCACAACATATGATAAGGTCACAAATGTGCCTGATGCCATTATGGCATCCATTTTGATTTATAATTGTAAATAATATCTAAAAAAATTATTACATAAATTTATGGCTCAAATTACTTCAATAAGGTTATAATCATACATTTAAAACACCTAGTAAACGTTATATGATCATTCCAGCATTTTAAATAGCATTTGATTAATAAAAAAATTTTCAATTTTTTTTAATTTATTTTTAAATACGTGATATTTTTTAAGCGCATACATTTTTTGTTCAACAGAATATTAATATTTACTGTAAAAATGAGCTTCGTTTTAATTTCTACGCATAATATGCGGAATTAAATTCATATACCCACGTAATAACTACTAAGTGTGGTTACAAAGCAGTAACATATTCAGTCACATAAACTACACATATCCCGAATGTCTACATATCCCCACTCGGTCCGGATACGTAACAGTTACGTAACATATCGCACTCGGTGTAGTTATCTACACACATACTCAACCGTAACAAACCGAATGTGTTGTAACCATAACGTAACGCCTAAAACCAGTACCTCCATTAAGTCAAAGCAAACAAAATTTACTCATCGACTCAAACTTAAGCCAGTTTTCCAAAACTGGCACTGATCCTTCCATATTTAGAAAATTATTCTTGGACAAAACTACGAGTTTTTCTCTTTCACGCCGAACTACAATCCTTGCATTATGCTGTCAGATATGCTGTTAAAGAAAAACGCTTCAAGATATTGATATTTTGTGATAGCCTGAGCGTCCTTAACGCTTTGATCAAGCGGAAAGGAAGCGCCTACAATTACCTAATTGGGAACCTGAAATTCTCAAATTTTATTAAAATAATTTGGATCCCTGGTCACATAGGAATTCCTGAAAACGAATATGCAGATTCTGCTACAAAACAATCGTTACAACTCTTGCCACTAGTAGCGGACACCCTCTGCTTAAACTCAGTTATACTAAGCTGCTATTCTGCCGCACAAAAAGAAAATAATTTAAAAGAATGGAGTTCTTCCAACACTTTTTTAAGTCTGCATGACCCAAATCTGACGAGACCCAACTACAACTCTAACCTTTCCAGAGAAGAGTGCATTTCTCTAGCTAGAGCGAGACTTGGTAAAATGTTGCTCACCATTAGTCATATTTTCAACAAAACCACACCCATGGAGTGCGGAAGTTGCCTTGTCGCGCTTACGATCCAACATATCTTAAGGGAATGCCCCCTGTCGAAGAAAAATCAGCCTCTGGAAAATTTATTGGACTGCAGCGTTAAGGAAAATATAATTATAATTAAAGAAGCCCTGTTCAAATACAATTTAACTCATAATTTCTGGTGTAAATGGCCTCGCTGCACTACACCCACATACTTTATAAATTTATCTATAAAGTACGATATCTAAATAAATAAATAAATATCATCCGTATTATATGTAAAAGAAACCATATGGAAAGCAGCCTGCATTTGTCAAAAACTTTAAGATACTCCCACTTAAGCACTTATACTTTTATAAAGTATTAAAAGTATTTTTTAATAATTGTGGCTACCTTTTAAATAGAACTATAACAACTACAATCTTAGGGCTAACAACCAAAACCTAGCGCTAATACCCTCCCATTCGTCACAGCATTTTTTTTTTATTTCTACTGTTCAGTAGCTCCTAGAATATTCAACAAACTTCCTGACGATATTAGATGCTTTCGTAACATTAATGTTTTCCTCGATAGAGGTAACTCGTGGATTTTTAATAAAAATTATAATGAGTTAACTCTTTCCTTTCGATTCAAAGCTAACTCTTTTTTTTTGCACGTTAGTATCCTTTAATTAAAAACAAAAATAATAAAAAAAAATTCAAAAAACATGAAATAAATTTTACTGAATTATGGTTTGAAAAAAAATTTCAAACATAGTAGGAAGCTACGGCTACATTTACGGTTCACTTTTTTTTAGAATTTTGGTGTTTTTCGTACTCAGTTTGTCCGTCACACCAGAGATGTGTGAAAGAAGAGAGTGTATGAGTGAATTAGTACATATCGCTCATTTACTTCAAGACAGGCATAACTCAAAAAACGTGATGATGCAGAAATATCCACCATTTCATGTTTTATTTTGTGTGAAAAAATCAGAAAAGTATCTCATAAACTTGTCTTGTGAGGAGAGTTTATGTAGACATACTTTTCATTATTTTCATATAAAAAGTAACTATCTGAAAACTTTAAAAGCGTTTTTCTCCCACTTTATGTTTTTTGAGTTATGCAAGTCTTGAAGTAAATGAGCGATATGTCTGTATTGCAGCTAAATAAATAATTGTTTTAGTTTTTTCTTTTTATTAAATAAATTTTTAAAAAAAACCCGTTATTTCGTATTTTTTCTTATTTAAACCTCGTTTAATCGAAATTTCGTTAATTCGTATTGTTCTTATTTTAATCTCGCTAAATCAAAACCTCGTTAAATCAAAAACCCCTGTTATTCGTAAAAAATTGCCGGTCCCTTGCCATTACGAATTATCGGAACTCTACTGTAGTTTATTAATAAAATTGAATGAAAATTTCCTTTCCTATCCCGATAATTCGTACCCCGTTCATTCGAAAATCTCAATAATCCGAAACAAACTATTGGTCCCTTGAAAAAATCGCTTTAATTTGTGAAAATTCCATACATTTTGGTCCCCTCGATAATTCGTACTCGTAATTGGATTTGACAACCTCTTATAATTCGTAATGAAAAGCATAATCCCATAGAACTATGGTTTAGAAAAAAAATCAATCATAGTTGGCAGCTACGGCTACGTTTACCTTTCACTTTTTTTATGAAATTTTTATGTTTTTCGTGGTCAGTTTGTTCATCACACCAGAGGTGTGTGAAAGTAGAGAGTGTATGAGTGTATTTGTATTAGTGGAAATGTATGTATTTCAGCTAAATGAATAAATATTTTGGTTTCTTCTTGCTATTTAATAAATTGTTCTTAAATCGAAATTTCGTTAATTCATATTGTTCTTATTTTAATCTCGCTAAATCGACACCTCGTTAAATCGAAAACCCCTATTATTCGTAAAAAATTGCTGGTCCCTTGCGATTACGAATTAGCGGGATTCTACTGTTCCTACTCCACGTATCTCTTTCGCCTTTCGTACATACTCTAAGTACGTAATGATATATTTCAGGGGTTCTTAAACTTATGTAGTCCGAGGACCCCTTATCGAGCTAAATTTTTTTGCGGACCCCACCCCAACCCTAGACATTTGACGTCGTTCTTAAGCTTAATTTTGGGCTCAATAATGACAAATACACTCAGGCTTGCCAACCGTTTGGTTTTCACCCGGACAGTCTGGTTTTTGAGAGCTTGGTCCCGTTGTCAATCTCAACCAAGCATAAAATGTCCGGTTATCTGACAAGGTTAAGGAACGAATTAATTTTTTTTGGCTTTAATTTTTCCGGTTTTTAAAGGTATTTTCAACACTATGTCCGGTTTCCTAAGGTCTTAAAGTTGACAAGCCTACTTACTCGTTTATAAGGGCAAACATTTTTATTAGGATTTTCATGTAATTAAAACACAAAATGAATAAAACTTGTGGAAATGTAAAGGAATTAAAAAAGTTACAAGTCAAAGTATGTATGTAAATTAAACTCAGACAAATATTTCTTGGTCAAAATAAAACTTAGAAAATAAATTGTTTTTTTTCAAATCTTTTTTAATAAAGAATATAATAATAACAAAGCCTATAATAAAATTTTTTTTTGGTAACTTTATGTTATTTTATAAGCGATATTTTGTTATATTTTCTGCAGTGGAAGTTTTTACTTAATCAGATGGATGATGTTGTTTTCTTGAAACCAAATCCACAATGTCGGGCTCTATATTCTTAAGTTTTATCCTCAGGTTTGCTTCTACATTAAACTTGTTTCTATACTATGATTTTATGTATAATAGTACCAAAAAAGCCTTTTCACACAAATACGTTGTACAAAACGGAATCAAGTTTTGGAGGGCCTTATTTGCAACTGCAGGGTAATCGGATTTTAAGAGTAACCAAAAGTTAGTTAGCTCAATTGTATTGAACTTTAGTTTCAAAGACGTATCGCAAGAGATATCCACGCGCATATCTTGCTTAGAGCATTACTAACATCTGTGTTAAATGGATCCCTGATCCCATC
Organism: Meiosimyza platycephala; assembly: GCA_963662105.1. Classification (NCBI taxonomy): domain Eukaryota; kingdom Metazoa; phylum Arthropoda; class Insecta; order Diptera; family Lauxaniidae; genus Meiosimyza; species Meiosimyza platycephala. Next base: position 39,891,835 of record OY759210.1, on the reverse strand, counting down.
GTTAACAGAAGCAGGACAGGGAAAATACTTTTGGAAGCTGATTTTTAGAGCCATTAAATGTTCGACAAAAAGCAGCCGAGTTTCATCATTAAGTTCTCTATAAGGAAATTCTATAAAATCGCTGAGTGTTGGATAAGACTCATACACACACATTTGAATGCGTTTTGACCATTATTCCATTTTTTTTTTTTTTAGTCGCTTCAGCTTCACATAAATTTAAAGTTGAAGATAAAAACTTTAAATTTATATGAAGCTGCACCTTGTAGATTCAAACTGAAATTTACAAAAATTGATGATGTTTAAAAGAGTGGCAAGAGTAAGGTGCTGGGCATCCCGGGTTTGAACCAAAGTAAATGCACTTTGTTTTTTTAAAAATAATTTTTAATAAATGAGTTATTTGAATAAAGCTAAAAGTTCGATGATGTAAAATTATTTGATGTCAAAATTGTGTCGCGGACCCCTGGATTGGCTTCGCGGACCCTCAGGGGTCCGCGGACCACAGTTTAAGAATCTCTGATCTATCTCATTATAATAAATACGTTAAAAAAATTTTAAAGACCGATACTAGTTTACTAGTGGAGAAGGGGGCTCCACAGACGTAGATTGCTTAGTACATCAAGTACTCTTAATCCGGCACTGACTCTCGCTTAATTTTTTCAACCAAATTAGTATGCGCAAAATGTCTTTCGTGTCTAAATTTGTTTAACAAATTCAAGAAACGGCATTTCAAACAAACATTTTTGTTCCTCCCCCATAACCGGACAAAAATACTGCGACGGTGGGTGTCCGGTTATGGGGAATTTCCCTCTATTTAAGTAACCCTGATAACCATTTTTTTTGTCAGATTTTAATAACCACTATAATAAACGTAATAACACAATTTCAAAACAAAATCCAACCTTTGTAAAATATTAAGCCCTAATGAGTAAACTCTATCCAGATATAAATTCCTTAGGACATCTAGCACAATAAGCAAATATTTTGCGTACAAGTCTTGAATTAAAAAAATTTGAATAGTATTCTAAATTGTAATTAAACCATCATTTCCATATTAATAACATACCTGTGAGTGTCCTAAAATCAAAGAATTGAAAACATTTTCGTTTACAGGCAGGTTTTTTTCACGCATGAATTCTAGAATACGCGTTGCTCCTTCTATATCACCTAGATGGCAATAACGGGCAATTAGTCGCTGATAAGTAACTCGATTCGGTTCAATCGATTTTGATTCAATTTCAGTTAGAAAGTCCGTGGGCGAGAAAGAATGTTCATTTTCGAGATAAACACGCAGTAGTGCATTATAATGGGATATATCCATTGGTACATTTAGTGTGTTGAGTGTCTTCCAGATTTCCTGCACCAAGGCAGTTCGCACTTCTGGCAACTCCTCAGGAACTAAATTGCCACAGCAGCGTATGACCAGTAGAGATTGTGAACTAGTAGCTGAACGTTGATGTCGGATTTCCTCCATCACGTCTTCGATGTCGCGGCGCGAAATCCTTCCAATTCTGCGGACATCCTGATCCAAGCGCTTCAATTGTTTCTCCAAGTTGACATCCGATTTGGGAGCAGCAGAACTCGCAAGTCCACTACAATATTAAAGTCAAAGAAAGTGAATAAGCTAAATACATTACAAAATTTGAAGTACGAGAATATAATGTATTTAAGGTTATGTAAACATATTTATTTTATCTATGAAATCCTTTAAAATCATTTGTGCATTTAGGGATTTAACGATTAATAATTTAAATCTAACATTTGTCATTAAAATAAAAATATTGAAATATAAAAAAACGTTTAATTTGTATTTCTTGTTGCGTAATAAAATCAAACCGGCTACAATACTTACTGCTGGAGTTGGCTGCACATGCAGGGAACACTCTGAAGAAGATTTCCATCGGTTTCACGCACTGAATTAATGACAACATTTCGTGTAAAGTTTGCAAAGTACCGCATAAGCTTTCCTGACCGTAATATTGATGCCATTTTTCTACGGATCACGAAATACAAAAATCACATAGGATAATTTAATCAACAGCTGACAAATTAACTTGTGTCTGTACCCTACAATTAGCGTGAACCATAAAGTACTTTTCTACAGTTTGTAGTATGCTATAATAACACACCCGAATTTAATAGCGCCATCAAACGTTAAGACTTATCTTACGACTTTGACAAGACGGATAAAAAGTCGTAGCATCGGAAGGCAAGTCGTATGAGAAAACTCAAGTCGTATTACAAAACTCAAGCCATACAGCCAAGTCGAATGAAAATCAAAATAATTTGATTTCTTATCAAGTTGAGGGAAAATTTAAGGGTATAAGAGCAAGTCATACGACTTTATGCTTGCTTTCTTTGTTCATTCATATTTTGTCTGCTGAGAAGTATTATAAAGCGGCCCAACCACTGGCAGAAGATTGCGCAAAATCGTGAGTACGCATGCAAAAATCCTAGTGGATGGCAAAAATCAGTCAAACGAACATTCATGAATGAGTTATTTCCAAAAATTTCGAATACCGCTGGGATTTTAAGCAAAATCTTAAGCGTGCGCATGCGGCAGTGATAGTGGATGGTTATGCATGACCAAAATTTAATTTTAAATGAGAAGTCATGGCAAAAGGCTGTGTCATAGTTGTCGTAATATGAATGAAGCCTAGCTAATCTTGTGGCAATACTGGATTCTGTGCGGAAAATGGCGAAAACCATATAAAACAAACAAGATTCTACTTATATAATAAAAGTTTAATTATTATAATATAATGTTGGATAGTTGTTCAACGGGTTTTGTTAAACGGCTTGAAGTTTGTCAACTAAAGAATCTCAAATTCTATTATAAGGGTGAAAAAATTCATATATGTGGATCATTTTTGATTTGCATAACAAAAATAATAACCAAAGATTTATAAAGCTATAAAAGAGATGTCTCAATATTAGATTGTTCAACTGAGGCAGTGTTGTCATTTAAAATAATTATTGCTGCTGCTATTTCAGCCATTGCTTACAGTACCACATATAACAAAATTAAAATCGAAATGATTGCAGACATTCATGCATGCTAGTGTGTCAGGTCAATCGAATATAAAAAAATTAAATAAATGAAATCAATTAATTTACGACTACATTCGAAATGTACTTTTTATTTAACGATTTTGTTTATTTCTGAATTTATTTAGTTATGGTTAATAGTTCAATTTGATATTACCAAAAGCATAACTGTTTTATTACGCGGCCGAACGTAGACTGACTCTCGTTGCTTGTTGTTCGTTAAGCCTTAACCAAAATAGACGTCACGAGACGATAGCAGCTGGACGAGCGTTTGCACTCGTTACGTCTGTTTTGACATTCAACCCAAAATGTTACGTTAACCAACGAAGTGGAACAAATCAACTGTTTTGCAAGTTTATTGCAAATAAATTAATAAATCCTCACAGGAGCAATTTATTGTTGAATTTTACTTTGAAAATATTTGTGTGTGCCGGCAAACAGCTGCTATGACGAATAGTGACGCTTTGAAGTTCGGTTCTTACGGAACAACACGTCTCGTCAAAAAGTTTCGTTCACTTTCGATCAGTTGCGTTTGTTCATTTTGGTTGTTAACATTGGTTTCCATATACTCGAACTTACTCGTTATGTCTCGTCACGTCTATTTTGGGTTAGGCATATGACTGAATCGTCCGCGATTCCCTCTGAATCTTCACCAGAGTCGTTTTCAAGATCTGGAGCATTAATGCACCATTGCTTCATTTTGTGAGCTGAGTAGACAGAGCAAAACTTTCGGGACGAAATCTGTATACCAGGAATCTGTATCCAGCATCTTCTACGAGATAGCGATCGTTGCCGAGAACCCGGGCGATAATATATGGTCCGCGGTATTGTGGTTCGAATTTTTTGGATTTTCCGGTAGCTGGAGCTTCATTTTCTAGCACTGTTAAGTCACCTTCAGTATAGTTTGTAATTTCATTTAAGACGCTGACCACCGGCTGCGTTTTTGTATTCATGACGGATTTAACGATCAAAAACTTACTAAATGCGTCAGAGATAGCCAAAACGTAGCTATTTGCACGATTGCTTTTGACGAAGGGACCTAGATGGTCAATATAAATATGTCTAAAAGGTAACGGCTCGGCGTTGCTAAAATACATCCGACCTTCTCATTTTCCACCCTTGGATTTATGATAACAGCATTGAATGCATGCGGAGATGTACTCTTTAGTGTATTTACTAATTTTCTGGAACTATAAGTTTTCTTTTATCCGTTGTATGGTTTTTTCCAACCCAAAATATCCAACATCATCGTGGCACAGTTTGACGATTCGCTAACGAATTGATTTTGGTACGACAAAACGTAGTTTCCCATCTTCCACTCGATATAACCGGTAATTTTTGAAACAGTATTCACGTTTAATTTGTTTTTCTTATTCAGATTTTCGTTCTTCTTTTAGAACGGCGATAATATCTACTAGCAAAGGGTCTTGTATTTGCATAGTCAAAAGCCTTGTGCTTACGACTTTTGCTGGCAAGTCGGGCGATCGGCTCAAGACGTCCACACAGAGTCGATGTTCACCATTTTTCTTATTGATCATTTTTCTGGCTACGCATATGAAGAATCCGAGGGACGAACGATATCGTTATTCAGCAGCTCCTTAACAAGTTGAGTGACGATTGGTCGTTTAGCAAAGGGTAACCGGTACGGTTTTATGTTAATAGGAACATCTGCATTTAACTTAATTTCCATTTTCTTAACTGAGCACCTTTCCAGCTCAGAGGTTTTCTCAGCAAAACAGGAGCGGTGAACAGAAGGACGTTCGGACGTTTTTGAAGATCTTGGTGCGTTAGTTCATTGTTTGTGGTTAAGTTAGTGACGGCTTCCACCCAACAATCATCGCCTTCTATGATTAGTCGAACTCCTTCTCGACAAAAAGCATCCTTACCGAGAAGAACATCTTCGGATATGAGATTGTCGTCTACACGGAAAAAACACCAACTCGAAATTATTGTAAATATTAATGAAAATTTAAGAAAAATTAGTAGGTAATTTAGTAATTTAGAAACGGTTCGAGTGTTTATTAAAAATTACCAAGCGTAATATAAAAATTGCATCAAGCAGGCATTAATTTTTCGAATGCAAGTTTTTAATTTTTACAAAGTCGATTTTAAAATTTCTGCAATAATTTATTATATTTTCAAAGGACTGTACTATTTTTTAAAAAGTACATTATAAAGTTTTTATGATGAAATAATAATAACTGAAATTTATTTTTAAATTTTTTGGTGTGTTGAACAAAATTAGGGCAGCCAGCGAGTTTCCGTTGCCGACCCCGTCCCAATTCTGTTCAACACATTATTTCAAAGCCAATTAGTAAGAGTTTGGCAAGCCTTATATATTTATTTTTTTGCATGAACATGTTGAGAACTCAAACAGAGTACAAATTAAACACAAAAGAGAAATAAAATTCAATATAATAAAAATTAATAATCTTGAAATAATTTTTCTATAACTACTTTTTAAAAATTATGAAGCGGGAATCATATATTACAATATGAAATATATAAAAATTCTAATGTGGCAATTTATTAAAATTTAATAAATTCTTTGTAAAATTTCAAAGATTTTAGGTGATAATTAAAATGAAGAAAATAATTTTTAATATGCACTTATTAAAAAATGTAAAATGAAAATATTTACAAACTAGAATAGAATTTTTAATAAGGATTTTCTATTTATTACTATAAAAAAGTAATATTTGTTTTCAGATTTTAATTTTTATAATCTCCTATTAATTTTTAATAAAATTTGAGTTGGTGTTTTTTCCGTGTACGATGAGCAGCTCGGTTTTAAAAATTTTCCATCGATTTCGATTTTAGCATTAAGTTTATTGGTGCGCGTAAATGTTCTTCCGGTGAAACCACTTAGAATTGTTGAGCATATCACTGATCTTCCAAAGATGTCTGCAAATAATTTTCGTACTAGGGAACGATTACTACCCGGATCCATGAACGCAGAAGTTTTTTTGTCATTGACTTTAATTTATTTTATAAGATTCGCTACTTCACCAATAACTAAGATTTCCGCATTGATTTTGTTCACACTGTTTTTGTTTTGTCTGTCTGGACAGTTTGATTTTTGGTGATTTGTGCGGTGGCAAACCTGGCACCTGTCCTAACGTTGAGTCTCTGGACATTTCATAAAATAATGCCCAAATTTTTGGCAATTAAAACATATAATGTGGTCTTCATTTGTGGTAACATTAATTTGTGGTTTTGGTTTCACACTCGAATATGATGGCGTTTTAGCACAAAATGCTACTACATCGCGTAACAATTCGTTGCATGTATCGTAATCATTTGATATTTTTTTCTTCAAATCTGGCTCGTTAATACCGTTTATAATATGACGTGCGATCGCAGAATCTGGAAGACCTTTCTTTCCTTGGGCAAGCATTTTAAAAAAATATTCCTGCAGCTGCTCATTGTGGTTTCTTTTTGAGCTAAATATCGGCTACGTTTTCCTTAGTAGGAAAATCTTCCAAAAATTTTGTTGAAATTGCCGCCATGAAAAGAACACTTCTTGTAATGAATCCACCCAGAATTTTGCTGCACCCTGCATCTGTTGCTTACCGCTAAAAATAAGAGATTGGTCATCCCCCCAGCTGGACACCTAACAGTTAGATATGCCATATATATGGCATAGACCTAACGCCTTATACGTTAGGTTCTTATAAAATTCTCCATACAAATTACATTAGGTTTGCTCTAGCGTTGGGAGAATTCTGTGGGGTCAGTCCTATCTGTGTGATCTGGCATCTCTGTCTGGCACACAAGTTTATCTATTAAAAAAATTATCGCTGAACTGCTCACACAATAGCAAATTCAGCTATAGCTGAATGATGAACAGCTGTTCATTGTTTTAATATTTTTTATTTATACATATGAGCGGTTCGTTGTTTTAATATTTTTATTTATTAATGCATTATCATACATATTTTATAACTTATGTTTGCATTTTATCGTGCCATAGTGCTGCCTCTGCCTGTGCCGGTGATGGCTTCGACCCACGTACCACCGCATCCCTTTGTTAAACTCGTTCCTTTCAACTTGGAAAACATCTGCAGGAAAGTATTTTGTGAAAAAAGAAGATACATAATAATCATACCAGAAGATTATTAATTATTTTTTCACTCATTTTCCACTTTTCATTTGGTTTATATTAAATATATTAATTAAAAAAATTTCACTTGTGCTGCTAAATAATTTATTTTGATATTTTTCTTTTTACATATGTGTGATGTGTAAAAGAGCAAGCTATGCATCACATACAACTTTCTTTGTTTCCCATAGTGTAAAAGTGTATTAGTGAACACACGATTTTGTTTCATTGTGTTTGTAATACGTTAGAGCTGTCCAGAAGCTCGTTTCTGTAAAAAAATCGGCAAGTTACCGATTTGTGTGACGTAGCACTGTTTCAATCCTGAATTACCGATTTCGTGATAACTGATGTTTCTGTACATTCAAATCGTTAAAAATTCCGTCCGTGATGGAAAAAAAAACACAAATCGAGAAGAAACGTTGCGATATTGAATCAAATGACAGACACCTGTCTATTTGCGTTTGTTTTCTTTTATGTGCGACAATATTTGATATAAGAAAGTAATAAATAACTAAATCAAAAAAAGTGATTGTTTTGAAGTTGAACGAACTTAAATGTAAAATGAAATACAAATTAAATCAAATACATCTTGTAATCTACGCAATATGGCAATTTTTATTTTGATATTTTTAATTATTTGAAGGAACAATAATAATTTGACACTCAGTGCAGATATTTTTTTGCTTAAGTTTCTGACTGTTATGTAAATATGTTTCAGTTTTAAAACACATTATCTTGAAAACTGAAACGTTCTCTAACAAACAAAAAGCTTATAATCAGTAAAAAATTCAAGTTCAGCGAAAGTAGCCGGTTTAAGAAATTTATTTTGAGTACTTGCTACTTCATATTTACACAACATTACTGGCATTTATCAGAATCGGTAACATTCTCACTTACTGCAGAGTCAGTGACAAAAGTGACATTTTAAATCGATTCACATTTCTTACAGAAACACTTTTTTAAAAGGTTCTATTGAAATGAAATCGGAGAATGTGACAAGTTATCGATTTGAAACGAACAAATTGAAACAGAAGTCGATTCAAATTTTTACAGAAACAGTGCAGGTGAGAGTGACGTCAAATCGATAATATGAGTCGGTAACTGCGATCGCTACGAGTTACAGAAACGAGCTTCAGCTGGGCCCAATGATACGCATTTTTCAATAACGTAACACGATTAAAAAATTGCTGTGGGTTTAACGAAGTTCTCAAAATCAGGAAGCAACGAAACTATCTCTTTTGTGTTTGAAAATGCGTTTGAAACATGACGTGTGCCAGAAAACATATCATCATGAATCTGCGGTGTTTGCGCAACATGTGGTTGTGATAGAGCAGTGTGATATGCATGAATATTATGTTGCTTGACGTAGCAACGCGATATACGTTGGCATCCTGCCGGCGATACAAAATTTGAAATAAGCGGCTGTGTTTGCGTATGTGTTACACCAGAGAGAGGTGCGTTGACAATTGATTCGAACGGCTGTGTATGTCTAACGGAAACAAACGACGGTGCAAAAGAAAATGAAGAGCTCGGTTCTTCTTTTATATGTGTTACACAAGAAGAGAGCGATGCGTTGACAACCGAAACGAACGGCTTCGTTTATGTGTATGCTGCACAAGACGAATACGGCGTACGAGCACCCGACGCGAACGGCTGCGCTGATGTGTACGATAGTGGAGCACTCGTTACGTTTGGTGACCACAAATTATCACCCAACACGTTAGTGATTTCCGTGACACCACATTCCACACAATCACAACTCGCGAAGCTTTTGTCCATTTCACTTCTGAAAATGTCAGGTCGGTCGAATATTTCATAATAATAATAATTTAATAAAATAAATTAAATCAATTAATTTACGACTACACTCGAAATGTACTTCTTTTTAACAATTTTGTTTTGAGATTTCTTACAAACAAGCTACTAAAAATTTTCTCTGAAGGAGAAAAAAATAAAATAAAATCGTTTTCAAATTTTCAAATTGCAATTGAAATAGATCAAAGATCTTTCTTTGGCCTTTCTACAAAAGCCATCAACGTGTTTCTTTTGAGAACAAACTCGAAGCGCTCTCGAGAACATTTCAACCTTATATATGTATAAACTAATACAGAAGTAAACTCGTCTTCGTTGGAATCTTCGCATCGTGAACGAACGCCTTATTAAAAAATGGAGTCAAGCAGTCCTGGTGAGAAGATATCCGAAGACTGGCGGACCATAACTTCAAAAAAAAATAAAGAAATTGTCTGCAAAACTGTTTTGGTATGACAGAATCGTAGGAAGTGCGCTCACTTGAAACTTTTGTCTCGAAACTTTTTGCATATTCGTGGAAATCGACGAACGAGCTCGCGAAATCTCTGGCACGAAGCAAAGTTTTTGTTTTTTTCTTTGTGTTCGTTCAATCAGAACACACTAAACGACCTTCTTCGTGCAATTTGTCGCGAAACAAATTGTCTTAGTTAGCGCACTCAGCATGAACCTCGAAACAAAAACAAAACTGTCTTGAGACTCTTTTGTCTTAATGAGTTATAGGCCTAAAAGTAGTGTTCCCTACAAGAAATGACTGACCGAAACTCCAACACATTGCAAATAATTTTCCTGTTTACTAATATATAAATAAATACTTTTGCTATTAAATCAAAGCAGAGAAAAAGAGACTGATACGCTGCTTACATTAATGCCATAAGCAGGAGTAGAGGGAAAGAAATAAATAGATGAATAGAAAATTTGACATTTCCTAGAAAAAATAAAAAGTTTGAGTCTGGCGAAAAAAATATAAAGCAAGAAATAACTACGGGAAATAATTTGAATGAAAAGCTAAGTACTCATATTAATATATTTAACCCTAGGAGGTTCAGGGATTTTTTATCGCTAACAGGTACAACTAGGTCTGTGCAGACCTATGTGGAATTTGTATAGGCAGGTGTACTGAAAGTATGGGTAAATGTGCTAAAAGCTCAGAAGCTCCGTCGCCGCTTATAGGAAGTCATGAACGGATTCGTCTCTAACACGCAAAACAAAAAAGTTATGCACACATTTATATTTAAAGGTCTGTACAGACCTGGTTGGTACGTATGAACCATTTCATTTTTAAACATAACCCACTTCGTTTGTAAACACGAATAAAACCGAACATAAGAACATAAGCGGTCTGATTTTATGCTCTTTAGGTTCTCCGTATCCTCTTCTAGGAAGTCATGGATGGATTCTGCTCTAACAAGCAGAACAAAAAAGTTATACACACATTTATATACATACGTCTGTACAGACCTGGTTGGTACGTATGAACCATTTCGTTTGTAAACACGAATAAAACCGAACACAAACAGATAAGCAGTCCGATTTTGTGATTATTGGGTTCTCCGTAACCGCTTTTAGAAAGTCATGGACGGATTCGTCTCTAACACGCAAAAAAAGAAAGTTATACACACATTTATATGCAAAGGTCTGCACAGACCTGGTTGAACCTCCTAGGGTTAATATAAATAATTTAATTTTTAACATGATTCTAAGGTGGATGAAGAATTTCAGAAATTGTGGTGTTCCGCTACAGTTGATACCGTATCTAATGCAAATGATGAATTCGTTTGCCAGCAAAGCACCCGTACCGTTTCATTCAGCAAAGATGCCTCAGAAGTAGCGATGGATATTTTCAATGGTAATTCTGCAGAAGCAGCAGAAACAACTGCTGGTAGAGAAGATCGTATTGGACGTGGCAATGGTGCTACAGCTGCAACTTACTGTGATATGAGTGAAGATATATCGGCAAAATATCGGTGTAAAGTAAGCACCTCAAGTGAGGCCACAAATTCTGACTCAACGGGAAATAGCCGTCATGCTCATAAAGATTCCATATTGAAGCAAGGTAAATAAATTCTGGAAAAATGTTATAATCGAGCTTATTATAAATATTATTTTCTATTTTAGACTTCCTAGTGCAAATTACCCCGTTGAATTTAATGTTATAAAAAAAAAGATTCGAACTGTACTTTAAAATACTGATTTGGATACGGTTGACTTCCGTCATACCACAGTTAGTATTTAAAAACCTGTTTTTTCTGCCAATTTATTCAACTTTTAACGCAATTTAATTTTCAAATGCGTCTCCACTGCTCACATATCTTCAAATACAATTAGCTCAAGCAATGAACTTGCAAAATTTCCAACAAATCTCATACGTTGCTGAAGTCATACGTTGTATAGCCTCTTTGAAAACGAATCAACATCAACAGTTGCTGGAAGAATTGCAAATAGATATACAAAAGCGTCAAAGTTATTTGCAATATTTGATGGGCTATCGACAATAGGTCTGTTCGAGCCGGATAGATGTGGTAAAAAATGAAAAGTGTCAAATCGCGATTTCGAGAAAGTAAAAGCTGAAATTTCTCTGACTAGTCTCACCACCACAATTTTCGGCTCGAACGGAAAAATTGGTAAAAAATGAAGACTGTCAAAAATTTGTGCATATTTTGTAAACAAACAATGGCAGGGTTTAGGAAGTAAAACCTGCGTCATAGTTGCAAAACCGTTTTGTTAATACTTTCTGAATGCAAGCCAAGTGAAATCTTTTTGAGAATATTAATAATAAATAGGACGATGACTATATATTCGAAAGTAGATTAGAGCCACAATTTTTGCTTGAAAATTTTTTTTAAGTATATAAAGTGCATTTTAAAACTATTGCTTAGTATAAATTAATATTCCCGCAACTTAAAAAAGGTTAAAATCTTGTAAACCGCAAAAATTTTTCATTTCGCATGGGTTTTTTTAAGGAATTTACGTTAAATTTAACAGTTAGTGAACAAAAATTTTTTTGTTCAAACAAAAATTTATTTTCGATGGAATTGTACAAAATAATGAAAAATGGGGTAATTTCGATCTAGCTACATTTTCATATTCTAATTTTAAAACTGTGCGCATCGAAAAACAACATTTTAGAAATAATTATCTGGTCATACAATCATTCAACTTTACGATTCCTTTTCAATCAAAAATCGCTGATCTATTTAATTGAATAAATGAGCATTTACCAAAAAATGTTGTGATTTCAAGCATTTTGTTATGTTGCTCCTTCTTAACACAACCTTTCAAGAAGTGAAAAAAAGTTAAGTACTGAAAAATATTTTATAAGGCAAGTATTGGACAGATACAATTGAGACATGAAATTTTCTTACCCTCGCTTGTCAAAAGTGAGTTTCTAGTCTCGTTGCCTACGATTTTGACAGTCTTCAATTTTTAGCCACTAGAAATTTGTCTGGGTGAAAAATGAAACTCTTTCTTGGAGGGGAAGTAATCAGCTGTTTTCTTGCTCTCATTTTTTCTCTCTCAACCACCACATTTTTTCCGGCTCGAACGCTTTTTGTGGTAAAACTTTATAAATATTTAACCTTTTTTTTCGGCTCGAACAGACCTAATATGTGCTGTTAACGATGGAAAATAAGTTTATAGATTATGTTTACTTTAATTTGCAATAACTGTTTTGTTTTTATTTTTGAAAATTTAAAACATAAAAAAATAAGCGAATATTTTTGTATATCATAAAAATTAAATCTTGTGAAATGTTATGAGAATTATCAAAAATAATAATTAAATAATGAACTACAGCCAATTTAGCAGCGATCAACATTCCTGTAAAATTTTACAAGTTGATTCAATGCTTTGTTTGTAAACAAAATTTGAGAAAAACAAAGGAAAAAAAACAACAACTCTAGAATATAGACATATGTTTCGATTCTTAAAATCTCATCAGTATATTTTTGGTTGATGTCTACGTCAGCACTCAAATTACACCCGCTATATGAATGCAAAACTAACGAAAAGCTTACTTTTGACTGCAAGCAAATGGTGCAAATTTTTGAGTGAAAACAAGATCACACCATTGCGTTGAAATTTTAATCAGCTGTTCGCTTTGTTTACACTCCTAAAGCATGACGTCAACTTGAGTACATTTACCGCCAATTTCCTTTGTTATCGTAGTTTCTCAATTATTTGCTATGTTGTAATGCACAGCCGTTAGCTGTGAGACACTACTTGCTTCAAATTTTGCGATCCTGGTGTATCGCAGATTTTGAGGGTACGGCGTGTGCCCCATAATTTAGAAATTTTTGGTTTGTTTGTTGGCTTTTAATATTAATAATAATTAAATAATGAACTACAGCCAATTTAGCAGCGATCAACATTCCTGTAAAATTTTACAAGTTGATTCAATGCTTTGTTTGTAAACAAACTTTGAGAAAAACAAAGGAAAAAAACAACAACTCTAGAATATAGACATATGTTTCGATTCTTAAAATCTCATCAGTATATTTTTGGTTGATGTCTACGTCAGCACTCAAATTACACCCGCTATATGAATGCAAACCTAACGAAAAGCTTACTTTTAACTCCAAGCAAATGGTGCAAATTTTTGAGTGAAAACGAGATCACACCATTGCGTTGAAATTTTAATCAGCTGTTCGCTTTGTTTACATTCCTAAAGCATGACATCAACTTGAATACATTTACCGCCAATTTCCTTTGTTATCGTAGTTTCTCAATTATTTGCTATGTTGTAATGCACAGCCGTTGGCTTTTTTGCGTTTTTCTCCTTACGATAAATATGGACTTGGCGGATTTTGAATCTCAGCTCTTCATTTTTTGAAATAATTGACAATTGATTGATTTGTCAACACAAATGGATATAAGATTTAAGTCGTTAAAAAGATTAAAGTTCTTGGAATTGTTTAATTCAAAAAAGTTTCTCAATTTCGAAAGAAGTTTTTCAGATGAGGCTTTTGAAAGCCTTAAAATTTCATATGTTTCATATGAATTTGTTAAGCTAAGCAATGAGTTGAGTGTATTTTTCTCATGTGAACAGTTTCGCAGCATTTTCATCACTGATTTAACCGAAATACTTCTGAAATGAGAACTGGAAAGATACGTTTTCAGAAATTTTCAATCTAAGTTCCTTAATTTTGACAATTCCCATTTCAAGTAGCTCAGGTGAAAGAGAAATACTATGTGCGAACAGAGATAGTCGGAACTAAAGGTCTGCACTGTTACCAAAAATTTATTGGTTTCAATAAGCATTCAGTTTTCTGTTACCATCATTACATTTATATATTTCTTGTGAGTACCATAGCGTATAGTAAGAAAAAGATAAATAAACATCATGTATGCAAGCGCATAACAAAACAGAAGGTAACATAATCCAACTGAATGAAGTGCTCTATCGGTTTTATGTATTGGATAAAAGAGAGGGAGCGAGAGAATTCATTTGTACACCATGGCGTTGCCAGAACATGAAAATTGTACAAGTACAAATTTTTTATTTATATATCTGAAAACTGAAATAATACGCAATGTCCAGTAATTATTGTAATTTTTCAAAATTGTTGTAACATCAAATTCGTGTTTTAGATCTGTGCAAAATACTTTTTGGTAATTTTATCTTTAGAATGTTGTAGAAAAATTATTATAACTACGGCAAAATATTTACATTTACAAAATAATTTATTCAACGATAAATCAAAAAAGTTTACTTCAGTCCATATAAAATTACATATGTAACTATGTATACACAAAATGCTCAAGTTTCACAAATAAACAATTTATGAATTAATTTATAAATCACTATTAAAATCTAGTTCCACTGTAGTACTAATCATATTTTAGTAATATTTATCCATGCTATTATAATTCCAAATTAAAAAAAATTAAATTTATTTTCTTCTAATCGAAGCAAGTGGCAACTTTGCCAACAATATGAAAAGTTATAAAAAAGGACAAGCAAATAAAACATGTTCACTATAATTATTATAATAATATTTCACTTTATGTACACGCAATTCTTACAAGGCTCATATTTGATTTCAGAAACTCTCTTTTTGTTATATATGTAAATTTAATGATAAAAACATGCACATCACTCGCCTACGCACACAAAATAATGGCTGATCAATGATCATTATTTATCATTATTATTCATTATTGCATAGTAAAAAACATCAAATGCGCAGTAGCAGAAGTATCAGTTTACGCGGAGTAGACGTACGCGCTATAACACGATACATTTATGTACATACAGTTTGTTACAAGTAAGAAGAGAATATTATAATGATGGTAACAGTAACACGAACAAACGATATGTATACTTATTGAAAGCAATAAAATTGCCTTCGGTAATAGTTTCGTAGGTTAATGATTATACTGATGCAGGCCTTTAGTCGGAACTGACTTTAATTTCCATAGAAAAAGCATTTCTTAAGGAAATAAAATGGAAAATCAGCTTTTATGATAAGGTTCAGGAAATTTTCTTAAAAAAAAACAAAAAAATTTAAAAAAATATAAACAAAAACAAAAAAAGAAAAAAATAAATAAAAATGCGATCTCAGTCTATTACGTCCCCGTTGTGGTCCTGGAAAAAACTAAGAATAGGAATTCATATTTAAACAACACATACACGTTGAACACCCTGCTGAAAACGCCACGGCACGCCACTGCACTAGCTTCAACATTGGAAACAAGATCATTATCAAAGCTAGGAACAGAATATCGATAAGTATTTTCAAAAAATTGCTGAAAGCCGGATCAATTCTATTTTCATCGGAAATAATTAAGTTGTTCACTCTGACTTTACAACAGTTAGAAGACTTCCTTTACCAACGAGATTAAATATTTCTTCAAAAGAGTATGGGCCAGGTTTAATATTGGTAAGCTTATCGTTTAGTTTCTTATCAAGCCATAATGAGACCTTTTCTCTTATTATAATTTTTAGAAGAGAAGTCTACCAGATAGTTCCTTATAAGCAGCGTTAGTTCTATTGAATGTTGCATGAAAAATTTGCTTAAGTTTCTTCTGCCAAATATGTTTGATCTTAAAAAGAGCCTTTATATTGTTGGGCAAGTCCTATTTATTTTTTGATCAAAACAGAGTGATCATTTAGTTTTTTATTGATCACTAAGTTAAAATTAGATACATAATTATCAATCTCTTCATTTGAAAGGTTATTGGAATGGGGTGGAATACGGTGAAACAGTTCCTCTCCAACTTCTTCCCAGAAAATAACCCAGTTAGTACTTTTGAATGATCTAAAGGAGACTGATTCGGACAAAATTATTTCTGATTCGTATAAATTAATGCTAAGCTCCAAAGAATAATGATCTGAAAAAGAAGGAGTCGATACAATATAATTGACATTGACCGGGTCAGTTAAAAAATTTGACACCAAAAAGTGGTCTAAGAAGGATGCACCGTTGGGGTATGTTGGACTGATAAAAGGTGAGCGAATGAAATTATTCTCAGGACCAGAAATCCAGTTTTCAAAGCCACGACCATTTAGGTTGAGAAGAGTGTCCCCCCCAGCTTGTACTTTTTGTGTTAAAATCATCTCCTATAATTGATCCGTCAAAGTTTTCAGCAATAGAGTGGATTTTATTTAGCTCCGAATAGATCAATCGATTGGCTGAGTTGGTAGGGATATAGATCGACCCAAGAAGAAAAGTTTTAATTACATTATTAAACTTCAGTCTAAAAGAGATTAGGATACAAGGAAAAACTACAGACGGTGTCTCGATCAAACTGAATTTGATATTATTTCTAATTGCAATGGCCACACCTTGCGCTCTATCATTTCTAACTACCGTAAAGTCGTCAAGGTGAATTTTATGGTAGGCTTTTAAATGAGTTTCTTGAAGAAATATCGCAAAGGTTTGATGAAAATCAAGTAATCTGAGTA
The DNA here is from genome assembly GCA_963662105.1 of Meiosimyza platycephala. NCBI lineage: Eukaryota > Metazoa > Arthropoda > Insecta > Diptera > Lauxaniidae > Meiosimyza > Meiosimyza platycephala. The sequence goes on along the minus strand of OY759210.1, from coordinate 39,874,976 downwards.
GTTCAAGTCTCCTACTATCATGAATCAATGAGGAAACGTTCAAAGAGATAAAATGTTTATCCATTGATGGAGCATGGGGCGTTAATGATCAACTGATCCAATAGTTGCAAATATTCTAATCTTTTTTGCTCAATTGATGAATTATTATTTAGTTTACTTATGAAATCTTTAATTTTTTGTATTAAAGAGGAAACATCTACACCAAAAAACGAGTTCGAAAGATTAAAAAATTCTTCAAATACACCTTTATCTGCACCTGTAAATAAGAAGAGAGGAGCACTGCGTGTTACTATAGAAGCTCCAAATTTAACCGTATCAGCAAATGATACTTGAGGGGTTGTAAAGCTTGCGTTCTTTGCTAAATTTAACACCTGTTGAGCATTAGTTCGTTTCTCTCTACTTTGAATCAATATCTCTCTTTTTCTTTGCAGGTACAGTTTGTATTTGGGGCAACCAAGAAAGCTAACAGGGTAACCAAATTTTCCACAGTTAACACAATATGCTTCAAATCCCTCTTTTTCGATTTTACACTCTCCTGGACCATGTATTCCACAACATTTAACACAGCGATAGTTTCTTGCACAATTTTTTGCAAGGTGTCCAAATGATTGGTAACGCCTGCATTGAACAGGATTTTTTTTTTTTTTTTGGTTTTTCCAAATTTACTGACGAATTGAAGAGATACTTCAATTTTATCAATTACTAGAACGTTTCTCCCTTTTACCTCTATCATTTAGAAAAACAAAAACTCCTTCAACCAAATCTGGTTTAAAAGAATCTATTTCACTTTTAACCTCATCCACTGAAAAGTCAAAAGTGAGACCTCTAAGAATTACTAAGCTATTTTTATTTTCTTTCGGGGTAAAAGAGTGCGCTTCAATCCCCTCCATGCTTCTCAATGTGCAAAGTAACTCTGAATGAGCCTGAATGTCATTTACGTTAATAATTTTAAATATTAAAAGAGGATTTGTCTTTTTCAGACGCTCAGTTAGTTTTTTTATATTCAAATTGAATAAAATTATGGGCGGACAAAATTTCACTCTCGCGATCTCATTTGGTTTATCAACCCTACAAGAACAATGTCGGTCAGATGATAGGTCATCTGATAGACAGCGCTGATACAATTTTCGGTCAGTAGTTTCTATCAGTTTCTGAATAGAAGTGTGAAAAATTTGATGGAAACTTTTGTATACATGTGATTTTACGTCCCTTTCTATCACATGCAATTTTGAATTCCCTCAAACATACGGCTGTCTCACTTACTCCAATCAGCCATGACAATCAGATATGACGTTTATACAAAGTTTGTTTTTAAATGAAAACATTACTGATTGAAGAAGTTTTTTTATTTGTATTAAAATTTTTCATAATTTAGAAATTTTTGGTTTGTTTGTTGGCTTTTAATATTAATAATTAAATACTGAGCTACAGCCAATTTAGCAGCGATCAACATTCCTGTAACTTAACTTGTTAACTATAATTTTTAATAATTGTTTGAATAATGGTTATTTCCCTGAATGTTGGAAAGTTGGTAAAGTACTTCCCATTGCCAAAAAAGAGGAGAGATTGACATTTCTAATTTTAGGCCAATTTCTTTACTGTCGAATGTTGGGAAGATTCTTGAAAAAATTATTTACTTTAAAATCGAAGAATTTACGGACAGCGGTGTAGATATCATTTCTGATTTTCAATTCGGTTTCAAAAAGGGTCACTCCACGTTACATGCGCTTTTAAAAATACATAATGATGTATCATCTAACCTTAAGGAAACAAATTGTACGATAGGATGCTCTATTGATGTTGAAAAGGCTTTCGATAGTGTGTGGTGGAACGGGCTTCTTTATAAATTAACACAAAATAATTTTCCCCCACTAATATTCAAAATAATCGATAGCTTTTTATCAAACAGATTTTTCTTCACCCAAGTTCAGCATGCCCAATCGGAACTTAAGCAAATAGGCCGTGGCATTCCTCAGGGATCGATTTTAGGCCCACTTCTTTATAATATTTTTATGTCTGATTTTCCACATATGCATTCTACTGGATCTAGTGCTGACAATACTTTCATATATGCAAGCAGTAGAAACCCACTTGAAGCCTTATAAAAGGTCAGTTTACATATAAAAGATATTCATAAATATTATAAGTCGTGGGGAATTAATATTAACTTTTCCAAAACGGAATGCATATGCTTCAGGAATGCTGCCGGTAAAAGACCGTCAGGAATCGCTAAAGCTAGCAAGTCACTGATTCTTGAAAGTGATGGAGTGAGAATACCTTTCAAGCAGCACATTAAATACCTAGGTGTAAATTTTAATTGCCTAATTCAATTTAACACTTACGCGAGGATAGCCCTTGTAAAGGCCAAGAGAGCTGCCAATCCCTTATACTATTATCTTAGAAAAACCAGTCTCTCGGTTAATACGAAGATTCTATTTTACAAAACCTTAATAAGACCTGTACTAACTTACGCTTTTTCTTGCTGGTTTACTCTTTCCCCCACTGCAGCAAAAGAACTTGAGATCTTTGAGAGAAATATTCTAAGACAATGCATTAATATGAACTACCACAGTATTAATAAGAAGTATTCTAATGTTTTTATTCAAAAAAAATCTAATGTTGAACTATTGATGAGATATGCACTTATTCTAATGAAAAATTCATTATTAAGTTGTGCCTTTTAAATAATTACTTAATCAAAAATATTTTTTTGTCTTTAAGTAAATCACCTTGGAACAACCAATACTACTTATCTCCAATTAGTATTAACTCTATTTCTTTGGAGGAGGTATTAGCTGGCTTACCTGACTCAGTTCCCAGTTTTTACCAAAAAGTACTCAGTAGTAATAACCGTAGTTAAAACATTAATTTATTTTTGCTTTTTAAATTAACGCAGTTTCAAATCAATTCACTTACATAATCAACACTATTTTCTTTAGTTATTAAGTTATTTTTTTTTTAAAGAAAATCTAGTTTTAAATTCTATAAAATTTTGCTGTAGTAAATTACTTCAACATATACTATCTTTGTCTATTATTCTAATATTTTTTAATGACAAAAATTAAATTTCTTCATCTTAATTTCTCGATTAAAATCTATACCTGTTATTAACATTTATCTCGAGCTTAGTAATTTAGAATCTTTAACTTAACTATTAATTAGCTCGTACTTTGGGCATTATTAGTTTTAAGTTTAATTTTGTATGAATTAGTTTTTATTCTATTATAAGCAACTTTTAATGAGCTCTCGTTACTTCTTGTTCGTCAGTTGTAGCCGTGTATGCTCACACACACTCTGACAGTTCACACACTCTGACAAGTGGATGACAAAATTTTGGACAAAGTAAAATTTTGCGCATTCTTTGATTTTTCAATTTTGACAGAGCGTTGACAAATAATTTTCAATTATAGTGTTGATTTTCTTTTCCTGTCACAAAAAGTAAACAAATAAACTCCACATGACATTTGGCGCTACGCTCTTATTTAGGTTTAGCGCTCAACTCAAAAGTTGGCAAAGTCAACGCCTAAGCTATAATGAGCATGTGTGCGTAGCATCATATTTGATTTCAAATATGAGAAATATTTGTACCTGGAGCGAGAGAAATTAATTATGAGCAGAGCAATTCTTCATATTGACAGCCCCAGTGCGCAAGTACAAGACCATATCAAGCGATCCATAAGCAAAGAGTATCCAAAGAGATGAAGCTCTATTCTGCCCAAAAATTCTGCTCACACGTATTGATTGTCAGACAATGCGTGTGACTTTTTCAAAACAATGCTGCCGTATGTTGGGAAATAAATTTTGTGGAATTTTCTTTTCATTTGGGGTATTATTAGGCGATTGGAGGAAACACTTGGGGAATTTATATATTTATGTAATGCTGTTAAATAATTGAAAAGTTTCATATTTTTTTATTATCATAATACAAAAATGTTTTCAAAACGATGTAACTTTAATAATAATATCAACAAAAATTTCGTTTTTATAGCAGTACGTTGTAATAACAAGTTTTTGTTTAACTGCCATTAATTTAATTCAGAAATGAGATTGATTCATTTTATTTAGCTCTATCAACTTTTATTTTTATTTATTTTTCCAAAAAACTGTCATTGTGTTTTTTAATTTTAAAAGTATTTAATCATAATCTTTAATAAGACTATTTATTTAATAAATAAAATTTGTCTGCTTAAAAAATTGTAATAGAATTAGAATAGAATAGAAATCTGATCGAGTTTTAGATTAAAAAAGAACAGAAAACGGGTGCGATTATTCGTGTTTCGGCTTAATTCAAAGATTAAGCTAAAATTTTTACCTAATACCTATTACAAAAAAAGGTACATCAAGTAACGTTAATGCATTCCTCTAATTAATAATTCCTCTTATTATGTTTAGTTTGTTTATGCAAAGATAAGTTAGCTTGTTGAAAGCCGTCATAAGAACAAGCTTTTCGGGAAAACTTTGCTGATTTGCGACAATTTCCGGCATATCGTTTAGGTTTTTGTCCGTAGTGGCAACATCTTCACGTCGTGGTGAAATAAAAAATTTATTGAAAATAATCTCAAAATATGATAATTTTAAAATCCAATTGCAATGCTTTTTGAAACTTGCCGAACAAGATATATAATTTTTTGAACCTTAAAAATAATTATTAATTTTTGGGTGGGCATAATAATCTTCTTTTTATTCCGTTTTCTTTATAAAAAAACTAAGAAAAAGAAGAAGAACGTTAAAAAAATATAAAGCAAATGTGAGGTTGTGTTCCAATTAGTCCCTTGGCAATGTGAGGTTACGTTTCAATTAGTCCCATATGTGTTAGTGAAAATAGCTGATTTTTGCAACCGTGGAAAAGGTGAAATTTTTATTTATTTTTCAGTATGGTGAACAAACCAACAGCTGACTTTGAGGTCCTACTAAAAATGACATTTCAATATAAAATCAGAAGATTGTCGTAAGTAAGTTATTTTATAGTTTTATAGTTTAAATATAAACTTATGTATTTTCTTCCTTACAGAAAACTAATCCCACCATGCAAAACCAGTCTAATGAGCCACAAGAAGCAAGAAACCTTTACCCTTTAAAGGATAACAAGAGCTATATTTACAATGAAAATTGCGACAACATGAAACAGCAGCTGCAAAACAAACAACACAACGATGAAAGCGTTAAATGTTTCCAAGACTTAGGAAAACCTGAAGCACAGCTACTAAATGAACGTGCAGCATTACTGCAACAGCTTAACGTGAAAGGAGACAACTTACGTGAAGAATTCATTGCCGTGTTGGTAAAATTACCTGAGATGTATAATAATTCAATTCCTAATAGCACTGGCGATTTTAATTTAGAAGGTGCAGGAAATGAAGATGTAACTGCTGCTGGAGGAGACATTGATTGGGGTATTGAAAGAAAATATTTCAAATGAATTACCCATGACTGAATATTTAGAGTTTTTTGCGCCGGATTTTATGCTGCATCCAGAAGTCAATTCGCGGCAAGAAAAAGCTATTCAAAACAATATTTGGAGCTAATAGTTAAGCATGTGTACGAAAACTTAAAAATGTGTCAACATTCACCAAGTGTGCAGATGGTTCAAATGCCACCTGACGCAATGGATATCGAAGAATTGCGTGTTAAAGAAGAGCCAGATTCAGATGTACGAATCTCTCAAGCCGATGAAGATAAAGTGGTTGAACCAAAAAATCAATTTTATGATGGTGATCAGGATCAGGACAAAGCTGATTCGGCGGATAGTTGATGACTTAGAATAAGAATGCTAAAATTGTACTTTCATTAAGTGTTACACAATAAGATTAAAATGTAGACTTCAATGGGAAAAAAATTAAATCAAATTAAGTTTATATTAAGTCTCCTTTTAAGTTTTATTTTCGTTCGAGTATGGATATTAAACATTTTTAAAGATTCTTGAATTACCAACCAGTTGTTGTATTAGCCAAGCGACGCATTCGTCTAGTGTTACGATCTTGATCTCTTATTTTCTTCTCCATTTCAGCGTGGGTTAAAGTTTCCAAAAATGGTGCCCATGAATCTGCATCGCTGGGATTACGGAATGGAACATCGATAGTTGACGGAGGTGCCTCACTAAATACATAAGTGCGACAATGCCAGAACAATTGGCCACGTATGCTGTAAGATATGGCGGTGGCAAATTCTCCACCCAAACCCAACTCGGCGCATAGTTTTATTGCAAATTCTTCGGGATTGTTATTTTTTTCTGACATATCCCATTCAACTTGGTCCACAAGTGAAGTATTTCCGACGTGTGTATTGAATTTAACAATTACACGCTGATCACAGCTCTCTTCAAGTATCGGTGGTTCACTGGGAAATGCTTCAATTTGTTGACGAATCGCCTGGGTGATCGCTGGTACAAATGGTATAGGATTCAAGTCCAAATCATCGCACTAAACTTCTGCAAATTGTTCTGGCGTTATCATACTCTCTTTTCAGTTTTGGAATCCGAATTTAAAGATTCATTGTCACCACTAGGTAAATCATCTGAAAATCAAATAAATTGTAATTATGGAAACTGTAGTATACTTCTTTGTTCTACCTGCATTTTCTGTATTGTTTAGCTTCTTTCCAGCTGTTTTATTAGGCTCAAAAGTTTGGCCAAAAATGCCCTAAGTGGTAAAGTCAAAAATTTTATTAGTCACCACGGGTGGGTGAGTTTTTAAAAGCAGCGCCGCAACTGAATTTTTTTGCGTTAGTAGTAGAATTCGGTCGAGAGCTTCGCCTCTTTTGATACTCTTTGTCCATAAGGCTGAGCTAAAGTGTGCGAAGAGCTGAGTAAGTATGATGATGCTATGATGTCAGCAAATCGAGCAAAGAATGAAACGGTTTTACTTCAGGTTGTGTAGCTAAAGTGTAAACTTGTCATTCTGGTATAATCGAAAACTTAGCATTATTAAATTACAATTTTTGAAGCGATATAAAAATTACTTATATAAAAAATACAATCCTGTGAGTATGAAAACTTTGCGTAAAAGCAAATTAGTATTATAATAAAACCACTGTGAATGCCTTGAGCAAGTAAATCGACGTCAGTGCCAGAAACTGTGAAGTGTAGAGCTAATAATGCATAGTGCGAATTATTTGTTGGAGCATGGTTTGTAATTTCATTATTGCAAACGATATGGTGATAGAAATTGTGTTTTGCTTATAATAAAAATTGCAGACGCCATATAGAGCAAGTTGCTAGTTGTGTATTCATCAGTGTTGGCATGTGACATGGATTTTTAGGTTTACGACATTCACACGTCGTAAACTGTCGTTAATGTCACAAATGTCGCAAACTCCGGATCAACATCGATTTCACAACACTACAATTGTTTATTAAACAATTTGACCAACATAACAATATACTATAGAACTTGAACATGTTTGACAAACAATTTTATGATCTGAACCCCCCTTACAGGTAATCGTGAAATTTCATTGAAAATTCAAATGCAAGAAATTCCGTTTATTGTCGTAAACTCAATGTTTGTCACAAAAGCTCGAAGGTTTACGACTGTAGGTATAGGCAAAGAATATCAAAAGAAATGAAACTCTCGGCAGAATTCTAATACCAACGCAATACAAGTTTAATTTTTTTTTGGTTCATTTAGAAACTCACCCGGATGTGGTGACTATTTTAAAAATGGCTTTACCACTTTGGGTGTTTTATTCCAAATTTGGAATATACTTAAGTTTTTTTTTGGAATTTGTGAAAATATTACGACTTTTAGGCAAAAATTTAAGAAAAAATTGAATCAAATTAAGAAATAAGATAAAAAACGATCTCTTGTCGATTTTTTAATTGATAATCAATATATTTAAGTTTTTTTGGTAAAATTATAACAAATGGCAACCTACAGAGCTGTCAAATTTAATATTGATGTTCACCACTCACAGTTTTTATAAATTTGCGCTAAATTTTGCTTTTGATTGGACACAAGCAGGATTTGTAATAAATTTTATAAATTCTAATAATATATTTACTAATTTTTCTTTTTATATCTTTTTACTTTTTACCGTATCTGTGAAAGGTAGCGAAAGTAAATTTAGCCTTGTTTCATTTGAAAGATTCCTGGCAGCTCGAAATCACGGAATTTAATGAGACTTTCGATGCCATCTGGAAAACTGGATTATGCCTACGATTCGGTCCTGTTGTCATCAAGATAATCCGATAAAAAAAAACCTATTTACATTGTGAAAACTAAAGCAAGAACAGATTAGGCACAAATACATAGTCCTGCTGCATAGCAGTAAATATCACCTTGTGTTTTTAGACTTTGGTGGCACCCTCAAAGAACGGTGGAAGACATAGAATATTCTAGCGCCGAATGATAGAAAGTGATATGTCATAGTTCGGAATAAACTGGCATGAGAGAAAGGCGGTCAATAAAACACATAATGATTCATATATTACGTACGCAGTGATGATTTTAAACAATCTTAGCACTCAATTAAATCAGAAACACAATTTTTTCGACAGTTTGAGCAAGAACTGAAACTTTAATACTAATAATGCAGAGCTACAGGCATGTTTTTTATTTTTGTTTTCGTCATTATGTCCGAATCCGATTTTAGTGTTATACGTTCTACATCTTTGGCAGTTAATAATCTCGGTAAGGTTTCTGTATTTACTTCAAACTCATCATCATCTAGTTCATCGTCTATTGAATGCGTTTCTAATGCATTTGCATCAGCAATCGGGTGAAAATCAAAACTGGATGTAACGAGTTTTCGTTTAATTTGTACTTTTTGTTTGAAGCGCTTATAACCAAACGCTTGCTTCTCAGTTCTGCTAAATCTATTTCGTCATCGGCATTTGTAACCTCAAAGTCATACGGTGGGCCTTGTGCTAACTCTTCATAGAAATATGTATAGAAATTCTAAAGTTCTAACGAAGCCAAACTAATCTGCGGCCATAAATGACAATAGCCAAGAGCTTCGTCTGAAAACCACAGTTGTTGCGAAGTAGCAAGTCGGTGTTGTAGCTGTAAGGAAATTAAAATTATTTAAATTTAAATAATTTAAATTTAAATTTAATTTCTACAAGATTTTATTAATAAAAATAGAATTAAATTACATAAATTCATTAATTTAAATTCTTACTTTCCTTCTCGCAGTTCTTGTTTTCAATTGTAAATTTGGATAAACTTCAAAATCAGCTGTTCTTATTCACCAAGGCTAAAAAAAGTTCACCTTTGCCCACGAATGCAGTAATACTTAAATGTCCGTCCGCCCTCGAACAAATGTAAAAGAAATTTTCTCCTCCCCGCTTCAGAAATACCCCGCACCGCCAAACGTGAAACGTCGACGTCGAAAAACGTCGCAAATTCTGAAACGTCGACGTCCGACGTCGCAAATCCTAAGACGTCGACGTCGTTTTTTTTTTACAAAATTTCATCATTTTTCCTTCTTTTCATAAGCTTTTTAAGCAAAACTCAGAATAATAAGAAGAAACTTTTGTATAATTAAAAAAATATTACAGATTTTTAAAAAACAAAAATGTACGCAAGATCTCTTGTAAGGTCCAAAAAATCTTACAATTCCCTTTTAAAAACTTAATATTTTCTCATATTTTCGCATATTTTTCCATATGTTGTGGTTTCACCGCGGTGTTAAGAAGTTGCCACACTGCCGAATACTTCATTAATGCCGCATATAAAGTCGAAGTAAATTACCCTGAACGAAAAATATCATATGCATAATCGCGCATATTTATTTTATTCAAATCTATCTATTAATATGTTCAGATTGATTGAACTTCTCTTATCGTGAAACAATAAAACCCTTTTAAAAATTTACTTAGTGGAAGTTTATCAGTAAATGTTTTTAATTTTATAATATCATTACAAGAATGTTTACATACATAGTATTATTATAATGTTTGCACAAAAATTTTGGGGAAGTCTTGCGATTGCGTGAAGTTTACTATTTAGCATATTGTGTGTGCAATTGACAGGTCATCCATTTATCAACTATACATTGTTTCTGAAAAAAGCAGACTTCAATGAGAAAATGTTGAGAATGTATTTGCTTATAATAATAAATAGACGTATTAAAAAAATTATACTTCAATAAGGACCAAATAAATTGAAATGTGACCATTGTTAAAATCCTTCACATCGCAAGCGAAATTGCCTTTAAAAATAAACTCTGATTTCGTACTAAAATCTAATTAAAAATCAGTGGCAAAGAAAAGATAACTTAAGTGTGATGAGAAAAGTATTCTTAATTATAAGTACAAACCATATATGTCTGTATAAAAATATAATTTTTTCATTGCTCAGACATATTTTATCTCGATTTTCCTCTTTAACTTTTGGAAAGTATATACGCATTATTATGGACGTGGTTATATCTAGCGCCGTGACTGCATAGATAGACGTTATTAAAATTGAACATAAGTTTGCATTATTGCATTTAATCCATTTAAGGACTAAGTGCTAAGTTACTCATTTATATTTTTTCAATTCCCCATGTTTTTCCCAAATCCCCATGTTTTTCGCAAATCCCCCAAATAATGCCCAAAATTGAGAGTAAATTTCCATAAAATTTATTTTCCAACTTACGGTAGCTTTGTCTTGAGCGAGTTTTGACAATCAATACGTGAGAGTGAAAATTTTGGCGCAAAAGACTTTCACTTCTTTTGGTATTCTTTGGTATAGGTATAGGACTGTAGGTCGTAAATGTCGCGCGACATGTATGTATGTATATTTATTTTACAACTCGCTGCAGTTGAGAGCGCCAGAGCAAAAGAGTGAGAGCGAACGTACATTGAGCTGTACATGAAAAATAGAGGTTATTTTTTGTCGTTACTCATAGTGCTTATTGTGAAAGATGCGCTTGTTATTGAGTAATTATGAGAATGATGTATTTAAATATGAAGCAGCGGCTTCTCATGCGTTTTTTATTTGAATACGAAGCAGCGGCTTCTCATTTCTTTTGTTAGGGTGTATACGTTTTATTTTATTCAAATGCGCTGAATATTAGTGAGGCAGCGGTTTCACATGCCTTTTGACACTAACAGATCCTTAGCAAGTAGTAACATGAATGTTATGAAAATAGGTAGAGCTGGCCAGTTGGGTATCGTCACTGATATTCAACAGAGATTAGACTGTGCAAGAGCGAGATGGCCAAATGCTAGATGGTACCAGAGCAAGAGTGCAAGATAGTCGATGTCGAATATGGCATTGGTTCAAATTATTGTGTGCAATTCTAATAAGACGTTTCAAAGTGCGAAACGCAAGACAGCAAAAGAGCGAGAGAGTTGTATAGTATATGATACCTACTCAAATATAGCATAAGGCGTTTTAATGTGCAAAAACGCAAGAGCATATAAATAAGGGAATTGCTCATAGTGGTGCGTAGGTTAACAAATACTCACAGTGGCAAAAGTTATCCAGCGTTTTAGAAGGCATATAATTGCAATATGTGCCGATATTAAAATGATGAAACGAAAAAAATTTTTTGGAGGGAATGTCAGAGCGACACATTGCAATGTAGTAAGAGCGTTGATTCAATATGCAAGAGAGACCAAAGGAAGATTTCCTGAGGCTGCTGACATAATAGAGCAAGATTTTATATGAATGATTGTGCTAGCGGTGCAAATTCTGAGCAAGAAGCGCTAATTTTAGCAAGAAATATCTCCACTGTGTTGAGGGGTGGTGGCATTGAGCTTTTTGAATTCAAGAGAGCTAGCTAAAACGATGAGCGGTGCAGTGCAAGATGAGATGCTTTTTCCTACTGAGGAGTAAGCTTCTATGCTGCGCTTGAAATGGCTAACTGAGCAAGATATTTCTGTGCTTAAAGACACGATCAGTGCAAATCGATATTATGACAGGTTTAACCTCTTTATCTTTTATTGCTTGTTATAAGCGTTTTACTTGCAGACGAGGGCGTTGTGGTGCATCCTTTGTGTGCGCTAATAAAAATTCTTGGTACTTTCATATTATCAGTTTTCGACTTTACTTACAGAGATAGAACCGATCTTGAATTCAAGGCCTCTTACACCATTGAGCGATGATGTGACAGATGTGCAAGCATTAACCCCAGGACATTTCTTGGTGGGCGAACCACTGGTGGTACCTTTACGATTTGTGACAGGGCAAGAACCAAGATCTAGAGTAACAAGATTATGGCGAGAGCGTCGGTTTATGGTTAAGCATTTTTGGGGAAGATGGCGAGAAGAATATCTAGCCACTTTGCAAGAGCGCAAGAAATGGCGAAGAGAGCGAGAAAGTATGAAACTAGGATATCTAGTTATTATCAAGAGCGAGTTATTTCCCTCAGCACAATGTGCTCTGGGAAGAATTTATGAGCTTATTCATAATTATGATGGACTTGTGCGATCCGTCATAGTGCAAACAGCAACCAACCGATTATAGAGACCTATGCAGAAAATCTGTACACTACCTGTGTACAGGGCCGTATTAAGGCTACATGCCGCCCGTACGCCATTAAAATTTTGCCGCCCCCAAAATGAAAAAAAAATTATAAGTAAATTTTTAGTAGTACAAACGCCTTACAACAAGAGCAACCTTAGGAATTTATTAGTTATATGCCATTCAAGTGAACCCCAAGTAACCCCAGTAATCGCAGTAACCTTAAGCTATTTTTTGAACTTTGAAACTGCAAACAAAAATAACCGAAACGACCCAGCTCGTTCAGTTTTTTGGAGAATGCAATCGCTCTCTGTTGCGTTGTTGCAGTAATCAAAGTTTTATCTTCTCGCGGCTTGGTTTTAAGAGGGTCTGATGAGAATTGCGGCTCAACGCATAATGGTAAATATTTGATGGCATTAGAGCTCATAGCAGAGTTGGATCCTCTGTTATCAGAGCACATAAAAAAGTACGGAAATCAAGGATGCGGTTCTGTCTCGTACTTGTCATCCACAATATGCGACGAGTTCATTTTATTAATGTCACAGCAACTGACCAAAAAAATTGTCAGCGAAATTAAGGAGGCTAAATACTTTTCAATGAGTGTAGATTCCACGCCGAATATTTCTCACGTAGATCAACTAACTTTTATTATTCGCTGACCATCAGGTCAGCCACAAGAACGCTTCATGAAATTTATTGCCAACTGTGGCCACAATGCCGAAGAGACTGCTACTGCTGTATTAGCAACACTAGAGGAGCTTGGTTTGAATTTAGAAGATTGCAGAGGTCAATCGTACGGCAATGAAGCTAATATATCTGGAGCATATACAGGACTGCAAGCACGTATTCAAGCATTTAATCCTTTAGCTCAGTATGTACCATGTTCGGCACATTCCTTAAATTTAGTATGAGTTAGTGCAGTAGAGTCCTGTTCGGAGGCAGCGAGATTTTTTCAATGATGCAACAGCTATATAATTTTTTTTCGGCCTCAACTGATAGATGGAAAATCATCGAGAATTGTATAAAATCGGTAAGTACTATAAAAAGCCTCTCAACTACCAGATGGCCTGCGCGCCACGATGCATGTAAAAGTTTGTGCGAGCCTTGGAGTGAAATTTTGGGTGCACTACAAAGCATTTCAGAGGATAGTTCTGAGAAGTCTTGGACTCGATCAGAGTCCAAGCGTCTTTACGCTTTCTTTAATTCGCTCGATAGTTGCTTCATTGCTCTTTTTTGGAACGACGTATTAAATAGATTTAATATTGTCAGCAAATCACTGCAATTATCTCTAGCTGATTTAAATACTGCAGTATTGAACTATGAATCTCTAATTGGTTTTTTGTCAGAACTCCGAAACGAAAATTCATTTAATTATTATGAGACTAGAAGTAAAGATAAGAGCCAAATAAAATGTTATACAATGAAAAATAAACGCTCTCGAAAGCGTAAAGCAAATTTTGACGAGGGAAACTGCACGGAAGATTTTCAGCTTTCTGCATCAGAACATTTCCGAGTGAACGTTTATTTTTCAATTTTAGATGTATTGATTCAGAATTTGAAAAAACACAAAGTTGCTTATGTGGAGATTAATAAAAATTATGGGTTTCTCGTAAAAATACAACAGATGAGTCTTGATGTGATTGCCAAAGAAGTCGATGAGCTTATAAAAATGTATCCTCAAGATTTAGATGACTCCCTCACAATTGAATGCGTGCACTTCGCATCTTACTTAAATTCAATAAAAATTGAAAAACCCACAGCTTTAGATTTATCAAAAATAATCTTTGAGAATAAATTTCAAAATATCTATCCAAATCTCCATACTGCGTTATGCATGTATTTATGCATGATGGTGTCAAATTGTAGTTGAGAGCGATCTTTTTCAGCTTTTTTTTCAGCTTTGAAAAGGGTAAAAAATTTCTATCGTTCCACTCAACGCAACGAACATGTAAACGCACTCGCTTTGCGGTGCATTGAGGCTGATCTGAATGAAAAATTTGATTATAACCAGCTTATAGATGAATTCAGCTTACTGAAAACGAGAAAAGTAGCTCTGTAAATATATTTCTGTTTACTATACGTTAAATAAAAATTCTAAAGAAAATATTCATATAGACTTTCATTTCTTTCTACCACTTCATACTTGGTGTTAATTTTTGGATTTAAAAAAAAAAAAATTTTTCAAAATTTTGCCGCCCTCGTGGTTTGCCGCCCATACGCCATGGCATCGGTGGCGTATGTGGTATGTGCCTGTGTAGTCTACAGATCAAGTAAATTGAGCAAGTGGAGCAATTATTAAAAACCTACTGGTTTTTGCGGGCACTGTATCGTATCCACCCTGTATACGAGTTTCTGAGTAAATTCTCTTTGTAGCCTTTTCTATATGTACAGTGAAACCTAGATAACTGGGAACTTAAAGGGACCAAAATTTTGTCTGAATTAAAGAGGTTTCCCATATACACAGTTTCCCAAATAACCATACTCAGACCGATAAAACGTTCAAAATAACAAATTATACAAACATAAATATTAATTTCCACTTATAGAGGTTATTTCTAAACGGTCCCAGTCATAGAGGGAAAAGCCCATGTTATAAAGGCGAAAACGCAAAAAAACTTCAAAAATTAAATCCCAGACATAGAGGTTTAATAATCCCGGTAATAGAGGTATTTTGATGCGAAAGTGCTGGATCCTGAAGTGAGTCTCACTAGTAGAGGTTTCCCATTTATCCAGGTACCGCTTAACCAGGTTTCACTGTATTTTTAGTCTTATTTGAGCTTTTGTATTGTGCGAATGTCATTACTTGTGCTAGAAATAAATGTGGCTTTTTTAACTTATTTCCTTTTCCACAATAAATGGAGCATTTTCATTAACTGGGCTATCGGAGGCTCTATACAGTGATCGTGCCATTGCAAATGAAAATTAAATAAAATTAAATGCCAAAGAAATTGCGCTTTCGACTCCGAGTGATTCCAAATGGAAAACCAACAAAACTCAATTGAAATACCAAATTGAAGAAATCTTGCAAATTGCAATGTTAACAAGAAGTGGAAAGTTTTAAATGAAAAAGGGAAACTAGAAAAGTTCAATAATGTGTCAGTTTCTTCTATATTGGAAATAAAAAAAAACATTTTCAGAAAAAGTGCCTTAAAATTAAAATAACTTTAATAAGCTCCGTTCGCGTTTCAACAATTTAACAAAAAACCAGACTTAAATCATAAATTTCATTTACTGCTCGGATCGGTGTCAACTGTGAGTGTAAGTTGAGCACCAAATTTTGGGTACGCCAGCAGTGTAGCTGATGACAACTCGTCTTTGCATTGTTGAAACGCTGCACTTGTTTCAGCGGTCCAAGTGATTGTGGTCTGTTCGTTTTTCTTATTCTCCAAGGGACCAAAAATTTTGCCTCAGTTTAAGAGGTTCCCTACAGTTTCCCAAATAACCAGGTTTAAAATTGGGTTGTCCCATTTAAAGAGGTTAACACTAAGAGAGATCAAGATTAAATTTTTTTATTTAGAGGGGAAAAAATCTTCAATAAAAAAGCAAATTTTATGTAAATGACCATTTGTAAATGACCATTTACAGCTTACTTAAGTCAATGATTCTATGAAATTTTATGAAAACAATCATTTCACAGCCTACTCAGACCGATAAAACGTGCATATTCATATTCAAAATAACAAATTATACAGACATAAATATTATTTCCCACTTATAGAGGTTATTTCTAAAAAGTCAGAGATATAGAGGGAAAAGCCCATGTTATACGCAAATAGATTACAGAAAAAAATTTGCATCCATGAAGTGTGTGTGTAAAGTCATGAATGTGAGGTATTGGGTACCGGTCTGGCTCAGAAATGCTGTTCAGTCTCCTGAAATCTTCACATGGTCTCCACTAGGGTGGGTCGATTCCGGACTTTTTTCGATTCGAGATTTCTAATAGTGCGGAAAAGTTGCCTTAGTACTTCCGGATGCCAATGCAATTTTCTGTTTTGAGATCAGACTGCATCATCAACCCCAACTCCAGCCTTGAAATTTCAGAAATTTACCTAAAATCGTGAAATTGCCTACCTAGCGCCTGAAATACGCCTCTCATGGCAAAATGTATGAAACAAAAGTTGTTTGTCGCGTCATTAGCTACCAAAATGGTGTGAATAATTATGGCCGTAGGATGAACCGTTCCCGAGATACGAGCAAAAAGGCGAAAATGGTTGCAGCTCTCAGCTAACCTGTGTTGGTTACCCAGAACCCCTTACGTAGAGGTAGCTGCACTTCGGGTTCCTCCCACGCCCAACCCAACCAACCAACCATATTTCAGGCTTGTTTTAGTCTGAATATGTATTAAATTTATTGATAAAATCAGATTTTGTACTAAACTTTGGCAGTTGTTGCCTAGATTTCAGTGTAGAGCGTATAAAAGGATCACGAGACTGGGGGCCAATAACTTTAGAAGATGCCTCTGTCACCAGTTTGACGGTTCTCTTGACTGCCACGGTGTGAGAGGGGAATTCACTAAATTTCCATATCTCCGCAGTGTCTCCCGACAACCCCTTTAAGGGGCTCTCCGTTGGAAACTGAACGAAGAACTAGTGGAACAATAAAGGTAATAGACTTCCAGTTAATCATATTATTAACTTTGAAATTCAGCTTTGACACTTTATTACATCTAACCCATCCATTTACAGTGTCAGTCTCTGGCTGCCAGAAGACGGTCAAGGGCCAACTTTCTGACTTCTATCCGTTCGTCAGTCATCATACTAAGGAGAATGTTTTCTGGAAGAGCAAAGAAAGCATTCTGTTGAATGGATGAATCGACAACCTTGCGCAGTTAACCAGGTAAGTATCTCGTCCTTTGGATTGCAGCAAAGAGATGGCGCGAGCCATCTTTGATTGAACTGTGGAATCTTATTGAGAACCACAAAGGTGAGTAAACTGTAAGTATGTACTTGACCAAAATCTTTATTTTGTAATGTTATTTTTAAGTGTCAAAAATTTGATTGAAAGTTGTAGTGTAATGTAGCCCTAATGTCAGTGACATCTATCTGTCAATGAATAATTTTGAAAGTATAAAAATAAATGTAGCTAACTTCGCTGTGAAGTCAGAGAAGGGTTCCGGTAAAAAAAAAAGAAAGCTAGAAAAAGTCAGCCATTGTGCTTTTGACATTAAAATTAGAAAATAAAAGACATCAGACTCAAATAAATATTGTTTTATTACTGTGTTTACAATCTCAGATGTGGGGTTCAACCTAAAAAGACAAGAAACGACTCTAGCAATTATAGGAAAGACAAAATGCCAGATTCACGTGCAACGTGTCAAATGATGATGGAGACATTGAGCGTGGCCGAGGTTATAGTGCCGCAAAGTGCTACTATCGCGCAGGTACGTACGCTTTATGAGCAATTGATAGCCAACAGAAATGCAGTGGCTAATGAAAATGATGTGGTGGCCGATGGTGCTGGTGCAGCCGACGAAATTGTTGTTGAAGTGGATTTGGAGCAGGCCGCAGTAATTGGTGACGTATCGCCACTTGATAATGCTGAATTGCAAAGACTTGAGGCGCAAGTCCGGATTTTACGAATGAAACGTGAAATGTTATCACTACAACAGCAAATACAAAATATGGAAGGTTGTAGCGCACCGAATGAAACTTCACGTACTATAAATTTTGATCACCTGGAAAACGCCTTGAATATATTTAATGGCAAAAATCATTACGATATTCATAAATGGTTCGAGGAATTCGAACAATTCACTGATACACGAGGTTACACGACAGATGAAAAATGTATGGGCGTACGTCGTTTACTTAGAGATACAGCAAAGGAGTTCTTGGGTACTCTGGGCCTAGTTAATTACGTTCAACTTAAGGATGCACTTATTAAAACTTTTGCCCGGCAGATTACTCATCGGGACATATATCGACAGCTTGGACATCGACGAATGAATCCTGATGAATTATGTTTAGATTTCGTTATCTCTATGAAGGCACTTGCTGCAAAAATATCTGTTCCAGATTTTGAAGTGGTATCCTTTATTATTGACGGTTTCGATGACACTAGTGTAAACATAACATTGATCAATGATGTAAAAACATTTGCGGACTTGCTATCAAGATTAGACCGATATCAAGAAAAACGCACACTTTTACGCGAACGTAGTTCTGCTGCTAAATCATTACCTGTTGTTGCCAATAAACCGAAATATAAATAAAGATTTATCCGATGTTCGATGCTACAATTGTTCCAAGTTTGGCCATTACAAAAGTAATTGTCCTAAGCCGTTAAGACCAACGAATGCTTGTTTCACTTGCCAGGAAATTGGTCATCAACACCAAAATTGTCCAAAAAGGAAGCAAGAAAGAGCCGTAGCTACAGTTACTGAAGAATATGACGTAGACGATGATAAAGAGTTGGAAGGTGCTATTAGCGCAATGCAGATGGTAAGTGTTGCCTTCTTAATTAATCAGGTCAGGCGTACTAGGACTAAAAGTTGTTTTGCTTTATTTGATACCGGCAGCGCCGTTAACTTTGTTCAACGTTCGGTTATTCCAGAAGAAATCAGTGTGCCTGAGTTTTTAAAGCCAACAAAATATACTAGAATTGCGAAAACAAAGATTTGGTCGTACGGTACTATTCAATGCGTCATAGAATTTCAAAACGAAGTCAGAAATGTATTACTTTTTATTTTGCCAGACAATGCAATGACATTGCCATTAATTTTAGGTCGTAATTTTTTGAAAAAATTTAATATTCATCTTAGAAAAACTTGTAAAAGTGTGAATACACAAAATACTTGTGAATAGAATTTAAATAAAAATATTTGTAAAAACCGAAGTGCGCCTGACGTGTTTAATTCAAAGTGTATTAGTGAGGGTGGTAGTCCGATGTCCTCCGCCGTAAATATGAATTTGTCCCCTGGTCATGGTGTTAAATTTGAAACATTAGCTTTGTTGAATGGTAGTGTCAATGAAACCGATGATATTCCAGTGTCGATTATTGATGACCCACTACAGATGTGTCGTAACGAGTGTGATGACTTTATTTTTAAAATTTATTGACGTTGGTAGCCCGCAGACAGAGATTAATATTTGTCCGGTGTTAGATAAAAACCAAAAAAAATGAACTTAAAATGGTTATTGAAAGGAGTTATTTAAACCCGACTGACATTGAGCGTAGGCCACACAATTACAAAATGAAAATTCATTTAACCGACGACACCCCTTTCCATTGCTCTCCGAGGCCGTTGTCTGCTTTTGAGCGAAAAGAGTTGCGTAACAAAATTCATGACATGTTGGAAAGAAAGATAATTCAACGGAGTAGATCTCCGTATGCTGCCCCAGTGGTGCTAGTAAGTGCGATGTCACACGACGGGCAATTGACAGCACTCAAACAAAATTTGTTGTTGCTTCCTATAGAAATTTAAAAAAAAAACACTGACAGCGAGAGAGAATGAACTTTTTGAACAACGGGCAAAATAATTCATTTTTGAGTGGCGAACATGACTGCAGTCACCACTCACAATAGTGTTGCGAGGTAGTAAATAAAAAATGTATTGTATTAAGGAGTGAAAAAAGTACATTAAAAAATACTTTTTTAATTAGCATCAAGAAAAAGAGTGAAACACAACACCTTCTTTTAAATAATTTTCGCTGGAGTTCCGCGAGTTGTGAGTTCGAGTTTTTGAATTTTTTGGTAATAGTTTGCTTTTAAAGTGGGAAGTATAACAATAAGCTAATGTTCCTTAATATCTGTGTAATTGACATTTAAGAAAAGTGAATTTTTATTTTCGATGAAAAAGCCATATACTGGACGGACAATGGTAGATAGCAATCTCAAATATGGTTTTTTATTACGCTATTTCAAGCACAAATTGTGTTCTTACTGGCCTTTTGCGCGAATTCTTTTTTGATGCACTCATCGTAATAAAAAACCATATTTGTGAGTGCTACCTGCGTACAACTTTGTTGTTAAATAAATGAAATCGCCACCCGTCACTTTGCAACTGCGTACATTAGCCTTCGATAAACTTCTGTTGGTTGTTCTTATGATGTGCATTAACATTTTATTGAAATCTTAACTAGCGTTTCAATTTATTTCAAAACGGAGTAGAAAAAGTAGCCAAAAACATAAACGTCAGAATTTAACCGGCACTCATTATTTTCGTCGTGTGACTGGCCTCCACTCAAAGAGTGAAAAAGAGTACAAATTTATTGTTGTTTGTTTTATTGTCAATTGCCCGTCGTGTGACATCGCACTAAGGAAAAAAGATGGTGATTTGCGTTTATGCATTGACTATCGTGCATTAAATAAGAAAACTGTTAGGGATAATTTCCCTCTGCCGTTAATTGAATATTGCATTGAATTTTTAGGAGGCAAAGAGATATTTTCTTTACTTGACTTAAGAGAAGGTTTTAATCAGATTGCAATGGATGAACAGGCGATTCCACTCACTGCATTCGTTACGCCAGATGGCCAATACGAATATTTGCAAATGCCGTTTGGGTTGAAAAACGCGCCTGCAGTTTTCCAGCGGTTTTTAAATGAAATACTACAAGACTTGATAGATGATGAAAGCAAAATAATTGTTTACTTGGACGATATTTTGATCGCCACGACTGATTTTGAAACCCATTTAATAGTTCTTTCCGAGTACTGCGTCGGTTATATGAAAAGGGGAATTAAAGATGAAAAAGTGTAAGTTTTGCTATAGTGAATTAGAATACTTGGGTTATGTTGTAAATACGTCTGGAATTCGACCCACAAGTGCACATCTTGAGAGTATCAAACGTTATCCGATGCCAAAGAATCAAAAGGAGTTACAAAGATGTATAGGTCTTTTCTCATACTTCCGCCGCTTTGTCCTTTCTTTTTCCAAAATTGCGAAACCGCTTTCGCAGCTATTGCGAAAAGCCATTAGATATGATTTTAATGACGAATGCGTTAAGGCTTTTACAGAAATGCGAGATAAGCTTATTACAGCCCCTTTGTTGGCAGTTTATAAGCCTTACAGGGAAACTGAATTGCACTGCGATGCTAGCAGTGTTGGTTTTGGTTCAGCCCTGATGCAACGCCAAATTGATGGTAAATTCCATCCAGTGGCATATTTTTCTAAAACAACTACTACCGCAGAATCCAAATACCACAGCTTTGAGCTGGAAACCTTGGCCATTATTTACTCCCTACGACGTTTTCGGTTATACTTGGATGGAACTCCATTTAAAATTATTACCGATTGCAATTCATTGACGCTCACTCTGAGCAAGAAACAAATCAATCCACGAATTGCCCGTTGGGCTTTAGAGCTTGAAAACTACAATTATTCGATACAACATAGAAGTGGTATGACAATGGGCCATGTAGATGCATTGAGTCGTTGTCATATGGTTGCATCACTCAGTGGTGACGAAGTAGATTTTTATATTCAAGTTGCTCAAAATAGGGATTCGGAAATTAAGAGACTGCGTGAACAATTGGAGGTGGAAGAACTTGAACGTTACGAACTACGTGATGGGCTAGTGTTCCGTAAAACTGATACAAATCAATTATTGTTACATGTACCTGCTGAAATGCAAGACAATGTAATTCGACTAGTACATGAGAAAATTGGTCATCTAGGGATTGACAAATGTTACAATCAAATCAGGAAAAATTATTGGTTCCCAGGGATGAAAAATAAAATCGAGAACTTTATTTCAAATTGTATCAAGTGCATTATGTTTTCAGGTCGGTCTAATGACCATAATATGTATAGCATTCCAAAGAAGTCGATCCCATTCGATACTGCTCATGTGGATCATTTTGGGCCATTGCCTGCTCTAACTTCTAAACGTAAGCATATTTTAGTTGTAATCGATGCTTTTACAAAATTTGTCCGGCTTTATCCCGTCAATTCGACAAGCACGAAAGAAGTATGTGCTTCGATGGACAAGTATTTCAGCTATTATAGCCGACCAAAACGTGTCATATCTGACCGAAGTTCATGTTTTACTTCTTTGGAATTTAGCAACTATTTGCTTAAAAAAAATATTGATCACGTTAAAGTGGCAGTGGCTTCGCCACAAGCCAACGGACAGGTCGAGCGAGTGAATAGGGTACTCAAGGCAATCTTGAGTAAAATAAGTGAACCAGTAAACCATGCCGATTGGTCGACTAAATTAGCTGAAGTTGAATACGCCATAAATAACACGGTGCATAGCACTACAAAAGAAACTCCTAGTAAGCTGCTTTTCGGGGTAGATCAACGTGGAGCAGTTGTAGATGAATTGACTGAATATTTGCAGGATAAGGAATATTGTGATACAGATTGCAACCTAGGGTTAATACGGTCTGAGGCTTCTAACGCCATCAAAAGGTCACAAGAATATAATGAACAGTACTTTCTTAAACATAGTGTCCCGAGCAAGGTATATTCAGTTGGTGAACTTGTAGTCGTCAAGCACGTAGATACATCTGTTGGAATAAATAAAAAGTATGTACCGAAATATCGCGGTCCTTATGTCATCCATATAGTTTTGCCCAATGATCGATACGTCATTACGGACATTGATAACTGCCAGTTGAAAGTTGCCATACAATGGAATATTAGAGGCTGCACGATTGCGGAAATGGGGGCCGTCACCACACCTGCTTAAGTCAGAAGGCTTCACGATGCCAACCAAAACTAACGATTATAACGCTATTATTATATTAATTTGTCTTCATGATCGTGGTCAATCATTATGCCAGGTTGACCGAACTGTAATGTTATTTTTAAGTGTCAAAAATTTGATTGAAAGTTGTAGTGTAATGTAGCCCTAATGTCAGTGACATCTATCTGTCAATGAATAATTTTGAAAGTATAAAAATAAATGTAGCTAACTTCGCTGTGAAGTCAGAGAAGGGTTCCGGTAAAAAAAAAAGAAAGCTAGAAAAAGTCAGCCATTGTGCTTTTGACATTAAAATTAGAAAATAAAAGACATCAGACTCAAATATATATTGTTTTATTACTGTGTTTACAATTTCCTTTGTTGGTTTGTCTGTAGAAATGTATAATTTCAGAATTCTGTTTGCACAGGTGAGCCAGCGAGACTTGCACATGTTACCTTGATGCATCGACGCTAAGTCTGAAGTGCAATGACCGGATATAACAGCATCTGATATTTCGTAGAGGTAAGCTTGGTCTGTGCTAAACTGGGTCGGATTAATAATCTCAGAAGGTAATTGGCATGATGGAAAACTTTCAAATTTGACGACAAGCAACTTCTCACAATCAGGGTGTAGTTTACCTATGTCGCCAGAGAATGTATTTGGACTTTTTGAGACACCATCTATGTGTTCGAAAAGAGCACGAAATGGAAGTTCGTTGAAATGTAGAAGACAAACAACCTACTGTAATGGCATACCTATTTTTCCTTCTAGTTTCCGAATGATTCCACCTTTCCAACCTGTGTTCGTGTTGGTGCCATCAGCACCGACAATTTCTAGATGTTCCACATCTACTGAATTGTCTTGTAAATGTTGCCATATAGCTTGCATCTCATCCTCAGCTGACCCGGATGGACAGGTGACGTGGCCAAAGTAATGAGAACCAGGTTCCGCTACAAGAGAAATATGTTGTACTTTTAACCTTCGCGGACTTGTGTGAGTGCATTGTCTTTGCGGCCGTCAAATACAGCCCGTATACAGAGTCAATATTTTCGGTGTTTTCGAGCTTAATTCCAACACTTTTTTTTGCTCAACTAATCTTGCATTTGTCAGTGAAAAAGCTAGTCTGATCCTCTGTTATCCAACCTGCTTTTTTGGCATCCAGAAAGGCAGATTTAACAATCAGGGCCGCTGCTCTGCCACTTAAGCCGAATCTTTGGGCAGATAAAGCAGTGTGTTCTAATTATAGTGTGTTTTGTTTGATTTTAGAGGATGGAAGAGAAAATTCAGCATCAGCATCGTTTTTGGAAGAAGCTATGTGCGACGCACCGACATTGTTGTCGTCTTTGTGAGTGTCTGGTTGATCTGAATGGTCTCGTGTTGTAGCTGATACTTTTCTGGTAAGTGTTGATATTGAATGCCGTTTTGAAAGCTTTTCTTTACGTTCATTTCTCTTTGTAATATTTTTTGTTTCAGGTAGATCAACACTTCCAATGCGACCAATTCTTCTGGTTCTCTGGTCCAAGATAAATGGTTGTTCAATGATAGGAACTTTCCTTTCCTTTGGACAGTTGCATGAAGAAAAAGAAATGCATTTACAAGCAGCGATGTCAGATAATTCTGCAGCAGAATTTTGCTTAAGTGTCAGAAATTTCTTATGATATGTGTAGGCATTTGTAGAACTTTGGTGTGTGAGACTATCGGAATAGATGACTTTTTGAAAATATTTTCAACCTTTTTTGCAACTATTTCTGAAACTTCTTTACTCCTAGGTTCATAGTTGTCGCCTCGGAGTCACCCTATACGAAATATTTTTGATTTGATTTATTGAATTATTAAACTAGTACATAAGACTTTGGTCTTTTTTGTACTTTACCATAAATTACAGTTAAACAATACATGTTTCGAAAACTTTAATTATATGTTGAAAATATTTAAGAGCTTAGATATTTATAAGTTATAGGTTTAATTTAACAATAAAAGATAAATAAAGAAAACTTAGATGAGAAAGAAAGAATGCTGAGAATTATTTAATAAAAAGTTTTGAACCGCAGATTTGAAGCACCTAGAAATGCTTTGGCATTTTATAGTATTTGGCAAAGAGTTCCAGAGTTTAACAACACTAACAAAAAACATTCTAGAAGTAATAGTATACTTAAACAAAGGCAAAATGTGGTTACAAGTTCTTGAAGATTGTGAAAAATTAAGCTGGGTAAACAAGTAATTTGGATTTTTTGTGTAAATCAATTTATACAGAAAAATCAAATTTCGCATCTTTAGATAGATTGGAAGCGTACAGTTAAGTATTTTTACAGAATATTGCGAAATATGATCAAACCTGCTTTTTGAGAAAACATATCTCGCCATGTTATTAACCGCAATCTGTAATTTCTGAAGTAATGCATAATACAGATGACAGTAAACTAGCTCACTGAAAGATTGTATTGGCACTACTAGCGATTTTACTAAGCGAAGTTTTATATTTTGTGGAACGAAGGGGGCCGTCGCACATAATTTTCTCAATACAAAATAAACTCTGCTAATGGTATAATTAATATGACTAGAGCAACTGAGGTTAGAGTTTAATTTAAAGCCTAAGCTAGTAACTGTTTTTTCATATTTTATTAGTGTGCTTTCCATGAAAAGAGGGAGGGGGAAAATGCCTATTAAGCATTGAATTGTGGGCTATAATTATTGCTTTAGTTTTTCCAGCATTAAAGTTTAAATTTTTATGACTTGCCCAAAGGGAATTCGCATCACGGTCATCTTTCATTCGAAAGCACAGGTCTTCACTAAGGCCAACTGGCCGTGATAAATACACCTGTACATCGTCAGCATACCGATGAATAGAAACATCCTTACAACATGATATGTCATTAATAAACATGCTAAACAAAACAGGACCAAGAATGGAGCCTTGTGGCACTCCAGATTGAAGTATTTCCAAGCTAGACTGTTTTTTATTGCATATAACAAGCTGGTAGCGATTAATTAAGTAACTTTTTAGCAGTTTAATAGCAGCGCTGGCAAACCCAAAATAGTTTTCAAGTTTTAACAATAAAACTTCATGGTCTACAGTATCGAATGCTTTTGAGAAATCTAACAATGTTAAAATCGTAACTTCGCCTCTATCATATGCAGGGCGTATATCATCAGTTACTTTGAGTAATGCTGTGGCGCAGCTGTGACCAGCTCTGAACCCTGATTGATATTCAGAAAGAAGTTTGCAGTCATTGAGGTGTTTAACGATTTGTGATGTTAAAAGCTTCTCATATACTTTAGAGAGAATGGGTAAAATACTTATGGGACGAAAGTCCGCCGGTAGATTGGCTGCACATAATTTTGGAACAGGAATAACTTTAGCAGTTTTCCAATCATCAGGGAACACCGATATAGTAATGGAGAAATTTAAAATGTGCACAACTGTTGATATTACGTATGGAAGAAGTAATCTTAAAAATGTTAGGCATATACCGTCATAACCAACAGCATTAGACTTAATCGCTGCAAAACTTTTAATTACCTCCTCTTCTGACACTGCTATAAAATTAAAAGTGGTAGTATAATGATGCACTAAATTTTGGTTTATTTGAAAATTAGTGTGATCTTGCTTTATGTTTGACTTTAAGAAATAATTATTCAGTTCATTAACATCTAGACTACACGAAGACTTACTTTTACTACAAATGTTAAGTGATTTAATGTTATTCCACAGGGTTTTTGACGGTAAGCAAGGGTTGAGCTTAGAGTAAAAGTAGACCCTTTTAGCATTCCGAACAATCAGGTTAGCGCGATTTCTTGCAGTACAGAAATTATGCCAGTTATAATTTGTGGAGTTACGCTTCCAGCGACGGTATAACTTACTTCGTGATTTAATTGATATTTTAACCTCATTTGCAGGCCAAGGATGTTTTTTAGGCACAATTTTTATGGTTTTAAGGAGAACATATTTTTCGTACAGGTAATTAACTAATGAATTGAAATATTTTAGTTTTTGGTTAAACTCCGAAAAGAACCACACACCATTCCACTGAAGTTGGCCAGCTTCATAGCAGAGACTTTCAGTATCCACTGATTTAAAATCTCTAAAGGAATATTAAATGGAATGTTATAACACAAAAATAGCATTTCATGATCAGACATTCCATCCAGAGGTACTTGTCCTAAGTGCACAACATTTGAATGATCTGAAACACAAAAAATATCCAGAAGACTGGCTTTACAGTTAGGGGCAAACCGAATGGGTTCCTCATTAACAACATTAAGTCCATTTGATGATATTTTATCGCGTAAATCAGTTGATCTTGAATCATTGACAAGCAAGTCAATGTTTAAGTCACCACATAAAATAACGTGATCGTATCTTAGTGTATGCTCCGAAGTTTTTGAAAACATTGGTTCGAGATCATGCATTTTACTCGGGTTATATACACAAATTACCAAACACTTAGTTAAGTGGTCAGTAATTTCAACTATAAGGTACTCCACTGATTCACTATCCACTGACCTACAAATTACTTTACTTTGCAGTGGCTTCTTGCAGTAAATAGCAATGCCGCCACCTCTAGTATCAGTATTTCTATCCCTGCGTATTACCTCATAACCATACAACAAACAGATAGAGTCATCCATTTCCTCTTTAAACCAGGTTTCAGTTACGCATACAACATCTACATTCGTATTCAAAAAAAAGATAATTGATGTAGTCAATTTTAGTTGAATTCAATCTACGAGCATTTAAATGGCAGAGCTGAAACCCAGTGTGATTTTTACGTATTATATCAAAAATATATTTAAATGGTAATGCGCTAGTGTTGAAACTCAATTGGGAACTATTCATATTTATATATTGCAACAAAGATGTATTCAAATTGGCGGTTTAAATTTTCAAAATTGAATATAGGACAAGTTAAAAAATTAAAGAAAAAAGTTAAGGTAAAAAATTTAAGAAAGTATAAGGAGAAAAGTAAGAGATAAAAAGAAAAGAGATTTAATATTAAGCCTAAAAATAAAAATTTGCTCATCAACGTTCTCATTTGTGCTTTCAGAGTTATGCGTTCATGTCGTCTGCAGTTCTGTTTATTCCTAACGTAATGCCATCGAATTTAATGAGTTGTCCATCTTTACACTCTGTGACAAAAATCGACCCCTTTCTCGTTTTTACGGAGTATAGTTGCTTATGTCGTTTGAGGCGAAGAGCTTCCTGGTAAAGAGAACGATTTCTTTTGGTCAGGCTCTCATTTATGTATATATTCTTGCCAGAATCGTACCCAACATCACGAAGACAGAGTTGCCGATTTTCTTTGCTCTGGAATTGTGATAAAGATTTTAATACCATGTTGCGCTCAGACGAAGATCTAAACTTGATGATTACAGGCGGATCATCTCTTCGATTACGTTGACGAGTTCGGAACACTGCATTCAGAGCAGGGGGCTTACATCCAATTGTGCTACATAGACTCATAAACATCAAAGTCAAATTTTCATCTGGCAATTCCGGTATTCCAATGAGAATGGCATCTGTAGCGAGATTGGTTTCCTCAAGTTCATCACATCTCTCCATCGTAGCAGCCAGCTCTTCACTTAAAACGGCAACTTTGCATGAGAACTCCGTTAGTTTCACAGTAGTCTCTTTTTCCAACGTTTCCACGCGCACTTGTAAAGAGTTTAGTGATTCGATAAATCTTTGCTCAATTAGTTCAACTTTTTGCATCACATCACTACGCAGGTTATTTATTTCTTGTGTGAGGCGACACATAATTGCTTCAGTGTGCTTACCCAACTCTTCAGTTAGCTCTTTAACCGAGAGAGCAGCAGCTGTTGCACTCCTTGAATTGGGTGTGGAGCTTTTTTTTGAAGTTGCAGCAGCTGATCCAGCTCTCATGTTTGCGTTCATCGTTGAAATTGGAGTGCAGTTAAATTTTGGCGTTGAACCAACTCCTGTGTTCGCGCTCTTCTTTGATCTCGTCTTAATTACCTTAGAGTTCGTCTCAGTATTTACCGAATCACTCATGTTAACGCGGAAAAAGTTTTTATGTATATGCAAAGTGAATAAGTAAAAACTGATTTTTAATTTATACAAAATTTAGTGTTCAAATTGTTGAAACGAGAAAACAACGAGTCTAAGGGCAAATCCGTCACAACGTTAATAGATTCGCGGCATAAAAATAAATTTATATAGCCAATTACACCTTAAATTGAAACAAAATGCAGGAGACTACAGAAACACGTCTACTCTCTCTTTGCGTACATTTCGAAAAAAAAAAAAATTAAAAAAAAAAAAATTTATTTCAAACTGATAACACAAAAGAACATCCTGGTAACTGGGTAGCTCATAGTCCTCTTGAAGCACCGGCAAGTTTTATAAAAATGTGCCCGAAAACTAATTATGTGGAAATGTTCTAAATGTTTACAGAATTAAGTCCTGCTAAACCTTGAAAACGTACCAGATCCTGTTCTTGAATAATATATGTATATATGCATATATGTGCATTAGGCTGGTTTAAAATCGTATGGAAAAATGAAATGCAGTCAAAATTCTGGTGCTCAGGCCTGAAAATATGCCTTGAGCCTATGAAGCCCTTGTGCCAAAATTTCACTCGAATCGGACCATGAGAAGGCGTGTCAGCGGGCCGATTTGTGTGATTATTTCATTTACTTATAAAAAATATCAACTTCGAGGTATATTCGTGGTTGTCATTTTTTACGGACTCAGTATGATGTGAAATATGTGTGAAAATTATAAATCAGAAAATCATCGCAAATTTGAGTATTGATTCATTGATACGAATGTGAAAAATGCTAAAAATACCGAAAAACGTCCACTTTGCCCGTCCGAAACCATAACTAATTTTTATTTTTCGGGCACGGTCCAATGCACAATCGATTGGGAATCTTTTTTTACCCAGAAAACGATTTATAAAAAATTTTTTGTACCAACGATGCTACCTGGAGAAATTTTTGATTAATAAAAGGCAGCATTTTCGTCATAAGAAAATAAAGATTTTTAGTTTATTTTTGTTCAAGAAACGCTAATATTTCGCATTTGTCCATTTTGTAGCTTTTTTTCAGTTTTCGGCAGCCACTTTCAGTAAATGTAAAAAATCTACCAAATGGACAAATGCGAAATATTAGCGTTTCTTGAACAAAAATAAACTAAAAATCTTTATTTTCTTATGACGAAAATGCTGCCTTTTATTAATCAAAAATTTCTCCAGGTAGCATCGTTGGTACCAAAAATTGTATACATATCGTTTTCTGTGTAAAAGAGGATTCCCATTCAATTGCTCATAGTGCCGTGGCTGAAAAATATCAAATAGGTATGGTTTCGGACGAGCAAAGTGGAAATATGTCAGATTTTTTTACATTTTTCATATTCGTATCAATGAATCAATACTCAAATTTGCTATGATATTCTGATTTATAATTTTCACACATATTTCACATCATACTGAGTCCGTAAAAAATGACAACCACGAATACACCTCGAAGTTGATATTTTTTATAAGTAAAAGAAATAGTCACACAAATCGGCCCGCTGACACGCCTTCTCATGGTCCGATTCGAGTGAAATTTTGGCACAAGGGCTTCATAGGCTCAAGGCATATTTTCAGGCCTGAGCACCAGATTTTTGACTGCATTTCACTTTTCCATACGATTTTAAACCAGCCTAATGCACATATATGCATATATACATATATTATTCAAGAACAGGATCTGGTACGATTTCAAGGTTTAGCAGGACTTAATTCTGAAAACATTTAGAACATTTCCACATAATTAGTTTTCGGGCACATTTTTATAAAACTTGCCGGTGCTTCAAGAGGGTTGTGAGCTGGGACTCAATGAGATCGTACGGATATATGCCAAACACAGGACATTTCTGTCTAAATTTAAATTAAGATACAGATATGTTGAGTTTTGTGTTCTGTTGAGAGAATGTAAGTGATAGCACTCGGCGAAATCAACGACAAGAGTGAAGGGACTCGATGAAAGAATATTTGTGGGGAGACCTGTCCGAACGTGTCGTATGGCGCAGGGGAATACACGACGGAGCAAGCCGGTGGCGGCCGGCGCACGGCGGGAGTCTAGTTCAGTGTCTGACGGGGAGGGGAGAGGGAAGGGGGAAGAGCGAGACGGGACGGAGGGAGCGGATCGGCCAGTCAGAGCCGACGTGTGAAGCACAGAACACATCTCCGCAGCGCCGGCGTCATTGTTGGCGCAATCAGGGAGAAGTGTGGCCGCAAACCGATTTTCACCTTGCGCTGCGGCGCGCCGCCTTTTCGCTCGTATCTCGGGAACGGTTCGTCCTACGGCCATGATCATTTGCACCATTTCGGTAGCTAATGACGCGACAAACAACTTTTGTTTCATACATTTTGCCGTGAGAGGCGCATTTCAGGCGCTAGGTAGGCAATTTCACGATTCTAGGTAAATTTCCGAAATTTCAAGGCCGGAGTTGGGGTTGAAGATGCAGTCCGATCTCAAAACAGAAAATTGCATTGGAATCCGGAAGTACTAAGGAAACTTTTCCGCACTATTAGAAATCTCGAATCGAAAAAAGTCCGGAATTGATCCACTCACCATTATTTTTTTACTATATGTAAAGGGCTGGCCCATGGACTGCTAGACGGTCGACAAATACCAGTATCTAACAATATTTGGAATTCGGATTTTGCCACTCTTAGCATCTTCGGTGATAAACGTCTGGGCTTTGAGTAAATTGGTGGTCCTTTTGTTATGATGTGGTGAGTCACTGAATGGTTTGGAATTTGCTTCTGCAGTTGCGTACGCGTTATTTCTGGAAATTCGTTGAGAATGAGTAGATAAGGATCAGCGGTGTTGATAACTGTTAAGCCACTAGGTATTGCGTTAGTGCGCCTAGTAGTGTTTGTTCTCATCGTTGTTTCAGAATCCATGATTTTATGTTGGCTGACGTTAATTATTAACTTGTGATGGCTTAGGAAATCAGCTCCCAGAATAGACTGAGAAACGTCGGCTATTATAAAGATCTATGTGTATGGCTTACGCAATCCCAAATTTAATTCAAGATGTTTCTCACTATAACTTTTGATCTGAGATGAATTTACTGCGTAGAGGATGACGTTGTTGTTGGGATTGCACCGCTGGTGCAATGTCGGTGTTATGACGCTGATTTCGACCCCCGTGTCGATTAAAAATTTGAATCCTGAGTTGGTGTATTTAATAGTAAGGCGACGGTGATAGGATATTTAGTTTAAATAACTGCAGGGCTGCTCGCACTTCTTAGCCTCATCGCCAAACTTACGGTGGTACCAGCAAAGCATTCCACTATCATTTTTTTTACGATGTGAGGACATAGAACGTGAGCGTGAACGGTTGCGTTTGCTGTCACGGAATTTCAACTTTGTTTCTAAGGATGCGATTTTACTTGTTAAATTGTTAATTTGTGTTAACAGGTCAATCTCTGTAGATTGTTGTTGCTAAGTTTGTTGTATACGTGGAGCATGGTTGACCTCAGCTATATTATCGGCTATTTTAGCTACGTTTTCAAAAGATTCGTTACTGATCGCTATTATGGCACATACTGTACAGTAAACGGTTCACCCAGATTGTTTTTAGTTTAGATTGTTATCTTTTAGTTCGCCTTCTGCAAGTGCGTGCATTTCACGCAATAGCTGCGATGGCGATAAATCTACGTGTTCCAGCTCTTGTAGACGTTTTTGCTCTGAGTCGCAAAATCGCTCTAATATGCCTGCTTTGAATGTTTCAAACAGTTTAGTAGCTGATGGGTTTAGAACCAGGTCGGTGATTTGTGCTAGTACATTGCTCTCGATAGCTGCGACGATCGTATGGTACTTAGTGCGATTGTTTGTCACGCCAGCAGCAATAAATTGCGTTTCAACTTGCATAAGCCAAAGCGCTGGGTCGCCATGCCAAAATGGAGGTATTTTGACTGCTACTCGAGTAATTTGTAGGTTATCTGCACCCCGCTATTATGTTTGTTGTTGTTGAAGTGGATCCTGCGGTTGCTGTGTGCCGCTATCGAGTTAGTTGGCATTCGTTGGTAAATCGAGCATTATGCACTTGATTTGAACTTCTTTTTGTGGTAAAAATTAATGACTGTCGTATCCCGTTCTAAATAAAACAGACCAAAATTATTTATTTTAAAATAATTCATAAAAAAAAGTCTTTATTTGAACTCATTTTTTTTTTTTTTTTTTTTTAACTATGACTACATTGGCTGCAACACTATGGTTGATAATGCCAGATCGAGTAAAATTTGTTAGTTATTGTCGAATATATTATTTATAGTGAAACCCTAATTAGAGCATATGGGACGTTCTTTTACAAACCGAACGTGTCGTATGGCGCAGGGGAATACACGACGGAGCAAGCCGGTGGCGGCCGGCGCACGGCGGGAGTCTAGTTCAGTGTCTGACGGGGAGGGGAGAGGGAAGGGGGAAGAGCGAGACGGGACGGAGGGAGCGGATCGGCCAGTCAGAGCCGACGTGTGAAGCACAGAACACATCTCCGCAGCGCCGGCGTCATTGTTGGCGCAATCAGGGAGAAGTGTGGCCGCAAACCGATTTTCACCGGTAGCTAATGACGCGACAAACAACTTTTGTTTCATACATTTTGCCGTGAGAGGCGCATTTCAGGCGCTAGGTAGGCAATTTCACGATTCTAGGTAAATTTCCGAAATTTCAAGGCCGGAGTTGGGGTTGAAGATGCAGTCCGATCTCAAAACAGAAAATTGCATTGGAATCCGGAAGTACTAAGGAAACTTTTCCGCACTATTAGAAATCTCGAATCGAAAAAAGTCCGGAATTGATCCACTCACCATTATTTTTTTACTATATGTAAAGGGCTGGCCCATGGACTGCTAGACGGTCGACAAATACCAGTATCTAACAATATTTGGAATTCGGACTTTGCCACTCTTAGCATCTTCGGTGATAAACG
Source organism: Meiosimyza platycephala (assembly GCA_963662105.1). NCBI lineage: Eukaryota > Metazoa > Arthropoda > Insecta > Diptera > Lauxaniidae > Meiosimyza > Meiosimyza platycephala. The sequence goes on along the minus strand of OY759210.1, from coordinate 39,841,017 downwards.
TCTGGGCTTTGAGTAAATTGGTGGTCCTTTTGTTATGATGTGGTGAGTCACTGAATGGTTTGGAATTTGCTTCTGCAGTTGCGCACAAAATTCAGGAAAAAAAAACCTCGACTTCTCGAAATGCGATGAAAATTTTTTTCTTGTATCTTCTAACAAATTCAGTTGATCCATGTTTTTTGTTTTTGCTGAAAAATTTTTTTTTTCGAAAATATCCACATATGAATTTTTGATAATTGGCTGGATTTTGTCAAATGTACTCATACTTGAAGTCTATTATCTCCAGTTCTACTGATCCGATCAATGGCAAATTTTTTATTTAACAGTCTATAACGTTAGCTTCTACAATAAATTTAAAAAAAAATGTTATACTGTCAACAAATGAAAAATAATAACAATTTAATTGTTTAAATAGTTTTAATATGATGTTTCCCCAACTAGAATACATTGAAAAAAATAACATTTTATTCCTTATTCTTTTATCTACAAAACCCATTTTACAAAAAATTGGAGTCTTTGTTAGATCGGAAGTTATTAAATGTTTTCCAGCGCAAGTCATGAATTCCAGAACAAATTTAAGTTTGCAGGGTGCGACGAGTCAAAACAAAGAAACGAGTATTTAACACTCGTTATTAAATTTAGATTCGTCGCACGCTGCAGACTTAAATTTGTTCTGGAATTCATGACTTGCGCTGGAAAATATTTAATAACTACCGATCTAACAGAGACTCCACCTTTTTGTAAAATAAGCTTTGTAGATAAAAGAATAAGGAACAAAATGTTATTTTTTCAATGTATTCTAGTTGGGGAAACATTATATTAAGACTATTTAATCAATTAAATTGTTATTATTTTTCATTAGTTGACAGAATAAAAAAATTTTTTTAAATTCATTGCAGAAGCTAACGTTATAGACTATTAAATAAAAAAAAATCGGCATTGATCGGATCAGTAGACCTGGAGATAATAGACTTTAAGTATGAGTACATTTGTAAAAACCCAGCCAATTATCAAAAATTCATATGTAAATATTTTCGAAAAAAAAAGTTTTTCAGCAAAAAAAAAAAACCTGGGTCTAGTAATTTTATGTATAAAAGCTGCAAAAAAATTTCGGGCGATTCTAAAATGCCAAGTCCAAATCCTATGCGGTTTGTAAAAGAACGTCCTATATGTGTGATTAATAATAATAAAATTATAACGCGAAATAGTAATGTGAAAAAAAGAAAATTAATGAATAAGTATACATTGGATGTGATTAAAACACTTGAAAAATAATTTAAATTAAAAAAGATTTATATATCAATCTTAGATTCTTTAATAAATTAATTTACCATAATTAATACATTTTCATCCCTTGCCAAAAATAAATCTTTCAAACAGTTAAATTTTTTAAATAAATCATATTTGACACGAATAATATCAAAGTTTTTGCAATTAAAAATTAAATGTTGAGCATCTTCACGAACATTGCATATATCGCATAAGTCAGTGTCCTTAATACGCATTTTAAAAAAGAATGCTTTTCAAAAGCATGACCAGATATGAGTCTGTTTATCAATTTAATTTCAGATGAAGTCAAAGGAGTCTTTTTAAACCATGGTTTAGATGGCAATTCAGGAAATAAACTAAAGAAGAAAGCACCTTTTGTTTGTGAAATATGCTTAAATTCCTCACTCCAATCATGTTTCAGCAAATTTAGTATTTTTTTTAAAGCCTCTTTAGGTGAGTATTTCGGGTAAATAATGTTTGAACAAGAAAAAGCAATCAAGAGCAATCTTATCAGCTTTTTCATTTATTATAATACCAGCATGACCAGGTACCCATACAAAGTGACAAATTAATATTGATGATTTTTCAATAAAATTAATAATATCACATACCAAATAATAGTCTGTGAAGTTTTTCTTTAAAAGAATTAGGCTTGAAAGACTATCAGTAAAAAAGACTTTTGTAAACCAAGAGAGTCAGCAGTTTAGACAGCACTTTTAAGAGCTAAGAGTTCAGTCATTAAGTAAGATAATTTTTCCTCAACTTTATATATGGGACGTTCTTTTACAAACCGCATAGGATTTTTGACTTGATATTTTAGAATCGCCCGAAATTTTTTTTGCAGCTTATATAACATACATAAAATTACTAGATTCATGTTTTTTTTTTGTTGAAAAATTTTTTTTTTCGAAAATATCCACATATGAATTTTTGATAATTGACTGGATTTTGTCAAATGTACTCATACTTGAAGTCTATTATCTCCATTTCTACTGATCCGATCAATGTCGAATTTTTTTTATTTAATAGTCTATAACGTTAGCTTCTGCAATAAATTTAAAAAATAGTTTATACTGTCAACAAATTAAAAATAATAACAATTTAATTGTTTAAATAGTTTTAATATTATGTTTCCCCATTTAGAATACATTGAAAAAAATAACAATTTGTTTCTTATTCTTTTATCTACAAAACTCATTTTACAAAAAAGTGGAGTCTCTGTTAGATCGGAAGTTATTAAATATTTTCCAGCGCAAGTCATGAATTCCAGAACAAATTTAAGTGTGCAGCGTGCAAAAACAGCACGCTGCACAAAAAACATGGGTCAACTGAATTTGTTAGAAAATGCCAGAAAAAAATTTTTATTGCATTTGGAGAAGTCGAGGTTTTTTTTTCCTGAATTTTGTGCGGTTTGTAAAAGAACGTCCCATATAACAGAATAATTAGCAGAAAAAGGTGCAGTGACATAATCCCCACGGACATAATCCCCATTATCCCCAAAGCTATGGGGATTATGTCCGCATCAGTTTCGGTCATAACCACCATTATGGGGATTTTTTGAAAAAAAAATTATGTCCGTATGTCCAACACCGGCTTCGCTAGTTACAGTGATTCTACATAAAAGTTAAAGTAAGTAGGCGGCCTACGGCCGCAGCTCAGGATTTGAAACTCCCAAAAATCCAACACCGGCTTCGCGGCGGCCTTCGGCCGCGGATTAGTCTATAATATATCCAACACCTAGTTCGGTAGCCACAGTAATTTTACATAAGAGTAGGGGGTAAGTGAAAAAATCCAACACCGGCTATGTCTATCCTTAGAAGTTGTCATAATCCCAAAACGAAGTGGGGACTATAACCGGAAAAAAAGACGGAAATAAGACCAAAAACTGTTTGCATTAATTAAGTTTTTTGGACTGAACCCCCATGGGGATTATGTCCGAAAAATTTTAGGTCATAACCCCCATACCGAAAATGGGGAATATGTCCGAATAATTAGCGGACATAATCCCCATTTACGATATGGGGATTATGTCCGTGGGGGCTATGTCCGGTAACCTTAAGTTTCGTGATCTGGAACAACCGCTGCGTCTATGGTTTTGACTGAGGGAACGTCTCGAAAGAGCTTCTACCTGTTTTGTCAAAGCTTCAATCTTTAGTTCCAAATTGTTTGGCTGTGTTCTCGCATTAATGTGGATGGTTTTTTATCTCCCATTTCCATATCCCCTAAAAGCTTTTTTAATCGCTTCTCCTCAGAGTCCATGAAGCGTTCTTGGAGACGTGTCCTTAGGGCTTCATACATGTTGGCATCAGGCGGATTAAGAGTCAAGTCGCTTACCTCACAGAGTACACTGGCTTCAATGGATCCAACGATCGTGTGGAACTTAGTTGAATCCGATGTTATACCTGGAGTAATAAACTGACTCACCACTTGCTTAAACCAAAGTGCTGGATTAGTTCTCCAAAATGGTGGCACTTTTACTGAAACTCGTGCAACTTGTAATGATGATGCAGCATCCATTAAATTATTTGATGAAATGCCTCTATGTGCAGGCGTTGGTGTAGGTAGACCTGGAAAGATTTCATGGTCTCCAGTAGCTCCGACTGCATCATCTTCTGCATCTCTAGTTGGGGTTCGATACATCGTGGTTCGTCGGGGTCACCAATGAAACACTTTACAAATTTAAGAATGCGAATTCTTTTTATTTTTTTATGAAATAATTTTATTTAGAAATTTTCATCTACTTCTATACGTTATTCCAAAATTAATAATTTTTTTTATTTTTTTCAATTTAAAGTTTTTATCAAAACTGACTTAAATATTTTCATAATTAACAACAAGTCTTTAACATAAAGTAGAATTCAATAAATATGATAATCAATCACTACAAACTCATTAAAATTATGTTTAATAATTCTTCTTTATTTGAAAATATTAAATCTTCCTCTGTTTACTCAAGTTATGTATTTTGTTATCATAGATTCAAAAATATTTTTGATAACATAAATATTCAAGTGAAAACCATACCGATCACAAAATTAAATTTCTCTCTTAATATATTATCTTCTTTTAATAATAAAAAATCTGTCATCCCAGTTGAAGTTATTCAGTCTAAATATGCTGAATGTTTAGAATTCTACAAAAATAATAATTTTAACATTTTTGCTACTGATGGTTCAGTTGATGATTTCCGCTCAGGCATTGGAATATATAATTTTTCTGCGGTTACCGGACATAGCCCCCACGGACATAATCCCCATATCGTAAATGGGGATTATGTCTGCTAATTATTCGGACATATTCCCCATTTTCGGTATGGGGGATATGACCTAAAACTTTTCGGACATAATTCCCATGGGGGTTGTGTCCGAAAAATCCCCATGAGGATTATGTCCGAAAAACTTAATTAATGCAAACAGTTTTGGGTCTTATTTCCGTCTTTTTTTCCGGTTATAGTCCCCACTTCGTTTTGGGATTATGACAACTTCTAAGGATAGACATAGCCGGTGTTAGATTTTTTCACTTACCCCCTACTCTTATGTAAAATTACTGTGGCTACCGAACTAGGTGTTGGATATATTATAGACTAATCCGCGGCCGAAGGCCGCCGCGAAGCCGGTGTTGGATTTTTGGGAGTTTTAAATCCTGAGCTGCGGCCGTAGGCCGCCTACTTACTTTAACTTTTATGTAGAATCACTGTAACTAGCGAAGCCGGTGTTGGACATACGGACATAATTTTTTTTTTCAAAAAATCCCCTTAATGGTGGTTATGACCGAAACTGATGCTGACATAATCCCCATAGCTTTGGGGATAATGTCCGCTGTTTTATGGGGATTATGTCCGAAAATGTTGCGGTCATAACCCCCATACCGAAAATGGGGATTATGTCCGATTAATTTGCGGACATAATCCCCATTTACGAAATGGGGATTATGTCCGTGGGGATTATGTCGCGGCACCGAAACTTAATTGCAGGTAAGCCTGATAAGCCACTTTGCTGGTACCATTATAAATTTGGTGATCGTGCCTTAAAATGCGTATTACCCTGTTCATGTACATCAAAATTGAATCCGCAATCGGAAAACCAATAGGCACCTCGTCTCAGATGACAGACGGGGCTAGCCGAAAAATATGTCGCATATTTCTTCGTGATGCGAAACTTAAGTCTGAGTTCCTCATGGACACTGGCGTTGATGTCTCGGTGTATCTGCTGTATGTGCTTCTGCTTCAGAAAGGCATCAGGATCCTGCACCCATACAACTATTTGCTGCAAACCAATCGCAAATAAGAACATTTGGAAACAAATTTTTATCTTTCAACGTAGGACTTAAAAGGAATTTCCAGTGGACTTTTATATTGGTTGATGTAAAGAAGCCTATAATTGGCACCGATTTCCTTAGTCATTATGGATTATTAATAGATATAATGTTTCCAAATCTGAAAGCAAAAGGTCTCAATATTCCGGCCTATTATTATCATCAGTCAAATCAATATACGAGAATTCTGAGTTCAATAATTTATTGAAGGAATTCGAGGACTTAATCATACCACATAAACCCGAAACTCCAATCAAACATTCGGTGACACGTCACATTCAAACCAAAGGTCCTCCAGTTTTTGCAAAGGCTCGTCGATTATCTCCTGAGAAGCTATTAATAGTAAAACGTGAGTTTGATATTATGCTTAAGCAGGGGATTTGCCGTCCATCAAAAAGTTCCTGGGCAAGTCCTTTGCACCTCGTACCAAAATCAAATGGGGAATGGTGTCCGTGTGGGGACTATCAACGACTGAATGCCGTTACTATCCCAGATCGCTATCCGGTACCTCATATTAATGATTTTGGATTTATGTTAAGCGGTAAAACTATTTTTGGCAAAGTGGATCTAGTTAAGGGTTATCATCATATTCCTGTGGAGAAAGCTGACATTGAAAAGACTGCAATTATAACACCGATTGGATTGTTTGAGTTTCCACGCATGACATTCGGATTGTGTAATGCTGCACAATCGTTCCAGAGATTCATCAATTCAGTTATCAGAGGCCTGGATTTTTGTTTTGCATATATAGACGATACACTCATAGCATCCAGCAATCTTGAGGAACACAAGCAACATGTACGCCTTTTATTTGAACGCTTCAGGAAATTTGGAGTCACAATCAACCTATCTAAATCTGTTTTTTGGAGTGTTAGAGATAAGTTTTCTTGGATATTTAGTAACCATCAATGGTCTGAAACCATTGCTATCTCGTGTTGAAGCCATTCAAGACTACAAGACACCAGAAACTACAAAGAACTTGCAACGTTTTCTTGGTATGATAAATTTCTATCGTCGTTTCATACCTCAAGCTGCTCAACATCAATTAAAACTTCATGCAATGTACTCTGGCAACAAAAAAATGATAACACCAAAATTCAATGGACACAAGAACTTATCAAAATTTTTAAAAGGTGCAAAGACCAGTTAGAAAAAGCCACACTTTTGACATTTCCATCATTAAATGCTGCAACATCTCTTTGGGTTGATGCTTCTGATACTGGAATGGGTGGCGTTTTACAACAACAAATTGATGGTGAGTGGAAACCTATTGCATTTTATTCAAAAAAATTAAGCCCAACACAAACAAAATATAGTGCATATGATCGCGAACTCTTATCAGCCTATTCTGCATTAAAACACTTTCAATATTTTTTTGGAAGGAAGACAATTTGCGATATTCACTGATCATAAGCCCTTAATATACGCTTTCAAGCAAAAGTCAGAGAAAGCATCTCCACGACAATTGAGACATCTGGATTTTATTGGTCAGCATACAGTCGATATACGCCATGTATCTGGGAAAGATATCGTAGTAGCTGATGCTCTATCCAGATTAGATACCATAACACTTCCGTCGCCGTTCGATTATAAATCATTAGCTAAAGCTCAAGAGATTGACATCGAGTTAAAAACTCTTTTGAATTCGTTTAACACAGCTATTTCTTTGAAGGGAATGAAAATTCCAGAAGTTGATGCTCAGATTTTTTGTGATGTATCTACAAAACAAATTCGTCCTTATATTACACCAGATTTTCGAAAACCTCTTTTCATGGACTTTCACATCCAGGAATAAAGGCAACGGTGGATTTACTTAGAAGTCGTTATGTGTGGCCATCAATTTCAAAGGATGTGCGCAAGTGGACAAGATGTTGTGTAGCGTGTCAAAAGTCGAAAATTAATAGGCACACCAAAAGCCCTATTGGAAATTTTGATCCTCCAGCACAACGCTTCAAATATATCAGTATTGATCTTGTTGGATCTTCGCCATTATGTAAGGGATACAGGTTTGTGCTAACTTGTGTTGATCGTTTTATTAGGTGGACAGAGGCTATTCCACTTGAGGAAATAACTGCTGAAGCAGTAGCTTCGGCATTCTGTTATGGCTGGATGTCAAGATATGGAGTACCATCTCACATTACCACTGATCAAGGACGACAGTTCGAATCTACACTCTTTCGAGAATTTTCAATACTACTTGGGATAAAAGTTACTCATACAACCCCGTATCACGCTCAGAGCAACGGTCAAATTGAGAGATGGCATCGAACTCTGAAAGCAGCAATCAAATCGTATCAAAAAATAAGTTGGGTGGATGCACTACCTATTATAATGATAGGACTGCATGCAACTGTCATTCAGGATATTGGTTTCAGTCCTGCAGAAATGGTTTTTGGCACCAATCTTCGTCTTCCTGGTGAAATGTTTGATGATATAAGAGCATCCAATTATTCCAATCAATGGATAGATGAATTTCGTGAGAGGATGAAAAATTTCAAATCTACTGCTGCACTACGGCATGGTACATCAAAAATATATGTACCCTCAGATTTAAGTAGTTGTACACATGTCTTCGTTAGATGCGATGCTGTTAAGAAAGCTCTTCAACAACCATACGATGGACCCTTTAAAGTTATGTCAAAAACAGACAAAATTTTCAAAATTCTGATAGCTTGAAATGAAAAGGTGATCTCCGTTGACAGATTGAAACCTGCATTTTTATTGGATGATCCTAGCTTATGTGAACCCATTTCAACATCCAATACAAGCGTTTCTGTTCCATCTGATGTGCCACAAGGAATGAAATTGAGATCAAATCGGCGAGTTACTTTTGCTGAAGGAGTTTAAATATCGGTCACACTAGGGAGGGGGTACTGTAGTGATTGATTATCATATTTATTGAAATCTACTTTATGTTAAAAAGTTGTTGTTAATTATGAAAATATTTAAGTCAGTTTTGATAAAAACTTTAAATTGAAAAAAATAAAAATATTAATTTTGGAATAACGTATAGAAGTAGATGAAAATTTCTAAATAAAATTATTTCATAAAAAAATAAAAAGAATTCGCATTCTGAAATTAGTAAAGTGTTTCAAGTTCTTTAGATGTTAAATAAAGAGCTCTTTCCCTAGGAGGAATTTCATTAGACAGAGCATATAGTATATGAACAGGTGTAGAAGAAGGAACACCAAGGCAACGTCTTAAATGATAGTTCTGAAAGGTTAGAATACGTTTATTCAATTTAAGACCTCACTAATGATTTATATAGGTTAATAGACACATAAGGAGTAAGACCATTTTTAAAAGACGTCATCATCTTAAGGGCATTAGAATTGCTTGTTGATTCTTTAATGACATTTTCATAATGATCAAAGAAAGTTAAAGTAGTATTAATATTTCTTCTAAGAAATTTAAAAAATTTGACTTGTTGTGTGTAGAGATTATTAATTTTAATTTTGATTTCTTTTTTTGAGCCTTTAGCAAAGTAGATACATTTTGTTTTTTCAATATTAAAAGATAGATTGAGCTGATCACAGCTTCTATAAAAATTTCTAAGCTTGGATTGAAAATTACAAACAGCAGAATCAAAATCTTTGGCAAAAGACAGAATTAAGAAATCATCAGCATATTGAAAAATGGCAGTACATTGATCCTGTAAATTATGAAGTGATTTTGTATACAGATTGAACAAAATAGGACTTAAAACAGTTCCCTGTGGTAAACCACCATTAACTTTGACCGACATGTTACCTAACTTAAGAGTTCTATCAGAAAGAAATTTTATTATCCAAAGAGATAGATCCAAAGAAACACCAATGTCATTAAAAATTTCTTTTAACTTAGGTAAGGAAACACAGTCATATGCTTTGTTTATATCCAAAGAAACCATAACTACTTTTAAACCACTAGCCTTCAAAGATGTAACAAGGTGACTAAATTCATTTAGACACATACTGCTGGACATACCCTTTCTGTATGCAAAACTTCTAGAAGGAATATAATTATTTGAATTTAAAAAATAAGTTAATCTTTTCTTAACCAAAGAATTAATAATTTTTGCCATAACAGAAATTAAAGAGAAGGGACAAAAATTTTGTACTACACTGAGATCTCTACCTTTTTTTGGAATTGGAACAATTTTTATGATTTTCCAGCTATCCGGAATAATAGTTTTTGACCAGGTATCATTTATAGCTAAAAGTAAGTTTTCCATACAAGAAGCAGAAAGTGCTTTAAGCATATCATATTTAATACCATCATGACCTGCAGCAGTTATCTTCTTTTTACTATTCAAAACATATGTTAATTCTTCCAATGAAAAAGGCTTTACCGAGTAAAGACAGTTAGAATCATGAAATGAAAACAATGTAGGAGGAATTTGATTTTTGAGAAAATTTAAATAATTTAGTTTTTTTTTGATCATCCTAAACTTCAGAAATATTACTTACAGTACCAAATTGGTTATATCTTTTAACCGAAATCCAGAAATTTTTGTTATTGGGTGATAAACTTAAGGATTCAAGATGTTTTAAATGACTTTCTTTTTTTGCAATACTAACCAGATATTTTGCAGTAGCTTCAGAAATATTACTTTGAAAAACATCTTCAATTTCCAAGAAATTGTTTGGTAAAGTAATTGATGAGAGGTTTTTAAGAAGATTTTTACGATAAAGGAAAGAACAAGAATTTTTTTCTGAAATTTCAGAAGTTTCAAAAATAATTGGCTCGTGATGACTTTTACCAAGATACATGTTTGAAGTATCCCAAACAAATTTAAAAGTAATTGAATTTGTAAAAGTAAGGTCAAGTACACTACAGCCTCGTGAAACATTGAAGTTATTTTGGAAAAAAGTAAATTTATTGTTATTAAGACAATTTAGATTCGATAACTGAAGTATATTAAAGAAATTTGTACCCTTAGAATTTGTCAAGGAATCACCAAAAAGTTGCGTACGAGCATTAAAATCCCCTCCTTAAATTACATTTGATTCTGATTCAGCAAAATCACATAAATTCTGAAATTCCTGTTTGAAAACATGAGTTGTTATGTCAGGAGGAAAGTAAGCAGAGATAACACATATATTAGGTCTTAAGTTAGTACTTTTGATAGTTAATACATCTCCAGCTGAGCTGTAATTAATTTTTTTTAAATTAATAGAATTTTTACGGCAATAGCAACACCACCGTATCCATCATCTCTAAATTTTGAGACCATCTTAAAATTTTAAAGTTTTAAATTTTGATCATTAGTGTTAAAATCAAAAATTTCAGAGAGAAGACAAAAATCAAAATTATTGGTATTTAAATAGATTTCTAAGTAGTTTTTATTGCAGCCCCTTCATGGTTGGCTACCGTTTACTGTCTCCATAGTACTAAGTTCCACACTTTGTGGATGACAAAAATATTGTCATTTCTGGATTTACTTGATATTTGTGACGAAATTTGACATTTCTGTCAAACATTTATTAACATAAATTTTGCCATTAAACTTTTGTATGTTCATTTCCAATTTTCGTCTCAACAAAGAAGGTTTATGTACGTTTGTAACGAAATAAAGGACTCTTTTTAGAAACCCAATACGTGCATCAAGCATGCCACCCGTTTTAAAATTCTGGTTATTTTTCCAAAATTTCAATATTTCGTTCATATTCCCTTTTAGTGCTGATTTTTGTACTGAAAGAAAATTTTGAAATACATTTTTTGATATAAAATGTAAATATTTTTTTGATATAAAATGCAAATATTTTTTTACTTACGTGCACTTTTTCAATTTGGCGACAGCAAAATAGCTGTCTCCGTATTTTGACATTTCTGGATACAACTATAAGAGACTGTTGCCAACCATGTAGAGAAAAAAAGTGTGGAAGACATTGCCGCGGAGATACTTCGCCAATGTCGCCAACCATGAAGCCAATTTGATCTTGGCGACTAAAAAGACGAGATTGTAGCCAACCATGAAGGGGCTGTAGATTTAAAAGAAGGAGATTTAGTTTTAGTCAAATTAGAAAATAGGAAGAAAAATCAAACACCATATATATTTCCATTTAAAATTATAGCTAGAAAAGGAGTTAATACAATAATAGACCAGAATGGAGTTAAAAAAAAACTACATAATAACCTATTAAAACCATATAAACCCGATTTTTCATAAACTACATAATAAAATTTTATATGATTTATTTCAATTTAATTTTAAAATATTAATAAATAAATATTTTTATATTAACTATATTTTTATTAATTATAATTAATTGTAATCACTAAAAATATTTACATATTAGTTAAAAAACATTATTTTGAAGACCATTTTTGCAAAAATTAAATTTACAGTAAAATCCCATAAAATTTTTTCTAAAGTTTGAGGGTTGTTACGGATTTCCTTTTTCAAGACGTAGGAAGTACGTTAAGAGGTTGTCAACGCGATTGCAATTCGTTAAACGATACGGCAACATACCTCAATTGAAGTGCAAATGTCAAATTTTAATTTCAGCCACCTGTCGGCTACATTAGAACCTTCAATTAAGATATGAAAATGTTTTAAAATCAGCCGATAAAATCGCCCAATTGCTATTTGACACCACTTTTGACTTTTGCCCAATAGAAACGCACATTGCTGCGTCTCTATTAACACCTTGATCTCCTGTTGAAGGAAAAAAGTTTCAAAAGAGTTTTGACTTTAATTTTCTTACATTATTAGTATTATTCCCACTAAAATTAACGTAAAGATAAGCAAATGTTACCACCCTGTATCCATAAGTATATTTTAACAAAAAAAAACTATATGTACCACGCCTGTCAAATAAAAGAAATGTCAGACAGGTCAAAAAGGCTAATGTTGGCACTAATGGGCCAAGGCTGCCGTTCATTTTTTTTTGTACGTATGTATAGGTGTATATGTAGGATGGTAACAGACGGACGGTTGACAAGCGACATCACGCGATGCGAACAAAGAAGCGAGTTGCTGTATGGTTTTGGCGTACAGGCGTCAGTTGGAAAAATTTTTATTCGATAATAAAGAAAAAAATAGTTTTTGTTTTATCGCACGCGGGTGGCAAACGATTTTCAAGATGGACGGTTAAATGAATAATTCGTCAGCAGCAACCATTTAGGTTAACTTAAAAATAACTTAAAATTAACTTAAATTGGACTTAAGTGTAAAGAAAGTGAAATTAAAGAAAGAAACTATTGTAAAATCTAAAATAACTTAAAAATAAAAAAAAGTTGAAAATAGAAAAAGAAAGTGCATTTTGAAAAGAAAAATAGAAGAGAAATAAAGTGTTTGCCGTCAGCGCAGCCAAAAGAGGCTTTTCCAATTTTCGGCCGCCAGTGGCAATTCAATGTTGTTCCTGAAATTACGATTATCAAAGTTTGAGAAATGCATATTTCTGTATTCCTGTTGTATGCTTAAAACATTTTTATAAATATAATTTGTGTAAAAGAATTTGTAAAAGCTAAAATTACCGTGGAATCCCCCTTGCTTATTGAATGGAGACAAAATCAATGCTATTTTTTTTCCCCCTAAAATGCTTGGCAAGAGAAAATTACAACAAAATGAAACAAAATCTTCATCGGATTTACAATGAGATAAACAAAAATCGCTAGGAAAAGCACAAAAACAGTCGTTAATGAATCTTAAAACGAGTGAGTTTTCCAGTGTAAAAATCTAAATTAATAAATAGTATATACAAGAAAATACTAACGTTTAATAAGAGACAAAACTTATCCATAAATAAAAAAAAAACTATTAAACCGGCAGTATAATGGCTAAAACTGCCAGTTCAATTTAAAGTTCAATTTATAACAATAGCATAGTGTGTTATTAAATAAAACAAAAAAAACACAATTTTTATAAGTAAATGTATAAAAATTTCAATCATCGTGTTTCGCACGAAATAACTAAAAATGATTTGACATAAAATTTTCAAGTCAAATAAAAAAAAAAAATTTACAATTTCAACTGTGAGGTACATAAAACTTTGTTGTGGTTGGCGACGTCATAAAAAAAAGCTTATTTAAGGCTACATAATAAAAACTACAAAACAAAAAAAACCATAAAATCACGAAATTTCAACAATACCACCGAATAAACTTATATCACCAACCAACATCAAAGCAACAATGACAACAACAACTTTAACAGCCACAGGAGTCAACAATAATAGTAGCAGCAACACCAACATCTACAGCACGGACAGGAGCAGCAGTCAGCCGTATTACCAGCCAGAGCTGTCGACATCACAGCCGCCAGCTAAGTCGCTAACTATTCAATTTGTTTTTTTTTTTTGTATTTCTTCATTGGTATAAGCTTAAGTATATTTCTTTTCCTTCTCATTAGTATTTGATAAGTCATTTTTATTTGAATTTATATTATTTTGACAGTGAATTCACTTAAAGTAACTTTGTGCATTTTTAAGATAAGATTTGTTCAACAAAAAAAAAAGAGAATTAAAGAAAAAATGATGGTGAATCCAAAGTCAAGTTCTTCTTAATTGGAAAATTATGACGATGTGCTAGGAAGTAGATTTAGGGGAGGTGCCATGAGTTGGTTCACCGCGATGCCACCGTAAAAGTTTGAGGAAGAGACCTGGGGTTTTTCTGCTCCCCGTTAGGGAATATTTTTTTTTTAATTTTACATTTTTCTATGCTGCGCCACAAGTGGCAATGGGAAAACCGCGCCCTAGCTGGGAATGACTTCGGTGGTCGATACCGAAAGTCTTATTTTGTGAGTTTCTTTTCCAGTGCACATGCCAGGCGTAACAGGGTGTAGTGTATCCAATACAGTGACCACTATCGCCATCCCTAATCATACAAAGTGACCATTGCCAACCACAAATATGTAAAGTGCAATCGAGTGACGCATGGCAAAAATATAAACAAAAGCACATGCACTCGATTACACTATTGCAGGCCACTCAATACAATATTTTATGTAATGAAATCCCCAAACAATTTTTGTGTTACTTTGTAAGCTTAAACTAAATATTGCTCAAAAATAGAACGTCACTCAAATTCTTGTAAGTAGAAATGGATAAGCTAAGATTTACATGTATGTAGAAATAAGATAGAATTACTTTGAGTGTAAGTCAAAATTTGTATAAAAGAAATGGTAACTTCAATAAATTTATGATTTGTCACACAACAATCATCGAAGCCTTTTCTTATTAGAAACATTGTCAAAGCCTTCCAATTAAGTTTTAGACACTGGCATAGTCCCTAGATACTTACCCTGCTTTCCTATAATAAGGACAACAGCAAGGTATGGACCAACGGTATACTCTGCCTGTCCCAACGTAAAATAAATCCTTTCAATTTTACTTTCTTTACATGTAACCTTAATCCTACCACAGTAGTAATAAAAATGAATGCAGGTTTCAAAACAATAGATATTATTTATTGATTCAATTAAATACAATTTACTAACATGAATTGCATTTAAAATGAAATTACATACATACATACAAATTTTGAACATCAGTTGCCTATAAAATGAAATTTGTGTACGAAATATAACACCAAAAACAATACGAGCGAAAATGAAAACGATTGCAAAGAAACGAGTGTAGTTCTCTTTTTTCAACTTCGCTCGTATTATGACGTATTCGACTTCTTTTGTGAGTAAAAATTCTCCTGTGATCTTTAGACCAATTAAAAGCCCCTTCATGGTTGGCTACTGATTTTTATCTCGGAGACGATACAGTATGGAGACAGTTTTATTTTTCGGCTTCATGGTTGGCTATAGTTTATTGTCTCCATAGTAATGAGTTCCACACTTTGTGGATGACAAAAATATTGACGTTTCTGGATTTACTTGACATTTTGTAATCGCGTAAGCAATGGGTGCTTAGTCACGGACATCATGGGCAGCGGCTGCACGAGCTGGTTTGCCAATGCTAGCAGTTTCGGGGAGTTGGGGTGGGATCGCTGCTACCCAGGGTGTACCTGCACCTTACAAAAATAAAAACTCGTGCAAGAATGGGTTGCTAAGCTCCGGAGCAAGAAATTTTGAAGTTTAAAAAAAAGAATTTTTACCAAAGTAAAAAAATATGTGGGACTCCCTAATCTTGGTCAATGGCTGACCCTCCGAGCATGATGTTGAGCTCGGGCCCTACTCAACTCACCCTACTTTGTGGATCGCTGGGCGATTTATGGTCCACCCTAAAACGTTTGCTGGTTCTACATAGGACCTACCTGTGTTTCGTTTAACCTTTCATTTTCTTATTTTAGTTTCCTTTTAAATTAAAAGAAATAATTTGTAATTAATTCATTTCCTTCTATTTGTTTTAATTACTGTTTTTTTTTCATTTTTATCGTGTCAAGAACAATAAAATTTACATATTTTTCTTTACTATTTTGTCTTTTATCTCGTGTTTTTTTTCTAATATGTACATATATCTATTAAGAATCGTTCTTTTGTGAACATTTGTAGATGTATTTTAGATGTATTTTAACTAACGTACATGTTTTTTTTTTTCAAAAATGTAATATATTATGTGGTCTTTTTTTTTTTTTGTTTAATTAAATAAAAAAAAATTGTACCGAATTTTAATATGTTTGAGTTTAATGTAATAAGAAAAAATATAATATATAAGTGGAAAAATGGATACCTTACTAGTTGCCCGCAACTGGACTATAAACTACATGTAGTGCGTGTAAAGATGCTCGTTGTGATGTGATTAAAAAAATATTTATTTATTTCTGCTTGGATGTAACTGTTGTTATGGTTGTTTATTGTGTCGTCAGTGATGCGGAAGTTAATGGTTTTACTTGGAGGGTTTTGTAATAAGTGATGATGTTATTACTGTTTTATGTTTTCTTGTTGTTTACATTGTTAAATTTTTGGTGAAATGTCAGTTCTTTTCTTTTATATGTGAATGCATGTTACTTGGTCTCCTTCTCGCTGTTTCTTTTTGTTAGAAAAATGTTTCTATTTGTTAGGAAAATGTCAGTGTTTCCGTCTAACCTTGTATTTTTCTTTCTTTTTAATTTTTTTTTTTTGTTATGAATGTATATATGTTCTGTCTCACTTTTTTTTTCGTTTAATGTCAAAATTTGGTTTCAATGTCAAGGGTTTTTTTTTTTGTATGCGGGCGATGCGGAGTGCTAGCACTTCCGCGAATGCATCTACGCAAATTTTGAGCAGTAACTAATCTGACTTTTGAAAAATGAATATCACGAGGCATATATATGCATATAAAAGTATATGAGTATCCATTTAATGCAAATGGTTTACTTTATTGTCAAAATTGAAGTTCACTTTTTGCTTAGGCGCGCTAAAATGCACTTTATTTGTAATTTTTAGACATTCATCAGAATTTAGAATTGCTTTACACGCACTCAATGGAAATTCATTAGGTTATCGTTACTGATTTTAAATGTTTTTCTTAATACTTTACAAACAAAATTTTGCGTCGCAACAATTGACTCCGGTTGCTTAGCCACTCAAAGAAAAAAATCGTCCGACCGTCCCGTTCGAATGCCAAAAACCAACTCCGCGTTTTTTCGATCCCTCAAAAATGGCTACCGAAATTTCGGAATGACGCGTTGTTCCGCCATTTCTTGTTGAACCGTACGCACGTAAGCAAATTTCGAATGAAAGACCAAAAATGTCAGATTGACATTTCTGGTATGACTTTCGCATTACAATGCCAGTGTACATTAGATGCCACTCTGCCGTTACAAAACAGTTTTTCGAAATCTGCTGTGGCTGGTTACAAAAACTGAAGGCACTACTTTCTAATATCCTTCGCGTGAAAAATGTCAAGTCGTTTATTGTTCATGTCTGCTAGCTCATAATAAGCCGTTCCCATTCTCTTAATCACCTGAGCCTTTTCGAAAACATTTGCCAATTTTGCATTAAAGTGATCGGAAGCTTTGCTTTGAGCAAAACTCCTACGATACACGATTTGACCAACTTCGAAACGAACTGGACGTGAGCGCATATTATAATTTTTAGCATTAGTATCATATGCCTTTTTCAAATTCTCTCGCACCTTTTCGCGAATCAACTCAGTTTTTTCTTCGTGTTTGATGTCAGCGGTCGGATCTTCAATAAGTTTTAGTTTTCGCAAAACTTCAAAAGAAGTTGCGTGGCAGATCATATTTTGACCGAAGGCAACAAAGTATGGAAAAAAACCCGAGGACGAGTGCAGTGAGCTTCTGAGAGCAATGCTAATAGCAAATAATTTTTCATCCCAATCTTTTTGATTTGGATTAATATATGCTCTAACAGCAGCGATGATTGAGCGATTGACTCGTTCAACGGCATTAGATTGCGGAGAATAGTTGGCAGTATAATTATGCGTCACGCCATACTTCTTTAATAGGTCTTCAAAAATTTTTGATCTGAATTGTACACCATTGTCAGTGGTGATGACTTCAGGAACACCAAAAATGGCAAAAATTCGCTTTTCAAGAAAATCAACAATTTTGTTGGCAGTGAAACTTCTGATTGGCTCTAAGAAACGAAACTTGGAAAGATGGTTAGGACAATCACCATACCCACGTTTCCTGATCGTGATCTTGGATAAGGTCCAAGAAGGTCTAAATAGAGTTTTTGAAAAATTCGGACAGACGTAGCCTGCTTTCCCATAGGAGGACGAAGTATGTGATTCGGGGCTTTTGTTTGTTTGCAAACTTCACACGATAACACGTGATCTCGCACTTGTTTGGACATGCGTGGCCAGAAATAAAAAGTTTTAAGTTTAGTTAAAGTTTTACCGACTCCACCATGAGAACTCATCGGATGATCATGTGCTCTTAGAATGAGATCTTGTCTCATTTCCAAAGGAACCCATATCTTCCATGATTGCTCTTCCTGAATCGGATCACCGCTAGCAAATTCGCAACGCTTATAAATTATACCATCTATAACTTGTATATCTGGTTGCTTACTTGGTTCTTTCTGAAATTCCTCAATCATCTTTAAATAATATTCGGTTTTAAAAAATTCCGAATTAAAATCAATTTCGAAAAAAATGGTCTGTTTATGACGCAGTCAGAGACGAAATGTGGAGGCTTTCCTGAGAATAAGTTCTCGATAAAGTATCAGGAACCACGTTTTGGCTGCCTTTCCGATGAAGAATGGTAAATTTGAAGTCCTGCAACTTCAGTGCCCAGCGCGCAAGTCTGCCATGCAAATCAGTTTGACTCATAAGCCATTTTAACGAAGCATGATCGGTTATAACCTCGAATTCATGTCTTTCGACATAAGCTCGAAATTTTTTTATGGCCATAACCGCCGCAAGACATTCTTGTTCGGAAACAGTATAGTTTCTTTGCGCTTGGTTGAATTTATGGGACATGTATGCAATGGGAACTTCATCACCTTCATCGGTACGTTGTGCCAAAACCGCTCCAACGCCAAATTGACTAGCGCCACATTGAATAGAAAATGGACGAGAAAAATCAGGACTGTGTAGCACTGGTGCACTATTTAAACTATTTTTGAGTGAGTCGAAAGCAGCAATTGCGTCTTCGGTCCAAACAAATTTACGAGCCTTTTGTAACATATTTGTCAAAGGGGTAGAAATTGAAGCATAATTTTGCACAAACCTTCGGTACCATCCACAGACACCTAGAAAGCGACGAAGTTGTCTGACTGTTTTCGGACGAGGAAATTCTTTTATCGCTTTTACTTTGTCCGGATCGGTACTTATTGTTCCATGTCCAATGACATGACCAAGGTAGTGAATTTGTTTGAGCAAAAATTTGCTTTTCTCTATATTAATTGCAAGGCCAGCACGTTTAATGAAAAATGCTACTTCTTGCAGAAGCGAAATATGGTCATCGAAAGTTTCGGTTATTAACAACAAATCGTCTAAGTATACAAATACTTTAGTTTGCAAATGGGCAGGGATTACCTTGTCCATGAGACGGGTCATGGTCTGTGGCGCATTACATAGGCCAAATGGCATTCTAACAAATTGATATAGAGGTCGGTTGGGGACAGTGAAGGCTGTCTTATCCCTTGACGCTTCATCCAACGGAATTTGCCAGCGATGAGCGGCAAAGGATAAACATCCTTCACTGTGACCTCATTGACTTTACATGCGTCGAGACACATACGAACATTATTCGGTTTGACGATTAGTGCAACAGGAGATAACCATGCGCTTTGAGATTCTTCGATAACGCCAAGAGAATGCATTCTATCAATCTCCGCAAAAAGAAGTTTTTCAACGCTTGGTGAAACAGAAAAATGCCTTTGTTTTATTGGCTTCGCTTGCCCTTGATCAATGACATGGCTTATAAGATTTGTTCGGCCTAAGCTTTTTTCAGAAAAAGAAGGAATTTGCATTTAAATTTGCTTGCTGTCGAGCATTTAACACATGATGATTGGAGTTCAACTCCGCAATGTTCAAATTAACAGAAATCGGAATATCCTCATGAAAAAGATCACTTGCCAAACCGAAAGTCTTCACAAAATCAACGCCCAAATATAATTTTAGAGAAAGAGTTGGAATTATCAAAAATTTTAGAGGTTTAGTTATTCCTCTAAAGGTAATAAAAGTTTCAACGAAACCCAATGCAAAATGATTTGTTCCGTCCGCAGTTTTAAGGTTAGTCTTAACTTTGTGCCAAGGGTGTTGGTTATTTTCTAAAAATTTTTGAGCCAATTTGTTGGCTAAACAACTGACAGAGGCACCAGTATCGACTAGTCCTTCAATTTTTTCATTAAAAATTAAAATTTGAGCATAGGGACGTAAATCATCTTTAGGTTTATCTGAAATCACTGAAGAACATATAAATTTTTTCTTCGCTTTTAAATTTTTCCAAAACTTTTTCAATCTTAAAGTGGAACGTTTCTTATGCGTTGACCTCGGCGAAGCAATACATTCATCAGAAAAAATTCGCTTACGGGCGGCTTTATATTCCTGCCAACGAATGTGCAGAGGTTTAAATTGCCGAATAGGTAAAACTGTAGGAGATTGTTTAATTTCAGGTTTATTTTCAAATTTTAAATTAGAAGTGACTGGTTTCAAAATAACTGTTGTGGTTTGGCATGCCGCATCACTTTTTAAGGTGGTGGTGGTGCGGTTGGCAACTCTAAAAAATGGTTATTCGAGAGATCTTCTGTGTTAACGTTTACTTCCGATACGTTGCAAGCAGCTTGGAAGTTTCTGGTCGACCTGCCGTACTCTTCATCCAACAATTCGCGTTTTTGAACAAATGTTCGAAGCTGTCTAATGTTTTCTATGGAGACATAGAGAAGACTGCGTCTAACGTCGAGACGTAAGTTTCGTTGAATGATTTCCAACAAAGTTGCTGGTTCAAGAGGACGTTGCAATTTATCGCAGAGCTGAAGAACAGATTCATAAAGTTCATCGAATTTTTCATCATATTTTTGTTTCCTTTAACGAATCAAATCCATTATGTCTAAATCTGTTCTCCGATCTCGAAATTGACCACGAAGTTCTGTGCACAGAGTTTCCCAATCTATTTGAGTCACACTACGGTGATAGCGCCAAAACCACTTCAACGCTTTCCCAGCAAACAAAATGTGTGCATGATTGCACAAGGCTTCAAAATCACCTCGCAAACTTTGAATGGTCAGAGAATGTACTCGGTAAATAAATTTATCGACAGACAAAGCGTCTTCTTTGCCACTAAAAGTGACTTTCCAATTGGAAATAAGATTTGAGACTTTCTCTGATGCCATAAAAGGTGGAACTGACCTATGGTGAGTTGAAGTGCCTTGCGCCATAATGTTTTGGGTTAATTGTTGGTGATTGTTTTGATGAAAAACAGGCGGAGGAGGAAGCTGTGGGTTATATTGAGGAAGTCCAAGTGAAAATGGAGAATTGTCGATCACATTTCTAGCAGCCTGGTGTATGTCAGAAGAACGACCAAAAGTCACAGGTGGAATTGGATTTCGATTCAGATCAGGAGGTGCATTACTGACTGAGTATAAGTTCATTTTAGCCAGTTGAGCTTTCACAGCTTCGTCAATCAACTTTTGCAACTGTGCATCTGAAAACTGAGATACATTAATTTGCGCACTTGCGTGATTGGACAAGTCTGTGGATAATGGATGCACTCCTGACATGTTGAGATTATGTGCAGGTGCCACTGAAATATTTTGATCCATTAAGTTTTTGTAACTTCGGTTTACTGGACGACTATTTTTAGCGATCGTACCTGTGTGTGTAGTAGCTGGTGTTATTGTAAAAGACTCCAATCCCAAATTTGGAATGGGCTTGTATGGCTTCACTTTTTTCGTACTGCACAACGCCTGACAGTAAGTGCAGTTGCGAGTCTCCTGCAACCAATTGGAAATGCATTCCGAATGGAAAATATGGAAGCAGGGAGTTATATTAAAATTTTCACCATCTAGCATTTGTTGCTTGCGCACCACACATGGATTGTCAGGGACTTCACCCAGAATGGACAAATTCTCATTGCTACGATGCAGAGGCATTTTTCACGTAAAACTCAAAAACCGAATCCGCGACCGAGATGAAAAGGTATCGAAACACCGAAAGTTAAAATTTTGTAATAAAAAAAAATGGCCGAAAGTTAAATTTAGGAATACCCCGTGGAATTACCAAATATCAAATTCTAATTAATTATTTCTTTAAATTTTTAGCAAAAATCTACATTTCTGCAAAAAAAAAATTTTCAAATGTCAAATTCTTATCGTTTTAAAATTTTAAATTTTTAGCATAGCAAAAAATTTTAAAATGTTTCATCAAAAACAAATTTTTCAAAAAAAAACTTATATTTTTGTTACAAATTGTGTTGAATTTCTTTTAATAAAAAAAAGAAAATTTTCAAATTCAAAAGAAAATTATACTTGTTAAATTTTCTTTCTTTCTTTTAAAAAAAAAATTCAAATTTCTGTATAAATTTTTATAAAAAACTTTACTGAACAAAATTCTGAAATTTATTGAAAATTTAATTTGTTATTTTTATGTTTTTCTCAAAAACAAAATTTCTTTACAAAAAGTTTAATTATTAATGACAGCTTGGTCCTATGTAGAACTTTTTCAAATTTTCATTATTAATTGTTTGGTCAGCTACGAAGAAAAATTCAGGGAGTAAGAACCTGAATCTACAAAATTTAAATCTCATTTCAAACATGAAATTGAAGTACAACCTATGTAAATCTCAGTAAAGTTGTCGAAAAGCGCAATGAAATGCAACTTAATCGCAAAATCCAGCAGTTTACCTTGACTTGCAGCCGCAATTCGCATTCAAGCTAAAAGAGTGTACCAAAATAGCAAAATCTTAAAAGTCAAAATGGAAAGTTACTCTATTTAAAACAAATTCAAAACATTATTGCACCATTAAAGGGTTTATTTTTTTCTCTACAGAAAGGAATAAATATGTTCATTAACTTCTGAGCGGATCAGATAGGATTTGAGTTACCCCATTCTGATAAATCCTGCTTCAGGTCATGAGTATTAAATTCTTGAACAACTGTTCAATTGACAAATACAAAAAAAAATTCCCTGTAATAGGTTTAAGTAAAAAAATTTTCAAAAATCCAGAGCTCAGCGAGGGTATATCGGATGGAACCGAATGAAATCGAAGGCAAAATACTAAAAAAAAGATTTTTAAGGGACATAATTGTCTACTGAGTGACAGTTTCTTTTAACCTTCAATTTCAATCGGCCGGCCCCACGTTGGGCTCCAAAATTTGTAATCGCGTAAGCGATGGGTGCTTAGTCACGGACATGATGGGCAGCGGCTGCACGAGCTGGTTTGCCAATGCTAGCAGTTTCGGGGTGTTGGGGTGGGATCGCTGCTACCCAGGGTGTACCTGCACCTTACAAAAATAAAAACTCGTGCATGAATGGGTTTCTAAGCTCCGGAGCAAGAAATTTTGAAGTTTAAAAAAACAAATTTTCACCAAAATAAAAAATATGTGGGACTCCCTAATCCTGGTCAATGGCTGAACCTCCGAGCATGATGTTGAGGTCGGGCCCTACTCAACCCACCCTACCTTGTGGACCGCTGGGCGATTTATGGTCCACCCTAAAACGTTTGCTGGTTCTACATAGGACCTACCTGAGTTTCGTGTAACCTGTCATTTTCTTATTTAAGTTTCCTTTTAAATCAAAAGAAATAATTTGTAATTAATTCATTTCCTTCTATTTGTTTTAATTACTGTTTTTTTTTCATTTTTATCGCGTCAAGAACAATAAAATTTACACATTTTTCTTTTCATAAATGCATGTCTATGACACCCAAAAAATTTATGAAATTTTAGTAATTCACATATCTTATTTCGTAAAATCTAGCATCAAACAGTATTCTTATAGAATGTTTAATATTGACATTACATGTTTAAAGTAGTGTGTAACAGTGGTGAGCTTTGAACTTAAACTAAATATTCAATGTTTGCTTAAACTTTACTATTTTGTCTTTTATTTCGTGTTTTTTTTTCTAATATGTATATCTATTAAGATTCGTTCTTTTGTGAACATTTGTAGATGTATTTTAACTAACGTACATGTTTTTTTTTCAAATATGTAATATATTATGAGGTCTTCTTTATTTTTTTTTTTTGTTTAATTAAATAAAAAAAAATTTTACCGAATTTTAATATGTTTGAGTTTAATATAATGAGAAAAAATATAATATATAAGTGGAAAAATGGATACCTTACTAGTTGCACGCAACTGGACTATAAACCTATGTGACTACATGTAGTGCGTGTAAAGATGCTCGTTGTGATGTGATTAAAAAAATATTTATTTATTTCTGCTTGGATGTAACTGTTGTTATGGTTGTTTATTGTGTCGTCAGTGATGCGGAAGTTAATGGTTTTACTTGGAGGGTTTTGTAATAAGTGATGATGTTATTGCTGTTTTATGTTTTCTTGTTGTTTATATTGTTAAATTTTTGGTGAAATGTCAGTTCTTTTTTTTTATCTGTGAATGCATGTTACTTGGTCTCCTCGCTGTTTCTTTTTGTTAGGAAAATATTTCTATTTGTTAGGAAAATGTCAGTGTTTCCGTCTCACCTTGTATTTTTCTTTCTTTTTTTAATTTTTTTTTTTGTTATGAATGTTCTGTCTCACTTTTTTTTTCGTTTATTGTCAAAATTTGGTTTCAATGTCAAGGGTTTTTGTTTTTTTGTATGCGGGCGATGCGGAGCGCTAGCACTTCCGCGAATGCATCTACGCAAATTTTGAGCAGCAACTAATCTGACTTTTGAAAAATGAATATCACGAGGCATATATATGCATATAAAAGTATATGAGTATGACATTTCTGGTATGACTTTCGCATTCCAATGCCAGTGTACATTAGAAGCCAGAGGTATAATCATATAAGGTAAAAGCAAATTGTCAAAATTTGAAATTGGAAAACACAGAGAGAGCTGTGCTGGAAAAGTCAAAATCATATAAAAGAAAATAATTTTGTTGTTGACAAAATTATAACGTATTGTTTGACATTTGCAGCACTCGAAAAAGAGGCAACATTTTTTAGTGCAGTAACCATGTTAGTTAAATCATGTTAGAAGCCACTCTGCCGTTACAATTTGTTGCGAAATTTGACATTTCTGCCCAACATTTGCCAATACAAAATAAAGTGAGTTTATAATATGGAAAGCAGTTGCGAGTTTTTTTCGACGGTGAAGATTTTTTAAAAGTTTCACGAATGCGTAAAAGTTTACGCGATGCTGCTAATCCACTTGATTTACGGGACGTAAAGTTAGTGCCTACAATATGGAATTCCAGAAGTGAGAAAAACGAAAATCATTTATTGCATTTGTAGGTTCATTTTGTATTTCCGCCTCAACATGGAAGCATTTATGTACGTCCTTAATGAAATCAAGGACTCCTTTAAAAAAGAAAAACGCACATCGACCATACCACCCATTTTAAAATTGTGTGCTGTCTTACGATTGTTTGCAGAGGGCAGCTACCAAAAGTGTAGTGGGAACGACTTAAATGTAGGCCAGGCCCCGTCAATAATTTCTGCGGCTCATAAAGAACCCTGGACATTTTTTGAAAGAAAAATTTGCTCGAAATGGATATCAGCGAAGATGACACAGGATGAATGAAGTGCTGCGAAGCTTATTTTTTATGAAAAATCTGGGTTCCCCGGAATTGTTGGATGCATTGATGGTACACATATAAAATTTGTTTCGCCATCAAAAGACCTTCAATACTTATATATGAATAGAAAGCGCTTTTATAGCATTAACATCATGATTGTAAGTATTATGAAGTAGTCGCTCATCCAATCATTTTATTTTCAATTTTACAGTTGTGTGAACATAAATTGAATGTGCGTTATGTGGGAGCAAGGTATCCAGGCTCAAACCATGATTCGTTTGTGTTCAACTTCGACTTACAGCGGTATTTAGAAAACAATTTATCTGAGGGTTCATGGATTTTGGGTAATATTTAGAATTGTTAACTAATTTAATGGCTTCTCATTGGAATATTATAGGTGACGCGGGATATCCTTTCAAACCTTATTTAATGACACCATTTCGCCTTGCGGATCCTGGTTCCCCACAAGCGTATTACAACAGGATTCATGCGAAAGCTCGTAAAGCGGTTGAGCGAAAAATCGGAGTATTAAAAAACAAATTTCGTTGTCTTTTGTCAGCAAGAAATCTTCACTACAAACCGGAAAAGGCAACACAAATTATAAATAGTTGTTGTGCATTGCACAATATCAGCCAGCATTTCAATGTAGAATACTCTGATGGTATTGCGTCTGTTCATCAAAGTCTGAGTAATAACGATGACGGCGAAGCAGATAGCTCAAGTATTCCAGAAGATGCAAGAGCTATCCGTAATGCGATGCTTGAGCTAATATGTAACTTTTATAATAACTGAATAAAAGGAAGTTTATTCTTTTCATATTTATATTTTTTTTAAGAACTTTTTCGACCTTTTCATAATCATTTATAACAGTTTTTTGTTTGTAAAAATAAATAACACTTACAAAAAATTATAATATCTTTTCAGTTCTAAAATTAAAAGTTAGTATCACTTCATGATGTTATAAAATAAAAAATAGTTAAAAAAATATCACTTCATTTGCCTGAAAATTAAATTTCAAAACCGTTTTCCTTAAATCTACTTTTTCAAAACTAAAATTTTTTTATTTATAGGTTACCTACATAGCTAAAGGTAAAGAAATAAAATATCACTTCATGTCGAGATCTAAAAGTAAAGTAATTCAAAAATTAACTATAGTTCATTTGTTCAATTTTTTTTTTCACTAGTTCCATTTTTAATTTATTAAGGTCACTCGTTTCCTTTGCACTATTTTCCAACAACTGAGCCTTTTTTTGCTTTAGGCTGTACATTTTTTTTTGCCATTTCGTATCTCTTGTATGTGTTTTTTACGATTTTCTTCAATACATGTACCACTCGCTCTTGACTTTTAGTTTGCATCTGCAGCAACTTCACTCTTTCATCCTCTTTTGTAAAACGCCCTTTTTCGCCGAGGCATTGACACAGACGGCAATTCTTCTTCAGTTATATTTCCAGCCTGCTCGTTCTCTTTGTCAGTTGCAGTGTCTTCAATTAACACAAAACACCGCCCGGCTGGAGAAACACTTTGTTGCAGATTAGTTAAATCTGCAGCACTACGTTCCAATGGATTTAATGATATTTCTTCCGAATACCCACCACCAGTCCCCGTAGCATTTCTTTTGTTGGCTGCTAATTTTGTTTTTAGCTTAGACTTATAATTTATACATACCTGAAATTGATTTCATTGAAAATAAGATTTTTTATAATTTTGTTTACAAAACCTTTGGCATTCTGGTGCTGTCCTAGTCGGTGGACCGATGCTATTAACAGCAACAGCGACGTTTTCCCAAAAACTTTTGAGTTGCCGTTTACCGCTTCCAAATTGGCCTTTGCCTCTGCCGCTTCTGGATTTTTTTCCAATATTTCGATAATCCGTTCAAATTGTTTTTTTATGGTGATTTTCGCACTATAAAAACTTTATTAAATCAATTTCTTTGACTAAAATTGTAAATATTTTGTACTTACGTGTAAGTTTCCATTTTGACGACATCAAAATTGCAGTCTACAAATTATGACTTTTGTAGATACAATTATACCATGTAGCGAAAAAAAGTGTGGAAGACATTGCCGCGGAGATACTTCGCCAATGTCACCAACCATAAAACCAATTTGTAATCGGCCACTAAGACGGCGAGATAGTACCCAACCATGAAGGTGCTGTAAGTCTTAGTTGGCACAGTCGCAACGTTTTTGTTTAGATGCATCCATGAAATCTCTTTTTATTATTTATTCTCTTTGCGTCGGGTTGACCATGATTCACACAAAAAAATATAAAACTCCTACATTTTTAAGGATGATGGTATGGCTCCGTAAGTGAGTCATTAACCACTATGATTGTGTAGTACTTTCATTTTTATCGCAGATTAGGAACAAATTGTTTCTTTTAAACCAGTTTTCGACACTTTGATGTTGGCTCAAAAAAACACAAATTAAAATTAATTTAGAGACAGCTCGCTGTCATTTCTTGGTGTCATATCTTTCTTCTTCTTCTCAAAAGTTCGCACCCAAAATTACTCCCACAAATTAGAGTCTATTAACTCGCACTAGAGCTTTCTGCCGAACGATTTTTCATGTTAAAAATAGTGCGTTAAAACACAATGAAACAATTGCGAGAGCATCTGATTGTCAAATTCAAAGTGAGAAAAGATTATCTTATTTATTTGTTTTTGTGTTGTCATCTGCTTCATTTAAAAAAAATTTACACCAAATATAGAATTTTCTTACCCGCACTGAAAGAACTTTTAGAAGTGGAATCAGTGTCTCCAACTGAAAACTTTAAATTACCGTGTTTCTAGGGTTGAATTACCGTATTTTGAAGTAAATTACGGTGCATCAGTTTAAAAATTACGGTGTAAATTATGGTGTTATTACACACTGCTTAGAATATTTGTACAGGATAAAAGCAGAATATTATATGTAATTAACGTAAAACTATTTTAAAAGTTGATCTCGTCTCTTTGTCAGTGTCGGTTGTATTTTTGTGTTGTTTTTAATACGTATATTTCTTTGTGTTTAATCATTTTGTTCAATAACAATAATTTTATTTTTTTTTGCGCGTACATAATTGTCGCTGTTTAATAATAATTGGTGTTGGTAGAAATTTGATTTGATTTAGTTTTGCATGTTTGCTTACTTTAATTCAATTTATTCTTTAATGTAAACATACATACGTACGTGAGTACATTTCTTTCTACAAGCAGTGTAACGCAGTGATCAGTTTTGTTTTTTCATTCCCTTTTCTGCTTTGTCCG
Organism: Meiosimyza platycephala; assembly: GCA_963662105.1. Taxonomy (NCBI): domain Eukaryota; kingdom Metazoa; phylum Arthropoda; class Insecta; order Diptera; family Lauxaniidae; genus Meiosimyza; species Meiosimyza platycephala. The sequence goes on along the minus strand of OY759210.1, from coordinate 39,812,181 downwards.
CTTACATTGCTTTACCTTAATCTCAATAGGTTGTTGTTGTTGCTGTTCAACGGGTATATTTTTCACAATATTAACCCGTTGCAAGCACTTTTAAAAATATTTTAGGTCAATATAAAAATAGTACTTTTTCATTATAACTTAGTCTTTTCTTTTTTTCATGATGGATTATTTTTCGTCTGAAAACTTGTTAGCTTGCTCTTTAAGAGATCAATGTAAAAGTCAAAATATATTGAATGCCATGTTTTCCTGTTCAGGTCCTTGTGAACAGGTCTTTCATGCCTCTTGTGCAGGCCTAACTAACACTATTACTGATTTATTATCCTCTAATCGTTCGGGCCTGCATTGGTACTGTCCATCGTGCAGGGCCCTGTCCCCGTCGGTCTTTTTCGACAAAATTAAACAATTTGGGGAAAATCTTAACAATTTGAATATTAATTTCAGAGATATTCTAAATAATTATTTAGACATAACTCCCCAAATTGAAAAAAGCCTTAATGAGGCTGTCTCACCCGATGTTAGTTCGCTTCAAAATAAAACTATTACTGAGGCTGCTATGGTTTTTTCTTCTACTCCTTCGATCTCTACTCTACCCAAGCAAGCTATTTCCCTGAAGAAGAAAAGAAAACTTAAACGAAAATTAAATAAGAATCGTAAGTCGAATGTTAACTTGGGTAGTGTGGAGGGGGCCAGTGACACAGCTGTTAATCGTGAAGTAACTGCCTTAGATCCTCCTCTAAATACCTCTCCGTCTACTTCCAACTTTCCCGCTACTGCCGCTATAAATAACCCTCCACCCCTTTCCTCCACTATCGATACTCCTCTATCCATTTCTGTTATTCCTAATCCGCAAGGAGTTGTTACGATTGGTGGTTCTGCGGCACCTGTCTCCTTGCAAGCATTGCCAAGGTTGAAATCGATTTTCATTTCACGTCTTAATGCTAACACTACCACTGACAATGTTATAAACTATATTAGACAAAACCAAATTATTCCTGCCGATGCCTTCGTTTCTTGCAGGAAAATCGGTAATAAACCAACTCATGCATCTTTTAAAATTACAGTGGCATCTTCTCATGTTTCTGCCATTCTAAATTCTAATGCGTGGGTGGATAATATCTTTATTTCAGAATTTAAGTCGAAAAAAAATAATAAGACTGTCCGTTCCAATTCAAAAAACTGAAGCGGCTATCCCTTTACTATCAAAATGTAAGGGGTTTGCGTTCTAAGACGCATGACATCTTTTTAGCCACTCAGAATTTTTCTGAGGATATTATCGTTTTTACCGAAACTGGGTTAAATAACACTTTTCTTAATTTGGAACTTTTTGACAATAGTTTCAATGTTTTTAGAAGAGACAGACACTTGGAAGACATTTCTTCTGTTGGTGGAGGCGTCTTAATAGCCATAAAAAATCATTTAACTAGTTCATTAATCGAAATTGCCTGCGCATCTAATATTGAACTATTATGCGTTAAAGTTACATATTGTAACTCCAATATTTATATTCTTAACGCTTATGTTCCTCCAAATAGTAGCGCAGATGTCTACGAATGTCTTTCGATGTCCGTAGAATACATAATAAATGAACTAGACACTAATGCACTAATTGCATGAATGCAATTGCATGAATTTATCAACATGGTCCAAGGCATAAATGTTAGAAAAAATTTACCCATCATGCGGTGGGGCTCGGACAACACAAACATAAAGACCAACAACCATTAAGCTACAAAATTAACTATAGTTATTTTTCAATCTAAGCTTGAGTTGACCTTTTGACAAGCTAATATCATATACATCGCAATTATTAATAAGAGTAGTCATGCGATTAAAAGGAGCAGTAGCCATATAATTAGTTCTACTAAAAGGTTGGTAAAATAATTGATTAGAGTTACGATTACTCCTGCGATTAGTGTTTAAGTGAATATAATTAAGAAGCTCTGGTGCAGCAAGAGACCTAGTTACAAGTTGATGCAGATAAAGTATATCCGCAATATTTCTGCGCGTGCTCAAAGATTGCATATGTAGTAACTTCAAACGATCCTCATAAGGAGGAAGGTTTAAAGAGTCAATCCAATTTAAGCCATTGAGAGCAAAACGAATAAAATTTTTTTGAATGCTCTCAATTCTATTAATATGAATATTATAAAATGGTGACCACACTTGGCTGGCGTACTCTAAGTGAGGACGCACTATTGTATTATATAAAGTCACTGTTACTAAAGGGCTATTAAATTCTTTTGCCCACCTCTTAATAAAGCCAAGCAGAGATGAGGATTTTTTACAAATTTGATTAATATGCTCATTAAAAGTTAATTTAACATCAAAATGTATACCTAGGTCTTTGACTAAATCGACACGACAAATTTTCTTATCTTTTAACTCATAATCAAATTCCACAATATTTTTCCTCCTGGTGATAATCATAGTTTGGCATTTATCAGGATTAAGATGTAAGTTATTTTTAGAACACCAAACCTCAAAGGAATTCAAGTCAGACTGAAGTGGAATAGTATCACCAACCCCCTTCACGTTCCTGTAAATTTTCATATCATCTGCATATATTAGCAGATTCGAGTTTTTAATGACATGTGTAACATCATTAATTGCTAAAACGAACAGGAGCGGCCCCATGTGGCTTCCTTGTGGTACACCTGATGCCGCGCTGAATGGGGTGGATAACACCCTTCAAAATCTTATTTGATATGAGCGATCAGATAAATAAGATTCAATCCAGCTGACAAAACTTAAAGGAAATCCAAGCTTCTTTAATTTAAACAAAATCAAATTGTGTGGTAATTTGTCAAATGCTTTACTGAAGTCAGTGTAGATGCAGTCAACTTGCCCACCAGAATCAAAAGAGCTTAATGCAAAGGAAGTAAAATCAAGGAGGTTAGAAACTGTAGATCTGCCATTAACAAAACCATGCTGACAAGTTGTTATGACTTCACCACAGCACACCTTAACCTGATCGTACACAATGCGTTCAAAAATTTTTGGTATCGATGATAACTTCGCCACGGGCCTGTAGTTTGAAACATAATTTTTACACCCTTTCTTGAAAATGGGGCTTATATATGAATTTTTCCAAAATTTAGGAAAATAGCTATCTCTAATCGATTTATTAAATAAGAAACTGAGGGGTTGACTCAGCACAGAGCTACAGTTAACTAGTACTGTCGCAGGAATACCATCAGGTCCGGAGCTGAAGTCATCATCAACAGATGAGATATATTTCTCTATGAGTTCAGGTGAGAAAGATATCCCATTAAACGAAACTAAAGGGTCGTTATCCATATATTCAAAATAGTTGATCTCAGGGCTAAATAATTCCATAGAAAAAGATTCTTTAAATAAATTAGCAAACAACCCAGCTATAATTTGTGGGTCGCTAGTGAGCCCATCAACTGTTTTGAATTCAGATGGAAACCCGTCAGACTTTTTTTTTGTATTAATAAAACCCCAAAAATGCTTGGGGTCGTGAAGAATATTCAGCTTTATTCTATTCAAATATTCAGAATAAACTAAAGCCGACTTATCCTTAAATTCATGGAAAAGTCGCTGGTAAGCAACTAAGTCATTTCGGTCCTGGTTACAAACGTATTTGTTCCACGCTCTATTACGGCCATTACGAATTTTTTTTAAATCCCTTGTGTACCAAGGGTACGAGGAGTTATTAACGTACCTTTTTGTATATGGCACCGACAATGCTATGGCTGAAAAAAGTTCACCATAGAAAAATTTAATGCACTCATCAAATGAATTACTCGTATTATTAAAAAAAATAATAAGGTCGTTTAATTTATTCCTTAAATTCTCATTCACTTTAAAAGTCAGCACTCACTTTAAAAAGTCAGCTTTTTTAAAATTGAATTCATAAATATTGATAGAAGAACATGCATTAATTAAATTTTCATTGTTAGATTGGTACACAATACTCAAAGGTGGATGATAGGAATCAACCGTAGAAAGAGAATGGATAGCATTTCTCACAACAACATTACTACTATTTGCAGCCAAGACTAAGTCAAGTTGTCGTCCATGAGAATTAGTTATACAACTTACTTGTTGTAAACTTGAAAGTATTTCGTCAACAAAAATTTGTTGTTGTCGAGTTTTTGGACACGATGCATAAAAATATGTATCATCATCCGAAGGAGTCCATTTAAGGTCAGGCAGATTAAAATCACCTAACAATAAAATGTCGTCATTAGTGTCTAGTTCATTTATTATGTATTCTACGGACATCGAAAGAGATGCGTAGACATCTGCGCTACTATTTGGAGGAACATAAGCGTTAAGAATATAAATATTGGAGTTACAATATGTAACTTTAACGCATAATAGTTCAATATTAGATGCGCAGGCAATTTCGATTAATGAACTAGTTAAATGATTTTTTATGGCTATTAAGACGCCTCCACCAACAGAAGAAATGTCTTCCAAGTGTCTGTCTCTTCTAAAAACATTGAAACTATTGTCAAAAAGTTCCAAATTAAGAAAAGTGTTATTTAACCAAGTTTCGGTAAAAACGATAATATCCTCAGAAAAATTCTGAGTGGCTAAAAAGATGTCATGCGTCTTAGAACGCAAACCCCTTACATTTTGATAGTAAAGGGAAAGCCGCTTCAGTTTTTTGAATTAGAACGGACAGTCTTATAATTTTTTTTCGACTTAAATTCTGAAATAAAGATATTATCCACCCATGCATTAGAATTTAGAATGGCAGAAACATGAGAAGATGCCACTGTAATTTTAAAAGATGCATGAGTTGGTTTATTACCGATTTTCCTGCAAGAAACGAAGGCATCGGCAGGAATAATTTGGTTTTGTCTAATATAGTTTATAACATTGTCAGTGCTAGTGTTAGCATTAAGACGTGAAATAAAAATCGATTTCAACCTTGGCAATGCTTGCAAGGAGACAGGTGCCACAGAACCACCAATCGTAACAACACCTAGAGGATTAGGAATAACAGAAATGGATAGAGGAGTATCGATAGTGGAGGAAAGGGGTGGATGGTTATTTATAGCAGCAGTAGCGGGAAAGTTGGAAGTTAGACGGAGAGGTATTTAGAGGGGGAACTAAGGCAGTTACTTCACGATTAACAGCTGTGTCACTCGTCCCCCCCACACTACCCAAGTTAACATTCGACTTACGATTCTTATTTAATTTTCGTTTAAGTTTTCTTTTCTTCTTCAGGGAAATAGCTTGCTTGGGTAGAGTAGAGATCGAAGGAGTAGAAGAAAAAACCATAGCAGCCTCAGTAATAGTTTTATTTTGAAGCGAACTAACATCGGGTGAGACAGCCTCATTAAGGCTTTTTTCAATTTGGTTAGTTATGTCTAAATATATAGTTATTTAGAATATCTCTGAAATTAATATTCAAATTGTTAAGATTTTCCCCAAATTGTTTAATTTTGTCGAAAAAGACCGACGGGGACAGGGCCCTGCACGATGGACAGTACCAATGCAGGCCCGAACGATTAGAGGATAATAAATCAGTAATAGTGTTAGTTAGGCCTGCACAAAAGGCATGAAAGACCTGTTCACAGGGACCTGAACAGGAAAACATGAAAACATGACTTCAGTTCCGGACCTGATGGTTTTCCTGCGACAGTACTAATTAACTGTAGCTCTGTGCTGAGTCAGCCCCTCAGTTTGTTATTTAATAAATCAATTAGATATAGCTATTTTCCTAAATTTTGGAAAAATGCATACATAAGCCCCATTTTCAAGAAAGGGTGTAAAAATGATGTTTGAAATTACAGGCCCGTAGCGAAGTTATCATCGATACCGAAAATTTTTGAACGCATTGTGTACGATCAATTTAAGGCGTGCTGTGGTGAAGTCATAACAACTCGTCAGCATGGTTTTGTTAATGGCAGATCTACAGTTTCTAACCTCCTTGATTTTATTTCCTTTGCATTAAGCTCTTTTGACTCTGGTGGGCAAGTTGACTGCATCTACACTGACTTCAGTAAAGCATTTGACAAATTACCACACAATTTGATTTTATTTAAGTTAAAAAAGCTTGGATTTCCTTTAAGTTTTGTCAGCTGGATTGAATCTTATTTATCTGATCGCTCATATCAGATAAGATTTCGGAGGGTAATTTCCTCCCCATTCAGCGCGGCATCAGGTGTTCCACAAGAAAGCCACCTGGGGCCGCTCCTGTTCATTTTAGCGATTAATGACGTTACACATGTCATTAAAAACTCACATCTGCTAATATATGCAGATGATATGAAAATTTACAGGAACGTGAAGGGGGTTGGGGATACTATTCCACTTCAGTCTGACTTGAAATCCTTTGAGGTTTGGTGTTCTAAAAATAACTTACATCTTAATCCTGATAAATGCCAAACTATGATTTTCACCAGGAGAAAAAATATTGTGGAGTTTGATTACGAATTAAAAGATAAGAAAATTGGTTTGTGTTGATTTAGTCGAAGGCCTAGGTATACATTTTGATGTTAAATTAACTTTTAATGAGCATATTAATCAAATTTGTAAAAAATCCTCATCTCTGCTTGGCTTCATTAAGAGGTGGGCAAAAGAATTTAATAGCCCTTTAGTAACGGTGACTTTATATAATACAATAGTGCGTCCTCACTTAGAGTACGCCAGCCAAGTGTGGTCACCATTTTATAATATTCACATTAATAGAATTGAGAGAATTCAAAAAAATTTTATTCGTTTTGCTCTCAATGGCTTAAATTGGATTGACTCTTTAAACCTTCCTCCTTATGAGGATCGTTTGAAGTTACTACATATGCAGTCTTTGAGCTCGCGTAGAAATATCGAGGATATACTTTATCTGCATCAACTTGTGACTGGGTCTCTTGCTGCACCAGAGCTACTTAATTATATTCATTTAAATACTAATCGCAGGAGTAATCGTAACTCTTATCAATTATTTTACCAACCTTTCAGTAGAACTAATTATATGGCTACAGCTCCTTTTAATCGCATGACTACTCTTATTAATAATTGCGATGTATATGATATTAGCTTGTCAAAAGGTCAACTCAAGCTTAGATTGAAAAATAACTATAGTTAATTTTGTAGCTTAATGGTTGTTGGTCTTTATGTTTGTGTTGTCCGAGCCCCACCGCATGATGGGTAAATTTTTTCTAACATTTATGCCTTGGACCATGTTAATAAATTCATATAATTGCATTCATACAATTGTATGTTTATATACATATGATCTGGGTGGGTATGTTGAGAAAGTGTGATAAAGCTAAGAAGAAATTATAAAAAAATAAAAAATTAATTGCAGGTATAATTTTTTCATTTCCATCAATATATAAGCTTTTTACTTGGTTTTAAAGCTTCATGCTAAATTGCTAAGAAAGCTAATAGCTGTAGTAGCTAAACTCTATTATTATTATTATAAGGTGAAAAAACGAATTTTTCTAAAAAAGACTTATTGTAGTGACCGAAAAAAATAAAATAAAAACCGTTTAAAAAACTTTTTTGAGTTTAAAAAAAATAATTTTCTTTTTATTTGCAGACGTTTCGCAGTTTTTTGACTGCTTCATCAGAGCTGCTTTTTCGGTCACTACAATAAGCCTTTTTTAGAAAAATAAATTTTTTCTCCTTATTAAACATAAAAAGTGACCTTTATAAAATTTAAATATGTAAAACTATTTTATTAATATTCATAAAATTCACTATCACAACAATATAGTTGTCAGTATCAGAAAAAGTAGTTTTTGTGACTAGTTGTCAACATAAAATTTCAATTTTAAAAAACAAAAAGTTACACGTACATATTTCTTATTTTAAATTCAAAATTATAAAATAGATTTGCGAATTTTAATACATAGTTCAAAATTGAATATTAATTCAAAATATAACTTCAAAAAAAACATGGCTGAAGGATGTGCTCCAAAAACAAATCGAAAACGTGGCCGGCTAAAAAGTTAATTTCTGTGGAAATGCACATATGTATATCTAAATGAAAAAACCTACTTACAGTTATTCTGAGTCCGAATCTTCTAATAAGACAATATCTTTTTCATACATGGAAAGTTTCATTTTTTGGATCGTGGCACTGGTTGGCCTAAAACCAACACAATTTTTGCCAATCCTTTTCATGGATTGTTGGACGAAAATATTGCCCTTTACTGTCTTTGTCAACAATTTATTTCTTTTTTTCGTCTTAATGTCGTTGACATGACTGAAAATACGCTCACATTCTGTATTAGAGTGGGGCAGAGAGAGCACACTGAGCAATAAAACTAAAAAAAGCCGCTTGGTGATTCGTAAGCGAAATTACGGTGGAATAAGACACCGTAATGTATGTTTGCGGTAGACGGTAGATTGGGCCAGATTACGGTGGATCTACCGTAATTACGGTGTCATTGGAGACACTGCCCTGTATACATATGAAAGGAATTAGCTCACGATACTTTTCGATGCTGACCACTCGAAGTCACCCGGCTAGGGTGCGGTTTTCACATTGCCGCTTGTAGCGCAGCATAAAAAAAATTTTAAATTGTTAAGAAGGGGGAAAAGAAAATGAAGACTCCCGGGTTTGATCACAGTCAAACTTACCCCCCTGGCAACTCCCCTGAAACGTCTGCCAAGCACCTCTTCATAATTTAAGAGAAAAAAGAAGTAATTTTTAATATCAAATCCAATTTTTAATGACACGTTTGTCTTATATTATCGCAAATTTTTAATGCACTTGTCATTTAGTATTTGTAGGTACATATTAGCCAATAAATTTTGTAGTTTAATCTTAATACTAGATACTTAAAAAAATAACTAATATACGATATTATATTAATTATAATTATTTTCAATATATGTAATTAAAAAAAAATGTACATTCTTTTTTTTTTTTTGATTTTACAACCGAAAAATTCAAACCAAATCACTAAATGAGGAATAGGCTTACAAATCCAATATAGTGGGTGTTGGACGACTAGTTTGTCGCCAAATGAACTAAACGAAAAATATAAAATTTTGCCTGTGCTCCGATAAATAAAAAGTAGTGGAACTAACAAGTCTGCTCAATTAAAGCTATAGTGACAGGAGACCGACTGTTGGCGCAAGTATTGCTTCTGTCCTTTTTGAAGTAGTTAGCATCACTTGTATTTTTTGTACTCTTGTTTTTTTGTAGTAAGTTAGTAATAAAGAACGATTGTCAAAACGAACACGCGCCTAATAATTTCGTATTAAAACATAGTGGTTAATTTCATTTAATTTGGTCGGAATTCGCTTTTTACGCTGCCAGCACGGCATCATTTTGGTCCTTCAAACCGGAGAATCGTTTTTTATTACCACAAATATTTCAAGTTTTTTCGCTTTCGTTGTTGGTTCAAACCACATTGTCTTCGTTTTTAACCTCAATTTTTGTCAACTGTATTAAGCATCTCCGCGAATATTCGCGAAATCAAATAGCCAGCACCTTTGTTGAGTGCTTTTCATATAAGAGTTTAATAGATTTCCCCTCGCAAAAAATACTTAAATTATGACAAATTGTGTCAAAACGCGCGACTCTGCTCGGAACTCAATAAAAAGATATTTAAATGCAAGCTAACTTGAAAAAGATTTATCGTGTGATAGTAACCTTGTTCAGAGCTATTTAAAGCTTTTAAATGAACAGTGGGTTTCAACGAAGCACAAGACGAGGTGGAGGTTTCTTGCGGTCAAGAGACACAGGGTAGCGAGGAGCAGGAACGCGTACAAGCAGAAACATGGTACATAGAAGCGTTAGCTAATTTAAATCGTTTTGCTAATAGTTTTCCGCAACCACCGACACACAACAACAACACGCAAGTGCATATTCCTATCTCGCAAGCATCTGCATCCATTCAACTTCCTAAAATGCAGTTGCCACTATTTGAGGGTGAGCCAACAGAATGGATTTCATTTCATGATGCTTTTGTATCATTGGTCGACGGAAATAACACTTTGTCAGGTGCACAAAAAATGCATTACCTTCGTTGCAGTCTGCGGGGTGAAGCCCTGCATGTTATAAACAGTTTCAAGGTTAGCGATGCAAATTATGCTGAGGCATGGGGCCTCCTTAAGTCCCGTTACAAAGCGATGCGAGTCATAGTAGAGCATCATTTTCGTTCAATTTATGGGATAGGCCAAGCGTCTAGTGACTCTGCTTATGACATAAAACATGTTTTGGATACTTTTTTGCAGCATGTTAGAGCGTTAAAGGCATTGAATCGTCCAGTGCAGTTTTGGGATGATTGGCTGGTGCACGTGGTGGTATCAAAATTAGCATTTGAGACTAGAAAACATTGGGAACTATCGCTAACAGATGACGGCTTGCCAACTTTTGAGCAGTTGCAAACATTTTTAGAGACACGCTGTCGCTCTCTATGTATGTTGTCGTCTCTTCCTTCCGCTCAATCTAGTATAAAATCCAAGCCTAGAAAAGTTCCAAAAGCCTCAAATGTTTTACATGCTAATGCAACGTCCACGCACGTCTTTAACAACATACGCGATCATGAACAATGCTTGTTCTGCTACTATAACCACAAAATTTACGCTTGCAATAAATTTATTAAACTTGACGCATTCGCTAAGGTAAAATTTATTAAGCAAAAAAACGCATGCTTAAATTGTCTTAGCAAAATACATCCCGCATCAAAGTGTCGTAGCGCTTCCACATGTCGAATATGTCTAATGCGCCATCACACTATGTTACACAACGCATTTTCCAACGCAACATCAAACTGTCACGCTCCTAACGATTCTCTTGAATCTCTGCCGAACAATTCGAATAACGCACCCTTGGCTTCCTCAAACGCAATTATTCCTACGCCCTCAACGCTACCTGCTGCAGCAAACGCAATTATTCCTACGCCCTCAACGCTACCTGCTTCAGCAAACGCAATTATTCCTACGCCCTCAACGCTACCTGATTCAGCAATCGCAATAATTCCAGCTTGCCACGCATCGCCCGCAACAACCGCTGAAATTAATGGGAGGGTGTCTTCGCCAAGCACCACTGCCGAAGGCGCTATATTACTAGCCACCGCTTTAGCACGCATTCAAGATGCAGCAGGGCGCTGGCAACCCGTACGCGTCTTATTTGACAATGGTTCACACGCTACATTTGTGACTGAATCCTGTGTTCAACGTCTCCGCTTGCCCCGCTCCTCTTCATCGATGCACATCTCTGGAATTGGATCTTCAACAGGACTTAAAACTCGTGGCGAAGTTACTCTAAATATTTCTTCACGCTACGCAGAGCAGAGCTATACTATAAATGCTTAAATTCTCTCCAAAATTACTAACGAGTTGCCAACCACTAAGTTACAAAAATTCGAATGGCCGCACATACAAGATTTGCCGCTGGCTGACCCACATTTTGACGCACCTGGTCTTATCGAAATTCTTCTTGGCATGGACGAAATGGAAAAGTTTATCTCAACAAACATACGAAAAGGTACGCCTGGTACACCTATAGCGCAAGAGACTACATTAGGTTGGGTCTTGTTCGGCCGCGCCGGCCATGTAGATAAGACTTCTAGTGTGCAAGTCTTGCATTGCGATATAAAGTTAGTACAATTAGTAAGTAAATTTTGGGAGCTCGAGGAGCTGCCACCAAAGAAGCATTTGACCGCTGAAGAGTCTTATTGTGAGGACCTTTTCAACAGAACGCACAAACGCGCTCCTGATGGTCGTTTTATTGTCCGACTCCCTATTAAGAATGTGACTCTAGGCGAAACAAGGAGTGCCGCGGTACGCAGTCTTCTACGCATGGAAAAGCGACTTGCAGCTGATGATGATTTACGCTCGCAATACAACGCATTTATGAACGAATTAATTGATATGCGTCACATGGAGTCAGTATCAAATGTTCCTGAACGCCACTTTTATATGCCCCATCATGCTGTTGTGAAAGAAACGAGCACTACTACAAAGTTGAGGGTAGTATTCAACGCGTCCGCTAAGTCTTCAACAGGAAACTCTCTCAACGACGCATTGATGGTAGGCCCACAGTTGCAACGTGATCTTTTTTCTGTACTTATGCGCTTTAGATCGCATCGATATGCAATGACTGCTGACGTGCAAAAAATGTATCGGCAAGTGTATGTAGCCTCGGATCAAGTCGACTATCAGCGCATTGTATGGCGTGCAAATCCATCTCATCCTGTTCAAGATACCGAATGCTACGCGTCACTTATGGCGTAGCTTCAGCTTCGCATCTCGCCGTAAAATCATTACAACAAACCGCGTTCACGGATGATGAAACATCAAAAGACGCTGCTTCAGCCATTTTAAATGATTTTTACATGGACGACTTACTGAGTGGTGCATCATCAAAGTCTTTACTCAGTGATCTCCAAAGTAAAATTAACACGCTTTTGTCAGGTGGCGGGTTCGAGCTCAGAAAGTGGGCTACAAATTGCAAACAACTTTATGCTAGCCTGCCACACCGCTCGCAAAATATTTCGCAGTTTCTAGCTGCTGATGAAGAAGTTCGTGCATTGGGACTCCTTTGGAATACGGAGCTCGACTATTTAACATTCACGGTATGTATTGAACCTTCACCTACAGTTTTGACAAAAAGAGCGTTCCTATCAGAAGCCAGTAAGCTGTTTGATCTGCTGGGTTTTATAGCCCCATGTACCATAAAATCGAAAATTTGGTTCCAACAAATCTGGCGTACAAATATTGACTGGGACGAAGCTGTACCGCACAACATAGCCAGTGAATGGCTCGCACATCGTGAAGATTTAAAATCGCTGTCTTCTTTGAGGCTCAACCGTTGGCTTGGTATTGGGCAAAAATGTTCGCATGCTGAACTTCATGTCTTCGCCGACGCCTCTGAGCGCGCTTACGCAGCAGTCATCTATGCTCGCACTTTTGATTCGGCTGAAAACGTAAATGTTGCCTTCGTCACTGCAAAGACAAAGGTAGCACCGCTTAAAACAACTTCGCTACCTCGACTTGAGCTATGCTTCGCTCATCTCGCCGCAAAACTCATAAGATCCGTTATTTCTTGTCTAGATAATTCCGCCTTTCAGCTCTACGCTTGGTCCGACTCAACGGTCACTCTTGCCTGGTTGCAGAGCCACCCAAGTCGTTGGTCAACATTTGTCGCTAATCGCGTAGCCGACATCCAAGAAGTGCTACCCGCTGAGTGTTGGAATCACGTTCGCTCTGAGAATAACCCTGCGGATTGTGCATCACGAGGTACGTCTCCTACACAGCTGCTACAACATCAATTATGGTGGCAAGGGCCGAAATGGCTGAGTGACGTTGCCATAGTTTTCAAAAATAACAACTTCAAGCATGTAACCGATTTAGAGCTATCCTCGAAGAATGTGAAAGTTCATGTCGCACGCACTGAAGAATGCTGGGAGCTGTTGCAACGATATTCCTCTTACGGAAAGTTGAAAAGAGTCACTGCTTATCTGCTGCGTTTTATTAACAACATTTTTGGCGACGTTGGGGAGATGAATACCTCGTCAGTCTTCAGAAACGTACGAAATGGTTTCGCGAATCGCCTAATATCTGCGAAGACGATGTCGTAGCCGTAATCGAAGACAACACTCCACCGACAAAATGGAAACTGGCTCGCGTGCTTAAGTGTCATCCTGGCAGTGATGGTCGCGTGAGGGTGGTGACATTAAAAACAGCTGAGGGTCAATACCTATGTCCTATAAGTAAACTGTGTCGTTTGCCAACCAAACAAGATCTATGTATCTAAATAAATCTTCGCAAATTATTATTTTTCTTATTATTTGCATTAGAATAAAATTAATATATAATAATTCTGTATTCCTTGTGAATTACGCTATTTATTTGTATGTATAGAATTCACTTATATTCTTTATATGTTACGCATATTCTTGAATGATAATACATGAATTTAAGTTTACAGTCTCACAGTATATTACATGTATTATACGTTATTATTTGAATTTTTTGTACTATTTACCTGTAAATAATATATGTATCTTTTTCTGTACTGTTTTGAACCTTGTCACCCGGTTCAAGCCGGGCGGTATGTTGGCACAAGTATTGCTTCTGCCCTTTTTGAAGTAGTTAGCATCACTTGTACTTTTTGTACTCTTCTTTTTTTGTAGTAAGTTAGTAATAAAGAACGATTGTCAAAACGAACACGCGCCTAATAATTTCGTATTAAAACATAGTGGTTAATTTCATTTAATTTGGTCGGAATTCGCTTTTTACGCTGCCAGCACGGCATCACCGACCATTGTTCGGTTTTTCGTTTTCAAAAATATGCAATTTTTTGGAAAAGTTGAATAAGTTGAAATATTTAAAAAATTTGAAAAGTGCTGAAAAGCAAAAAAAAAAATTAAGAAAGTTGTTGACAGGATTTGGATTTCGTTACACTGCTTCCTGTCGTCAGAGAACTTAATTTTAGAAGTGCAACTAACAAGTCCGCTCAATTAAAGCTATATATTGCTCTAAAATATAAAAAAATAATGTTGTGTTGTGGGTTTTTACCACACATGATATGTTATTTAAACAAATAACACATTATGGCATATTTTTTGGATGATGCTTAACATCATCCAATAATAATTGTAGCACACTTTTGGGTATTTGTTGTTTTGTTGATAAATTTAAGTTGCTATGTGCAAGTTCTGCTTGTTAAGAATTAACAAGAATGAGAACGCCAAGCACTTAAACGCAACAACAAACCAGCAAGCAAAAGCCAGGTGTGAAACCCGGAAATATGCCGACCTCACTACTTTGATGAATCAAATAAGACTTATGCAATTTTTGCATAAGTCAAATAAATATTTGACGGCCAAAATTTTGTAGGCCAACTATTTGTGGGCCAAGGTTTGGCAAACTAGAATAAGTTTTTGTTATTGTATTCCTAAGTAATTATTTTAGCATGTAATTTGTTATTGTAATTATCTGTATCATAGGTGTTAAGTAAAATGAAATCAAAGATTAAAAACAGAGTTAGTTCTGGTGATGTGAAGCAAACACAGTTGTTTTTATTTATTTTTGGCAACCAAAATAAGGAATAAGGTATACTGGTAAGTATCCTAATATTCTAATATAAACTTTCATATATTTCCAGATACGACTTTCAAAAAAGTTTACAAAGTGTTTTCCCAGGACGGGAAAACTACTTGTAACAATTGGCGCAGCCGGTAGGATTCTCACTTCTACCAGCAGTAGTCAAAAGTAGTACAAAATTAATTGTAACAATTGGCGCAGCCGGTTTACCGAACCACAAAAGAAGTACAGCAACAGCAGCCGGATTAACGAACCATAGGAGCAGTACAGCAACAGCATCCGGATTAACGAACCATAGGAGCAGTACAGCAACAGCAACCAGTATAGGGACCAAAACAGCAGTAGCAGTACAACATTGGAATTGGAAAATAAATAGGTAATATCCTTGTAGAAACATATTACTAATCATAAATTTCTTTAAAAAAAAAAACACATTTCGGCTTAGGCCTATCACAATTTCAGTACAGCCTATTTGTAGGCATTATCCACACAAACTTGGGAGCATGAACTATGAGCGATCCTCATAGTCCATGTTCTGCATCATTGATTAGGGAAGTAGGTTTCATTAAAATAATTTTGTGAACTTATTGGAAGTTCACAAAATAATATTTTTTTTTTAATTTTTCTTCAAATAGAATTGATAGGATATTTTTTTTTTAATTTTTCTTCAAATTGAATTGATAGGATTGTTGAAATAATAATTTTTTTTATTTAATTAAAAATTTATTTTAATTAAAAATTAATTTTTCTTCAAATTGAATGGATAGGATTGTTGAAATAATTTTGTAAACTTATAGGAAGTTTACAAAATAGTAATTTTTTGGGAAAATTACGAGTACAACATTGTTGTTTGTTTTATTTTTCTCCATTGAATCTTTAGGGAGAAATTTGATATTATTTTCGCGATAAAAGTTTGGTTCTGTCTTGTTGAATGTATATCGGGTTCCAAAAAGATTTTGTATCTTAAGGATCAGTTATTCAACATAGACTCGCGTTTTTATAAATAACTTTCCAATATAATAATTTTTTTTTAGTAGTATTTTTCTCAATTGTTGAAATTTTATGGGAAAATTTAAATTTTGTTGAAAGAAGGTCCGATTGTTTATTGAAAGTTAATACAAATTCATAACAATTGTACTGGGAAAGTAAACAAACTTTTTATTTTTTTTTTTAACTTGTACAAAAACAAGTTTATAGCCAATTTAGAACGTTTGTTTTGTTTGTTTTTGTAAAAACGTTATTTTCGCGGGAAAACGTTTGTTATTTGTTTGTTTTAGTGAAAGTCTTGTAGAACTAATTTTTGGTTCCGAGGAATATTTCAAATTCTGAAGATCCGTTTATTCTACGTAGACTCGCGTATTCGTGAATAATTTTAACTTCCTTTTAAATCGTATGTAACCTTGCAGAATTTTATTGTTGGTTCTGAGGAATACTTTCAAATATTCCAAAGATTCGTGTTCTGCAGAGGTCCGTGGAGCATTAAATAAAAATTATTCCAAAGAAGGAATAATTAAAGTTTAATAATTTGCATTTCATATCACTAATTAATGAGTGGTATATACGCAAAATTGTAAACAAAAAATTGGGATAGGTCGTGTAAATTCACAAAACTCTATATACATATTTGTGGGCAAAAATTTATAGGTCGTTCATTCACTTATGGAAATTTGAAACCTTGAACATATATACAGCAAAAAGAAACAAATAAAAAGCACGTAGCAATAAACGCTTGCTTTTTGTTGAAGTTAACAGCCGTTTAAAGTTGCTGACTTAGCTTTTTATGTATTTTATGTGAGGTAATGAGCGATTTAGAGTTTAACAAATACGCCCACGAAAAATTGTTAGGAGAGTTGTGTAGATTTACAGAAAAATTGTGGAAATATTTAGAAGTTACAATTGACAATAAAGAACAACTTATTCTAATACAAAGAAAAGTTGAAAATTTCCATAATTTATCAGCGGTCGAAAAAGCGGACATAATTTTAGAGGAAATTTTAAACAGGTATAGAACAAAAGAATCGCAGTGACGAAGGAAAAACAGAGACCTGGAAGAAGGAATTCCACGCCCTTAAAAGGAGATACGACCAACTTATTACTCAGTTGAAACTAAACGCTGAGCAAATAAAGGATCTGGAAGAAGAAAATTCTATATTAAACGATACACTGAGTGAAAGGAATTTATCAAAATTAAATTTTTCACTACCAGTGAGTCAGGAATTGGAAAAGGAAAATCAGTCCTCAATAGAATTAAAAAATCGCGTTCAGGACCTGGAAAACGCAAATAAGCATTTGACAAAGGAGCTTAAAGCCGAGAGATTAAGGGGAAGAGAACAAAAAGTGATTTGTGATTTAACTAACAGAACAGCAAACACTATGGGAGAACAACAAAAATTCCTTGATCTTTGCAACAGACAAGTGGACTTTTCAAAACAGTTGGAGAAGATGATCATCAACTATAAGAAAACTCCAACACAGAGAGAAACCGTGGAATATTACTCAAAAAGGATTGAAGAATTAGAAAGGTCATGGTCAAGTTTTTCAGTAAACAACGACGCTATTGAGGAGTACCGATCAGCGTTCTCTACTCATGAATATTTCACAAAGAATTTCTACAGCAAAATAGAAGATAGTTATGGCGATCTATCGAAATGTTATAATGAAAAACTGGCCAAATTAGAGGAGATTAGGGCATTGCAACAAGGACATACGTATGCAAGCCTACAAAGAGAGGCGAGAAACAATGTTTTTACCGTAAGCGCAGATGTTCACAATGAACAACAAACGCATCAGCTTGAAAGCACAACCAGTCTAGGAAGATCAAGAAGTCATGATCAAATAGACAAATGGGTACGGGACACAGTACCATATTTTTCCGGTGTAGAGTCACCAACTATCAAGGCGGATTTATATAGGTTCATAGAGGCTTGCGAATCGGTGAGGAGAACCACTGACCCTTCTGATGAAATGGAATTAATTTCTAAAGTGAGACTTTATCTCAATGGAGATGCATACGAGTTGATCAGGGCGACTCAATTTTTAAAAATGTAAGACCTATACAATATTTTAAAAGAAACCTATATAAGAGAAAAACCCTTAGAAGCAGTCCAAAACGGAACTAATTAATGCTGGGCAGGGAGCCTTTGAGGATTTGCGTGCATACGCTAGGAGACTGAAATCACTAGAGACATCCATTATGGATAACCTCAGTAAGAGTTATTCAGCTCCAGAAGACAGAGTATACAGACTGGAACTGTTAAATTCTGTGGTAAGAGCATTCACATTGGGATTAAGGAATCCAACTCTCAAAGTATTAATGATGAGTAAGAATACGTGTACTTTAGAAGAATTACTCAAAGAAGCAATCTCTGCAGAAGAGGAATTGCGAGAGGATTCAGAACAAGTACTAGGAATCAACGCCTACCAATCAAATATAGTTCAACCTAGTCCGGGTATTTCATATAGAAATGATACGCAAGCACAAAATTGGAATAAACAAAACCAAGAAAGGCAAAATAAATCATTCCAGCAAAACTCAGGAAGATTTATGAAAAATAGCACTAATAACAAAAAACCAAATATTGTTTGTTCATTTTGTGATAAAAAGGGTCACACAAGAGAAGACTGCTATGTTAGGAAAAACACATCTTTCTGTGATAAGTGTTCAGAATACGGACACATGCCCAACATAAAGTGCTCACAAAACAAAACGGACATAGGGAAACAATTAAAAAATAATAGTTCAAATTCACAGCGGCATCAAGGGGGACAACAGTCCTCCAGTAAATGTGGTTGGTGTAAGAGAATTGGACATGAAATTGGAAATTGTTTTGCCAAAAGAGACTACGAAAAGGCTCAGGGAAACTAAGGGGGGCCCAAGACCGGCCAATAGTCTGGGGACCCGTAAAACTTAGTAAATTAGGGCCAAAAGAAGTAGTAACAGTAAATCAGCTACAAGAAAGTGCAGCTGATACGTTAACTACATCTAAAATCACAAATAATTTTAATAAAGTGGTAACAGTAAACCAACCACAACAAAGTGCAGTTGGTACGTTATCTACTAATTATGAAACAAATGAAGTTTCAGAAAATATTTCAGATGAATTAGTAACAGTAAATCAGCTACAAGAAAATGCAGCTGATACGTTAACTACATCTGAAATCATAAATAATTTTGACAAAGTAGTAACAGTAAATCAACCACAACAAAGTGCAGTTGATACGTTACCTACTAGTAGTAAAAATTATAAAGTTTTGAGTAATAACTTAAAGCAAGGTAATGCGGGGAAAACAAATCATACACAGAATACTGTAGTTGAGGCGTCCCTCGCAAAACCCATAGAATGCGTATCAAACGCAAAAGATACTGAAACTGGGAGACACATCTTGTATGGCAGGCATAACGAGAATTTCTACCAAGCAAATCAAAATGACGTGTTCATAGAAGTGCCCTGTAAAGAGGCCAGATATGGAAAACTTATTTTGTTGGTAGATTCCGGTGCTGACACAAGTTTGGTCAAAGAAAGTGCAATGTTGCATTTCCCAGAATCAGATACAAAAAATCGAAAAGATTTAAGTGGAGCATTTGGCGGACAGGTTACCACATTAGGTACAACCACTATTAAACACCAACAGAACCCAGATCTAAGTTTAAAGTTACACATAGTGTCACTAGATCAAGGAGTTCCAGCTGATGGAATAGTAAGTAGGGACAATTTGTGGAACCGAACTGTCATAAACGCTATAGATAAAAAATTAACGTTTTTCAATGAAAAACGTCAGAAAATAATAGCATTCACGCTTAAGCCGATGAATGACTTTAACAGAGTGCTATACAATACAGAAACAGCAATAGAAGCTCGAACTGTAAAAATAGTACCTTTATGTGTTAAAACAACATTAAAAGAAGCTGTTATACACAAACAAGAACTTTCACAAGGAGTTTACTTAGGTGAAGTACTCTGCCAATTTTAAATTCGTCAGAAGACAAATTTATCATTGATAGAAAGTTCAAACCGGAATTTTCAAATTACAATGAATTTAAAATAAACATAAGTTCCGCAATAAATATAATATCGGAACAAAACGTGAGGGGAAGATTAGATAAGCTATTTGGATCTATTAATTTAGATCCTCACATAAGAAAAGAAGAGAAGGCTTCCATGGAAAATATATGTGCATCCTTCCATGACATATTTTTGTTAGAAGGAGATTGCTTATCATATACTCCAGTATTGAAGCATGATATCCCTACTTGGGTGGGTCAACCACCAATATACCAAAAACAGTACAGACTACCCCATTCTCATAGAATGGAAATTAATAAACAGGTAGATGAACTGTTAGATGAAGGGATTATTTCACCAAGCACCTCACCTTGGTATTCACCACTATTGCTTGTCCCAAAGAAAAGTGGTAAAGATGGCGAGAAAAAGTGGAGATTAGTTATAGACTTCAGAAAATTAAATGAAGCTACAATCAAGCAAGTTTTCCCCATACCACGAATTGATGAAATTTTAGATCAATTGGGACATAGCAGATATTTTTCCACGCTAGATCTAGCAAGTGGATATCACCAAGTATTGGTGAATGAAGATGATAGAGAAAAAACAGCATTTAGTACAGGATTGGGACATTTTGAGTTCAACCGAATGCCGTTTGGTCTAACAAGAGCCCCAGCAACATTTCAACGCATCATGAATCACATACTCACAGGACTACAAGGTCTAGAGTGTTTTGTTTATTTAGATGACATTGTCATATACGGGAAAAACTTACGAGAGCATGAAGAAAGGCTACGTAATGTGTTCACTGTATTAAGACAACATAATCTGAAATTAAACACGAAAAAATGCAATTTTTTACGTCGTGAAGTTGTGTATTTAGGTCATAAATGTTCAGAACATGGAGCCCTGCCAGACCCAGAAAAGGTAGAATGTGTAAAAAACATACCAGTACCTAAAAACAAAAAAGAAGTACAAGCATTTTTAGGTCTGGTAAACTATTACCGGAAATTCATTAAAGATACGGCAAGATTAGCTTTACCAATAAATAAATTATTGAGAAAAGACGCAAAGTTCGTATGGTCAACAGAATGACAAAATTCATTCGAGGAATTAAAAAAGGCAATAATGACACCACCTGTATTGGCATATCCAGATTTTAGTCAACAATTTTTGTTAACTACGGATGCCAGTAATGAGGCAATTGGTGCAATATTATCTCAAGGAGAAGTCGGTAAAGATAATCCAATAGCATTTGCCAGTAGAGCACTAAGCGATACCGAGAAAAGGTATTCGACCATTGAAAAGGAATTTCTCGCTATAGTGTGGGCAACAAAAAATTTTAGAGCATATTTGCTTGGCAGACATTTTAAAATTTACACCGATCATCAACCACTACGTGGGATATCAAACCTTAAGGATCAAACGTCACGCTTGGCGCGTTTCCGGCATAAACTATCGGAATATGATTTTGAAATCATTTACAAGCCTGGGAAAAGAAACTTAAATGCAGACGCTTTAAGTAGATTACCACAAACAAATAAACAAATAACAGTGGTACAAACCAGATCAAAATCTAAAAATTCTGAAAAGGAAAAAGGGAACATTTCAAAAGAGGTGGATAAGGACACGGTGGTTGAAAACAACACCGGAAAAACAGTGGTCATACTGAAAGATCCTAAAGAAATAGAAACAATATTAAGGGACTTTCATAGTACACCACTTGGTGGGCATCAAGGGGCTATCAAAACACTTCTAAGGATAAGAAAGCAGTATAGATGGCCAGGTATGCAAAGGGATATAAAAGAGTATATTAAAAAATGTACCAAATGTCAGACCAACAAGAGCTCAAGACTTACAAAAATGCCGATGGTGGTAACAGATACACCAAGCAGGCCTTTTGATAAAGTATATATGGACATTGTCGGTCCATTACCTGAAACTGTATCAGGAAATAAGTATATACTAACATTTCAGGATGATTTTTCAAAATATATGGCATGTGCTGCAATGCCCGACGCGGAAGCAAGTACAGTTTCGAAAAAATTTTATGACGAAATTATTGCCAGATACAATATACCGAAAGTATTGATTACTGATAATGGTACAAATTTTATCGCAAAATTATTCTCAGATACTTGCAAAATGTTGGGTATTAGGAAATTGCATATAACGCCATATCATCCGCAGGCTAATGGTTCTTTGGAAAGAAGCCACAGACCACTAGCAGAATACTTGAGAAGTTTTGCTAAAGAAGATGGTTCGAATTGGGACCAATGGCTGACGGCAGCCATGCATGTCCATAATAATACGATACATACTTCTACTAAGCAAACTCCTTTCCGAACTTTGTACGGTTTTGAATTCGAAATGCCTACGAATTTAAAACGAAAATGTTCACCGCTCTATAACGCGGAGGACCAATCAAAAGTATTAAAGTTTCAAATACAAAGAACTCACGAGTTAGTGAGAAAAAACCAAGAAAAGGCAAAAGAATTGTCTAAAAAACAATATGACGGTTCAGTAAACCCCGTTATATTTAAACAAGGGGATAAAGTTTTGATGAAAAATCAAACTCGAAAAAATAAATTTTCTCCCATATGGATAGGCCCATTTGAAGTTTCAAATGTTAAGGGGCCTGTTACAACAGAAGTTGTCATAAAAGCAAAGAAAAAGAAGTTACATAATAATTTATTAAAATTATTTAATGAACCAAAATAAAAATTAAAATCTTTTTCTTTAAAGTTAGAATAATTTGCTCATATTATTTGATACAGCAAAATTAAATATACAAAAAAATTGCTACATAAATACTTGTTTGTAAACAAGAAATATGATACAGCAAAATTAAATATAAAAAAAATTGCTACATAAATACTTGTTTGTAAACAAGAAATATGAAACGGCGTGTGCCGAAATAAGCGCACATGGTCGCATTTGACTTACCTACCTCAACAGTAGGTAAAGGAAATAATTTTGAAAATAATGCATAAAGCAATGCAAACTTGAGCAAAAACTTGAGCTCAGCTTTAATTAAAAAATAACAACATTGCCTTATTTCTGCATAATGCAATGAAACAATTTAACAGCAACTTAAGCTGAAGATAACTTTGGAAAATTAAAGATATCGCTGGGGCGATACAATACAAATTGCAAAATATATGATTGTATGGATTTAACAAATGCATACACACATATAGCAAACCAAAATTTAAACGAAAAATCAGAATTTTGATTTTAGAACTCGGGAATTTTCAGACTGGGGAAAATTGGGAAAAAGAAAAAAATAATGCGAAATATGTATTTGTATACAAGATTGTATACACATAAATAGCAGACAAAAAGAATTATAGTTAAAAATAAAAAAATTTTTAAAAAATAAACCCAAAAAATGGGCAATAGATAACAAACAGAACAAAACTTTTTGTTCTAATAGATTTTTAATTACAACATATATATTTGTATTCATACACTTAAGACGTATGTATATACATATATAGCTTTATAATTTACGTTGCACATTTTTGCATCGTAAGCTAAAATAAGTCAGTTTATTGACATGCTTAATGTGTAAAGCTTAATGTTTTTGCCTAATTGCAAAAATTTACACATTAAGTAAACTAGGCCAATAAACTTTAAAAGTAAATAAATAAAATAAAACGGAGTAAATGCCGTAAACATATATATATATTTATGCATTATAAAATGCATACACATATATAGCATTTACATAATATAGAAATAAAACGGTATAAATACCGTATATATATATATATATATATATTTATATATGCTAACACACATATAACATTTAGGTACACTAAATTACATATTAAATTGTATTAAATAAATTAATCAAACATTAAGCTTATGATTTTATAATCGTGGTCCCATACTGGAACAGTGTAACAGTAGATGAGGCAGTAAATGACTTAAATACTCCATTTTCCTGATTCAAGGTAGCGAATACCACAGCAAATAAGATGAATACACATAATTAAAAGGCTAGCTGAAGAATATTTCATGACAATAAGCGAAATATCCAGCATTATTGGCTAAAAAAGTATGGTTGTCAATCCGTATATGGAAACAACCAAAATAAAGGAAGGGAGGGGGCAACAAGTAAAGCGTAAAGCCTCCCTTGTCGAGAGAAAATTATGGCATAAGCCGTTTCATCAATTATCTGAGATGACGGTAGCCACAAGAAGATACACCAGCATCGCTCCTTGAATAAAATCAGAAGTAACTTTTGTGGAGTATTAAGTCAAGCAAAGCCATAAAGCCAAGCAGTTTCTAACCAAGGGGGACAAGCGGCGAAGGAGAAAAGTAGGACCATGAATTAGGTAGGGTTATTCGAAGAGAAAAATAAAAATAATAATTTATACTTACACTTAAATTTAAGTCAAAGCAAAAAAAAAAAAAATTATTGTAAGACACAATAATGTGTTATTAAGAAAAAATTATTCTTAGCTATAATTTTTTCTTATTCGAAGGGGTGAGAATGTTGTGGGTTTTTACCACACATGATATGTTATTTAAACAAATAACACATTATGGCATATTTTTTGGATGATGCTTAACATCAAGCAAAAGCCAGGTGTGAAACCCGGAAATATGCCGACCTCACTACTTTGGTGAATCAAATAAGACTTATGCAATTTTTGCATAAGTCAAATAAATATTTGACGGCCAAAATTTTGTAGGCCAACTATTTGTGGGCCAAGGTTTGGCAAACTAGAATAAGTTTTTGTTATTGTATTCCTAAGTAATTATTTTAGCATGTAATTTGTTATTGTAATTATCTGTATCATAGGTGTTAAGTAAAATGAAATCAAAAATTAAAAACAGAGTTAGTTCTGGTGATGTGAAGCAAACACAGTTGTTTTTATTTATTTTTGGCAACCAAAATAAGGAATAAGGTATACTGGTAAGTATCCTAATATTCTTATATAAACTTTCATATATTTCCAGATACGACTTTCAAAAAAGTTTACAAAGTGTTTTCCCAGGACGGGAAAACTACTTGTAACAATTGGCGCAGCCGGTAGGATTCTCACTTCTACCAGCAGTAGTCAACAGTAGTACAAAATTAATTGTAACAGTTGTCTCATCAAAGACAAAAGAAAATTTCTGACAAACTCGCGTTTTTCAACTGTGAAGAAATCAAACAAAAACAAAACTATGTTGCGGGTGGTCTGCTGAGATGTTGAAAGATTAAATGAATGTTAGAAATTTTTGTATTTTTACAATGTCTGGTTAAATTTAATCGGAACTTTGTTAGATTTTGAGAGAGATTTTATGGTAATTGTCTAGAAGTACGGACAACGTGAAAAAGGGGGTAAAAAAAAAAAGTAAAATACTCAAATGACGTGCTTTTTTATAAAACTTATAATTCCGGCTGCGGAAAGTGAAAATTATGGGTAATTGTCTAGAAGTACGGACAACGTGAAAAAGGGGGTTAAAAAAAAAAGTAAAATACTCAAATGACGTGCTTTTTTATAAAACTTATAATTCCGGCTGCGGAAAGTGAAAATTATGCACCGTTTATTTGTTATAAACAATTAAAGTTGCGAAAAATGCGAAAAATTGTCAACAATAGCGTTGTTTGACGCTTGAATCGAGCGACTTTACGAACACGTGAAGAACAACAATAGCGTTACACAACGCTTGAATCGAGCGGCTTTACAAACACCTAAAGAAAAGGTGCGTTTGGAATTGCAATAGTTGGTCACATTATCACATTACCGGGAAATACTTACATGCTGTAGAATGCTGTGGCCATTTTTAATTATGTAAAAAGAATTCTGGGAATAGTAAAACGGAAAAAATAAGCGAAACATGCATTTTTATGCAGCAGTTCTTCATGAACAATAAATATTTGTAAAAAAACTTTGTACAATCGGAAAACGAGTCAAAGATGTTCTACAGCATGTAAGTATTTCCCGGTAATGTGATAATGTGACCAACTATTGCAATTCCAAACGCACCTTTTCTTCAGGTGTTCGTAAAGCCGCTCGATTCAAGCATTGTGTAACGCTATTGTTGTTCTTCACGTGTTCGTAAAGTCGCTCGATTCAAGCGTCAAACAACGCTATTGTTGACAATTTTTCGCATTTTTCGCAACTTTAATTGTTTATAACAAAAAAACGGTGCATAATTTTCACTTTCCGCCGCCAGAATTATAAGTTTTATAAAAAAGCACTTCATTTGAGTATTTTACTTTTTTTTTTACCCCCATTTTAACGTTGTCCGTACTTCTAGACAATTACCTCAGTTACTGTTGGTCGGCTAGCTATATAAAAATGTGTGATATAGACAGACTTATTGTCTAAGAAATGAAACGAATGACGGTAGAGCAGGCCAATTAAGTTTTGTTGACTTACTTTGCTGAAAATAATATGAAAACTGTTTTTAAAATGAATACTTTTATGAAGTTGAATTGTTGGAGTCTTCGGAAAACTTATTTTCTGGTCCATATTTGCTGTTTTCTTCCACACGTTTTTTCCATTGAGTGGCAATGTGTAGTATGGTACTTTATATATAATTGTAGCGGGCGGTCGGCGGAGAATCAGTCAGTAAACAATGAAGTTATTGTTCTTGAAGAACAAGCATGCATGCAATACGAGCCGGATTTTGTGGTAAAAAATGAAAAGTGTCAAATTGCGATTTCGAGAGAGTAAAAGCTGAAATTTCTCTGACTAGTCTCACCACCACAATTTTCGGATCGAACGCAAAAATAGGTA
Organism: Meiosimyza platycephala; assembly: GCA_963662105.1. Taxonomy (NCBI): domain Eukaryota; kingdom Metazoa; phylum Arthropoda; class Insecta; order Diptera; family Lauxaniidae; genus Meiosimyza; species Meiosimyza platycephala. Next base: position 39,785,450 of record OY759210.1, on the reverse strand, counting down.
AAAAATGAACTGTCAAAAATTTGAGCGTATTTTTGTAAACAAACAATGGCAGGGTTCAGGAAGTAACACCTGCGTCGTAGTTGCATAACCGTTTGGTTAATACTTTCTGAATGCAAGCCAAGTGAAATCTTTTTTTCCATGTCAACATCTTCACCCTCGCCACTCTGCAACGACACATCCAATGCTGATGAACTGGATGCTGCTGCACTTTCCTTTAATTCATTAAACTCTTCCTTGCCCATCTGAAATTCAATCATTGATTTTATATCATTCATAAGTATCGTAATTTATCTGATATGTTTACCTCTTTTGGTGTCTTTCCACTTGATGAAAAATTGTTGATATTCATTTTAATTTTAATTTTTTCAATAAACCAATATGTAAACACAGCTGTTTGAAATGCGAGGTTCAGAAGAGTGAATGTAGCCTGATAGTTCCTTATCTGTTTAGTCATAAGCTATGACTCACAACCTTCTGAATACAAGCTAAATAAAATACTTTCGAGACTATTTAAAATCTTCTGCTCCGCAAAAATTTTTCATTTCGCATGGGTTTTTTAAGGAATTTATGTTAAATTTAAGTTAATTAGCAAAGAAAAATTTTGTTGTTCAAACAAAAATTTATTTTCGATGGAATTGTACAAAATAACGAAAAATGGGGTAGTTTCGATCTAGCTACATTTTCATATTCTTATTTTAAAACTGTGTGCATCGAAAAACAACATTTTAGAAATAATTATCTGATCATACAATCATTCAACTTTACGATTCCTTTTCAATCAAAAATCGCTCATCTATTTAATTGAATAAATGAGCATTTACCAAAAAATGTTGTGATTTCAAGCTTTTTGTTATGTTGCTCCTTCTCAACACAACCTTTCAACAAGTGAAAAAAAAATTGAAGTACTGAAAAATATTTTATAAGGCAAGTATTGGACAGATACAATTGAGATATGCAATTTTCTTTCCCTCGCTTGTCAAAAGTGAGTTTCTAGTCTCGTTGCCTACGATTTTGACAGTCGTCAATTTTTAGCCACAAGAAATTTGCCTAGCTGAAAAATGAAACTCTTTCTTGGAGGGGAAGTAATCAGCTGTTTCCTTATTCTCATTTTTTCTCTCTCAACCACCACATTTTTTCCGGCTCGTACACTTTTTGTGCTAAAACTTTATAAATATTTATAAATATTTACCTATTTTTTCCGGCTCGTACAGACCTAATATTTGTGACAAAATGTCACCAATTACCAGGTTAAAATTGCAACATTTGTTATCTTTGTCATGTTTGTTGAAAAATAGCATTGATCAATAAGTAAAAATTTACAATATTGGTCTTTGCTTAATGACTGTAAGTTCGATTAAATATTTAATTATAAATGTATATATTTTTTTTAAATATGTAGAGTTAGTACTGTATTACTTTTGGTATGTACTGTTCTCGTTAGCAAAATATTTACCATCAGATGGCAAAAAGGCGATTGTTTGAAAATCGATCAATGTTTCAGCACGCTGTTTTTCGAAGCGGCAGAACTTCCGCTGGCTTGATCTTTCTTTTTGGATACAGATTTGGAGGTATTAAGATCGGTGTTTTTATACATACTATGTATAAGTGCTTAAATTAGTAAAATTTGTAAACTGATTAAAATCGGGAAAAATCTTTTCAATCATTGTGAAAAAAATAAACTTCAATGCAAAGTAAAACAACTTGACCAACTTGGTATCCAAGCTGCAGCAATTGGTGTTACCACTGCTTCATGAGACCAGATTTTAGTATCTGCAAAAACTTAGTAGCGGAAAAAAATCCAGAGGAAAGCTTCCGAATAATTAGTTTAGCACGCCAGGCCAAGATATTTGCCTAAGCATCAAATACTGCACAAATTGCAACCATATGCAGATTCATCTTTCCATCATTTTACTACGGATTAATCGAATATCTGGTATATGTATATAATTAAGCGAAAAGCAGACAAGTTAAGATGTTTCAGCTTAGTTATAAGTTATAATTTCTTTCATCTTGAAATTTTTCCTAGAACTTAAATTTAGATATACCTATAGGTATATATTTTCTGATATTGGTTAAAACTTAAAATTAGTTAAAAATCTTTAAAATTTAATTTATAATATACAATAACCTTAATAATTTGCGAAAACTTAAAATAGGATTAAAAAAAAATGTCAAAAATAATTTTCCTAAGTAAAATTTCCTATTAGGCTTTAATATTAAAGTAGGTCCCAATGACGGTATAGTGGATAGTTTTTCGGCTTGCCTCATGCAGTTGCAGCGAATAAAAAAAATAACTCTCCACCGTCATCGGGAATGAAGATCAGTCTGTCCGCGATTTTTTTGTCGAGAAGGTATGCGATTATGCAAAAAATGAAATAGAAAAAAAAGAAAAGGAAATAGTTTCGGAAAAAATAAACCCAAACATACTTGTATACTAAATAAATTTAAAGTTTTAATTTGAAAAAGAAAGATAAAAAAAAGATCATAACAAGTGATAAGAATTGCAAAAGAAACCGTCCGTGCTCATAAATATTTAAAGAAAAGGGGTAATAATAATTGCTTTTTTAAACAAAACTTAAAGACTAAATAAATCTTATAACAGTGAATTTGGTAATTTGCCGAAAAATTAATAATGCGAATAGTGTCATATAATCAAAAAAGAAAAAAAATAAACGAAAGGGAATAGGAATATATGCAGCGAAAATAATTTTCTTTGTTGTTGTTGTAGGACCAGACAGAGAACGAAACAAAGCAGCGATGGAAGGAATTCTCCGCGATCATGGAAACATGTAAGTTTGATTCTCTTCTTCTTTAAATAATTTTCGCTCTCATATTTTTCTATTGCAATTTTTTCTTCAAAATTTTTTTTTCAGTAGTTATGTACATTTCTCATCAAAAATATTATGTGATCAATGAACCCTTTGCAATTTACTTTTTTTTATCGAACAGCTGTTTGCTTGTGCATGTTGGGGTAATTTAAAGTTTTTCAATCGGCATATTGAGTAGAACAATTTTTTTGCTTGTATAGCATTTCGAATTTAAAAAATAAATACAGAATTATTTTATGTTTAGTAATATATCCTACAAATAAAAACTTTGCAGGAAAAGAAATTATTGCTTATTAGGAAATATAGGTTTGTTTTTTCTCTATTTTCCAATTTTTGGATTGTTTAATATTTTCCTTATTATTATTAAATTTTGTGAAGATCTTAAGGTCAAATTGATTTTTGTACAATTTTTTTTTTGTAAAATCTTACGTATGATGATATTTAAATACTGAACGTTAAAATAAAGTTTATAATGAATTATTAAATCTAACTTTTATATAATAGTCTGAAATTTGGTTTGTTGCGGTATAGATTTGGGACTTCGGGAAAACCTTATGAAGTCATGGAGAGAGGGTGATAGCTATAAAATTATCTGGCGCTACCAAAATTTTGGATGGTTTTCGACGATATTAAAAATTTTCCAAAAGCTGTCAAAATCTTGTTTCGCACTATTTTCGACTCTTGACATAAAGTTTGAGTTTTACGTGTGCATTATAATTAATTTTTTTGTTTGTTGTTATTGTGAATGGGAACCGGAAATTTTGCAAATCGATGGCTACTTACATCGAACCCTCGAAACTGAAGCTGCTGAGACAAGCAATATGCACACTTTAAGCCTCATCGCTACCACCTGCAAAATTCGTACAAAAACGCCTAGAAAATTGATAATTCAATTTTAACTAAATTCACGGTGCACATAACAATTACCGAAACGCCAAGCCAACTATATAAAATTTTGTTTGTGAAATAAAGGTAATATTTGCTTTAATATTTTCACCTAATACTTTGTTGCGTAAATAAAGTAAAAATAATCTTTAGAAGACGCGAGGAAAAGGTTTTGCCTGCCAAACAGTGGAGTCCTGCAGATTTAGTTAATTTAGTTCCAGGAAAATAGAGGAAATGTAAGTGGAGCAAAGAAGGAAGCATTTTTACGGCAATATTTTAAGCTAAAAATTTTGTCCCTTCTATAGTGTGGCTGACTCCTACAAGGAAAGCGACGACAGCGCTTGCGAATCCTGAGAAAGGTCCAGAATAAATCAAATAAAGATAAGTCAGCCACAATTCCTTTTATATTTGTATATATTTTCAAATTTCGAGTAAAAAGACAAATTTTAATATTTTCGTACCTCTACTAAGTTATTTTTGGTCACAAATTATTTTCGGTTTTAAGCATAGGAGTTTGAGTTTTTCTAAATTTTTCTTTATTTTAAAGTTTATTGTGTTGATGAAGCAACGTTTGATTTTTACGTTACAATCAGGAATTTCTCTTGATTGCCTTAGCTTAAATATTCTTCCTTTTGAATAAGAAAAAAATTGATTTTTTTTTCATAGTAACTATATTTCATCTTTTTCTGTTGTGTTAGAACAAAGTTAATTTGTGAATTTCATCGCTATAAATTATACGCATATCATTTACATATTATTACATATATTTACATATTATAACATAAACTTATATCCATACCAGAATTGTTCCTAACGTTCTAGTCTTAAAGCTTAATACCGTCAGTTTTTATTGTCAAACATTTTTCTGGAAGTAATTGCATAGGCTCATAGAATAATATTTACTTTTATATAAATTAAAAATTTTTAACTGCAGCATTTCATGTGAACACCTGGGTGCTCTAAAAAGCAAGAAATTTTTGAATTAGTTGTAATTTTCTGTCAAATTTAATAAAATTATGTGGTGAATTTTTTTTAGAAAATCCATGGTGTGCTAAATTAATACGAAGGGGGGGTGCGAAGTCATATGGCCGATGAAGGGTGGTAATTGTGGGTAACGTCAGAAGAAGGCGATAGTAGTGGGTGTTGTCTTAAGGCTTATGAAGGCAACACAGGATGGAAGGGAACGCAGGGAGCGACCAGCTATTCCCGTGCTGGTGTAGAAAATTTATGTTCTACGACAATTTTCGTTTTAGGTAATGATAGTAAGTTTTTTGAGCTTAGAGTATTTTGATTTATTTATTTTTTAAGCTAAAATTTAATATAGTAGAATGATTTAAATTTTTAAATTTCACGTCAGGCGGAAGCCGGAAATAAAATTTATTGTGTTGTTCCTCGACCTAACGCAGCGGGTTGAGAATCCCCTGAAAGTCCGGAGTTAGCCGCGGTGGACTGCGTTAGGTGCGATCAATATAACAACAAGCTGTTTTGACAGAAAATGCTGCTACCATGATAATTGTACCATGCCAAGTAATAAACACATTATGTGTGGAACAGAATTGGGACGGAATCGGAAAAGTGGCAACGGAAATCCGCTGTCAAAAGTTGTAACACATGTTGCGGGTGGCAGGCGTATCTTTGTGCTGACTTCCCATACAGGTTAAATAAAAGTAAAACGGAAGAAGAAGAAGCATGTTACATTACCTCCACCAGTGTGAATGAGCATGACACATACATGTAAATGAGGTGTATTGTGGATCTGAGACTTGTCGAAATTACTCTCTCGCTCTCGTAGGTTCCACTTTGCCACAGTCCATAGGTTCGTACCTAAACTTAAAAAGGTAGGATACTGGTTTGCGGATATGAGTGTAGTAGTAAAAGTGCAATTTTTGTTGGATAATTTTATGATCTCCGAAAAGTTGCAGAGAAGATGTTGGCATGTTAAAATTTTAGAAGGGAACAGATATAGCACCTACTTAAATTTAATACATTCAATTTTTGTATAAGGGAACATATATATGTTAAAGAATGTTCTGGACTGTTTTGTTTTTGTTAGGCTTAAGTATATGTAATCCGTATTAGGTATGTAGGATTATTTAGGTGGCAACTGAAATTTTCTGAACTCTTCATGTGAAAGTCCAAAAATCCATCGAAGTGTACGGTCGTGCTTAAAATCGTTCTCTCTAAGTGAAAATTTTCCAAAGAAATTAATAGTAGTAACAAAGTGTAAAGGTGTTTAAATTTTAAAACTAAAGTGAGCAATTTTATGTTAAAAGTTTAACTTGTGTTACAAAATTTTTCGCTTTTAATTAGAAAAACGCAACCGTCGACATATAGGAAGCAAGGAAAAGGCTGACTATTATCGCTTCGAAATTTGGATTTTCACAGAAAGCAGGAAAATGTAAGTGATCTAATTTTTCAAGTGATAGTGTTCATTTTTAAAGTTCGTATATTTTGACTGGGCTTAACGTGAGTTAAAATTATTTTTATAGTGTGACTGATCCTGAACTGAGGCTGCAGGAAAACTGGAAATTGCCTGTTTCCACCAAGAGGGATTTGCCAGATAAGTCAGTCACAATTTTCCTATGTATTTTTGGTTTTGGTTTTTTTTTGCGATTTTTGGTTTTTTACATACGATATATATGTGGTGCAAGTGGAGAATTGCCCGAAAATTCTGAGTGTCAGAAATTAAAAATTTGATTGCGGCTTCGACGTAAATTATCGCCTTAGTCAAACGAGAAAATTACTAAATTTGAAGGAACCAAAAGTGGACGAAGTCCCTATTTAAGAAATTTGCTAGAATAAAGGGCAATTTGAAATATTGGAGTGAAAATAGGAACCTGTGCGGATCCTCGGAAATCAACGCAGGACCGAATTGTCGCAAAAATAGAATTTTTTTTTTTTTTTGGTTAAAAATTGATTGCACTTGCATGTCCGTGCATATATATTAATTTTATTTAAGTTTATTTGATTGTATTTATCTAAGTAATAGTCCAGTTCGTTGTGTAAAGTTAAAGTCCTTGCAAATCCTGGGCATTATTTTTTTTTGTTATTCGGAAATTTTGATCGCGTTCGTGCAAAATTTTTTTTGTTGTTTTGCTAGTCTTAACTGAGCTCATTTAAGGTTAAGAAAGCACTGTGGGTTTTTGTTGCAATTATTACTGCTGTTGATGCAGGCTTAAAAATTCGAGATTCATTTGCATTCTAAAAATAATTTTTATAGATTCTGCAGAATACTTACTCGTAGTTTCTGTTAAAAGAATTTCCGAGTGAAAACAAGAGATTTTAATTTTCATATGTGGTTTTAATTACATGCTACTATTTTTTACATTACAAATTACTTTTTTTTACATCATATTTATATAATTATATTAACATATATACATTTCATTTATATAACATTAATCATTTTTAAATTCAAGGTATTTTTTTGTGTTACAGCTATAGGTAATCTTATATATATACTTTTAAATTTCATGGCTGGATGTTTTTTTTTGTTTGTGCATTTTTCCTTGCCATACGTCGTCTGTAGATTTCGTTAGATTTTAAAACACGGTGGTCTGAAAAGAAAAAAAAAGAAGAGATTTGTATTAGTTTTAGGTTGAAAATTTATAATTAATAAAATTATGTTTTGAAAGTTGAAAAGAAAAAAATGATGTGCTAAATTTTTGTCAAAAAGGGGGCGGAAAAATATGACCGATGGTAGAAGGTAGTCAAGGGTGATAAGAGGTGACGGTGTTTGCAGTGGGTGTCGTCAAAAGAAGCCATGGAGGCGGCACAGGTTGGGCGGGTGCGAAGGAAATCGACATCTATTTCCTAGTACTGGCGATCCTACTATTTTAATTGCGATTTGGTTCGGGGAATGGTTTTGGTATTTTGGATTCTGAAAATTTTTGAGTTTAGAGTTGTTTTTTTTTGAGATTTTTGAACATTCCGGTATTTTGCTTTGGGATTATTGAATTCCGTTATTACGTTGATTTGATTTTTATTATTCTTCAAATTTCACTTCCGTCGAAATTCGGGAGTGAAGTTTATTGTTCATCCTTCGGTCTAACGCGGCGGGTTGAGAACCGCCCTAAAAGAACCGCAAGCTAGCCGTGGCGGGGCCGCGTTAGATTCGCTAACTAAGGACAGATGAGTAACAATATGGCGCCCAATATTAAAATTATAGATTTCTGGGGAACAAAATCTAATACCCAGGGTCGCCGTCTAATAAGATAGCGGCCGAATAAAAAAAGTCAGGTGGAGGCGTAGTAACATCAGCGCCGTGTAAAGTAATATCCAGATACTAGGGTTCCGATTGAGACTTGTCGATTACTCCAGCGTGATGGCTTAGCCTCGAAAATTCGAAGGAGCTAAATGCATCAGATGCTGGAGTGATCGATGACTTTACAATCGAGACTATTCGGAATGGTCCCTCATGGGTGGCTTAGATAAGCTCTCGCTGCAGAACTATATGCGCCGTCTGATGGGAGACCAGGGGTACCATAAATCCGAATTTTTGCCAACAAAAACAAAAATCAATTTTAGCCATTTTTTTTTTAAAGCAGCGCGACTCAGGACGTTTTGGGTCCAGTGGCTTAGGATGAAGATCAAAATCTTGAACCTAATTGCATTGGACTTGAAACGTGTTGAGAGGAGCAAATAAGTAGTAGTTCATATATTCGAAGCAAAACCATTCGAAGTCTAAAGTGGGGCAGGAGTCTGTGTGGCCCTGTAACCATAAATAATGTTTTTGATTTTTAAATTTTTACGCCGTACAGGTAGTCAAACGGACAGTCAAATTTGTGGCCTAATAACAGGTTAATAATAAAATTAGTAGCACAAAATTTGTGAGCCCACACAAAACAGAAGTATTTTTTTTTTAATTAAAAAATTTGTAGGAGATCACAGGGACTACTCAAAAAGAGTTCGCAGAAAACAGCAACGCCTAATAATCCTTTTACTAACCTAAAGAAATCGGTCATATGAAACCCCCCCCCCCTTTTTGTTATTTCTCAGAAAAGGAAGTAAAAGTAAAGTAAAATCATTGGAAAACACATGAAAAGTCCAAGATATACTAAAACTAATAGAACACCATTTTATCAAGTAGAAAACCCAATAAGTAACCGCAGTCCAGAAATGGCTACTATAAGAAGCCCAGTTAAAAATGTAGTAAATGAAGATCCTGTGGAACCAAGTGGTGACAGCGTGAGAGAGGGTAATTTTATTGATTTGTCGGGAACAATTATACAACAGGACCCAAAGATTGTTGGGGCTAAGCCAAGGGAAGCTACTGGCGCTTATGCCACGCGTGCACAAGCTGCGGCTACCAAAATTAGTAAACAATGTCTACCCGATTTTTCGTTTCCCCCTCCACTAAATCAGACTGAGATTAAACAAAAGAAACATTTTACCACTAAACCGAATCCTTTTAAAGACCGCGAAAATATAGCATTGATTAATGAGATCGTCACGCGTTCGAATCAGGAGTTCAAGGAAGCTTTCGAAGATTCCATGGAGAAAAAAATTAAGGAAAGTATACGTGCAGGGTTAGAAGAAATAATGAGTAGGTTAAATCTTACGCAAGAGGCTGCTGAGGCCACGGAAAAACATGTGGAACGTGTCGATAGCCTGAGGGCAGGAAACGGTAGTGCTAGCGGTGGGCGAAACGCCGGCTCCTCTTTGAATTCGCATAGATCTGAAAATAGAAATTTTAGTCCAAATACGGATAACAATTTAAATTATACTTATCCAAAAATAAAAGATGCAGTTACATCATGGCAACATCCACAATCACGATATTATCAGGGAGCAATACAAATACAGCATTCTACGTCGCAGAAAAATCAGAGGCCGTACCAAGGTCGACAAAGTGATGCAAGTATCCGCTCAGTACCCAGAACAGCTACACATCACGAGCCAACTGATCCGGTTATTCCACCAAGAAGACAAGGCGGCTGGCGCTCGAACGTGAATAACCACGTGAAGGTAGATCGGTGGGGCTTGGTGTTCGATGGACGAACCGAGAAACTGTCGGTGGAAGATTTCATTTTTCGGCTGGAGCGTCTTCAAATCCAATATGATTGTCCATGGGAGGAAATACTTCGCGAATTTCATCTGCTAGTCGATGGAAATGCTCGTGAGTGGTATTGGTTGGAGGTCAAAACGCATGATGTCGGTGACTGGTCCACGTTGAGACACGCCCTGATGCGCCAATACCAGAGTAACCGTACCGACTTCCAAATAATGAGTGAGCTATACGAGCGAAAACAACAGCAAGGCGAAAGCGTCGATTCCCTTTTTCATGCCATGCTGAAAATACGGTCGAAATTAAGAAATCCGGTACATGATCACGACATCATTAAAATAATTAAACAAAATTTGAGAGGCAGTTTGGGTCAAGTGGTATACCCAATGGAGATTTATACCGTCGATCAGTTTCGAGAGAAGTGTGTTGAAGCGGAACAGTTTTTAACACGTCGAGACACACGCAGCACGTTTAATCCAAACCAGAGATTCCCAAGACCGCAGCGTAGTCACGACGTAAACGAGTTAAGCCATGAAGATGAAGAGTGTCAACAAAATCGGTATGACGATATGCTACTGGACGAAGTTCAGACAACAAGACACTTTACAGCTTACAAGCCTTATCAGCAACCATCACAACTGAAAAGTCAAAATTCTTATCAGCAACCACAGGAACAATGCCAGCAACAGCCGAAGCGAGTGGTAATCTGCTGGAACTGCAAGCAGCAAGGGCACGTATACATGGACTGTCCCATAATGCAAAGGTCCATTTTTTGTTATAAGTGCGGAGCTCCTGATGTTGTCACGCCAAAATGTCCAAATTGCGCTGTGGGAAACTCCACGAGGAACGTGATTTCAACGGGGGAATCACGCTCCAAACAAATTCCCGTAAAGAGTCCACAGAAGGCAATAGTTTAGAAGAAAAAAGCAGCAGTAGTTCTGATGAGACTGCACAAAATAAAAATATTAAAATTTTAAAAGCCATAATTTCAATGAATAAAGGTAACACTACGAATAATACTGAAAAAAAGCAATTTCAAATAAGACCAATTGAAGAGCGAATGAAAAATTATATTGATGCACGAGAAAGAATATTCAATGATAGCCAGTTACAAGGTAGGCGAGAGGTATCAAGAAAAGTTAGAAAGGCGCGTGATAATTTTGCGAAACGAAAAAAAATTCGGAAGGAGGTAGCGGAAGCGGTCAACACAATAAGCGGAAAAGATCCACGGGCGTATGCTGAGGTAGAAATCAGTGGCGTTAAAATAAAAGGACTTTTGGATACAGGGGCGTCAGTGTCAATTCTAGGACAAGGTTGCCGAGAGTTAGTCGAAAAATTAAAAGTTAACCTTGAAAAATATTTTTCCACAGTTAGAACTGCTGGTGGGAAAAGACATGCAGTCATCGGCAAGGTTGAGCTTCCTGTCAAATACCAAAATGAAACCAAATTAATAAAGTTTTATTTATGTCCAAATTTGAAACAACAGACCTATCTTGGGATCGATTTTTGGAGAAAATTCGAATTGGCAACTGAAGTTATTGGGGTAGAGGAACTCGATATGGAGAAAATCATAGAGAATTTTAAAAACGATACAGTTGAAGGTGCGGATGAAGAACCGGAGCGTCACGTTTTAAATTTACATGAGCAACAGCTACTAAACGAAGTAAAAAAGAAATTTCGAACCTATGAAGAACACGGCTTAGGTAAAACAAATCTGGAAGTGCACACTATTCAGTTGACTGAAAATGCGACACCAGTGAAAGATCGGCACTATCCGATATCGCCAGCTGTGCAAGATCTGGTGTATGCAGAGGTTGACAAGATGTTAGCATTAGGGGTGATAGAAGAAAGCGAAAGCCCCTGGAGCAATCGCGTAACGATAGTCAGAAAGCCAGGAAAAAACAGATTTTGCTTGGACGCGCGAAAGTTGAATGACCGCACGGTCAAGGACGCGTATCCACTGCAAAACATAGAAGGCATACTGAGCCGTATTGATTATACGCATTACATCAGTAGTGTAGATTTGAAGTTTGCGTTTTGGCAAATCAGCCTAGAGGAAAAAAGTAAGCAGTATACGGCCTTCACTGTACCTGGGCGACCACTTTATCAATTTGCGGTTATGCCATTTGGGCTTTGCAATGCCGCCCAGCGACTCTGCCGACTTATGGATAAGGTGATCCCTCAGAAATTAAAATCCAACGTATTTACCTATCTAGACGACCTTCTGATCATTGCGCCAGACTTTGACACACACATGCAAGTTTTGAGCGAGGTTGCAGACTGCCTTAAAAAAGCCAATTTAACCATTGGATTGCAAAAATCGAAATTCTGCTTCAAAGAGCTGAAATATTTAGGATTCCTTGTGGGCGGCGGCAGTTTGAAAACTGATCCCGAAAAGGTTTCTGCAATACAAAGGATATCAATTCCAAGGTCACCTAGGGAAGTGAGAAGTTTCTTAGGCACTGCAGGCTGGTATCGCCGGTTTATCCAAAATTTCGCAACATTATCGGCTCCATTGAGCGACACTTTGAAAAAGAGCCCTAAGTTCAGTATGACGCCTGAAGCAATAGATACGTTCAATAGATTGAAAAGATCGTTAACAACAGCTCCGGTGCTAACACATCCCGATTTTTCTTCGCGGTTCTGGGTACAGTGCGATGCGTCCGAAATGGGCGTAGGTGCGGTGCTGTACCAGAAAGATCGCGAGGACAACGAGAAACCAATAGCGTATTTTTCGCAAAAACTGAATAGCTGCCAACGCAACTACAGCGTTACAGAAAAAGAGTGCTTGGCAGCGGTTTTAGCAGTAAAGAGATTTCGACCTTACATCGAAATGATGCCATTCACCGTGGTAACGGACCACGCTAGTCTAAAGTGGTTGATGTCATTAAAAGACCTTTCTGGACGACTAGCTAGATGGTCCTTACAATTACAATCATACGATTTCGAAATCGAGCATCGTAAAGGCTCAGAAAACGTTGTCGCCGACACCCTATCCCGTTTCGTTGAGGAAATTGACATTACTAATACTCCATGGTTAGATTTAGAAACAACAGAATTTGATTCTCCGGAATATTTGCAGTTGGTAGCTACCGTGTCTGAAAACGCAGAAAAACTGCCAGATCTTCGAGTCGAAGATGGTATCGTTTTTAAACGAGGTAGAATTGATGAAGACGATATAAAATGGAAACTTTGGGTTCCTGAATCTTTAAGTACAACTTTAATTGAAAAAGCGCACAGCCCTGAGATAATTGCTCATGGCGGTGTTGCTAAAACCCTTCATAGACTACGTCAATGGTATTTCTGGCCAAGAATGAATGTCCAAGTGAGGAACTTTGTTCGAAACTGCATAACTTGCAAAGAATCTAAGCATTCGAACCAAGAAATGAGGCCCACAATTGGTAAAGAGGTAATCACCGAGCGACCCTTTCAAAAAATTTATATAGATTTTCTAGGTAAATATCCGAGATCCAAAGGTGGAAACGCTTACATTTTTATCGTTGTGGATCACTTTACCAAATTCACCTTACTGAAGGCAATGCGTGAGGCAACAACAGCGAACGTTATAAATTTTTTAACTCGTGAAGTTTATCACAAATTTGGGGTCCCGGAAATAATCCACTCCGACAACGGCAAGCAATTTATAGCCAAAGAATTTTGTAAAATGTTGGAACAGTACAAAATCAAGCACCTGAAAACTGCCTATTATGCACCTCAATCTAATGCAGCAGAGCGTGTCAACCAATCGATATTGGCTGCCATTCGCGCATACATGCAAGAAGATCATCGAGATTGGGATCTGTATCTCTCGGAGATTGAGTGTGCACTCAGAAGCTCGGTCCATTCGGCAACTGGCGTAACTCCTTTCTTTGCGTTATTTGGACATAACATGTTTACCAGTGGTTCAGATTACCAACTGGCGAGAAAACTCTGTTCCTTGAATGAACCAGAAATGTTCATCACAAACAACGAAGACAGAATGGCCTATATACGAGACAAGGTAAAACAAAATATGCATAAGGCTTACGAACGAAGTGCAAAGCTATACAATAAACGCAGTCGTGAAGTGCAATTCCTCCCTGGACAGGAAATATTTAAACGTAATTTCAACATAAGCGTTTTTAAAAATAACACGAATGCGAAATTTTGCAAAAAATTCACCAAGTGTCGAGTCGTACAGCCCATAGGCAACAATATGTATGAGCTCGAAACTCTGGCTGGCAAATCGATAGGCGTCTTCCATGCGAAAGACCTTAAGCAGTGATAAGACAAGTTACCAACAGAAACAAAAAGGTCCAATATAATTAGACATTCACATACGTGCAATGCTTTTATATATACGTACATGTAAATATCACCATACTACAAAAAAATATAAATTGTTCAATATTTACCGGTAATGAAATAATGGTCTTCAGCCTTGAGAGGCGTGTTGAAATCCCGATTAATTCGTCTGAATCCTCCGTAAAACAAGTAGTGCCTGGGCCTGCGTGAACAGTGAAACACCTAAAGAAAAGGAAAATGTCACAAAGTAAAATTCGCTTGGATAAATAATTAACAAAATATACGTCCCGTAAAATGAATCTCCACAGGAATAAATCCAGTAAAATTCAGTCAGCAGAAACAGACCTGTATAAATAAACAAAAAAACAAATCAGTAAATATTTTTTGTTTAAAAAGAGTGTAGCAAAGGGATTGCCCGGCTAGCCCAATCTGCTAGCATGAGTCTCCTAATCTCAGGGTGTGGGCGGAAGCCTACGTTGGACACCACTGTCGAATCCAATTTCTCATATGTAATGCCTAAGGAAGAAAAAAGAAAAAAAATAGTTATAACATATTTAAAAGGAAAGTTCAGAATTTTTACAAATACCGAAAAAAAAAAAAAAAAAGGTTTTAAATGAGTGTGTCAAAAATCTTGAATGGATAAAAGAAGTTGAAAGGGTATTGAATGAGTCAAGTCTAAAATCGTAAACAGTCTAGAGCGTCGAATAAATTTGGAAACTTGTGCCAATGGTTCAAAGCGGTTGCAAAGTCAAGTCAAAACAGTCATAGTTAAATACAAGTTGTGGTAGTTTTTCTTTTGTATTCAAAATTTTGAAAATTGTGAATTTTTATTTGATATTTAAAATTTGTCCAATTTTTTTTTAGTGTATGTTTCTTTTAAAATTTAATCTAAATCTATGAATTTAAATTTACAGGGGAAATTTGTTCAAAATATGTTTAGAGTTTCTGAAAATTTCAGTCTGCAAGAATTTAGAGTTTCAATTCAAAGATTTGAAGGAAGAATAAAAGAGGAAATGTGCCATACAAAAGAGTTAAAAAACCACAATCACAATCACCATCACCACAATCTTATTTTTTACGTGTGCAACCTAGTCACCAAGTCGCATCAAAATCACTGCAGTCATTGTCGAAATAAAGAAATAACCTTACGATTTTAGATTATTGAAAGATCTACACAATTACGCGATTGCCAATTGGTTTTACGAGTGTTTTAGTAGTTATGCTTACCCGTGAAGATAGATCGGTGGGTGTAAAAACCATGGGTGGTGGTTTACAGCAGCACCCAGCACACTACGTCGTCTGCGATTCCAACGACAACGTAGAGTTTTGTTGCGGGTGGCAGGCGTATCTTTGTGCTGACTTCCCATACAGGTTAAATAAAAGTAAAACGGAAGAAGAAGAAGCATGTTACATTACCTCCACCAGTGTGAATGAGCATGACACATACATGTAAATGAGGTGTATTGTGGATCTGAGACTTGTCGAAATTACTCTCTCGCTCTCGTAGGTTCCACTTTGCCACAGTCCATAGGTTCGTACCTAAACTTAAAAAGGTAGGATACTGGTTTGCGGATATGAGTGTAGTAGTAAAAGTGCAATTTTTGTTGGATAATTTTATGATCTCCGAAAAGTTGCAGAGAAGATGTTGGCATGTTAAAATTTTAGAAGGGAACAGATATAGCACCTACTTAAATTTAATACATTCAATTTTTGTATAAGGGAACATATATATGTTAAAGAATGTTCTGGACTGTTTTGTTTTTGTTAGGCTTAAGTATATGTAATCCGTATTAGGTATGTAGGATTATTTAGGTGGCAACTGAAATTTTCTGAACTCTTCATGTGAAAGTCCAAAAATCCATCGAAGTGTACGGTCGTGCTTAAAATCGTTCTCTCTAAGTGAAAATTTTCCAAAGAAATTAATAGTAGTAACAAAGTGTAAAGGTGTTTAAATTTTAAAACTAAAGTGAGCAATTTTATGTTAAAAGTTTAACTTGTGTTACAAAATTTTTCGCTTTTAATTAGAAAAACGCAACCGTCGACATATAGGAAGCAAGGAAAAGGCTGACTATTATCGCTTCGAAATTTGGATTTTCACAGAAAGCAGGAAAATGTAAGTGATCTAATTTTTCAAGTGATAGTGTTCATTTTTAAAGTTCGTATATTTTGACTGGGCTTAACGTGAGTTAAAATTATTTTTATAGTGTGACTGATCCTGAACTGAGGCTGCAGGAAAACTGGAAATTGCCTGTTTCCACCAAGAGGGATTTGCCAGATAAGTCAGTCACAATTTTCCTATGTATTTTTGGTTTTGGTTTTTTTTTGCGATTTTTGGTTTTTTACATACGATATATATGTGGTGCAAGTGGAGAATTGCCCGAAAATTCTGAGTGTCAGAAATTAAAAATTTGATTGCGGCTTCGACGTAAATTATCGCCTTAGTCAAACGAGAAAATTACTAAATTTGAAGGAACCAAAAGTGGACGAAGTCCCTATTTAAGAAATTTGCTAGAATAAAGGGCAATTTGAAATATTGGAGTGAAAATAGGAACCTGTGCGGATCCTCGGAAATCAACGCAGGACCGAATTGTCGCAAAAATAGAATTTTTTTTTTTTTTTGGCTAAAAATTGATTGCACTTGCATGTCCGTGCATATATATTAATTTTATTTAAGTTTATTTGATTGTATTTATCTAAGTAATAGTCCAGTTCGTTGTGTAAAGTTAAAGTCCTTGCAAATCCTGGGCATTATTTTTTTTTGTTATTCGGAAATTTTGATCGCGTTCGTGCAAAATTTTTTTTGTTGTTTTGCTAGTCTTAACTGAGCTCATTTAAGGTTAAGAAAGCACTGTGGGTTTTTGTTGCAATTATTACTGCTGTTGATGCAGGCTTAAAAATTCGAGATTCATTTGCATTCTAAAAATAATTTTTATAGATTCTGCAGAATACTTACTCGTAGTTTCTGTTAAAAGAATTTCCGAGTGAAAACAAGAGATTTTAATTTTCATATGTGGTTTTAATTACATGCTACTATTTTTTACATTACAAATTACTTTTTTTTACATCATATTTATATAATTATATTAACATATATACATTTCATTTATATAACATTAATCATTTTTAATTTCAAGGTATTTTTTTGTGTTACAGCTATAGGTAATAAGATATATACTTTTAAATTTCATGGCTGGATGTTTTTTTTTGTTTGTGCATTTTTCCTTGCCATACGTCGTCTGTAGATTTCGTTAGATTTTAAAACACGGTGGTCTGAAAAGAAAAAAAAAAGAAGAGATTTGTATTAGTTTTAGGTTGAAAATTTATAATTAATAAAATTATGTTTTGAAAGTTGAAAAGAAAAAAATGATGTGCTAAATTTTTGTCAAAAAGGGGGCGGAAAAATATGACCGATGGTAGAAGGTAGTCAAGGGTGATAAGAGGTGACGGTGTTTGCAGTGGGTGTCGTCAAAAGAAGCCATGGAGGCGGCACAGGTTGGGCGGGTGCGAAGGAAATCGACATCTATTTCCTAGTACTGGCGATCCTACTATTTTAATTGCGATTTGGTTCGGGGAATGGTTTTGGTATTTTGGATTCTGAAAATTTTTGAGTTTAGAGTTGTTTTTTTTTGAGATTTTTGAACATTCCGGTATTTTGTTTTGGGATTATTGAATTCCGTTATTACGTTGATTTGATTTTTATTATTCTTCAAATTTCACTTCCGTCGAAATTCGGGAGTGAAGTTTATTGTTCATCCTTGGGTCTAACGCGGCGGGTTGAGAACCGCCCTAAAAGAACCGCAAGCTAGCCGTGGCGGGGCCGCGTTAGATTCGCTAACTAAGGACAGATGAGTAACACACACTTGAAGCTAAAAAACAAATTGGGACGTGCGATTTATCTTATGTGTCAAATCATACCAAAATAATAGAATCTGTTCTATTTCTCTGCGATTAATTTTTCTAGTGTCAATTTTTTACTCACTACTAACGTATAGGAAAAATGTTGACGATATTGCATGTCCCAATTCTGTTTAGCTTTTGACGCTATGAAATTGAACAGAATTGCGGTGCACGACTGGTAACCTGCCGACATATACCCGTCGACTTACATTTAATTCAGTGATCGCCAAAGAGCGAAACTCACGTTTTTTCTTATTCGCAAAAGGAGGGAAATCTAAAGCGCTCTAACCACAGAGAGAAATTCTTGTGTTTTAATTTTTTTGCTTACATTTTTAGAATTCTGATATTGCTTTCGCACTTCTTCATTTTCTAAAAATTAATTCTGTTTAAGAATTTGTAATTTTATTTTTGCTAACGTTATCGTTAATCATTTGCTCAAAAAAGCATTTTTTCAATTCCACAACTAAAATCTCCCTCTTATTATCCTGTTTGCTATGAAATTTTTTATGAACAGACATGAAATGTCCTTCTGTTTTCTCTTTGTGCACTTTCCCTAAAATGCGCATGCAAATCAGACATTGCGGTTAGTCAAAAAAAATTTTCCGCAAAAAAATAGGTTTTTCCCCATTCTACGTTAAACATTTTTAGCAATGCAACAGACAAAATGCGCAGCGCGAACCTTCTCATTCAACGTTAGCAGCTGAACGAACGTTTGCACTCGTTACGTCTGTTTTGACATTTAACCCAAAATGTTACGTTAACCAACGAAGCGAAAAAATCCGCTGTTTTGCAATCGTATTTCAAATAAATCGTAATATCAGCAATTTATTGTTGAATTTTACTTTGAAAATATTTGTGTGTGCCGGCAAACTGCTGTTATGACGAGTAGTGGCGCTTTGAAGCAAAGAGTATCCAAAGAGATGAAGCTCTATTCTGCCCAAAAATTCTGCTCACACGTATTGTTTGTCAGACAATGCGTGTGACTTGTTCAAAACAATGCTGCCGTATGTTGGGAAATAAATTTTGTGGAATTTTCTTTTCATTTGGGGTATTATTAGGCGATTTGAAGAAACACTTGGGGAATTTATATATTTATGTAATGGCTGTTAAATAATTGAAAAGTTTCATATTTTTTTATTATCATAATACAAAAAATGTTTCAAAGTTCTTATTTACTTCATACCTAAACTACTGTTTTTTTCAAAACGATGTAACTTTAATAATAATATCAATAAAAATTTCGTTTTTATAGCAGTACGTAACAAGTTTTTGTTTAACAGCCATTAATTTAATTCAGAAATGAGATTGATTCATTTAATTTAACTCTATCAACTTTTATTTTTAATTATTTTTCCAAAAAACTGTCATTATGTTTTTTAATTTTATAAGTATTTAATCATAAATAAGACTATTTATTTATTAAATAAAATTTGTCTGCTTAAAAAATTGTAATAGTGTTAGAATAGAAATCTGATCGAGTTTTAGATTTAAAAAGAACAGAAAACGGGTGCGATTATTCGTGTTTCGGCTTAATTCAAAGATTAAGTTAAAATTTTTCGGATTAAGTTTTTACCTAATACCTATTACAAAAAAAGGTACATCAAGTAACGTTAATGCATTCCTCTAATTAATAATTCCTCTTATTATGTTTAGTTTGTTTATGATAAATAAACTTGTTTTCGAGCGATTTAAATTTGGGGTTATGGAATATATTTATATGCAAAGATAAGTGGGTGGGCATAATAATCTTCTTTTTATTCCGTTTTCCTTATAAAAAAACTAAGAAAAAGAAGAAGAACGCTAAAAAAATATAAAGCAAATGTGAGGTTGTGATTGAGTTAGTCCCATGGCAATGTGAGGTTACGTTTGAGTTAGTCCCATATGTGTTAGTGAAAATAGCTGATTTTTGCAACCGTGGAAAAGGTGAAATTTTTATTTATTTTTCAGTATGGTGAACAAACCAACAGCTGACTTTGAGGTCCTACTAAAAATGACATTTCAAAATAAAATCAGAAGATTGTCGTAAGTAAGTTATTTTATAGTGGTGAATTATTATATGACATTTGTCAGATGAGCAGGTTACCATATGCTAAGTTTTTTAACTGAAAAGAACCAGGTAGTGATTTTTGCTTATTTAAAGGACAATAAACCCTCAAACTATATTATTTATCACTTTATTTTAATAATTTTTACAATAAGTCTAAATTTCATTGATTTTTTCGACTATATAATAAAAATATTTTTCAAATGTTCCTAATTAGGACAAAAATGCCCTAAGTGGTAAAGTTAAAAATTTTATTAGTCACCACGAGTGGGTGAGTTTTTAAAAGCAGCGCCGCAACTGAATTTTTTTGCGTTAGTGGTAGAATTCGGTCGAGAGCTTCGCCTCTTTTGATACTCTTTGCTTTGAAGTTCGGTTCGGTTTCACTTTCGATCAGTTACGTTTGTTCATTTTGGTTGTTAACATTGGTTTCCATACACTCGAACTTTCTCGTTAAGTCTCGTCACGTCTATTTTGGTTTAGGTTTATGTTGTAAACAGAATTGGGTCGGAGTCGGAAAAGCGGAAGCGGAATTCCGCTGTCAAAAATTAAAACACACAATGCTATGAAATTGAACAGAACTGCGGCGTACGACTGATATCCTACCGACGGACATCCGTCGATTTAGATTTCATTCTATTTTCTCCGTCGGATCAAGGTTGTATTTCCAATCAGCTGTGTCAAATTTTTTGTTTACGTTTTAAATGAGAATTTTGTAAAAAGTAATCTTACTAAAATTATATTCTGCAAAAATAAAATCTATTTAAAAATATTCCGGATTAAAGAATTTAAAAAATGAGTGAAACAAGTTATAACGAGAAATTGATTGAAGAGGTCCGCCCAATTTTTTTCTTCTTAGGGATAAAAGGAAGTTAAAAGCAAATAAAAAACACGCAAAAATAGTGTCCTCGGATCTAGTTTCGGAAATATAGCCATCGGAAGTGTCGGATATAGCTTTTGTAAAAACTATTATAAGTTAAGAACCCCTGCATTGATATCAAAAATATGGATGTCATATGAAAGACAATTCAATGGCCTACAATAATGGTTAAAAAATCTTTAGAATTTAACCTATAATTTTGGAGATATAACGATTTTTCGGAAATTTTGATAATTTTTTTTAAAAAAACAATATTTTCTCCGAAAATTGTGTTAAAAACCTATCCTTTTTTTAAAATACAAGAGTGCTTGATTCTCTTGCTTTAAAATGATTTACCATTTGTATAGGGACTCACCCACCACCTCCTTTTTATGCGCTTACATGCCTCAACATACATGTTGCACATAGCGTCCGTTACGGCTACAATTTTTATTATACGCACTATTGTTTGCATATTGGTATTAATTGTTTTTCAACAATAATTCTAACTCAAATCACCAAAAAATGTTTCACTTTGTCACAGTAAAAAAAATTTAATTCAATTCAAAAATTTTTTTCATGTAAGCTTAATGACAGCTGAATTTTCCATTCCGCCGTAATTGTGTTTATTCAAATGATTTTCCGACGGACTTTTTTTTTTGACAGCGGAATTCTGCTTCCGCTTTTCCGACTCCGACCCAATTCTGTTTACAACATTATGCTCTTCGCTTGGCCGCGGCCATATGAGCTTCCGGTCACTGATTTGATTCTAATTTTTTTGACAGCGGATTTCCGTTGCCGCTTTTCCTATTCCGCCTCAATTCTGTTCAACACATTAGGCTGAAACACAAAAAGCATGCTTGCATCGACGCTTGTGTGTATGCTTTTCAACACACATAGAAAGCATGCATTAAAATTTGTTACTCTATTTTCCCATACGATTTTCTCAGCAAAAATTTATTGTTTAGTCAACATTTACACAGAGAAACTCTTGACGAAAAGTTTCCTTGTTTGTTGGCAAGAGGGGAAAACCCAAAAGGTGGTGTACTGAATTTGTCGTACTCGGAAACTCTCTTTCATTCTGTTCGTTCGCTGATATTATACTTTGAATTTACGTTCGTTGTGGCGGGTGGACGCAGTAATTGCTTTGACATTTTCAAGTTCAAAAAAATTCTAGTTTTCGTGTGTAAACGCAAAACAAATTCACAAAATAGAATAGACAAGAATTTCTTTACCGAATTTCCTTGTGTAAGCGTTGACTTACAAATTTTGTTTTGTCACTCTCTTTTTCCTTACGATTCTCTAACAAAAAATTTGTCAATGCCTCGATGCCTACAAAAAGTAGAAAATTTTTCAACTTCAGGGGGTCTACTCTGTAATTCGATTCGAAAGGCAATACTGTTCGAAAGCCAAATTCGATTCGAACGCAAATTCACACTTTATAACTCTTTCGAACGGTATTCCTTGAAAAAAGTATGCATCACTGTTTTAAAATGTCAAAAAATATAAACAAAACAGTAAATGTCAATTGATTTGAATTTAATTTAAAGAACTATTTTTACGTTGCAAAAAAATAGATTTGGTTGCATTGTGGTTAGACGATGATATGGGAGATGAAAGAGTTCAGCGCAAATTGATTAGAGATCAATCTAATGTTTTGGGACTCAGTGACAAAATGTACTAAAATAATATGCATACACCGCAATGAATAGATTTATAGTAATTACCTGTTATATTGATTACGTTTATTTTTGCTTTTTTTAGTAATTGAAAATAATCGCGCAATGTGTTGATTTTGTAATTAATTTAATGTGAAATATAACTAATTTTGTTAGGGTTTTTCAGATGGCAAAAGTGAGGACCTTTTTTTTTGGTTAGTAAATTACCGAATAATTTCGTACAAGGAAAATTGGGAGTTCAAGACCAAAAAGTAAATTTGGGCTCTAAAAATTACATTTGAAGTCTCGATTCAGTACATTTTCACAAAACCCAAATGCCATCACTGCTCTCGCCGCTGGTGTTTTTACTTGACCTTTAGCCAAATCTGTGTGCTCTTTAAAAAATCGGCCGAAATTTCGAACAGTGTTGTTTGGTGATCATCGTTTTATGCCTAAGATTATTTTATATTATTGATTTAATTTATAAATTAAGTTAAAAACTTACATCCTCGAAAACTTACAGCCCGAAAAGTAAACAAGTTTGACAGTTCCGTTCGAGTTGCTAAGTTCGGAAATTTTCGCATTTCCGAAGAGGGCAAAAAATAAAAACGAAAGTCGGATTGCAGAGTTTATTCGATTTCGAGTAATTTGCCTTTCGAATCGAATTATAGAGTAGGGCCCCAGGTATGCATACACCCTTTTTATATGCGTTACTTCATAAGCACACGTGTTTTTAAAAGAAGTTTTAAATGCTTTGATGTATGCATGCTTTTTATGTGTTTTGCTCTATTGGATGCAAGATGCGAGTGCGAGAAAAAAGATCTTTTTACTAAACGATTTTTTGTGCATTTAATAGTTAAAACACAATGAAGCCATTGCGAGAACAGCTGATTTCAAAAACAAATTTAGACCACACGGCTGAAGTAAAACATATGACGTGCTCAGAACAAAAGTGACCCATTCATTCGGCCTTCCGAAGGAATCAGTCGAAAAAAATTCTAAGCCGCAAAAGTCCAGAAGTTTCACAGTGTATTTTTGTTGTAACAAAAAGTGAAAGAAAAAAATATTAAATTATTAGCAAAAATTCACTTCAAAAAAATAAAATTAATATATTTTAATTAACACATAAATAGAAAGAAAAAAGTTCAGCATAAAAAAATAAACAAAGCTAGGCAGACGGTGGGTTATGCCGGTGGAGCGCTCTCCGCCTATGCAGCGACGTCACTCTCTTTCCAATGAGTGCATTTCTACATTCTCGAGAGCTTCCAACAACAATTCAACAACAACTAATAATATTCTTCCCGCGCATTCTACTCCAAGCGCTGTGCATGCGTTGTTTTCTCAAAACTCTTCTCTGAGTACATGTAATAATCCAAAGCCGCTAAATCTGAAATCTGCAGAACAGGTGTTGTCCTCTTCTCTCTCATGGGGAGCTCAATGTTCAATTCTGAACATCTTACCAGCACCTACAAGCGCAACTGTCTCTTTGCCAGCAGCAACTCTGGCAACAACTAGTGCATGTGTAATTACTACATCGTCATCTGATTCACTTACACCAATTATGTCTGTAGGCACAAATTCACATGCAACAGATTAGCAACATTACCTCAGCAGAAGCCACAACATAAACAGCAGTTGCCATTACAACAACAAAAACTATAACTTCGTCAAATGCAACAAACTCAACAACAACCAAAGTCAAACACAAAATAAAGGTAAAAATATTTTGTTTCCAAAAAATTGTGAAGTCAAACTGGGCTAGACAACTACATCCAAGTAAAAAGAAAACTAAGCCCACAAAAAAACGGAAGCAATGTACAAGCGTCGAAAGTCATTAAATCCACCTCTACAGGTACAATCAACGCCAATAATAATAGATTTGCACTATAAGCAAAAAATTATGATGATGAAGCTGGTGGTAGCGGTAGGCAAAGTATTAAAGATCATAAGCCTCCACCTATTTTCTTGCGTGAGCGTAACTCTAATGCCCTTATAAATTATATTACTAGTCTAATAGGGAAAGACTCATATCATGTAGTTTCACTTACAAGAGGAAATATACATGAAACAAAAATCCAAATTTACGCGGAATGTAATTACCGTACTTTAGCACGTGATCTAGAAGCCAAAAAAAAAGAATTATTACACTTACAAGCTGAAAAGCAGTAAAGGTATTTCTGTAGTACTTAAAGGTATTGAATCTGATTTAGACGTAATTGAAATAAAAAATGCTCTCGAAGAAAAAGGTTTCCATGCCAGAGCAGTTATTAACATTGTAAATAAAGATAGGGTTCCGCAACCTATGTTTAAGGTAGACCTACTCCCAGATGCTGCCAAGCTCAAAAAAATGAATCGCATCCAATATACAAGTTGCAATATTTATTGCACCGAAAAATTTCTGTCGAGGAGCCCCACAAACGTAATGGGCCGGTCCAATGCATAAACTGCCAAGAATATGGCCATACTAAAACTTATTGTAATCTCCGTACTGTATGTGTCGCATGTGGTGAACTCCCCCACAGCTCCTTATGTTCCAAAAAAGCGGAAAATAGTTCAAGCTCCAAAAATGTAGCAATTGCAACGGAAACCATACTGCTAACGATAGAGACTGTCCTGTATATCAAAGCCTAAAACAGAGAGTAACTTTACTTAAACAAGCTGCTCGCAATCCAACTAAAAATGTATTTACCTCTGCCGCTTCTGCCCCCCAGCAGTTCCCTGCTGCTTTTGCCCCCCAGCAGTCCTCTGTCAACCCTTATTCCCAGCTATTTCTTATGTTTATGTTGTAAAATCAGGCTCTGAAATGCAACACCTAACACCACAGGAACCAAACAATAACCTTGAGCTAATGATTTCTAATTTTACTCAAAGCCTATCACACTTTATGATAGCCATGCAAAAATCTTTAGATCGTATCGTTGAAATGCAAACCCAATTAATGACTGCTCTCCTAGCCAAGTTATAGGTCTTATAAAGATTTGCGCATGGAATGCAAACGGCGTAAGCCAACATAAACTAGAGATTTCAAACTTCTTGTCTCGGGAAGATGTAGATGTAATGCTTCTATCCGAAAGCCACTTAACAAATAAATATAACTTCACAATTCCAGGCTATATATTCCATAAAACCAATCACCCAGACGGCAAAACCCATGGCGGTACTGGTATACTAAATCGAAGAAGGCTTAAACATTCTTGCTTAGGGGCTTATGCCCAGAACTATCTACAAGCTACTTCAATTATTTTGCAAAGTAATGGCAAAGACCTTTCTTTATCTGTAGCTTACTGTCCTCCCCGCTTTGCTGTATCAGAGGCGCAGTTTATGGACTATTTTAAAACTTTAGGTGATAAATTTGTAGCAGCCGGTGACTATAACGCAAAACACATTTTGTGGGGCTCCCGCATTAATAATCCCAAAGGTAATTAGCTGTATAACGCAATAAATAAAAATAGCAATCTGGATGTTGCTTCTCCCGGAAAGCCCACATATTGGATAGCGGACCGCAACAAAATTCCTGACCTAATCGATTTTGCCGTCACCAAGAGTATTCGCAGAGATTTAATTTCTGTCAGTAGAAGTTTTGAGTTATCATTTGATCATTCCCCTGTTATCATACAAATTTTTGAAAAACCCAAGCATAGAGAGGTACCACTTACCCTTACAACTCCTTATACAACCTGGATTAATTACAAAAAATACATAAGCAGACATATCCACACAAATTATACAGTAGGATGTAAAGAGCATGTTGATGATGCTGTTGAGGTTATAAATTCCATTTTAACTACAGCAGCAAATAACTCTACGCCTAAAAATTCAATTAGTTGAAGAAAAGATAGATTTTCTACTAATGGTGAAATAGAAAAATTAGTTTCGGATAAGAGAAGACTTAGACGGGAATGGCAGAAATATAGGTCCGCAGCATCAAAAATAATACTTAGGGAAGCCGAAAAGAAGATAAGAGCTGCTCTTTTTAGAGAACAAAATAATCACCATTATAGTTTTATTCAAAACCTTTCTCCAAACAAAACTAATAAATCATCTCTATGGAAGTCTAGCCGCGTATTTAGAAATCCTATTGAGACCGAGCCTTCTATATGGGATAGTAATGGCGATTGGGCACGAAGTGATGAAGATAAGGCATATGTTTTTGCACAACATCTAAGCCTAGTGTTTCAACCCAATTGTGTTTCAAACAATACTGATCTGCCTCCGCAAATATTTAACACTCAAAATATTAACATGCATATTACTCCAACTGAAGTCGCTAACGTCATAAGAAATAAACTTATTTGTAGAAAAGCACCTGGCCATGACTCCATTACTCCCATAATGCTCAAAAATTTACCCCAAACAGCTGTTGTTTTCATCACCAGGCTCTTCAATGCTATAATTAATTTTGGCCACTATCCCGGTGAGTGGAAAAAATCAAAAATTAAAATGATTTCGAAGCCCGGTAAAGATTCCACCTTACCATCTTCATACAGACCTATTAGCTTGCTTCCCTGCCTCTTAAAACTGTTTGAAAAAGTGTTCTTAGAAAAGGTTATGCCTTACCTTCAAGATCATCATCTCATTCCTTCACACCAGTTTGGTTTTAGGGAAAAACATGGAACCATTGAGCAAGTGAATAGAATAACAAACGCAATAAGAAATGTTTTTGAACACAGAGAATACTGTTCCGCCATATTTCTTGACGTTAAGCAAGCTTTTGATATAGTCTGGCATGAGGCCCTAGTTTACAAAATCAGACAACTCCTACCACAAAATATCCACGCAGTCCTAGTGTCATATTTGGCAAACAGATGCTATAGTGTTAAATATCAAAGTTTTAATACAACTGAGTTCTCGATTGGCGCTGGAGTTCCACAGGGTAGTGTTCTTGGCCCGTTTTTATATATCTTATTCACTTCTGATATTCCGACAAATGACCAGCTAGTTACCTCCACTTTTGCGGATGGTACGGCTATTTTAAGTCGTCACAAAAATGGTGTGGTTGCCACCAACCAGCTTTAAAATCATCTAGTTCTTATTGAAAATTGGTTATCAAAATAGCGTATCAAGGTGAACGAGCAAAAATGCCGAAATGTTGCACTTACATTAAATAGAAACCCAACTCCAACCATAAAATTAAATGGCATTCGAGTTCCAGAAGCAAATGAAGTAACTTATCTTGGCATTCACATAGATAAACGTTTAACTTGGCGTGAACACATCGAAGCCAAAAAGATGTAAATCAAACTCAAAGCTGCTAACTTGCACTGGTTAATAATTTTTTGGAGTTTTAAATCCTGAGCTGCGGCCGTAGGCCACCCACTTACCCTAACTTTTATGTAGAAGCGTTGTTGTACATATTCGTCGATGTAATCCTTGGCCGAAGGCCGCCCACTCCACTAAATATAAAATTCCTCTTGTATTTTCAAGCAAAACGAAAGTGGTCATAACACCCATGGGTGTTATGTCCATCGTTATGAGTGGTCATAATCCCCACAATTTTTTTGGGGACTATGACCGTTTTTTAGGTGGACATAAGGCCCAAAATTTTTTGGGCATTATGACCATTGGGGTTATAACATGGCACCATTATTTATAATTTGTAATAGTGTTAATTAGAATTAAGAGCTTACAACTTATTGTTAGTCTTTACAATGTAAAGGGATCCAATAAATAAGAGAATGCAAAAAAAACATGTTGTTCCATGTTTTGTGGTAGGCTAATCACGGTTATTATTCATATGTAGTTCTAATTTATCTTGTAGAAAGATTACCAAGACTTGTCCACCGTCGGATATTCACAAAATATGAACTTTAAAATCAATTTACAATTTTATTCACTTTAAACGTATCATATTTATTATATTGAACAATTTTTCTGCAGTTTTTTTTAATTACTTGAATTTATTCTTTGCACTTCATTTATGATTATAAACTTGTTCAGCTGACAGATAAGCTGATGTCGAATATGCGAAAGTTGCATTACCGGCTGATTGGAAGTAATTGGAAGTATTTTGGCAGCACTAACTGGACAGTACAGATGGCACACTTAAGTAAGTTTTTGTATTATGAAATTGTATACACTTAGCTGTAAAGAACCGAAAAGAAAAGGCGCTTGTCGTAACTCTTTCTCTTTCTATTTTCACTAGCTTATATCTCCCTCTCACCTTCCGTTCGCCTTGCCCGATCGCACTTTCCGTAACGCATTCACCAGCTTACCCTCCGTAAAGTAGTTTTACTTCAATAAATTTTGTTTTTATGTTGTCTTTTGCTTCATAAAAGAAAACATGTTTGCTCGTTTTGTTATTCTCACGCTCACGCATCTTCAAGCAATTGGTTTATTTATCTTGTTTACACGCAGCGTCGACTTGTAACACCGACTCACAAGTTCGCTGTTTTTCAGGCATTTACACACAGATACGTCGACGTTCAAATGTCATTCTTTGGTGTCAAAACAAACAAAAAAAAAATAGTTTGCTACAGCGTAGTCTAAACTAAAAAAGAAAAATTAATAATAATAGATGCTTTCTCTTATTTTTCTTATATATTTTAATTTTAAAATGTAATCATGTGAAGTTTTAAAATAAATTTTAGTTTAATGCCATTTTAAGCATTTATTTTACTTAGATATCGACTTAAGCATTTTTGACAGTTGAACGTTGACTCTCAGTTCCCTGTTTACACAGCAGCAACCTTGTGTATCGACGAACTACACCGAAATATACGCTATTCACACGCACCAAATTTGAGCGTCGGCGTATGACTTCGCAGTAGTTTTTTGTTGAGTGAATGCGAGATACTTCGGAGTAGTCCCTACAAGAAATGACTGACTGAAACTCCTACACATTGATAATGATTTTCCTGTTTACTAACACATAAATAAATACTTTTGCAATTATATCAAAACAGAGAAAAAGAGACTGTTACGCTACTTTCATTAATGCCATAAGCAGGAGTAGAGGGAAAGAAATAGATAGTTGAATAGAAAATTTGACGTTTCTTAAAAAAAAAAAAATGTTTGAGTCTGGCGAAAAAAATGTTAAGCAAGAAATAACTACGGGAAATAATTTGAATAAAAAGCTAAGTACTCATATTAATATATTTAATCAAATTTTAAAAATAAATAATTTAATTTTTAACATGATTCCAGGGACTTTTTCCAAATTCGATCGCATTCTAGATGTGAGTACTGAAAAAGAAATCATCCTTGGTGGTGGCTTAAATTTATGGACATTTTATGCTGGTTTCGATGTGGCTTTTCCGGTTCGGTGTCTGCTGCTAGAAAATTTAGATCAAAACAAATCGTCAGCGAAAATACAACCATAATTTTTGTTAATTGCAGCCCAATTAAATATGCTTCCAAAGCACAAACGAAAGTTGCATGACATTTTGCTGGTAGTAAAGATGGTATTGGACGTGGCAATGGTGATACGGCTGCTATCGGCGTGAAGTAAGCACCTCAAGTGAAGCCACAAATTCCAACTCAACGGGAAATAGCCGTCATGTGCATAAAGATTCCGATATTGAAGCAAGGTAAATAAATTCTGGAAAAATGTTATAATCGAGCTTATGATAAATATTATTTTCTCTTTTAGACTTCCTAGTGCGATTTACCCCGTTGCATTTAACGTTATCAAAAGAAAGATTCGCACCGTACTTTCATTTTATAACGCTATTTCAGTACTCAAATGCTTCTCCACTGCTCACAAATCTTCAAATACAATTAGCTAAAGCAATGAACTTCCAAAATTTCCAACAAATTTCATATGTTGATGAAGCCATACGTTGTTTAGCCTCTTTGGAACCGAATCAACATCAACATATGCTGCAAAAATTGCCAATTTAAGACATAAAACAATAAGTGCATATCATAAAAATTAAATCTTGAGAAATATTATGAGAATTATCAAAAATTTTAATATAAATAAAAAAGTTTCTTCAATCAGTAATGTTTTAATTCAAAAACAAACTTTGTATAAACGTCATATCTGATTCTCATGGCTGATTGGAGTATGTGAGACAACCGTATGTTTGAGGGAATTTAAAATTGCATGTGATTGAAAGTGATGTAAAATCGCATGTATACAAAAGTTTCCATCAGATTTTTCACACTGCTATTCGAAAACTGATAGAAACTACTAACCGAAAATTGTATCAGCGCTGTCTATCAGATGACCTATCATCTGACCGTCATTGTTCTTGTAGGGGTGGTTCGGTATTTCTACTTCGGTGTAGTGCGTCGATGAACAAGTTCGTTGTCGTGTGAAGGGAATGGTGCGTCGGCGTTCAACTCTCAAAAATTCTTAAGTTAATATATAAGTAAAATGTTTAAAATAGTATTTAGCTAAAATTAATTGTAAAATTTAACATAAATATATTTTAAAATGAAAATATAGACGAAAAATAAGAGATAACATTTATTATTATTAATTTATCTTCTTAAGTTTAAACTACGTCGTAGCAAACTATTTTTTGTTTGTTTGTTTGGTTTTTTCAACAACAACAACATCATTTCAGCACCGGCGTATCTGCGTGTAAATGCATGAATAATAGCGAACTTGTGAGTCGGTGTTACAAGACTACGCTGCGTGTAAACAAGGTAATGTTGTAAACAGCATTGGGTCGGAGTCGGAGTAGCGGAGTCAAAAATCCGCTGTCAAAAATGAAACTCCGTCGGAAAGTCATTTGAATAAACACAATTTCGGCGGAACGGAAAATTCAGCTGACATTTTGTTTACATGAAAAAAATTTTTGAATTGAAATATTTTTACTGTGGCAAAGTGAAACATTTTTTGGTGATTTTTTGAGTTAGAATTATTGTTTTAAAAAAAAAAATGAATACCAATATGCAAAAAATAGTGCGTGTAATAAAAATTGTAGCTGTAATGGACGCTATGTACAACGTATGTTGAGGCATGTAAGCGCATAAGAAGGAGGTTGTGGGTTAATTTAACCAGAAACGAGTAGGGGTTTTACGAAACGTGCTTTCTTGAACTCAAAATGAAGGACGGGGAACACTTTTTTAAGGCCACTAGGATGAGCGTTCCCAAATTCTACACACTTTTGTCCTTGATTCAAGAAAGGCTTCAACGCTTTTCGAGAAGAGCGTCAATAAGCCCAGAGAGTCGTTTAGCACTGGCATTAATGTAAGTAATTTTGGTCATAAATGCAATAATATGGCAAAATATAAATGTGTCTCATTTCAGGTACTTATCGCAAGGATGCAGTCCACAATATCTTGCGTGGTCACACAAGTTGGGAGTGTCCACGGTTAAAGAAATTGTTTATGATACCTGCACACAATGTACACTTTTTTGTGGCATTCAAGAAGAACGAGCTTGGGAGCTGAATCAGCAACGCTCTACATTGGAATCTGCTGATTTAACTAGCGAGCCCGAACAGGGCAGTGTTAGACAACTCCACAGTCCCGTATACACGTGAAATGTTTGATGCACTTTGCTTGCGTATCGAAGAACCTAACAGTAACTGCCGCTGGGATAGTCCGCTGTTTGTATGTTTTCCGGATGACCATTTAGACTTGGAAGCAATGTATAGTGCGCTTTTTGAATCCAAACCATTGCCGCCAAATCTAAGTACTCAAAATGTAAGTTAGCTATAGGATATTATTTAAAAATTTATGTTTAACTCAATATAATTTTTATTTGACGTGCAGCCCCCACTTAGTTCAACTAATTACCTTTTCGAATTGGATCATCTTACGCAAGAGATTGTGGCTGATGTTCTAGCAGCACGAAAAATTGACATTCTTGATCCAATACCGGCAAAAGGTACAACTTTTAAACTACAGCAAATTGAATCATGCTACAACGAGCAGTTTGGATAAAGTACCACAACTGTTTGTACAATTTCTTAACTCAAATTGCTGTCAATAAGAAGTAAATAAGAATTTAGTTTAAACTATTTTTATTTAAATTAGTTAACAAAATGTTTTATATGTACATACTAGTAGAAATATTTTATAAAAATATAACTATGTTTACTAATTCATATACATACGTTTATTTTTTTTGCTAGTGAACAGCAAATCTAGGTTAAAACTAAGTCTCAATTGTATTGTTTTTAACCAAATTGTTACATCTTTTATTTCCGAGAATTTGTACAAAATAAACTTATGTAATGTAAAAACTTTTCAGTTAAGTCAATAAAAATTCATACCTCTTGAAAGCAGTGCATTTAAAAACTATTCAATAAAGTATAACAAAAAAAAGAAGAAATCATATTGCGTTACACTGCAAAATAAAAAAAACAAAATAAAAACTGCACATGCTAAGTAAAAGAAAACTTAAAAATTTTCAATTCAGTTCAATTTTTGTTTTTTAAACTTTAGTCGTCACTCTTTAAAAATACTTTGTAGCTTATGACACATTATTGAAATCACTAATTTCATTATCGTTACAATCGTCCACATACATTTCTTTTTGGATTTCATTTTTTGGTTTCTGGCACACCCAGAATAAACTCTCGTATTCACTCTTCAGCATTGACCGCGGATTCTGTGCGTATTTTGTACGTCGTCCAGTTTCGCTGCGTATTATTTTATAGCCAACGGGCTCTATGCTGTTTTCGCCCTGAATATCGCTAAAATGGTATAGTAATGGGCCAAGATTAACCCAAATACCACCAGGTACCAAAATTCTATAAATAAGTGAAGTTATATTAAATGTGTTAAAGAAAAAAGAACAATTCACATACTGGTAAATTGTTTCAATAAATCCAGCGATATTATTCGCACAATCTATAAAAAAATAAGTAGCTACACAGTCAAATGAATTGGGTTTCTTATAAACCTAATAAAAACAGAAAACACATTAATTACAGAAATTGATAAACTATTTGTTAGATATTACCTCTAAGAAATCACCAGCTATTATCTAATTGTTTCCTTTTGGTGGATGTTTAACCGGACATATGTACGTCGCGAAAGCGCACAGAGACCGTTTGAACATCACGGTGTAAGTTATTTACATATTGATGAACCCAAGGGTAAATGGTGAATTGGTTCTCTTCGGTACATCTTGATGAAAACATGTAATAAGAATAATTTTTAATTCTAGTTATAATAATCTATTTACGTATTTAAAACTTTTGTTAGCGACGTCAGTAAAAATTCTTTTTACTAATCTCAATCGGAATTTTCATCGTATCTAAAACTGCTAAAGCCTTTTCCTTTGCCTTCTCGAAATCTCCGGTAACTATACGTGGATGTAAGCCTTCAGCCAGAAAGATATCAGTTTGTTTTAACAATTCACAGTGCAATTTGTGCCATCACCTTGAGTCATCTTGAGCAGTGCTGGCTCTAGCAATCATAGAAGCAGTTAGATGTTGAAATTGCATTTCATGCAAAAGCACATTGTCGTCTTTAGTGATTTTGATGTCACCAGCACCGGAGATCAACATTTTCATGGTACACTTTGATCCTAAGTTGGTTTTCATTACATCTTGCAACCCTTTCGCTGCCGAAATGTTTATTTCCAAGGCTTGGGCGGCACGGGTAAATTCAGCCTTTGGATTAAGTAAACTTATTGATGCCATTTTTAATTTAACTTTTTTTCACCTTTAAATTAATATTAATGTGAATTAAATTGCAAAATTTTAGTTTCAGCAAAGAATTTGAATGAAATGTGCAACTAACACAAGTAACAGCGTTGACAAAAAAAGTAAAAACGTAAACAGAAAAATTGACACAAGCTGAAATACAACCCGGATCCGACGGAGAAAATAGAAATAAATCTAAATCGACGGAGCTCCGTCGGTAGGCTATCAGTCGTATGCCGCAGTTCTGTTCAATTTCATAGCATCAAGTGTGCTCTAATTTTTGACAGCGGATTTCTGACTCCGCTACTCCGACTCCGACCCAATTCTGTTTACAACATTACACAACAAAAACTACTTCGAAGCAATACGTCGTCGCTCAACTTCGGTGTGTGTAAATAACGTTATTTCTTCAGCTATGAAACCGAAAAAATACATCCCTGTTTATTCTGGTATATTCATCTTTGATATTCATTTGGCAGGTGCATAATATCAAATATTAAGATTTGTGAAATTTGTAATTTTTCAATTTCAATTTTTAATTGGCAGAGTCTCGTAACATAAAGTATAAGGTAAATCTCGCATCTGTGGCAAAATGATGCGTCTTAATAAAAATTCACTACAGCCTGTGAAATATATAAACTTAATTAATATTATCGCACCTACTGCATCTAAAGTTCAATCTATCGGCTATCGCTTGGCATCCACTCTAATAGAACCATACTCATCCGTGGGTAAGCTAAAACACCAATATATATTTGCACTTCAAAATATTTTGTGCAATTTGAGGTTAAATACATCTAATTTCTCAAATTTTAGATTTTCGTAGCAAGCAAATGAAATTCAACATTAAATCAGAGAACATAGAAGGTAGGCCACTTTACTTGGATGCACAGGCAACCACACCACTTGTAAGTGTAATTAATGGCAGTGTGTCCACACAATCCAGGGTTGCGCGCTTTACATTGTATGGAATAGGTTTACTTTAGCTTGCATTAACCAATTTTTTTTATTAAGGGGGTTAAAAGCAAAAAAAAAGGAAGCCATCGGAAGCTCCGGATATAGCTTTTGTAAAAACTATTTGGAACAAGTTTACTTTAGCTGACATTCTCCAATTTTTTTTTTAGGGGTAAAAGATGGTTAAAAATAAATAAATAGTATGAAAAAAAAGTGTCGCTCGAATCGTTTCGGAGATATAGCGATCGGAAGTTCAGGATATAGCTTTTGTAAAAACGTGTGATTAATGGTTTTTAAATATATTTATTTAGAAAATTTATAAAATTACAAGCTATACAAATTGTGATCGAATTGCTTTCAAGAATCAGGGTGAAAATTTCTAACAGAAAAAGTAGATTTTTTATAATAAAAAATCAAACATACTTAGTTGAAATAACAATAACAAGTTAAAAATAGGAAGTTCAACACCCCCTCTCAATAAGACATTTTTAAAGAATTTCTTATTGCCAAAAAACTTGTATCCAATGATTTTGAAAAAATGTCAGATTTTCGTTGATATATACTCAATCTTCAGGTTTCCTTTCATTATTAGATCCCTGAGAAAATGATATTTAATATCTATATCTTTCGATCGTTTAGACTGTATTTTTTTTCGCCATTGCTATGCAACCCATATTGTCTTCATATATAGTTATTGAATCCATTTCGGCAGTAATTTTTAAATCTTGAAGTAGGCCTCGAATCCCAATACCTTCGGATGCAGTCTGGCTAAGAGCAACATACTCAGCTTCACTTGAAGAAGTAGCTACGCATGTTTGTTTATTGCTTGTCCATGATATAGGGCAACCAAAAACTTAAAAAACATATCCACTTGTCGACTTTCTGTCTTCCAAGCTCGAACCCCAGTCAGTATCTGCATAACCAACAAGTACCTTACAGTCTTCTTTTCGATTATAAACTAGCTTTTAAGTTTTAGTGCCTTTAATATATCTTAAAATTCTGTTTAATGTATTTCAATGGATATCTCCAGGGTTTTGTTGATATCTGCCCATAAAACCAACAGCATAACATATATCGGGTCTCACGCATAACATCAGGTACATAAGACTACCTAAACGTCAAAAGTGATAGTCGCAAATTTATTAGCGCGCAGCCAAAAAAATTTTGATTTATCAAATAAAAACGTTTAAAGTCACTAAAAATATTTGTAATAAAGACAGGACTCTACAAAGCTTTAATTTATGTGTGAGACTGGTTTATTTATTTAGCGGCTTTCGAAAATCCGTGTCAAATGAGTGAAAAGATAAAGTGCGGGAAATGCAGAAGCTCAGTGCGCAGCGACACAACAATAAAATGTGATGGTGTTTGCAGTAAAAAGTTCCACATAAAATGTTCAGGCTTAGATAAGTATAGCATGGGAAAATTAGATGACTGTCAAATGTTGAGACTTGTATGTGATGACTGAATGCAATATATAAACAACATAGATTTTGCTTTAAAATAAATTTTTGTTTCGGTCGAGAAAAATGCCAAATGTCCCCCTAGGGACTATTTTGGGGTCTAATATAGTCATTCAAGAAATTTTTGCGAAAAATTGTGGAGAGTGTGGGTCGCACGTTTAAAGCTATCATCAAAAACAAAGTCTACAGCACAAGATCTCAATGATCTAAATGTTTTTGCATACCAAAAAGTCAACAAATGCAATTTGAACACGATATTTTCTCTTTTTCTCCAGATTGTGCCATTTATGTGTCCTGCTCATTTCATCAGTTTTTTTACATTTTGATAATTTTTTTTTTTTTGGTTAATGAATTATACTTAGCTGAAGTTCGTATTATTATTAACCCTTCTGTGCGTGACAAAAAAAAACACCTTTCCCTGGGTGACGGGGCACCTGGGTACCCCTATACAAATTGTATGAAAATTTCAAACATTTTCGTTCGTACTGTACAAAATAACGACATAGAGCTAAACTTTTATTTTGGCATGTATCGCAAAACATTAACATGCATTCGGGTATTCCCCTTTTCATAACATTTTGCAATATTTTATGATGCGTGACACAAATTCATTCGAGAATAACATCCCACAGTGACACTTTGCACTTTGATGTTTACTTTCAACTTATGAGTTTTATTATTATTTTTGTGTGATCGTATTAAAGTGAAGCGTTTTTATCATTGCAAGAGTTACTGGGAAAATATGGCTTCAAATTCGAACAGAGTACGTGTTAATAGGTTCAATGCAGCTGAAATTCAGGAAATTTTGTGTGAAAGTGACGACGAGGAAGGACCTATACCGTCTGATGATGAAGATGAATACATTCCACCAGTTGGCGAAGTTGCATCGGAAGCATCAGATGCTGAGCTGATAGGATGTATAGAAGCTGAGGAGGATTCGTCTGATTTAGGCGACAGTGAGGAAGGGCAACTCAGCACTGAACTTTGCGGTAAAGATGATACTCGTTGGCGTCTTGACCCATTTCCTGAATCGCAGACAGTAAAGAGAAATATTGTTCGGGAACGTTGTGGTGCAGCCATTTGTTACAACGCATCTACATTGAGAATTCCCACGACCATAATCGAGATGAAAGTGGTCGCATTGCAGTTGCGGGAACTTGTAACCTATGCAAGCTACTAGGAAATAAGCGCAGAAAGACTCGAAAAGCCTGTACAAGTTGCTTTAATCCAGTTTGTAATGAACATTCAACCAATCGTCCCATATGCGCTACCTGTATGCAAGGCTTTCAAAGAATTTTTGTAATTTTTTCTGTCTTTTTTTTTATTTAATTATTTCTTTTTTGATATGAAACTGTAGAAGAATTTTTGGATATATTCATATCACGTATGTAAATTCTTACCACTGCCATAAAATAATATTTTTGAAAATTTTTGATTTCAACAACAATGAAATATGTATGTTATTTTAAGTTTATTGCTCAATAAAGTTTCTTTTTTGTCAAACAAAAACAAAAATTTCATGCTACTCCATATAAATTGTAGAGTGGGTACCTGGGTACCCTGTCACCCTTATAAAGGTGTAAAAAGAAAATGGGTGTGCCAGGCCCTCACAAACTGATCAAGCGAAACCATTCATATGAAAATATATTATTTACATAATATTAGGAGTTCTCGTAAGGTCTCAGAGTTGTAGAGTATGTGGAACCATAAAATATTTTGAGTTGAAAATGAAATGGGTACCCGGGTACCCCGTCACTCACATAAGGGTTAAATATGAAGGATATATCTTTGCAAAAAACCAAACACTTGTTGTTTGTTAATAATATTTACGATACTGTAGAATTAGAAAGAAAATATAAAAAAATGTGCCATTTATATATCCACAGCTGTATGTATTGAACATTTATATATAGCACATAGCAAATGCACATTCAATAAAACATACGTTATTTAACGGTAAATTCAAATTTTTTGTATCATTTCACTTTGTTATATTGATCGAAATAAAAACGATTTCAAAACGACTAAAACGATTTGCAAAACACTCCTATTTCGATTTGAACTGTCTGCTGAAATTAAATCAATTTGAAGTCGACCGATCGAAATGTGGAACACCAAAAGTCGATTTCAAATCCGGTTTCAATCGAAATCGATTTTCAGAACATGCCTGATAAATACATCTTTAAAGACTGGAGATTTCTCAGCGTCATGGAAGGAGTCTTTAATAACACCAGTTGAGAAGGTTGCAAATACTTGTAAATGTGAAGAATTTCGACCGATTAATACTCTTCGAACTCTTGAAAAAATATTAGAACAAGTAGTAAGAACAACAGAGAACAAAAATTAATAATTCGATATCTGAAAATGTGCAAATTGAATATGGAGTACCACAAGGTTCTATATCAATGATTTGCCTGATATTGTATGGAAAAGCAAGTTAGTTCTATATGCCGATGATACATTAGTCTACGCTGAAGAAGAATCTATTGAAGAGTGTGAAACAAATTACTAACAGACATATTTGAAATAACTAAATGGCAAAAATGAATAAACTTAAAATAAATATTAGCAAAACAAAGTTTTTGGAAATAAACTCAATCAGTAACATAAATATAGAAGTTAATAATGAATCAATTGAAAAAATTAACCAAATAAAGTATTTAAGAGTCATCATTGATAACAAAATCATACTCAACTATCATTTCGATTATATTTGCAAAAAAATCGCAAAAAAAATTAGTATTTTCAAACGAGTAAGAAGTAGAATAAACTGTCTGACCGCGATTAATGTTTACAATACGATGCTAAAACCACAATTTTGAATACTGCTCTACCATATTATATACATGTGGCAACGAGACGCAAATAGAGAGGCTGCAAAACACAGCAATGCGAAGCATTCTAAAGTGCAATCGATATACCTCAGAACGATGGATGTTAGAGTCATTAAAGTGGCTGAATGTTAAGCAGAAGCTACAACTTACATTGATCGCTGTCTACAAAATAAAAACAGGATGCGCACCTAATTATCTAACAAGACATGTTTCGACAGTAGGCAACGTACAACCATATAGCCTAAGGAACGCCAATAACCTTAGACTTGATTTCCAAAGTACATCAGCCGCACAAAACACTTTACTATACAAGGGTTTTCAACTATTTAACCAATTACCTAGAGACACCAAAGATGAACAGAATTTCAACAATTTTAAAAGGAATTGCATTCAATTCATTAAAACAGCATTACAAAACACTTTACTATACAAGGGTTTTCAACTATTTAACCAATTACCTAGAGACACCAAAGATGAACAGAATTTCAACAATTTTAAAAGGAATTGCATTCAATTCATTAAAACAGCATTATAAAATTTAATTAAATTTCCTAAAGTAATTTCAAGACTGATAAAATTATATATATAAAATGTACATAATTAGAGAAAATACAAACAACATTAAATGTAAATTTAAAGTATATATCGATACGTCCTAAGTATAAGTTGGTAACTCGAAAATCGTCATTCTTCAGTATGACCATTTTAGTATTGTTTTCGTTATAAAAAGGAAACAAAAAACCAAAATTGAGATATTAATAACTTAAACTTATTGTTTTAGACAAAATAATTTCATGTGAGTTGTTACTAAAGTTACCAACTTGTTTATATTTGTAGTTGTATTTTGAATTATAAACATTTTAAATGACTTTCTTTGTAGGTTAATATTTGGTATTTAGACTAACAAACATATTACATGGAGAAATTAAGTAAAATATTTGAGCAATAAGTGGTACATATGGCTTAAAACGATACTTTTTTCAGTAAAATTAGTTAAAAACTTTGTATATGTAGTTACGAATACAAATTGTTTTTTTGTGTCCCATGCATAAGTTGGTAAATTAAATAATCAACAAAAACAAAAAAAAAAACCAGTTTTTGCAATATCTTTTTAACTTAAGATACCAAGTTTTTACATGGAGAACTCACCTATGTATACCGAAGTTGTAACTCTTCAAATAGTTGCCAATCTGATTCTGATAAACTCTGTCCCTTTAAAAGTTGATAGTGCGAGTTACCAACTTATACGTACTAATAAATCTTTAATAAAAAAAAAAAAAAATAATTCACGATATGGATGGCTTGTTACTTGTTGTAATTCAGAAGCAAAATGAAGTCCTTTTTCCATTGGCGATTTTACTTCATTACATTCAAAAAGTCCAAATTTTTCCAAAGTTTTGTTTATGTTAGATTCTTGTGAAAGCTTCATAACAAGTTTTCTACGATCATATTCAACTTTGATACCAAGGTAGTATTTAAGTTCTCCATAATCAGTTACCTCGAGTACAGATGATATCTGCTTTTTCAAGTTTTTAATATCTTGATCATTGTTTCCAGTTATAAGCAAAACATTTACGTATATTACTATAAAAATAGTGCTATGGATAGAATGCTTTGTATAAAGGCAATAATCGTGTTGTGATCTCAGAAAACCCAATTTAATTAAATAATAATTCAATTTTTCGTTCCAGCACTTTGGGCTTTGTTTTAGCCCATACAATGATTTGACTAACTTAAGCATCATTCCTGGCTTACTCTCCATACCTTCAGGAATTTCCATAAAATATTTTCTTTTAATTCACCATTTCAGAAGGCTGTTTTAATGTCAAGTTGTTGAAAGAAGAAACTTTTGGTAACCCCAATTGCTAAAATTATCCTCATGGTTGTCAGTCTGGCAACTGGAGAATACGTCTCCTAATAATCAATACCATAGCGTTGTAAAAAAACTCTAGCAACGAGTCTTGCCTTGTGTCGTATTGGAACTCCATTTGCGTCCCTTTTTATTGTGAAAACCCATTTAGGCTTTACTAACTTTACTTTATCAGGTTTCTCAACAATCTTCCACACTTTGTTTACTTGCATAGAATAAAGTTCATCCTTAACAGCGTCCATTCACTGCACATGGTCAGTAGAGTTCTGTATAACCGAAAATGAGTTCGGAATGTCCATTGAGTAATTTATGGATGAGGCCTCAAACAAAGAATGATAAAAATCTGAAAACTTACTTGGTTGTTTTCGTAATCTATGTCTTCGTCGTATCTGATTTTGAATAACATTTTCTTTTCCAGGGGCTTCAGCTTGACCAACAACTTCATTTTCATCAATATTTGAGGGATCAACATCCAAACAAACCTCAGGTAGTACTTCAGCTTCAGGTGGTACTTCCTCTTCAAGTGGTACTTCAACTTCAGATAGTACTTTTACTTCTGTCAGTATTTCAACTTCATGTGGTTCTTTATCTTCAGTTGGAATCGCATGATAATAACTAGTTGAATTTTCACGATTTTCATCGTCTTGACTTGAAACGATACCATCTATTTCCCCCTCTGAATCATTTCCGGTTATAACTAAGGTGGTTGGAACTCTATCCATAATTTCTTTATAGGGAAAAACACTTTCATTAAATTGAACATCACGCGCCAGTAATACATTTTTCTTCTCCTTCTCCCATAGGCGATATCCATTAGGGCAATATCCAATCATAACATATGGCTTGCTTTTTAAGTCAAGTTTCTTCCGTTTCTGTGCAGGTACCCACGCATAAGCTTGACAACCAAAAACTCTTAATTTTGCAAGATCAGTTCTTTGACCAAACCACATTTCAGCACTTGTTAGAGCTGTCTATGAACTTTTATTGATTAAATAAACGCCAGTGTAAACAGCATCTCCCCACAAAAATTTAGGGTTTTCAGCTTCCAGTAGAAGAATTCTAACTTTTTCAACTAAAGTCCGGTTAAATCTCTCTGCAACTCCATTTTGCTGTGGTGTATAAGCCATAGTTTCAAGGATTTGTATACCTTTCATTTTGCAGAATTGTAACATCTCATTCGACTTATACTCTCTGCCTTGATCTACAGTCACTTTCGAAATTTTTGTTCCAAATTTAGCTGATACAACCGCTTCGAATTTTTTAAACTTGTCTAAAACTTCTGATTTTCTCTTTAACAAGTAAACCATTGCAAAATGCGTATAGTCATCGATGAAAGTAACAAAGTATTCGGGATCCATTCCACGAAGTTGGAGTAATTGGTCCACAAACATCTGAGTGTATGTGTTCAAGAGCACATGCGACAAAAAGAACTTCAGATTTATTTAAGTTTGCGTAGGATTTAGTAATACCAAGCTTCACCACAAACAGATTTCCACAACGACTTGCAGTTGCTAGAACTTTTTCATCTTTCTCAATTGATGCACGTAATTTGAAAAAATTTACTTTGATACTTGTTTCTACTATTTTCGTAACAGATAAAAAATTTTCAGAAAATTCTGGACTATAAAGTACATCTTTTAAGACCATATCGACACCTGTGTCGCTTACAGCTCTTATTTCACCAATTTCAGAAACAGCTATGCGCTCATCTGCCTTTGCTACATTTATAATCCGAGGTTCTGCAAGTGTTCGAAGTTTATAAAACCAACACTTACTATTTTCAAAATGATCCGCTGCTCCAGAATCCAAAGCAAAGGATATTTCGGTATCTATTTTAGTTTTTGGATTTTCATTGGAATCTACCATAAAACTTACACCGCGTTTTGGTTGAGCTATGTAATTACTATCTTTAACTTTGCAATCCTTTTTCATGTGTCCATATTTACCACATTTGTGACACTTTCCATTAAAACGATAAGTTCTCTTTTTCGTTGAAAAAGCAGTCACTTTTTCTACAGCTTCTTCTTTAAATCGGCTCTTTCTTTTTAGCTCTTCAGCTAGTAGGCGAGGTTTTACAAATGCTAAGGTGAGTCCTTCTTCCCTATGATTTTCAAGCGCATCACTATTGCATCAAAGGACTCTGGAAGCGTTAAAAAAAGTTGAGACACTAGATCGCCTTCTTCCGGTTTTGCTCCTGCAGATTTCAGCTGCCGTATAAGTGTGTCGAATCTCAATAAATGTGCACTTAGATCCTCACTTTCACGTAATTTTAAATTGGCTAATTTTTTCCTTATGAGGGTTTGACTTTGAGACGATTTGCAAGCAAATGATGCATTAAGCGCATCCCACAATTCCTTAGCAGTTGATTTGTCTTGAATATATGTGGGATGGGAACACTGCACTCGGAGTGGACGTAAGTTCTAACTGTCACTCCTTCAAAATACAACCCTGACAATCCTGCATACTGACCGAACTTAACGAAACGCGGACGAAGACATATTTTTAAAAACGAACCGAGTCAGTTGTTGTCGGAATAGAGAAATAACAAGTTGTAAAAGCAAGGGCAGTGCGTGTACAATTTTCTAAAAATGTAAAATAAAATAACTATGTACAATTCGATATAAAAATAACATTAGTAAATAAAATTAAACAAAATCTCTAACAGTTCGGCTTTTAATCCTACAAATTGGTGTCCGAAGTGAAATCGAACTTCACAGAAGTTTAAAAATAGTTTAAAGTGTCACTGCATAAGGTTTAAATAATGCAGTAAATTAACTAAAAACGCTCATCAAAGTGAAAACATTTGAAAAACTTTGAATTGGTGAAAAAAAAAATTACTAAAAAGAATTGGCGTTGCGAACAGGCAGTTAGGACGCCAAATTCAAATTAGCAGAATTTATGTATGTACATGTGAAAAGTGTATACATACATACATGTGTTAGTTGTACAAACAACAACGAAAGACAATAGAAACGGAATAGAAACGTAGCAACTGGTCGTTTGCACTACGATTGCGTGGCAGAGGCTGAATAGCGCAAGGATTTTCTGTTGTGTTTAAGCAACAAGAGAAAGCATAAAGTTTGTGTGGCTGTGGCTGTATAGCACAAACGAATTTGTTGAGAGCATAGCAGATTAGTTTTCGTCAGGCGAATTTCTATGTTGGGTTGCAGTACTTTTGCGTGGCGGTGGCTGAACAGCGCAGAGTAGCAGATTTGCAGTTATTGTAGCAGTCCGTTTTGTCGCAGATGAGCATCAACATACATTTTTGTCTATATGTATAAACAGCAGTAGAAGTTGCGTAAAACAGATAAGTGAAAGAATTATAGAAAGAGTAAACTAGTGATATTACCAGCATTGCCAGTAGTTTTGTTTTGTGTTGTTTACTTGTCACTTCTGAATTTTGAAAATTAATATTAATCATTAAATTAATTGAAGGCAGCTGGAAAGGCAACTTAAATTTAAATTAAAAATAGTTTTGATTTTGAATTTCATTCGTTAAGTTTTCTCTGAGCAAATCTTTGTACTTGTATTTAAATAATAAAACCGCACTGCCACACTTCACAAAATATTTAAAACCCCTTTCATAAAATATTTAAAATATTAACATTTGATAAAATATTAA
The DNA here is from genome assembly GCA_963662105.1 of Meiosimyza platycephala. Taxonomy (NCBI): domain Eukaryota; kingdom Metazoa; phylum Arthropoda; class Insecta; order Diptera; family Lauxaniidae; genus Meiosimyza; species Meiosimyza platycephala. The sequence goes on along the minus strand of OY759210.1, from coordinate 39,740,702 downwards.
CATTTCATAAAATATTCACATTTCAGGATTTATAAATTATTTGAAATTTTCAGGATTTACTTTGAGTATACAAACTTAATTTAACAAAATTATTTATTTTCAAATTGTTTCTGACAATAACCGACACGAGAAAAATGGAAAGGCAAGAAATTTTAGGGTTGACCGTAAATGGGTTAAAGGAAAAATTGACCGAGTTAAGACTGGTAACGACAGGACGTAAGGTGACATTACAGGACAGACTCCTGGAACACTTTGGTCTGAATGCTGACGGTGAGAATGATGATGATGATAATGATGGCACTGAATATGATGACGCAAGTTCAACCCCACCAAGGGAAATTCAGAACGTAAGACAAACAAATTTTACGTTACGAGATATAGAGGACTCGCTCACATCATTTAATGGCTTGGGTTCACCATCAATTGAAGAATGGCTGGAAGATTTTGAAGAAAATTCCACTGCAGTTAACTGGAACGGTTTGCAGATGTTTATTTATGCGAAGCAGTTGCTAAAAGGAGCAGCAAAAATGTTCATTCGAAGTCAACGTGGTGTCACTGACTGGAGCTCTTTAAAGCAATCTCTACAGTCAGAATTCGGAATTAACGTGCCGTCCATTGAAATACATCGCATGCTACGAAACCGTCGTAAGCGCCATAATGAAGACTTTCGCGAATATCTCTACAGCCTAATGGAAATTGGCAAGCCGATAAAACTGGATGATACGAGCCTAATAGAATACTTTATAGAAGGTATTCCTGATGCTAGGCAAAACAAAAGCAATCTGTATCAAGCAAAAACCGTGCCAGAGCTCAAGGAACAGATTCGAATTTATGAAAAGGTTCGATCTGGCCGCCAACAAGTGACCAGTTCAGCAGCAAATAATTCGAATGCTGAAAATAAAGATTCTCATAGTCTGAGCGTACGCAAAGAACAGATAAAGCGATGCTTCAAGTGTGGAAATACATCGCATACTGCCAAAGATTGTCAGCAAAAGATTTTTAAATGCTTCAAATGTGGACAACCAGGGCACCGCGCTGCTGATTGCCGGGGAGCACAGGCTGCAATCAAAGCTGAAGGAAGCAACGTTAACACTTTGATAAATGATTCAATTAAAAAAATTGACGGAAACGGAAGATGCATTTTTAAAGATTTTTCACTTGATTGTATATCGTTTTCCGCTCTAATCGACACTGGGTGTGACCTTTGTTTAATGCGCTATGATGTTTTGATGATGCTCGGAGGAGACATCAAATTAAGCGATGACAGACGACGTTTGCTGGGAATAGGCAACAGTGAATTAAATACTTTAGGTAGTTTTACTAGTCCTTTCAAAGTCGACGAAATAGAACTTGAGATTACATTCCATGTAACTAGAGAACGCGACATGAAATACGCGGCGGTTATTGGCAACAACGTTTTAAAGCAAGTAGACATGATTGTGTCTGAAGATCTTGTAGAATTTAGATTGAAATCGAAAAATAACAGCACGGTCATAGAAGAGCCCACAGTAGCTGAAACGAGGACAGCAGATGAAATTGGCGAGAGGGGCGAAGAGATAAGTTTGTTACAGGAGTTTAAGGATCTATGCCTAGCAGCAGTAACTGATAAGGTGAAAGAACCTGACGTAGACTTATCTCACCTTAAACAAACCGAATCAAATTTAGTAGAGGCGCTAATTCATAGCTATGTACCAAAATTAACATACGATTCGCCAATCGAAATGAAAATTTTAGTTGTTGATGATACCCCAGTATTCGAAAGGCCAAGGCGTATGTCGTATGCGGATAAATGTGCCGTAGATGATCAGGTCGCAAAGTGGCAGGAAGAAGGAATTATCCAGCCCAGCACGTCGGAATATGCGTCACCTATCGTGCTCGTATCAAAGAAAGACGGTAGTAAGAGGCTTTGCTGTGACTATAGGCGGCTGAATCAAAAAATTATGAGGGACAACTTCCCAATGCCGTTGCTGGACGACGTGGTTGAGAGGCTGCAGGGGTCTAAAGTTTTCTCGACTCTTGACTTGGCCAATGGATTTTTCCACGTTCCAGTCGAAGCTAATTCTAGGAAATACACGGCATTTGTGACTCACAATGGACAGTATGAGTTTCTCTTTGTTCCCTTTGGAATATCAAACTCCCCAGCTGTATTTTCCAGATTTATATTTGCAGTTTTTAGAGACTTGGTGCAAGACGGGACTGTTGTAGCATATATGGACGACCTCATTATTCCCTCCAAGGATGAAACTGAGGGTATTCAAAAGCTGAAGCGCGTGCTCAGTAAGGCATCGGAGTACAATTTACGTATAAAATGGAACAAATGCCAATTTCTCATGAAGAGAGTCGACTTTTTGGGATACATTGTACAAGATGGGACCATAAAACCTTCAGAAGTAAAAACAAAGGCTGTGGAAAATTTTCCAATTCCACACGATCGTAAGGCAGTACAACGTTTCCTCGGATTAACGTCATATTTCAGGCGGTTTATAGAAAGGTATGCAGTGGTCGCCAAACCACTTTCCGATCTGCTACGAAAAGATGTTAAATTCACTCTGGAAGAAGATCAGCTTGCAGCGTTTCAACAATTGAAATCTGCGTTAGTGAGTGCGCCGGTATTACGCTTATATGACCCCAAGGCAGAAACAGAGGTACACACGGATGCCTCCATGTATGGTTATGGTGGCGTTCTCCTTCAGAAGGATGTTGATGACCAACTTTTTCATCCCATACAATATATGAGCCGGAAGACAAAGCCGAATGAAGAAAAATATCACTCTTACGAGTTGGAAGTATTGGCCATAGTCGAGGCGTTGAAAAAATGGCGGGTTTATTTACTAGGGCTAAAATTCAAGATAGTGACTGACTGTAACGCGTTCGCGATGACAATGCGGAAGAGGGACATTCCATTAAGAGTTTCCCGTTGGGCTTTGTTTCTACAAGACTTCAGCTATGAAATTGAGCATCGAAGTGGAAGCAAAATGCGACATGTAGATGCCTTGAGCCGAGTTTCCTGTCTGATGTTGGAAGACTCGCTGCATCATCGGTTGCAACAAGCGCAGTTACTGGATCCTTGGATTCGAGCAGTTATAAAAGTCCTAGAAAAGGATAGTTATGAAGATTTCTACGAGAAGCAGCGTGTGTTATATAAAGATCCCGTTAAGGAACTGATAGTTGTGCCTGCGTTGATGGAAGATGAAATCATCAAAATTGCTCATAAGCAAGGTCATTTCTCAGCCAAGAGGACACAGGAAGCAGTCGAAAAGACGTTTTACATACCACAGTTGCCTGCAAAAGCATCGAGGATAGTAAAGAGTTGCGTCGAATGCATTGTTGCGGAAAGTAAGTGCGGCAAAAAGGAGGGTTTCTTGACGCCGATAAGCAAAGAAGACCGGCCTTTAGGAACTTACCACGTAGACCATGTTGGACCGATGGAACAGACCAATAAATGGTATAATTATATTTTTGTGGTTGTGGATGCGTTTTCCAAATTCGTGTGGCTTTATCCAACACGAACCACTGCAGCAGATAGTGTTGTGGACCGACTGAAAAAACAAGCGGCAATTTTTGGAAATCCGAAACGTATCATCTCGGATCGTGGTGCTGCGTTTACGTCCAACTTATTCAAGGAGCATTGCGAAAGTGAAGGCATACAACATCTTTTTATAGCCACTGGCGTACCCCGTGGAAACGGTCAGGTGGAGCGTATCCACAAAATTATAATTCCAATGTTATCGAAACTGTGCGTAGAAAATCCGAACCATTGGTATAAGAACATAGAGCGGGTTCAGCAAACCATCAATAACACGCCACCTAGAAGTACGAGGTTCTCACCTTTCAGGCTATTAACTGGAATCGAAATGCGGGTAAACGTTGTTCCTGAATTGCAAGAGTTGCTGAATGAAGCAGCCATTGAAGATTTAGACGCAGAGCGAGAAGCAGTGCGCAAAGAAGCGCAAGTAAACATCGGCAAAATCCAGCAAGAAAATCGCCGATCTTTTGACAAAAATCGGAAAGAAGAAACAAAATATTACGTAGGTGAGCTAGTAGCCATTAAGCGAACGCAATACGGTCAAGGACTCAAACTAAAGCCAAAGTTCTTTGGCCCGTACAAAATTATCAAAGTTTTGACACACGGCAGGTACGAGGTTGAAAAATTGGGAGACCACGAAGGTCCTGGTCATACAACCACTATAGCGGAATATATGAAAAAATGGGAACCTTCAGCTAAGTTACCGTACGAACCATCATTCGAGCCGAATGATGAATCAGGATGGCCGAATGTGGGATGGGAACACTGCACTCGGAGTGGACGTAAGTTCTAACTGTCACTCCTTCAAAATACAACCCTGACAATCCTGCATACTGACCGAACTTAACGAAACGCGGACGAAGACATATTTTTAAAAACGAACCGAGTCAGTTGTTGTCGGAATAGAGAAATAACAAGTTGTAAAAGCAAGGGCAGTGCGTGTACAATTTTCTAAAAATGTAAAATAAAATAACTATGTACAATTCGATATAAAAATAACATTAGTAAATAAAATTAAACAAAATCTCTAACAGTTCGGCTTTTAATCCTACATATATTCTAAATAATTATCATGAATTAAGCCGGTAATATCTTGAGCTTTAGCATTCTTTTTTAAGAACTCTTCCTGTTTTGCATTTTCTGCTAAACTATCTGGAGTTGACTCTTTAACAGCTTCGAGAACACATGCCGCATTCAAATGTCTTTCGACACGAAACTTCCATGTTTCAAAATTAACGCATGCAAACTGCTTAATACCAGTAGATTTGTCGATGGAGCCCATAACCTCTTGTGATTATTGGTTTTTAAATATATTTATCTAGAAAATTTATAAAATTACAAGTTATACAAATTGTGATCGAATTGCTTTCAAGAATCAGAGTGAAAATTTTTAACAGAAAAAACTAGATTTTTTATAATAAGAAATCAAACATACTTAGTTGAAATAACAATAACAAGTTAAAAATAGGAAGTTCAACAAAAACGATTATAGGTTGGGAATTCCTGTACGGATATCAAAAATACGGGTGTCATAAGAAAAATAATTTAATGGCCTTTAATAATGGTGAGTTAAGTTCTGAAATTTATCCTATAATTTTGGGGATATGACGATTTTTCTGAAAATTTAACAATTTTTTTTTTTAAAACCGTTATTTTTTCCAAAAAATGTGTTATGACAATATATTTTTTTATGATGTTAAGAAAGCTTGAAGAGCTAAAAAGAATTGGGACGTGCAATATCGTCCAGATTTTTCCTATACGTTTGTAGTGAGTAAAAAATTGACAGTAGGAAAATTTATCGCAGAGAAATAGAACAGATTCTATTTTTTGGTGCGATTTGACACATAAGATAAATCGCACGTCCCAATTCTGTTTTAGCTTGATTCTCTTGCTTTAAAAAAAATTAAAATCACTTTGGTGGATTTTGGAATTAAAATATATGGTACAGAACTCTCCAATTAATGTTGTTGTTGTTGTTTTACGTTTATTTTTTCGCAGTTGGAGATACGTTTATATCAAACTGCCGGCCATTTAGTTTTACTATTCTGACAGTTAGTGAGAAATGAGACATACTAAGTTACAGACGCGCTGATTCTTTCTTTTAATTTATTGTGTACTAAGCTGAACCAAGGTTTTATATGATTCTTATTTTTTTTGGAAGAAGGACTTTACGTCTAAGAAAAGCACTAAAATTGATACATTGAGCGAACGCACATCAGTGACTCAAAGAGATATTGCCAATGAGTGTGAGCAGTGAATTTAGAACAAACTATGTATATACCATATTAAAGGGAATAAAATAAGCTTTCTTAACATACTAAAAAAAAAGGATTTAAAAAAAAAAAATTGCTCAAAATTTCAGAAAAAGGTTGAATTTCAAAACTTATATGTATATCCGGAACTTCCGATGGCTATATCTCCGAAACTACATCCGAGCGACACTTTTTTTTTTCATATTTCTTGATTTATTTTTAACCTTCTTTTACCCCTAAAAAATAAAATAAAATTGGAGAATGTCAGGTAAAGTATATTTAAGCTAAAAAAATTAAAAGAATCGAATCTAGTTTCAAAGATACGTAAAGCCATCTGAAGTTCCGGATATAGTTCTGCGAAAAGTCTTATACTTAGGTAACCCAAGAAAACCATTTTTTAGTATAAAAATTACAAGCAAACAGCAATTCGAGCGGATAATCGAGTTGCTGAAAGAAAATCCGGAAGCAGCTCGGGGAAAAGGGCAATTCGGAAACAACAAAAAACAAATGAAATTGTTGTGGATAAAAATCGCTTTCGCTGTTAACAGGCATTGGGTCCCCAACCAGGACAGCACCAGAGTGGCTATTTGACAAGCATGGTCATCAGGACAACGTTGCTGCTTGTTTGGAGTCATTCCGTTGAATCCCCACTTCTACTCCAAACCAGATAAATATTTCTTTGTTCTCATTTCTGTTTTCATCGATATGACCCCACTTGAGGATATCGTGGCAATCACAATGCTCAATAGTATTTACATTCAAGAGTTTATACCGCTTTATGTATGTACATTTGTACCTAGAAAATCACATAACTGTAGTCCCTACAGTACAGACGCATCAGCGTCGTTTATCTGTCAAAACTTTCTCATGCACACACATTTAATATGAAGCAACCCGAAATAAGCAACGCGCTAACGCCAGCCTATTCGATTTTCCAATTTTGACAGAGCGTTGGCAGCTAATTTTTTATTTTATTGTGTTGATATTTTTTTGCTGTCAGAAACAATAATGAAATAAACTCCACATGACATTTGACGCTACGCTCTTATTTAAGTTTGGCGCTTAAAACAATTGCGTTGCGTTAGCAAACACTACGCCAAATCTCCAACTTAAGTGTTAAGCAACTACGAAACCCAGAAAATAAATTAGAAGTATGTATCTGTTTTTTAAAATTTGTTTTAAAAACTCGCATTTTAAGTGATAACTATAAGTGTCAACTCTGATCACAAACTGAAAATAAAATTGGTCATCCACAAATTGTGGAATTTGTTTTCATGGCAACTGTGAAATGTTGCCTAACATAAAATCAACAAACTAAATTGTTGCCGTTTTGTGCCTTGCGGCAACAAAATACAGTTGCCTTTCATGAATGGGGTGTATAATTCTTTTAACAAAAACTATATCCGCAACTTCCGATAGCTATATCTCCGAAACCAGATCCGAGCAACACTTTTGATAACATGTTTTGATATCTATGTTGAAAATTTAAAAGCACAAAAGAAATTTTGTAATAAAAATTGGCGAATGGAGATATACCAATGCAGAGAAATTATAATGTTAAAGCACTATGTTTGGCGAAGTCGGTGTTGGACATACTAAAGAATATAAACCATGATCCTCGGCCGACAGTGCTTTTGCATTAAGATTTCATTGCACTGTATACCGTGCAATTCATACGGTATACCGTGCTCATATCGTGGTTCGTGTGAATAGACACTGCCGTAATTAATACCATAACGAAAACTTTTCCAATTTGTGTTATTATTTTTTTAGGATCCTCGTGTTCTTGATGTCATGCTACCTTACCTAACGCACTATTATGGCAATCCTCATTCACGCACACATGCCTACGGTTGGGAATCTGAAAAAGCTGTCGAAACTGCACGTGAACAAGTTGCAGCCCTGATTGGTGCTGAACCCAAGGAAATTATATTTACTTCAGGAGCGACGGAATCCAACAATGTAGCGGTTAAAGGTGTTGGAAGGTACTAATCTGATATTTGATGCAATCTGGGTGACAGAGCTCAAAAATTAGATTTATTGAGTCCAGTATAAGTAATAAAAGCCCATAGCTTAGTACATAAGAAGTCAAGCCAAGAAATGTGTAATATCAAAAGAGCTACAAAAGCAATTGCATGTGAAGGAGGAAGGAATGTGTGTGTGCACTATGTTTTTTGTTTTGCTATGATTCTCAACTAGTCATTGCAGAAAATAAGATATAGTGTGCTTACAGACTTTTAAACGTCGGTTAACAAAGCTTACTGATGAAGTGACGTAGCGTCATGGAAACTAGTATAAGCAGCTCGTTGCTCATTTTTCGTTCCTTTTTATGCATTTTGTGTTTGTAATTTTTTTGTTGTTTTTTGCACTAAAACTACTGAACAAACAGCTCTGTAAAATACATAAAAAAATGCCGTTACTTTTGTTTCGTGTTGTCGTGTTTGTGATGTATTGACATATTTGCACCAAAAATCTGCGATTCATTAAAATAGTAGTGCTTTACGTAATAAGTAGAAAAAAATTAAAAATTCTAGAAAACCACCATAAGTAAGTGTAATTAAGTAATTCAATAATTTTCTTATATGAATTTATTGCAATCGAGGTACTCTTCCTTTTTTTAGTGGGCAGATTGCTCAGTCGAAAAGATAGAATCAATAGTTAGCTAAGGCAGGCTTGCACAAACTTTTTTCGATGAGGGGCCACAAAAATTAAAAGGTATCATATCGGAGGCCAAATTAACGTAAACGTGAAATTACGTTCTTTCACCATTGCTATTTTGCAATTACACAGTAAGCATGCGTTTGCTTTTCGTCTTGCTTCCGCGCGTGCCGTGAAAGGGTGAAAAGAGAACGAGTAAACAGATTGAAAGGTGCATAATAAAAATTTCTGATGAGGAGACAGTTTTATTAACTACACTGGCGGGCCACTTTTAAAGGCCATAGTTTGTGCATCCCTGGGCTAAGGAATCAGGGCAAAAGATTATATGAAATGGAATGCCGAAGAGTGGCGTAACGTATTATAGTCAGATGAGAGCAAAGTATTTTTTTTGGTGGAACAGGCTCCTGACAGTATGTTCGTCGTCAACCAAATACAGAATACCACCCCAAATACACTACCAAGACGATTAAACATGGTGAACTGACCATTATAGTTTGGGCTTACTTTTACTAGACTGGCGTTGGCCTCATCTATTTGATCAAAGGTATTATGGACAAAGCAGTGTACGTTAATATATTGAAGGATGTAATGCTACCGTATACCAGTCGAGAAATGCCTTTAAAATGGACGATTCAACAGGATATTGATCCTAAACACACTAGTAAACTAGCTTATGAATGTTTGTATCTTAAAAATCGACGTGATGCGTGATGGTCAGCTAAGTCTCCGGACCTTATCCGATAGAAAATTTGTGAGGAGATATCAAACGAATCGTAGCAACAGCAAAGCCCTCAAGTAGAACACAGTTTTGACAAGTGTTTAAAGGGACATGGGCTGACCTTACTTTAAGCGTTGTAAGGACCTTATTGACTCTATCGTCGATGCAAAGCCGTAATAAACAATAATGCGTTTATCACAAAATATTAGACCCAAAGAAACATGTATAACATGTAACATGTAGTTTAAATTAAGTTGGGTCGCTTTTTTTTTAATTTTAGTAACCACTACTATTTTCGTGAACATCATTATTTTTGAATTTTATTTTGATTAAGTCATTGCGTTAAAATAAATAAAAGTTTATAACAAATGGAACTAAATATTCTCGGAAATGAATATACTTTACTATTTTTTCATAACTTTACATGAAAATTGTACTCATCATTTAATTTGATAGTAAAATACCCAGCACCCAATGTCACTACTATTTTCTTGAACACAGCTATAGTTACTAGGCTGTATCGAAATGTTTGGACGCATTTTAAAACCCATTTGCAGGCCCAATATGAAATAGGAAGAAAAGACAAAGCAGGAAATATAATTTTTTTTTTAATTTAAAATAAATTCCTAGGTCCCCAAAAAGCTGTTATATGTATATGAAAACCGTGCAGTTTTGCACTGGAGCCTATCTTATGGTATAATTTTTTCTGAAAAGCACCATAGAACTCGATTCATTGTCAAAAACAACTGATGCGTGCAAATTTTCAGCGAGATGGACGTGCTGGAGCGTCACCAAAGAAATAAAAAACGATTATTTTAAATCAAACGAATATTTTTTGCTCTGGAGCTGGTACTTTTTGTTAAAAAAAATATTGCAGTAGTCTATTCATCATTAAAAATAAGTTATATACCCAAATTTTCAGAGATCGAAGGACGCGTAGTAGTGTCGGCAAACAAATAAATAACGTTTTTTTTTTATTGTGGCACATTATTTTTCAATTCGCTTAAGGCAGACTCCTAAAATTTAATCGATTTGCTTGAAATTTACAGATATCATTCTACTTTTAATTTTAGGGGACCCATATTTTTTTATTTTACTGATAGGCCCCAATTTTCAAAGTTATCATCATTTGAAATTTGTCTGCTAAAATTATAAAAAAAAAATTCTGAAAGTACTTTTTTTCAAATTGTAATAATTATTTTTTTCCAAATTTTCATAATTTAATGGGTTTTATGAAAAATTACGGTTAGCCCAAAATAAAATTTTTTGTGGGAGATATTGGAAAATAATGTGCCACAATTAAAAAAAAAGTTATTTATTTGTTTGCTGACACTACTACACGTCCTTCGATCTCTCTCAAAATTTGGGTGCATAACTTATTTTTGATGATGAATCGATTACTGTAATATTTTTTTCAACAAAATGTACCGTTAGATGGGCTCCAGAGCAAAAAGTATTCGTCTGACTCATAATAATCGTTTTTTATTTCTTTGCTGACGCTCCAGAACGTCGTTCGATATTGCTGAAAATTTGTATATTTCAGTTGTTTTTGACAATGAATCGAGCTAAGTAAACTTTTATTCTCTCAACGTTGGCAACACTATTATACACATTCTGTCAAATTTGGACGCATATCGTACGATTAGTTTTTGTTTGGTGTCTATACAAAGAAGTTGAAAAATTTTCGTGTGGCGATTTTTATAATGGATTTCATTCAAAAACAGCGTCGTGTTGATGTGGCCAAAGAGATGATTTCCAACGCAGATAGTGACCCCACATTCATCGAACGCATCATAACTGGTGATGAGACATGGGTCTATGAATTTGACAGGCCCACCGAACAACAATCGACCGAATGGCGCTTCGAAGGCGAGCCGAACCCGAAAAAAGAACGCTAAAGTCGGTCCAAAATCAAGGTTATGCTGACTGTTTCCTTCGATATTCGTGGCGTGGTGCACTATGAATTCCTTTCGGACGGTCAAACGGTCAATAAGGAATATTATTTGGCCGTTATGCGTCGTTTGCGTGAGGCCATTCGCAAAAAAAGGCCAGACTTATGGAAGGAAAACTCATGGATTTTACACCAGGATAATGCGCCGGCTCACACAGCGTTGGTTGTGTCGCAGTTTTTGGCCAAAAACTCAACCAATATCATCAACCAAGCACCGTACTCTCCAGATATGGCCCCGTGTGACTTTTTCCTCTTCCCCAGACTCAAATTGCCATTGCGGGGAACGCGTTTTGAGACCATAGAGGCCATAAAAGAGAATTCGCTGCGTGAACTAAAGGCCATACCTTCGGCGGCCTATAAAACTTGTATGGAAAATTGGATCAAGCGTTGGGATGCATGTATTGCCGCAGGAGGAGAGTACTTTGAAGGCGATAATAAAGAAAATTATTAAAAATTGAAATTTTGCATTTTTTAATAAAATTCCGGTTCTTTTTTGATCATAAGGTATAACAGCAATTTGGGGGCCTAGGAATTTATTTTAAATTAAAAAAAAATATATTTCCTGCTTTGTCTTTTCTTTCTATTTCATTATTTGGGTCTGCAATTGGGTGTTATTTTTCGATACAGCCTAATAGTTACTCTTAAAAGTGAAAAAAGTTTGCCTGCGTTATCGATACGCATATCGTCTGATATTTTTCTTTTTGTGATACTCACCATTTATCATGAAAAAAAATTTTTTTTCCGGTTTATTTATTTATTTCTTACATTTTATAAATAAATTTGTAAGATATGCAGATGTGCTGGGCTACTAGACCATTTTGCACCGTCTAGAGGACGCTTATACATTTACAACCTGTATCCGTGCTAGTTCGATACAGTCTTGCTGCGAAAAATTGGAGTGGTATTCTATTTCGGATTTTGTTAAGTAGGTAGAGGAAGGAGTTGGAGGTATTCCATTGGAGCTGGTCTAATTGTTTTTGTATGTTGCTGCCATAGTTTATTAATATGGTGTCCAAACATGGTGTTTGGGCGATCAGAGGTAGCTTCAAAGCATTTTTGCTACCGTATCTGCAGTTTCTTTGCCTTATATATCAATGTGGCCTGGAATCCATTATATTTTTATATCGATGTTGGTGGATAGTGTCATCTCAGGTTGAATGTACCTAAGCGTTTTACTATTTCTATTCTGTAGGGATTTCAAGAAACTTGAACTATCAGAGCAAATCAGTGTGTTTTTGTCTTCTGGTATAGCATATTGAATTGATGTTTTTATGGCAACTACCTCCGCATTAAATATCCCAGTATAGGGACGTAAAAGCCCCTGTCTTATTGTGCTTAATGCATTTGTGGAAATTTGCTCTATCTTCTGAAGATTTTAATATTTAATATTTATTGAATTCCATACATCTGTATTTCGATTCATTACCAACAGTAAAGTACAAATTCCATAAAAGCTCATTCTAAATATGGGTTGGTTCTGTGAGCGCGTTTACAGCTAATTTTGTGGGCCTTTTTCTTAAAAGCCAGTCAAAGTCGTGATACTTCGCTTCAATCATAAGGGATTCAATGCGAGTGGCTGTTAAAAGTTCATATGCTGTCCTGAAACATTTGTTACTCGAATTTATTTTCTATTTCTTGCCTTCTGGAGTTCAACCGTACTATGTAACACAATGTTGTACTGTTCTTTCAATGAGTGACCAACAAAAATAGATGGCAGTGTCAATGTGGGGTCCTCTCTTCCTAGACCAACTTACTCGGAGGAGATTATTTGTTTTGCTTAGCTTATCTACCATGTTTTTTGGAAGCAGTGAATATTCACAACTTGTTTCCTATTTTGAAATTAAAATTCCTGGTAGAGGCACATTTATACATATTTCCTGCAAGTATGTAAAGCTTCTGATTTAGCGATTGGAATAACTGCTCCAGTTGATTTCGTCCAATTACTTAGATTTTCATCAAAAGTGTGTAATTTGTTGGTTATTTCTTCTGAGGACCCTGAGGAATTAACAAAAATGTCTGCATATAAGAGCACCCACAAAATTTATGAAATGGTGTAATTTGTTTCGCTCCACAAGCGTTTGCTAATAGAATGAGGGTAAAAAATAAGATCTACAAAAAAATGTTGTGGTTCTTTTGGAAATTGGCCAGTCGCATTGGATCCAAAGCCTGAAAAATTAACTTAAAATGAGTTTTGTTATTTAATGAACTACCACTATAAAATGAACGATTTTTGGTGATAATGATCTGGGACATTTTGATGTAGAATTTAATGGTTAATACATCTTTCATAGACTAGTTGGATCTATATGTGTGGGTTCGTGGTCTTAAATGATGTTAAACTAGAATTTTAAGAAAAATCCCATATTTTTGAAGTGAAAGTTCTTTAGTAGGGGTAAGTTGAAAAATTTGTAACGCAACGCAAAATTTGAAACGCAAAACATGTTATCATAAAACGTTTTTTTAAGTAGGATCTAAAATATCAATAGCAATAAATTATATATCAAATTAAAGTACACCTAATTCTGTTTGTACGCGAATTTGATTTAACGCGATTCAAAAAAAGTGTTGCGTTCTGTTTTTACGCGAATTGATTTGATTTACCGCGATTTAACAATACATGAGTTTGAAAATTAAGTTGAAATTCTGAGTGATGACAATGACATTCAAGTTTCTCAAAAAGGAATGGGCGTTTTATCAGAAAAAATTACCGATTAAATAATGATTTACAATATTTTTTACCTGTTTTCATTTTATTAAAATGAATTCCTTTTTTTTTTGGTGATTTCTTATATGTTGTATGAATTTTCTTTTTGTTTAATTAATATTTTTATTGCATTTTTTTCTTTTTTCTATGTAATTTATTAATAAACATATGCATTTTATAAGCTACCTAAATAAAATAGGTCACAGCGCCTGTAAAACCGATAATTTTTTATACTTTTATGTTATTATTTTTGTTGATTTTTCAAATGTGGAACCAATCCTCTACTTTTATATGGATGCTGTATCTTTTTTTATCGCGTAAAAACAGAATTAGGTGTACTCAAGCAGAGCAGAGAAACTTTCAGCCTTGAGATCGGGTAACCAAAAGCTGAGATATAAGCGTGGAAAGATTTTGTATTTTTTCAATTTTGTCAAGCAATGCACTGATCAATTACCAAAGCCTTCCTATAGCGAAGAAAATTCCGTTGATTTCTTTCTAATACTTTGTTTATGCGAAAGCTTAGTTCGTTTTACCGAGTACCGATCGGTAATCGTGCAAGAGTCGACACACTTCGTGCGTTCAAAGAGCTTTAAATTTTAGTTTTATGCAGGTGTTCTGAATAATGGCATGGCCTACTCAATCAAATGCTGTTGCATAAGCTTATTTTATGTTTATAGCGTGGATGTAAATGCAATGAAAAAACAAATAAACGAAATTCAATAGAACAAAAAAAAAAAAAAACCAGGGGGCAGTTCACACGCGGTAAAAGTGAAACTGCGAAAGAATGAGAGGAAAATGTTTTATTAAAATGATAAAATTTGACGGGACCTAGAATAGGTAAAACAAGGCTTTTGTAATTAATCAGTGAATTAGTTGAAAAAGTTTAAGAAATAGCAAATCTTTCCACGCTTATGCCTGATAGTTTTAGTACACTCAACGCTGTAGATATTCTATTTTTATCATTTTAATAAAACATTTTCGTCTCATTCTTTTGCAGTTCACTTCTACCGCGTGTGAACGGTACACATGTTTTTTTTAAACGGTTCTCATTATTTATTCAAGGAAGGTAAAATTGTTCCCGTTCTAATGTTCAATAGAGACTCTAATTTAGTTAAAGCAAAAACGTTTTATTTTTAATATTAAGTTTTGGTGCCAAAAAAAAAACTCTTAAAGTTAATTCAAAACGGGATTTTCGAGTTATCGACCTATAACTCTTAAAACGACGGTCTTAGGTGGTATGAGATATTGGTCCTTATCTCATACCACCTAAGACCGTCGTTTTAAGAGTTATAGGTCGATAACTAAAAAAACCCGTTTTGAATTAATTTTAAGAGCTTTATTTTTTGGCACCAAAACTTAATGTTAAAAAAAAATTATTTTTGCTTTAACTAAATTATAGTCTCTATTGAACAGTACAACGGGAACAATTTTACCTTTCTTGAATAAATAATGAGAACCGTTTAAAAAAAAATATGGGAAAATTTGTCTTAAAATTCTAGTTTATTATCATTAAAGACCACGAACGCAGACATATAGATCAAACTTGTGTATGAAAGTTGTTGACAGATAAGAAAATTAAAGGCGTTGAGGTGAGACAGATTTTTTTAATATGCTTAGAACAGAGCAACGGATAAGGGTGAACCTTGGTTGTCTTGGAATAAAAACCATCTATCCTGACAGTAATTCTCCGATGGGTTAAGTTTTAGTACCCCTTTGGGAACTCTTCTTTGATTGTAAAAAATGGGTCTACACAATCAAATGCTTTTTTCAAATCTTCAGAAAGAATTACACTGTGTTTCTTAAGTTGAAGGTTCGCTTTAATTTGTGCTTCGAGTGCATGGCATATAGTGTGTACACACTTTTTCGGCTTTTTCGATTTCTGAGACCTTTTATTTTGTGAGGTTTGATAAAAAAATTGGTGAGCCAAAAAATGAAGGGGATGGGAGGGGGGTAAAGGCGTCTCTTCAAGGTCAAAGTTTAAAAATTTGGAGATTTTCGTACAAATTAGCCCGTAGCTGTTCAGTAGCCCAGTAGCCCAATGAGCGATAGGTTGTATGACCGACCCTCAATAATATTGCATGCTCAAAATTTTTTTTCAAACACACTTACCCCCTCTCTCCACAACTTTGGGGGGTTTCCATACTAAAGTGATGTTTTTATGAAATGTACTCCCAACGATCCCACTTCTACCAGGGTGGCCCTCGAAGATTTAAGTCAATGCCCAACCCCCCTTAATTTATTCTTCCCAAAACTTCTTCAGAATATACTAACCCCCTATCTCGACCCCTTAAGAGGTTCACCGTACAAAATTAAATTTCATATGGAATTTGGCGCTTTCCAACCCACCAAGGCGCTAATAACAGTTATCCAGTTATTTTCAGTTAATTTACATACATATGTGTATAAGGATGGAAAAATATGAATAAAAATAAGTAATAATAATAAATAAGTTTTACGGGTAGATTCCTGAGCTTATAATTTTGGTATACACTAGTTGGCATAGTTATTTTGACAAAATCTATTCGAAAATGATGCGCAAAACAAAGAATTTATTAAAAGGAAATTATATATTGTTTAACTCTTGCATTCTCTTTCTGCTGATAAGACAACGAATTTTTGCGTTGCATAAGTATTTTGACAATTCCTTTGGCATAAGCTTACTTTGGGAGTGCGTCTCACTTTTTTATAAAATCCTATTTACCTTACTAGGCACTAATGCATTTAATTTCGGAGATATAGCCATCGGAAGTCGGGGATATAGCTTTTAATGAAATCGTTGTCATAATTTGAGAACCCCTGTATCGACTTTCAAAAAATGGATGTCATATGAAAGATTATTTAATGAACTATAATATAAGCTTATAAAAGTTTGAAATTTCACCTATAGTTTTTGATAATTTTCGAGATATGACACTTTATCGAAATTTCAGGTCACATTTTTTTTAAAAAAGCGTTATTTTTTTGAAAAAATTTTTACTTAACAAAAATTTTAATTAATACATAAGAAAGCGCATTTTATGTCCTTTCAAATGGTGTGCTATTCTAAGTTGGTTTTTCTTGGGTAACGGGATTTTTTAAGGAAGGAAAGTGAAGGAGCTCTAGAAATTTACTTGAAATATTGGATCGCTTAATTTTTTATTAAAATTTTTAGTTTTTTGGTGAAAAATACCACCGCAAACAAATATGTTATTGTTGTTATTATTGATACTGTTGCTTTGTTGTTCTTTTTGTTGTTGTTGCTGTTCTTGCTCATGCTTTTTCAACAAATCCTAAATTTTCAAGTAAATTTCTAGAGCTCGTTCACTTTCCTCCCTTAAAAAATCCGGTTGCTCAAGAAAAACCAACTTAGAATAGCACACCATTTGAAAGGACATAAAATCGCTATCTTATATATTAATTAAAATTTTTGTAAAGTAAAAATTTTTCAAAAAAAATAACGATTTTTTAAAAAAAAGTTGACCAGAAATTTCGATAAAGTGTCATATCTCGAAAATTATCAAAAGCTATAGGTGGAATTTCAAACTTTTATGAGCTTATATTATAGTTCATTAAATAATCTTTCATATGACATCCATTTTTTGAAAGTCGATACAGGAGTTCCCAAATTATAACAACGATTTCATTAAAAGCTAAATCCACGACTTCCGATGGCTATATCTCCGAAATTAAATGCGTTATCCAACTTTTGATTCCATATTCGTGTTAAATATTGAAAGCCTAGTAGGATAAATAGGATTTTATAAAAAAGTGAGACGCACTCCCAAAGTAAACTTATGCCAAATGAATTGTCAAAATACTTATGCCACGCAAAAATTCGTTGTGTGCATGCAATCTTATCAGCAGAAAAAGAATGCAAGAGCTAAACAATATAGAATTTGGCATGCATAGAGCTAAAAATAGATTCTTTGTTTTGCGCATCATTTTCGCACCGTAATTTAACGGTACTAAACAAAGCAACGTTCGATAGTCACAAATAGATTTTGTCAAAATAATTATGCCAACTAGTGTAGAGTATGCAAAGTCGTTGTTTGAGAAATGTAGTATTAAATTGGTGACAGTTTTTGCATAAATTCATCTTAGACACCATTTTAATTTTTTATTTTTTTCCACAGGTTTTATGGAGCAAAGAAGAAGCATATTATTACAACGCAAACTGAGCATAAATGCGTTCTAGATTCTTGTCGTGCCTTAGAAAATGAGGGTTTCCGTGTTACTTATTTGCCAGTAAAAACCAATGGTATAATCGATATAAAACAACTGCAGGAAGCAATTACTCCAGATACTTCTTTGGTATCAGTTATGACAGTTAACAACGAAATAGGTAAGATATAAAATAGGTTAGTGTAACTGAGCATGCACAATGGGCGAACGAACAAGCGACAACGTTATTACAGGGAAATCATTGTTCAAAATGTTGTTCAAATTTAGCGCATGAATTCGGATACGTTTTTTAAATGCTAATAATTTTTGCAAGCGTTGCTTGTCATAAAAAAATGCAGATGTGTTCAAATAAACTAGAGAACTCTCAAATGAATAAAAACCTCTTTCGATTAAAACATTCTACCCTGTCCTCTGATAAATCACATGCACACGGGGTCTAAGCCAAAATTGTCAATAAATTATAACTATACATTTTGAAAAAATCCATTCGGCTGTAAAAACAGACGCATTTCCATCCGTCAAATACTTAACGTGCATTATTTGAAAGAAATGTAAAATCTTTTATTACACTAACTTACAAAATTCAAAAAAAAAAAACTGGTGAATCGAACTTTTTTATAAAAATAAACTTAAAAATTATCGTCTGGTTAGGCTCTCAAGATATCGACCAATGATTCTATGTGTCATTTACGGAAAAGGTAACCACCTAACATTATTCGTAATAAATTCCTTTTGGAAAATAAATAAATGGTACAACTACAACTCTTTTATACATTTTGTTCTTATCCGATAAGTATTTTAGGAAATACAAAATGTAATAGGTATAGGAAATTCATTTCACCGCCTGAAAAATTTAGAAAATGTCGAGTAACCATTGGAGTGTTTTCTTTAGTAAAAACCTCTGACTCTAACAAAAATTTTAAACTTATTTTGAGAAGAAACTGTTGACAGATAAGAAAATTAAAGGCGTTAAGGTGAGACTGATTTTTTCAAAATATTTTTCTTAAATTTGTCCATGTTTTTAATCAAATAAAAACAAATTCAGTGGATACCATTCGCTCGTAGAGAACAGTCGGTAAATACTATTTGCTCTCCATTATTTTACTTTTTTGATAGAAAGTATATATTATTTGACTTGCTAATATAAAAAATAAAAGTCAATTTGTAACTAGTACTGTGTCATCATGTGCTCCTCTTCTGAGGGGAGGTATTTTGCAATATTACTCAGGCCGCCTAGCGTAAAAATAACAATTTCAATTTGCAAAACGATTTTCCTTAATTTGTCTTAAGCTTCTATTCTACTTCAAAAAAGGTTCCGAGTCCAAAACAGAGTTCCCAGATAAAAACTTTGAAAATTCCGCAACAAAAATTTTTTGGACCTATTTTTAAAAATTTTCCCCAAAAAACTTTTAATAATAATTAAATTTTTTTGCGAATATTAACTTAGGTATATTAACAATGTTATCCGTAACTAAATATTTTTTTCCTTCAAAATGAACTAAGTTTTAACCATGTTCCCCACAAACAAAAAAGTTGATATCGTTCATTACATTAATAACTGCACACATTAGGGTGGGTCAAATTTTTCGGCAACCAAGCGTCTAGCGGAAACGTAATCTATGGTACGCTTTAACCAAGAAAACATGGGTCTAAAAAACACTGTTGTATCATATAAAAAAATAAAACAACTTATATATCATTGGTTTTGTCAGGACTCTGAATCTGTTCTTATCATAAAATAAAATTTAGGCCGAATTTTGGAAAGGTTTGTTGGAAAATGCTGAAAAAATTATAATGTGATTCTTCAACAACCAAAATTCAAATTTTTTGTTCTTTCTTGTGCAGCGTAAAATAAAACACACAACATTCGTTCTCAGTGTTGGCATGTGACATGGATTTTTAGGTTTACGACAGTCACACGTCATAAAAACGAAATACACATAGTCGATGATTTTTGATTTTAAAAGGTCTTGGCTCTTCATGGGTTAAGCCAATTGTACGTTGTAGCGTCATAACTATACTGTCCTCAGAAGCGCAAAAGCCGTTCCTCAAATAAATTCAATCAATGGCATCAGATAGCTTAAGAAATTACGCATCTAATGAACTTCCCCAAATGCGAATCTTAGTACAAACATATAAAAAATCTCCTAAAAGAATTTTCTCTGTCTCAATTTTACAGGTATTTCAAGAATACGACATAATACAATTTTCTCGAAACCCAATTAGATACGGCTTTACGCTTCTAAAGGTGTTATGAAATAAACATATTGAACATGATTTACAGAAAATTGTATAAGCTTTTATTTGGTACTAGAAGTTATTTTGGAAAACTCACACATTTCGAGATATGTATATGCAAAACACTCATAAGAAACATTTTTTTCGACTTTTTTCGATTTTCTGCACCATTAAGCATGAACAAAATTTTAAAAAAAGTTCTCCCATCAATATTACGATTTCTTCCGACTTAAATTTTCATATCATGCTTTGCAATCATTCAAATTTAATGCTGCAGTATTTTTGAAGAGTTTGATTTACTGTCTACTTAACCCATTCCTAGCCACTGTACCTGCTTGGGTACAGCACATTCAAATAGCTGTAAATTCAACCAGAAAAAAAATTTTGCAAAGTTTATTTAGCAATTTTGTCATACATCACGGTTCGCTTGAACCAAGATCAAGATCGATAAAATTGTCAACCAAATCTGACAATGCACTATTATTATATAGTGTCTTGAGATTTTAAATACATAATCCGCGAAATGGGATCTGCTCATTTACTCGTTTTATGACCATTTTAAGGTTTTACTTTAATAATAATAATAGTTTAGCTACTACAGCTATTAGCTTTCTTAGCGATTTAGCTTGAAGCTTTAAAACCAAGTAAAAAGCTTATATATTAAGAAAAATGACAAAATTATACATGCAATTAAATTTGTTATATTTTTATAATTTTTTCTTACTTTTATCACACTTTCTCAACATACCCACCCAGATCATATGTATATAAACATACAATTGCATGAATTTATTAATATGGTCCAAGGCATAAATGTTAGAAAAAATTTACCCATCATGCTGTGGGGCTCGGACAACACAAACATAAAGACCAACAACCATTAAGCTACAAAATTAACTATAGTTATTTTTCAATCTAAGCTTGAGTTGACCTTTTGACAAGCTAATATCATATACATCGCAATTATTAATAAGAGTAGTCATGCGATTAAAAGGAGCAGTAGCCATATACAATGGGTGGCCAAATTATTAGTACTCATATTTTTGTATTTTCTAGTTTAAATGATTTTTTTGAGCAAATATTTGGTGCTAGGCTTAGTAAGTATTTTTTTTTTATTATAATATTCTATTTAGATAATAAAAACAACATAATTCGTATTGTACACTCATTTATATTTTCGTAAGGGTAATATTCATATCCTTAGAAAATTTTATGCAAATAACATTCATATTTGGTGATACCAGCCTTAGCTTCAATTACGGCTTGTATGGCTCGGGGCATGCTCTGTATAAATTTTTTTTGGATTTGTAGGAGTTCGGTGTTGTGATGCCATTGTTTGATGAGTGTTTCAATCAATTTCTGCGTAGGGATAATCAATCCTTTCGCGATCGCCCGTTTGGAGTTTTTCCACATGTTCTCTATGAGCTTCAAGTCAGGTAAGTTCGCCGCCAAGGCAAAACGCCTATGTTTTTGTCAGGTAGAAATCCAGTAGCACTTCTGGATTTGTTATTAGATACCGAATCGTGCATAAAAACGTACGATAGTCACCAGGGAACCATTCCTCGAGCTATGGCAGAAGGCGAGTCTCAAGTACTCGCTTGTACTGGTCCTCCTTCATGGTCCTTTTCACGATGTGTAGACGTCCCATGCCTTTGGCTGAGATCAAAGGTCACACCATGACGCTAGTCGGGTATTTAACTTTCTCTAGAAAGCAGTCCGGGTGGAACTGCTCACCAGGGTATCAACGGACAAACTTACTCTTGTCAGCCAAAATTTGAAATGTTGACTCGTCAGAGAAGCATGTCTGTGAAGCTCGATTAAAATTTAGAAAAAATTGTTATTCGTGAACTAAACTATTTTAAAATGTAGCATATACTCGATTCCAATCCACAACAGCCTTATTCAAGTGTTGTTTGCGCAATAACAGTCGCTTCTTCTTCATGGCTTTAGCCAGGCGCGGTTTTGTGATAGGCCGAGGAACGGTCAAAACGCCACCGAACAATCTGTTTTTTTGGTCCTTACGAGGTGTGGTGACTCTTTTTTCTACCACATTCTCTTACGCAGCTTGCGTCCGGTGGCTCGTTCTGACCTATTTTTTTTTAATGCGGCTAACAATCGACCTTGAAACACCTTCAAACGTTGCTATGTCTATTTGGGAGTGTGCAGAGTGACAAATTAACGTCTGTATTTCTCTACATTTTCTTGGAAACGTGTCTGAAGACTTGCCCATTCTAAAATTAAGCAATTTTGAGGTTATACCTCAGTACCGTTGTCCAAATATAAATTAATTCATGAAACTTAGTAAAACTAATTAAATAAGAAACATTATTTACATTTTGAATATTTCGGACAGGAAAAACTTACGAAAAAATGGTTTATATTCAAACTTTAAACGACTGTACTACAACAGAAAGTCGTACCAAATGAGAAGCAAACTCAATTAACCGCGCCTATTTATTATATGACGCTCATACTAACATCGCCGCTTATCAAAAACAACAATGAATAGTACCAGCTGCAAAAGGGAAGTAAAAAACTTTACGAAAATTAATTTGCATGCTCAAAAAATTCGGTTAAACTCGAAAATACAAAAATTTGAGTACTGTCCCTAATAATATGGCCACCCATTGTAATTAGTTCTACTAAGAGGTTGGTAAAATAATTGATTAGAGTTACGATTACTCCTGCGATTAGTGTTTAAGTGAATATAATTAAGAAGCTCTGGTGCAGCAAGAGACCCAGTTTAAAGTTGATGCAGATAAAGTATATAAAGTATATCCGCAATATTTCTGCGCGTGCTCAAAGATTGCATATGTAGTAACTTCAAACGATCCTCATAAGGAGGAAGATTTTAAGAGTCAATCCAATTTAAGCCATTGAGAGCAAAACGAATAAAATTTTTTTGAATTCTCTCAATTCTATTAATATGAATATTATAAAATGGTGACCACACTTGGCTGGCGTACTCTTAGTGAGGACGCACTATTGTATTATATAAAGTCACCGTTACTAAAGGGCTATTAAATTATTTTGCCCACCTCTTAATAAAGCCAAGCAGAGATGAGGATTTTTTACAAATTTGATTAATATGCTCATTAAAAGTTAATTTAACATCAAAATGTATACCTAGGTCTTTGACTAAATCGACACGACAAATTTTCGTATCTTTTAATTCATAATCAAATTCCACAATATTTTTCCTCCTGGCGAAAATCATAGTTTGGCATTTATCAGGATTAAGATGTAAGTTATTTTTAGAACACCAAACCTCAAAGGATTTCAAGTCAGACTGAAGTGGAATAGTATCACCAACCCCCTTCACGTATCTGTAAATTTTCATGTCATCTGTATATATTAGCAGATGCGAGTTTTTAATGACATGTGTAACGTCATTAATTGCTAAAATAAACAGGAGCGGTCCCAGGTGGCTTCCTTGTGGAACACCTGATGCCGCGCTGAATGGGGTGGAAAACACCCTCCGAAATCTTACTTGATATGAGCGATCAGATAAATAAGATTCTATCCAGCTGACAAAATTTAAAGGAAATCCAATCTTCTTTAACTTAAACAAAATCAAATTGTGTGGTAATTTGTCAAATGCTTTACTGAAATCAGTGTAGATACAGTCAACTTGCCCACCAGAATCAAAAGAGCTTAATGCAAAGGAAGTAAAATCAAGTAGGTTAGAAACTGTATATCTGCCATTAACAAAACCATGCTGACAAGTTGTTATGACTTCACCACAGCACACCTTAACCTGATCGTACACAATGCGTTCAAAAATTTTTGGTATCGATGATAACTTCGCCACGGGCCTGTAGTTTGAAACATAATTTTTACACCCTTTCTTGAAAATAGGGCTTATATATGAATTTTTCCAAAATTTAGGAAAATAGCTATCTCTAATCGATTTATTAAATAAGAAACTGAGGGGTTGACTCAGCACAGAGCTACAGTTAAATAGTACTGTCGCAGGAATACCATCAGGTCCGGAGCTGAAGTCATCATCAACAGATGAGATATATTTCTCTATGAGTTCAGGTGAGAAAGATATCCCATTAAACGAAACTAAAGGGTCGTTATCCATATATTCAAAATAGTTGATCTCAGGGCTAAATAATTCCGTAGAAAAGGATTCTTTAAATAAATTAGCAACAACCCAGCTATAATTTGTGGGTCGCTAGTGAGCCCATCAACTGTTCTGAATTCAGATGGAAACCCGTCAGACTTGTTTTTTTGTATTAATAAGACCCCATAAATGCTTGGGGTCATGAAGAATATTCAGCTTTATTTTATTCAAATATTCAGAATAAACTAAAGCCGACTTATCCTTAAATTCATGGAAAAGTCGCTGGTAAGCAACTAAGTCATTTCGGTCCTGGCTACAAACGTATTTGTTCCACGCCCTATTACGGCCATTACGATTTTTTTTTAAATCCTTTGTGTACCAAGGGTACAAGGAATTATTAACGTACCGACAATGCTACGGCCGAAAAAAGTTCACCATAGAAAAATTTAATGCACTCATCAAATGAATTACTCGTATTATTAAAAAAAATAATAAGGTCGTCTAATTTATTCCTGAAATTCTCATTCAACCTTAAAAAGTCAGCTTTTTTTAAAATTGAATTCATAAACATTGATGGAAGAACATGCATTAATTAAATTTTCATTGTCAGATTGGTACAAAATACTCAAAAGAGGATGATAGGAATCAACCGTACCATTTCTCACAACAACATTACTACTATTTGCAGCCAAGACTAAGTCAAGTTGTCGTCCATGAGAATTAGTTATACAACTTACTTGTTGTAAATTTGAAAGTATTTCGTCAACAAAAATTTGTTGTTGTCGGGTTTTTGGACACGATGCATAAAAATATATACCATCATCCGAAGGAGTCCATTTAAGGTCAGGCAAATTGAAATCACCTAACAATAAAATGTCGTCATTAGTGTCTAGTTCATTTATTATGTATTCTACGGACATCGAAAGACATTCGTAGACATCTGCGCTACTATTTGGAGGAACATAAGCGTTAAGAATATAAATATTGGAGTTACAATATGTAACTAACGCATAATAGTTCAATATTAGATGCGCAGGCAATTTCGATTAATGAACTAGTTAAATGATTTTTTATGGCTATTAAGACGCCTCCACCAGCAGAAGAAATGTCTTCCAAGTGTCTGTCTCTTCTAAAAACATTGAAACTATTGTCAAAAAGTTCCAAATTGAGAAAAGTGTTATTTAACCAAGTTTCGGTAAAAACGATAATATCCTCAGAAAAATTCTGAGTAGCTAAAAAGATGTCATGCGTCTTAGAACGCAAACCCCTTACATTTTGATAGTAAAGGGATAGCCGCTTTAGTTTTTTGAATTGGAACGGACAGTCTTATTATTTTTTTTCGACTTAAATTCTGAAATAAAGATATTATCCACCGATGCATTAGAATTAAGAATGGCAGAAACATGAGAAGATACCACTGTAATTTTAAAATACGCATGAGTTGGTTTATTACCGATTTTCCTGCAAGAAACGAAGGCGTCGGCAGGAATAATTTGGTTTTGTCTAATATAGTTTATAACATTGTCAGTGGTAGTGTTAGCATTAAGACGTGAAATGAAAATCGATTTCAACCTTGGCAATGCTTGCAAGGAGACAGGTGCCACAGAACCACCAATCGTAACAACACCTTGCGGATTAGGAATAACAAATGGATAGAGGAGTATCGATAGTGGAGGAAAGGGGTGGAAGGTTATTTATAGCAACAGTAGCGGGAAAGTTGGAAGTAGACGGAGAGGTATTTAGAGGGGGATCTAAGGCAGTTACTTCACGATTAACAGCTGTGTCACTCGCCTCCCCCACACTACCCAAGTTCACATTCGAATTACGATTCTTATTTAATTTTCGTTTAAGTTTTCTTTTCTTCTTCAGGGAAATAGCTTGCTTGGGTAGAGTAGAGATCGAAGGAGTAGAAGTAAAAACCATAGCAGCCTCAGTAATAGTTTTATTTTGAAGCGAACTAACATCGGGTGAGACAGCCTCATTAAGGCTTTTTTCAATTTGGGGAGTTATGTCTAAATAATTATTTAGAATATCTCTGAAATTAATATTCAAATTGTTAAGATTTTCCCCAAATTGTTTAGTTTTGTCGAAAAAGACCGACGGGGACAGGGCCCTGCAAGATGGACAGTACCAATGCAGGCCCGAATGTTTAGAGGATAATAAATCAGTAATAGTGTTAGTTAGGCCTGCACAAGAGGCATGAAAGACCTGTTCACAGGGATCTGAACAGGAAAACATGGCATTCAATATATTTTGACTTTTACATTGATCTCTTAAAGAGCAAGCTAACAAGTTTTCAGACGAAAAATAATCCATCATGAAAAAAAGAAAAGAATAAGTTATAATGAAAAGGTATCATTTTTATATTGACGATATTATTGACGGTTGGTATTAGTTTGCTAATGTTCAGATATTGATAAAGATGTTACTCTCAATGCTCGAACTGTTCAGACTTATATTTTTTTTTGGACTTTCATTTTTTTTCCCCGAAATTTACCCAGAACAAATGTTTTCCCCAAGTTTTTTCCCCACACTTTTCGTTTGCCCAAAAATTCCCAAATTCAAATATTTTCCCCCAAAATTGCGAAAAAAATCCCTTAATCTGAGAATCTTGGTCCAAAATATGCCCCCCGCCCAATTGGAAAATATATTTTCTCTGCTGAACTAATGGACCAATTTTGATGAAATTTGATTTGAAAGAACTCTAAGGAAGGGATAAGGATAGGGCAACATGATACCATGATTTTTATTTTTGGAAGCGTTGATAAAAAATAGCTCTTTCTTATATCAGCTTTTAAATATTAAATACCAAAAAATTAGTTGAATTTCAACCACTGGGCGAACTAACTTAAAGTTCCAAAAATCCATTTTTTGAGGTTATGTAGCACCATGATTTTTAAAAACACTATGTGTGGGATCTTAAAGTACAAGTCTTCTTCTTTCAAATGCCGTTAAGTTTGCTCAAATATTTTTTTTTACCGAGATATCGCATTTTTAAATTAATCACCCTTATCATCGTAGTCGTATTCGACGGAAAAAAAAACGATACGACTCAATTGGTAACATCGTAGTCGTTTTATAAAAGCGACTGTCGTCAAAACGACAATCTATTACAAATTTCTAATCATCGTAAAAAAATGTGACATCTCAAAACGACATTTGTTGTCGTTATGAAATTTGTACAAGACGAAACAATTTTGAATTATTTTAAATTTTACTAAGTGTTTATTTTTTTAAATTTGTGAACAAAAAAGGTTGCAATAGTTAGTTGTGATAACTATACACCATCATTGTTGTGACTGTTGTAGTTACTGTAGAGCTCTTGCGACTTTGTCATTGTGAATGCAGCTCCTGGAAGTCACATGGTCGGTAAACATTGTCGATAGAACCATCCTCGGTATCAAACGTTTGGGCAACCATTTCCCAAAAGTGGTGAACACCTTTGAGAGTTTGATATTTCCTGGTGTAAGGGCTGGAAATGGCGTATCTTTTCCATCATATGCTTTTCCAACGATGAAGTTCGACTGATGGCAATCTAGGACAGTGTAAGACAAACCTACACAGATGCATGTCAATGTGGGCACCGAAACGTTATTAAGTCATATCGAATCGTATTTCGCAGCATACACGACAATTGTATAAACACGCAGCGTCTGCTTGATTTCGGACGCAAATGTTCGCGGGAGGCAGTATGCCTTATACTATTCTAGGGTAATTTGGGTCGCTGGAGCTTGAGTGACTGTGACTGGTGTCTGTTGTTTTTCGTAAAAAGAGTATAAGTATATTTTTCGAATGGGTCAGATCGTAGGGTCATTATATTAGAAAGTTCATGACCCGGTTCATGTCACAGCTCACTAAAGTTAACCTCCCCGAAATCATTTGTTGTGTATTGATTAGGAAAATAGATCGTATGTATTTAGATCAGGAAAAATAAATGTAATTTTTGACCCAAAGTAAATGCAATTTTGTCTTGTGTATTACAAAAGATTATTATCTTTCCGTTTCAAAGGCCAGTGTCTTACCTACTATGCTACAGACTCTATAAATTTTATTGAAGTTCGATAGCAATGCCAACTTCTGTCAGCATCAAATTGTAAAGTTTTCAGTGAAATTGTAATAGTCACCAGTCGTACAAATTTTGTCGTGTCGCCAAAATACGATGATACAAATTTAAAAACGAGACGAGGAAAAAGTCGACAGTCGTCAAAAACGAAAAACGACTACGATGATAGGGGTGAATAAAAAAAAAAACAATATTTTGATTCAGATTTTCACAAACATTAAAATTCTAAAATGCGATGTCTCGGCACAAAAAAAATCTAACTGATAAGAGTTACGATTACACCTCCGTTTAGTGTTAAAATTAATAAAATTAAGGAGACATGGCGCAGCAAGCGCAATTGGCAATTACAAGCTGATGCATGTGAAGTGTACCCGTAATATTTCTACAGGAGGTTAAGGACTGCATAAATGAGAACTTCAAATGAGTCTCACAAGGAGGAAGGTTCAAAATGCCATCAATTTAAGCCTTTGAGAACAAACAAGAATATTTTTTTTTGGAATTCTGTCTACTCTATCTATATGTATATTATAATATGGAGACCCTACTTGACTAGCGTACTCAAAGTGAAAACGCACAATTGTGCTATATAAAGTTACTGTTACTAAAGAGCTTTTAAATTCGTTTGCCCACCGCTTTGTAAATCCAAATAATGACGAAGCCTTCTTACAGAAATACAAAGATTATCTTATGTTGCAAAACAATCCAAGCAATTTATTTTTGAACATTTCTTGCTGGTCTGCCAGCACTGGAGACAAAATATCCTTACAATAGGTAAAAAGACTGAAGACCACCTAACTTTGTAGTTAACACCAATATTTTAGAATTTGTAACTAGCTTAAGAATTTTAGGTATAACTTTCAGTAAAATTATAAATGTAATATGCATATATGTACATTAGGCTGGTTCAAAATCGTATGGAAAAATTAAATGCCGTCGAGTTTCTGGTGCTCAGACCTGAAAACATACATTGAGCCTATGAAGCCCTTGTCCTTAATTTGTCTTAAGCTTCTATTCTACTTCAAAAAAGGTTCCGAGTCCAAAACAGAGTTCCCAGATAAAAACTTTGAAAATTCCGCAACAAAAATTTTTTGGACCTATTTTTAAAAATTTTCCCCAAAAAACTTTTAATAATAATTAAATTTTTTTGCGAATATTAACTTAGGTATATTAACAATGTTATCCGTAACTAAATATTTTTTTCCTTCAAAATGAACTAAGTTTTAACCATGTTCCCCACAAACAAAAAAGTTGATATCGTTCATTACATTAATAACTGCACACATTAGGGTGGGTCAAATTTTTCGGCAACCAAGCGTCTAGCGGAAACGTAATCTATGGTACGCTTTAACCAAGAAAACATGGGTCTAAAAAACACTGTTGTATCATATAAAAAAATAAAACAACTTATATATCATTGGTTTTGTCAGGACTCTGAATCTGTTCTTATCATAAAATAAAATTTAGGCCGAATTTTGGAAAGGTTTGTTGGAAAATGCTGAAAAAATTATAATGTGATTCTTCAACAACCAAAATTCAAATTTTTTGTTCTTTCTTGTGCAGCGTAAAATAAAACACACAACATTCGTTCTCAGTGTTGGCATGTGACATGGATTTTTAGGTTTACGACAGTCACACGTCATAAAAACGAAATACACATAGTCGATGATTTTTGATTTTAAAAGGTCTTGGCTCTTCATGGGTTAAGCCAATTGTACGTTGTAGCGTCATAACTATACTGTCCTCAGAAGCGCAAAAGCCGTTCCTCAAATAAATTCAATCAATGGCATCAGATAGCTTAAGAAATTACGCATCTAATGAACTTCCCCAAATGCGAATCTTAGTACAAACATATAAAAAATCTCCTAAAAGAATTTTCTCTGTCTCAATTTTACAGGTATTTCAAGAATACGACATAATACAATTTTCTCGAAACCCAATTAGATACGGCTTTACGCTTCTAAAGGTGTTATGAAATAAACATATTGAACATGATTTACAGAAAATTGTATAAGCTTTTATTTGGTACTAGAAGTTATTTTGGAAAACTCACACATTTCGAGATATGTATATGCAAAACACTCATAAGAAACATTTTTTTCGACTTTTTTCGATTTTCTGCACCATTAAGCATGAACAAAATTTTAAAAAAAGTTCTCCCATCAATATTACGATTTCTTCCGACTTAAATTTTCATATCATGCTTTGCAATCATTCAAATTTAATGCTGCAGTATTTTTGAAGAGTTTGATTTACTGTCTACTTAACCCATTCCTAGCCACTGTACCTGCTTGGGTACAGCACATTCAAATAGCTGTAAATTCAACCAGAAAAAAAATTTTGCAAAGTTTATTTAGCAATTTTGTCATACATCACGGTTCGCTTGAACCAAGATCAAGATCGATAAAATTGTCAACCAAATCTGACAATGCACTATTATTATATAGTGTCTTGAGATTTTAAATACATAATCCGCGAAATGGGATCTGCTCATTTACTCGTTTTATGACCATTTTAAGGTTTTACTTTAATAATAATAATAGTTTAGCTACTACAGCTATTAGCTTTCTTAGCGATTTAGCTTGAAGCTTTAAAACCAAGTAAAAAGCTTATATATTAAGAAAAATGACAAAATTATACATGCAATTAAATTTGTTATATTTTTATAATTTTTTCTTACTTTTATCACACTTTCTCAACATACCCACCCAGATCATATGTATATAAACATACAATTGCATGAATTTATTAATATGGTCCAAGGCATAAATGTTAGAAAAAATTTACCCATCATGCTGTGGGGCTCGGACAACACAAACATAAAGACCAACAACCATTAAGCTACAAAATTAACTATAGTTATTTTTCAATCTAAGCTTGAGTTGACCTTTTGACAAGCTAATATCATATACATCGCAATTATTAATAAGAGTAGTCATGCGATTAAAAGGAGCAGTAGCCATATACAATGGGTGGCCAAATTATTAGTACTCATATTTTTGTATTTTCTAGTTTAAATGATTTTTTTGAGCAAATATTTGGTGCTAGGCTTAGTAAGTATTTTTTTTTTATTATAATATTCTATTTAGATAATAAAAACAACATAATTCGTATTGTACACTCATTTATATTTTCGTAAGGGTAATATTCATATCCTTAGAAAATTTTATGCAAATAACATTCATATTTGGTGATACCAGCCTTAGCTTCAATTACGGCTTGTATGGCTCGGGGCATGCTCTGTATAAATTTTTTTTGGATTTGTAGGAGTTCGGTGTTGTGATGCCATTGTTTGATGAGTGTTTCAATCAATTTCTGCGTAGGGATAATCAATCCTTTCGCGATCGCCCGTTTGGAGTTTTTCCACATGTTCTCTATGAGCTTCAAGTCAGGTAAGTTCGCCGCCAAGGCAAAACGCCTATGTTTTTGTCAGGTAGAAATCCAGTAGCACTTCTGGATTTGTTATTAGATACCGAATCGTGCATAAAAACGTACGATAGTCACCAGGGAACCATTCCTCGAGCTATGGCAGAAGGCGAGTCTCAAGTACTCGCTTGTACTGGTCCTCCTTCATGGTCCTTTTCACGATGTGTAGACGTCCCATGCCTTTGGCTGAGATCAAAGGTCACACCATGACGCTAGTCGGGTATTTAACTTTCTCTAGAAAGCAGTCCGGGTGGAACTGCTCACCAGGGTATCAACGGACAAACTTACTCTTGTCAGCCAAAATTTGAAATGTTGACTCGTCAGAGAAGCATGTCTGTGAAGCTCGATTAAAATTTAGAAAAAATTGTTATTCGTGAACTAAACTATTTTAAAATGTAGCATATACTCGATTCCAATCCACAACAGCCTTATTCAAGTGTTGTTTGCGCAATAACAGTCGCTTCTTCTTCATGGCTTTAGCCAGGCGCGGTTTTGTGATAGGCCGAGGAACGGTCAAAACGCCACCGGACAATCTGTTTTTTTGGTCCTTACGAGGTGTGGTGACTCTTTTTTCTACCACATTCTCTTACGCAGCTTGCGTCCGGTGGCTCGTTCTGACCTATTTTTTTTTAATGCGGCTAACAATCGACCTTGAAACACCTTCAAACGTTGCTATGTCTATTTGGGAGTGTGCAGAGTGACAAATTAACGTCTGTATTTCTCTACATTTTCTTGGAAACGTGTCTGAAGACTTGCCCATTCTAAAATTAAGCAATTTTGAGGTTATACCTCAGTACCGTTGTCCAAATATAAATTAATTCATGAAACTTAGTAAAACTAATTAAATAAGAAACATTATTTACATTTTGAATATTTCGGACAGGAAAAACTTACGAAAAAATGGTTTATATTCAAACTTTAAACGACTGTACTACAACAGAAAGTCGTACCAAATGAGAAGCAAACTCAATTAACCGCGCCTATTTATTATATGACGCTCATACTAACATCGCCGCTTATCAAAAACAACAATGAATAGTACCAGCTGCAAAAGGGAAGTAAAAAACTTTACGAAAATTAATTTGCATGCTCAAAAAATTCGGTTAAACTCGAAAATACAAAAATTTGAGTACTGTCCCTAATAATATGGCCACCCATTGTAATTAGTTCTACTAAGAGGTTGGTAAAATAATTGATTAGAGTTACGATTACTCCTGCGATTAGTGTTTAAGTGAATATAATTAAGAAGCTCTGGTGCAGCAAGAGACCCAGTTTAAAGTTGATGCAGATAAAGTATATAAAGTATATCCGCAATATTTCTGCGCGTGCTCAAAGATTGCATATGTAGTAACTTCAAACGATCCTCATAAGGAGGAAGATTTTAAGAGTCAATCCAATTTAAGCCATTGAGAGCAAAACGAATAAAATTTTTTTGAATTCTCTCAATTCTATTAATATGAATATTATAAAATGGTGACCACACTTGGCTGGCGTACTCTTAGTGAGGACGCACTATTGTATTATATAAAGTCACCGTTACTAAAGGGCTATTAAATTATTTTGCCCACCTCTTAATAAAGCCAAGCAGAGATGAGGATTTTTTACAAATTTGATTAATATGCTCATTAAAAGTTAATTTAACATCAAAATGTATACCTAGGTCTTTGACTAAATCGACACGACAAATTTTCGTATCTTTTAATTCATAATCAAATTCCACAATATTTTTCCTCCTGGCGAAAATCATAGTTTGGCATTTATCAGGATTAAGATGTAAGTTATTTTTAGAACACCAAACCTCAAAGGATTTCAAGTCAGACTGAAGTGGAATAGTATCACCAACCCCCTTCACGTATCTGTAAATTTTCATGTCATCTGTATATATTAGCAGATGCGAGTTTTTAATGACATGTGTAACGTCATTAATTGCTAAAATAAACAGGAGCGGTCCCAGGTGGCTTCCTTGTGGAACACCTGATGCCGCGCTGAATGGGGTGGAAAACACCCTCCGAAATCTTACTTGATATGAGCGATCAGATAAATAAGATTCTATCCAGCTGACAAAATTTAAAGGAAATCCAATCTTCTTTAACTTAAACAAAATCAAATTGTGTGGTAATTTGTCAAATGCTTTACTGAAATCAGTGTAGATACAGTCAACTTGCCCACCAGAATCAAAAGAGCTTAATGCAAAGGAAGTAAAATCAAGTAGGTTAGAAACTGTATATCTGCCATTAACAAAACCATGCTGACAAGTTGTTATGACTTCACCACAGCACACCTTAACCTGATCGTACACAATGCGTTCAAAAATTTTTGGTATCGATGATAACTTCGCCACGGGCCTGTAGTTTGAAACATAATTTTTACACCCTTTCTTGAAAATAGGGCTTATATATGAATTTTTCCAAAATTTAGGAAAATAGCTATCTCTAATCGATTTATTAAATAAGAAACTGAGGGGTTGACTCAGCACAGAGCTACAGTTAAATAGTACTGTCGCAGGAATACCATCAGGTCCGGAGCTGAAGTCATCATCAACAGATGAGATATATTTCTCTATGAGTTCAGGTGAGAAAGATATCCCATTAAACGAAACTAAAGGGTCGTTATCCATATATTCAAAATAGTTGATCTCAGGGCTAAATAATTCCGTAGAAAAGGATTCTTTAAATAAATTAGCAACAACCCAGCTATAATTTGTGGGTCGCTAGTGAGCCCATCAACTGTTCTGAATTCAGATGGAAACCCGTCAGACTTGTTTTTTTGTATTAATAAGACCCCATAAATGCTTGGGGTCATGAAGAATATTCAGCTTTATTTTATTCAAATATTCAGAATAAACTAAAGCCGACTTATCCTTAAATTCATGGAAAAGTCGCTGGTAAGCAACTAAGTCATTTCGGTCCTGGCTACAAACGTATTTGTTCCACGCCCTATTACGGCCATTACGATTTTTTTTTAAATCCTTTGTGTACCAAGGGTACAAGGAATTATTAACGTACCGACAATGCTACGGCCGAAAAAAGTTCACCATAGAAAAATTTAATGCACTCATCAAATGAATTACTCGTATTATTAAAAAAAATAATAAGGTCGTCTAATTTATTCCTGAAATTCTCATTCAACCTTAAAAAGTCAGCTTTTTTTAAAATTGAATTCATAAACATTGATGGAAGAACATGCATTAATTAAATTTTCATTGTCAGATTGGTACAAAATACTCAAAAGAGGATGATAGGAATCAACCGTACCATTTCTCACAACAACATTACTACTATTTGCAGCCAAGACTAAGTCAAGTTGTCGTCCATGAGAATTAGTTATACAACTTACTTGTTGTAAATTTGAAAGTATTTCGTCAACAAAAATTTGTTGTTGTCGGGTTTTTGGACACGATGCATAAAAATATATACCATCATCCGAAGGAGTCCATTTAAGGTCAGGCAAATTGAAATCACCTAACAATAAAATGTCGTCATTAGTGTCTAGTTCATTTATTATGTATTCTACGGACATCGAAAGACATTCGTAGACATCTGCGCTACTATTTGGAGGAACATAAGCGTTAAGAATATAAATATTGGAGTTACAATATGTAACTAACGCATAATAGTTCAATATTAGATGCGCAGGCAATTTCGATTAATGAACTAGTTAAATGATTTTTTATGGCTATTAAGACGCCTCCACCAGCAGAAGAAATGTCTTCCAAGTGTCTGTCTCTTCTAAAAACATTGAAACTATTGTCAAAAAGTTCCAAATTGAGAAAAGTGTTATTTAACCAAGTTTCGGTAAAAACGATAATATCCTCAGAAAAATTCTGAGTAGCTAAAAAGATGTCATGCGTCTTAGAACGCAAACCCCTTACATTTTGATAGTAAAGGGATAGCCGCTTTAGTTTTTTGAATTGGAACGGACAGTCTTATTATTTTTTTTCGACTTAAATTCTGAAATAAAGATATTATCCACCGATGCATTAGAATTAAGAATGGCAGAAACATGAGAAGATACCACTGTAATTTTAAAATACGCATGAGTTGGTTTATTACCGATTTTCCTGCAAGAAACGAAGGCGTCGGCAGGAATAATTTGGTTTTGTCTAATATAGTTTATAACATTGTCAGTGGTAGTGTTAGCATTAAGACGTGAAATGAAAATCGATTTCAACCTTGGCAATGCTTGCAAGGAGACAGGTGCCACAGAACCACCAATCGTAACAACACCTTGCGGATTAGGAATAACAAATGGATAGAGGAGTATCGATAGTGGAGGAAAGGGGTGGAAGGTTATTTATAGCAACAGTAGCGGGAAAGTTGGAAGTAGACGGAGAGGTATTTAGAGGGGGATCTAAGGCAGTTACTTCACGATTAACAGCTGTGTCACTCGCCTCCCCCACACTACCCAAGTTCACATTCGAATTACGATTCTTATTTAATTTTCGTTTAAGTTTTCTTTTCTTCTTCAGGGAAATAGCTTGCTTGGGTAGAGTAGAGATCGAAGGAGTAGAAGTAAAAACCATAGCAGCCTCAGTAATAGTTTTATTTTGAAGCGAACTAACATCGGGTGAGACAGCCTCATTAAGGCTTTTTTCAATTTGGGGAGTTATGTCTAAATAATTATTTAGAATATCTCTGAAATTAATATTCAAATTGTTAAGATTTTCCCCAAATTGTTTAGTTTTGTCGAAAAAGACCGACGGGGACAGGGCCCTGCAAGATGGACAGTACCAATGCAGGCCCGAATGTTTAGAGGATAATAAATCAGTAATAGTGTTAGTTAGGCCTGCACAAGAGGCATGAAAGACCTGTTCACAGGGATCTGAACAGGAAAACATGGCATTCAATATATTTTGACTTTTACATTGATCTCTTAAAGAGCAAGCTAACAAGTTTTCAGACGAAAAATAATCCATCATGAAAAAAAGAAAAGAATAAGTTATAATGAAAAGGTATCATTTTTATATTGACGATATTATTGACGGTTGGTATTAGTTTGCTAATGTTCAGATATTGATAAAGATGTTACTCTCAATGCTCGAACTGTTCAGACTTATATTTTTTTTTGGACTTTCATTTTTTTTCCCCGAAATTTACCCAGAACAAATGTTTTCCCCAAGTTTTTTCCCCACACTTTTCGTTTGCCCAAAAATTCCCAAATTCAAATATTTTCCCCCAAAATTGCGAAAAAAATCCCTTAATCTGAGAATCTTGGTCCAAAATATGCCCCCCGCCCAATTGGAAAATATATTTTCTCTGCTGAACTAATGGACCAATTTTGATGAAATTTGATTTGAAAGAACTCTAAGGAAGGGATAAGGATAGGGCAACATGATACCATGATTTTTATTTTTGGAAGCGTTGATAAAAAATAGCTCTTTCTTATATCAGCTTTTAAATATTAAATACCAAAAAATTAGTTGAATTTCAACCACTGGGCGAACTAACTTAAAGTTCCAAAAATCCATTTTTTGAGGTTATGTAGCACCATGATTTTTAAAAACACTATGTGTGGGATCTTAAAGTACAAGTCTTCTTCTTTCAAATGCCGTTAAGTTTGCTCAAATATTTT
Source organism: Meiosimyza platycephala (assembly GCA_963662105.1). NCBI lineage: Eukaryota > Metazoa > Arthropoda > Insecta > Diptera > Lauxaniidae > Meiosimyza > Meiosimyza platycephala. The sequence continues at coordinate 39,703,368 of OY759210.1, read as the reverse complement.
TTTTTACCGAGATATCGCATTTTTAAATTAATCACCCTTATCATCGTAGTCGTATTCGACGGAAAAAAAAACGATACGACTCAATTGGTAACATCGTAGTCGTTTTATAAAAGCGACTGTCGTCAAAACGACAATCTATTACAAATTTCTAATCATCGTAAAAAAATGTGACATCTCAAAACGACATTTGTTGTCGTTATGAAATTTGTACAAGACGAAACAATTTTGAATTATTTTAAATTTTACTAAGTGTTTATTTTTTTAAATTTGTGAACAAAAAAGGTTGCAATAGTTAGTTGTGATAACTATACACCATCATTGTTGTGACTGTTGTAGTTACTGTAGAGCTCTTGCGACTTTGTCATTGTGAATGCAGCTCCTGGAAGTCACATGGTCGGTAAACATTGTCGATAGAACCATCCTCGGTATCAAACGTTTGGGCAACCATTTCCCAAAAGTGGTGAACACCTTTGAGAGTTTGATATTTCCTGGTGTAAGGGCTGGAAATGGCGTATCTTTTCCATCATATGCTTTTCCAACGATGAAGTTCGACTGATGGCAATCTAGGACAGTGTAAGACAAACCTACACAGATGCATGTCAATGTGGGCACCGAAACGTTATTAAGTCATATCGAATCGTATTTCGCAGCATACACGACAATTGTATAAACACGCAGCGTCTGCTTGATTTCGGACGCAAATGTTCGCGGGAGGCAGTATGCCTTATACTATTCTAGGGTAATTTGGGTCGCTGGAGCTTGAGTGACTGTGACTGGTGTCTGTTGTTTTTCGTAAAAAGAGTATAAGTATATTTTTCGAATGGGTCAGATCGTAGGGTCATTATATTAGAAAGTTCATGACCCGGTTCATGTCACAGCTCACTAAAGTTAACCTCCCCGAAATCATTTGTTGTGTATTGATTAGGAAAATAGATCGTATGTATTTAGATCAGGAAAAATAAATGTAATTTTTGACCCAAAGTAAATGCAATTTTGTCTTGTGTATTACAAAAGATTATTATCTTTCCGTTTCAAAGGCCAGTGTCTTACCTACTATGCTACAGACTCTATAAATTTTATTGAAGTTCGATAGCAATGCCAACTTCTGTCAGCATCAAATTGTAAAGTTTTCAGTGAAATTGTAATAGTCACCAGTCGTACAAATTTTGTCGTGTCGCCAAAATACGATGATACAAATTTAAAAACGAGACGAGGAAAAAGTCGACAGTCGTCAAAAACGAAAAACGACTACGATGATAGGGGTGAATAAAAAAAAAAACAATATTTTGATTCAGATTTTCACAAACATTAAAATTCTAAAATGCGATGTCTCGGCACAAAAAAAATCTAACTGATAAGAGTTACGATTACACCTCCGTTTAGTGTTAAAATTAATAAAATTAAGGAGACATGGCGCAGCAAGCGCAATTGGCAATTACAAGCTGATGCATGTGAAGTGTACCCGTAATATTTCTACAGGAGGTTAAGGACTGCATAAATGAGAACTTCAAATGAGTCTCACAAGGAGGAAGGTTCAAAATGCCATCAATTTAAGCCTTTGAGAACAAACAAGAATATTTTTTTTTGGAATTCTGTCTACTCTATCTATATGTATATTATAATATGGAGACCCTACTTGACTAGCGTACTCAAAGTGAAAACGCACAATTGTGCTATATAAAGTTACTGTTACTAAAGAGCTTTTAAATTCGTTTGCCCACCGCTTTGTAAATCCAAATAATGACGAAGCCTTCTTACAGAAATACAAAGATTATCTTATGTTGCAAAACAATCCAAGCAATTTATTTTTGAACATTTCTTGCTGGTCTGCCAGCACTGGAGACAAAATATCCTTACAATAGGTAAAAAGACTGAAGACCACCTAACTTTGTAGTTAACACCAATATTTTAGAATTTGTAACTAGCTTAAGAATTTTAGGTATAACTTTCAGTAAAATTATAAATGTAATATGCATATATGTACATTAGGCTGGTTCAAAATCGTATGGAAAAATTAAATGCCGTCGAGTTTCTGGTGCTCAGACCTGAAAACATACATTGAGCCTATGAAGCCCTTGTACCAAAATTTCACCCGAATCGGACCATGGGAAGGCGTGTCAGTGGGTCGATTTGTATGATTTTTATGCATTTTCGAGACGATTTTTTAGTATTATTTCTTTTAATTAAAAAAAATATCAACTTCGAGGTATATTCGTGGTTATCATTTTTTACGGACTCAGTATGATGTGAAATATGTGTGAAAATTGTAAATCAGAAAATCGCTGCAAGTTTGAGTATTGATTCATTGATACGAATGTGAAAAATGCTAAAAAATCTGACATACTTCCACTTTGCCCGTTCGAAACCATACCTATTTTATATTTTACGGCTGCGGCACTGTGCGCAATCGATTGGAAATCTTTTTTTACATAGAGAACGATATGTCAAATATTTTTTATACCAACGATGCGATCTGGAGAAATATTTGATTAATAAAAGCAAGCATTTTCGTCATATGAAAATAAAGATTTTTAGCTTATTTTTGTTCAAGAAATGCTAATATTTCACATTGGTTCATTTTGTAGATTTTTTCCGGTTTTCGGCGGCCACTTTAAGTATTTTGTGAATCTTATTTACGTGGTTCCCTTATCTGCTTGTTGAAATTTTGCACAAGAGCAATCGCTCTTTTTGCGGTGTCGTTCAGAATATGTAATTTTTCGGCCACAATCTTCGAACACTCGCACGATTCGTCATTTGGCCATTGTGGCCTTTTTCCAGAAAATCCATGTTGTGAATGACACCGCGGAAATAGCAATTGGTCTTTGCAAAATTTCAACAAACAGATAATGAAGGACGAAGATCAGTTTAAAAAATTAGTTAAAGTGGCCGCCGAAAACCAAAAAAATCTACAAAATGGACAAATGTGAATTATTAGCGTTTCTTGAACAAAAATAAACTAAAAATCTTTATTTTCATATGACGAAAATGCTTGCTTTTATTAATCAAATATTTCTCCAGATCTCATCGTTGGTATAAAAAATTTTTGACATATCGTTCTCTATGTAAAAAAAGATTTCCAATCGATTGCGCATAGTGCCGTGGCCGTAAAATATAAAATAGGTATGGTTTCGAACGGGCAAAGTGGAAGTATGTCAGATTTTTTAGCATTTTTCACATTCGTATCAATGAATCAATACTCAAACTTGCGGCGATTTTCTGATTTACAATTTTCACACATATTTCACATCATACTGAGTCCGTAAAAAATGATAACCACGAATATACCTCGAAGTTGATATTTTTTTTAATTAAAAGAAATAATACTAAAAAATCGTCTCGAAAATGCACAAAAATCATACAAATCGACCCACTGACACGCCTTCCCGTGGTTCGATTCGGTTGAAATTTTGGTACAATAGCTCCATGGGCTAAAGATTTATTTTCGGGCCTGAGCACCAAAAATCGGAACATGTATTGCATTTTGAACCACCCTAATGTACATTAGATTGACCCAAAAAAATCGAAAGTGCTCGGATTTTCGGTGCTCTCATATCGAGATACATTAATTTCAATCTGTAGTATTTTATAATTATTAGGCAACCTAGCCCAAATGGGCCGTGTTAAACTTTTTACGAAACTGATATATCTCGAGAACCAAAAGTCGGATCGGAGCAATCAAAGATGAATTTTGAAGGGAAAGACTGAAACTATCAGATGCTGCTAAATGTTTTGTTATGAAAAATCAATTCGAGGTGTAACATAACCTCCAAAATAGCAAAAAAACAGTGACTTTTGCAGTTTTAGGTTAGGATATCTCAAAAACCATAATTCATGTAGAAATTCTGAGCTCGGATTTGAATTTAGCGTGCCAAAAGCCTTCGGAAAAGTATGGTCTGGTATCTGGGTTAGAAAGCTAGTAATAGATGGACTTTAATAAAAAAAATTCTGCTATTTATCTATTGGTTCATGCGTTTTTCAGGCAATTTTAACATAGTATAGGCTTGAATGCGATACTAATCTTCAATTATTACACTTATGTACATAAGCTATAGGACTGCATACTGAGAAACAGCGGAAAATAGAAATTTCTTCGAGATATGAACGCCTGTACGTGAAATTGCGATTTTTCTTCATATCAATTCTTCGAATTTCTGCTTATCTTCCATGAAAATTCAGGTGAAAAAAATTCTGAAAGTATCATTTTTATAGATTTTTACATGCTTTTCAAGGTTTCAAACTTGAAATAAAAAAAAAAAGAAATGTTCAGTCACATTTATCTGCTATTTTGGCGAAAAAGCCTTCTAAAAAAGAAACAAATACCGTTTTAAAATTAAAAAAAAAAATTATTGCATCTTGTTCAGCGAGCCCAAAAGATTAAGAAACTGCTTCAGTGGAAAATATTATATACAGCTCCGTGCAACTAATTAGGGACACTAAATAAGCATTGAAACTTTTGGTAATATTGGTATTTTATTTATAAAAGCACTGAAATTTGTTTAGAATAAGCTTGAATAATTCATTATCTTTCTTAAAAAACCATTATACATACTTCCATTATTTACCAAAATTTTTGAAATTATGTAAACAACTTAAATACATAACCAAAGGAGTCGTGCATATAATTAGGCACTCACAATGTTTTTATACCTATTTAATGTTGTCTTATTTTTTTTTTTGGAAGTTTTATCAATATTTTGTAGCAAAGCCAACGTTATCAGGTACTGCTTGACATCTGCGAAACATTGACTCCAATAAATTCTCACAAACACTGATTGGAACTGCTTCCCAGAATTTCTTAGTTTCGACGCACAGCTTATCAAAGTTGCTTATCTTGAGCAAGTTCACTTTGCTTTTTACCACTTGCCATAAGTTCTCAATTGGATTGTGATCAGGACTGCAAGATGGGCAGTCCAATACAGTAAGTTGTTTACCAGTAAACCATTGATTAACCTGCCGAGCAGTGTACGAATCATTGTCTTGCTGAAATATCCAAGTTACGGGCATATTTTCGTCCGATTATGGCAGCATTACATTCTTTAGGTTTCCAATTTATTGGAATTTGTCCATAAGACCTTCAATTTTTCGAAGTAAGCCAACACCACACCATGACATAGCACCCCAAAGTAAAATGCTTCCTCGCCCATTCTTTAGTGTAGATCGGGTGTACTTTGGGTCAAAATTCTTTGACTTAGGGCGGCGGACATATTTTTTCCAATCGGGTGACACTATTTGTATTAGTTTCGTCTAAAAATAACGCATTTCTATTCCTTTGCATTCCAATGACGATACTTTTTGGCAAACTCAAGGCTCTTTGCGGTTGTGTTCAGATAATAGGGGCTTCTTCTGAGAAATCCGTCCAAAAATTCCAACTTCATGTAAACGTCTCTTAATTGTATCTATGGATAGTGCTGCTTTATTTTCGTCATAAATAGCCATTCAAACTTCGGTTGCAGACTTATGCGGATTTTTTTAGACTCCCGGACAATAAGAGCATCTTCTCGAGCAGTTGTTATGCGACATATTTGTTTGCGTTGTACCTTTCCTATAGTCGAATTATTTTTTAAATATTGTAGCGGATTGTCTGCAATGGTTTTGGAAACTTTTAAGGCAGCTGCGACGCGCTTTCGTCTTGATGCATCTGTGCTATGATTTTTTGAGTGCTGACGTCACAAGGTTATTTTCTACTCATTTTAAACTACCAAAAACAACTTCTATAATCACAAGTAACCATTAACAATATACAGTGCTGTCGCGGTAACGTGAACTAATTAAAACCAAGGTTGTTCACGGTAGCGAAATTATTCACGTCAGCGAATATGACGCACTGCCTCAAAAAATTACATTTTTTTAAACTTATTTTTTTTCAAAAATGGCCGACCTGGGAGTATAACGGGTTAATATTTTTTTTTTCTAAATTTGAGAAAATGATCACAAGACAAAATAAACTCAAAAAAATCGAGAGCACCGAAAATCCGAACACTTTTGATTTTTTTGGATCAGTCTAATGTACATTAGGGTGGCCCACAAATTATTTTTTTCAGCTATTGTCCTAGGCACCCTCTAAATTTTTTAGAATGGTGACGGTGACATAAAAACTCGTTCTAATTTCAAATTTCAACTCCGAATTCCCACTAGAAGTCGATGCCCAAGAGATATGAAAAAGATCAAGTTCGAAGAATGCGCGCATGGGATTTTGTCGCAGGTCGTTCGATATAAAATTTTTTTTATTGAAATGAGTGATGGACCTTTAATTTTTTTACATATATTAAACCTTAAATATTCAAGGCTTTTACCAAAAATACAATTTTTAATTTTTCGTATTAAGAATGCAAACTTGAAAAAATGGCTCGCTGGTAAGCGCTTTCACTCGAATTAAGAGGTCATTGCCGAGACGGACGTCTATTTTGAGAAACTTGATGGCGACTACTACAAGAAAGGCATCAAAATGCTCGAGGCCCGCTATACTCGTTGTATTGAGCTAAAAGGAGATTATATTGAAAAATAAATTCAAATTTTCCGAATTTTTCTTTGTTAGGCCCGGGACTTTTCAATCAGCCTAGTGTTATCTAATTTGTTGTGAAAAAACACTACTTATATATGAATAAATAGATATTTTTCTTATGAATAAATAGATTATTTTTTTTTATCAAAACACTTTATGCAAGTAAATACTATTTATTGTTGGAAAGAAAAATTTTTGTGGCTCTTTGTGAATTGTAATTTTTGACTCTTACGATTCAAAAGGTTGCCGACCCCTGGCCTAGAATAATAGTCAGGAACGTTTTGAAGTTTAGCCTATAATTTTGGAGATATGACGATTTATCTGAAATTTTGACAAATTTAAAAACAAAACCTTATTTTTTCACGTTAAGAAAGCTTAATTTATTTCATTTCAGGGTTACCTATTAGTACCTACTACCTTGAGTCTTTGTGGCTCATTTTGACTTTACGCTGTTTACCTGGCGTACATTTTTTTTTAAATTGATGTTTCTTGTATTCTAAACTGCAGATGTTCTAAAAAGAATTATGATTAAAAAAATTTATAAATACTTTTCTTTCTATTTCTAACAGAATTAATTTATAAAGCTAACGCAAAGTACTGAAATGAGTGTTAAGGACACATATAGTTCTAGTGCAGCAGAGCACAATCTGAATAAATACAAAACATGCTTTGTTTTTTTGAATTTTAAATGGTTCGATTTGAATGTTGTGTCATTCCTTACGCGTCTGCTGTAGTAATTATGCTCTGCACATAATATGTTCTTCTCTTGTAGTGTTCAGTTGTACACATATTTTGAAAGTGGATATTACTTGGTGAGTTTTGCGACCATCGGGTTATCAGAATACGAGTTTTTTCATTATTTTTGTGTTGTGATTTATTTAGAAACTGTTCTAATGAAATGGAATCCGATTCGGACATTGAGGACGAGCACTTAATGTCTGAAAGTGATGAGAATTTGGAATTATTTGCTGAAACTGAAGATCAGTCGTTTTTGGGAAGGATGGTACAGAATTCAAATCAAAACCTTTTGTACAAAGAAAATGCCGCGGTCACAACATCATTAGTGGTGGTGTTCATAAAGTTCCATTACTGGCCAGCAAGCAAATTAAGACTCCAGTGGACGCTTTCTCATTATTCATAAACGACGAAGTGCTCCGTGTCATGGTAAATTGTACAAATTTGGAAGCGCAGCGTACGAACGATGAAAACTGACGGATGAAATTGAAATGCGATGTTATATTGGACTTCTAATAAATGCTGGCATAAACAAATAAGGACTTCTGGCATCCACTTTTCGGTAATGTTATTTATCGAGCCAGCATGTCTCGTGACAGGTTTTGTGCCTTGACGAAACATATTCGTTTTGATGACAAAGAATCTTGCAGTTTTCGATGAGCTCGTGACAAATTTGCGCCTATACGTGACTTATGGGATATTGTTAATTCCAATTTTATCAAATACTATATTCCGGGAGAAAATTTAACCATCGACGAACAGTTGGTGCCAATCCGAAGAAAAGTATCCTTTCGGCAGTATATTCCCTCCAAGCTTGACAAATATGGCATCAAGATTTGGTGGATATGTGATAGTATGATCAGCTATCCACTAAAAGGGATACCTTATCTTGGAAAAGAAGGGCTGAATTTAGCGCAAAAAGTGGTCGAGTACCTTACAGAGCCGTATCACCGATCAAACCGTAATATTACGTTTGATAACTATTTTAGAAGCTTCGATTTAGCTGAAAAACTGCTATCAAATGAACTTACGTTTGTTGGAACGCTGCGGAAAAATAAACGATGTATTCCGCAAAATTTTCAATCACACCGACAGAGAGCAGTTGAAACAAACGTTTTTGGGTTCAGAAAAAATGTTACTCTTGTCAGTTATGTGCCGAAAAAAAACCGAGCAGTTATATTACTATCAACGATGCATCACACCAATGAGATAGACGTGGAAAACCGAAACAAATCGGTCATAAATTTGTACTTAAATTCGACAAAAGGTGGCGTGGATACGCTTGATCAGCTCGCTCACGCTTTTTCGGCCAAACGCAAATCACGCAGGTGGCCAGTGGCAATATTTTATAATTTAATTGATATATCCGGTGTGGCAGCTGAAGTGAATTAGCTAAACAAATATCCGGAGTGGAAAGCAGAAAAAGATAATAATCGGCGCAAAATATTTTTGACTTCATTGGTAGAAGAACTGTTTGGAACATACGACGACGAAGTAAACATCGGTTATCCAAGGCAACTGCATCAAACATCGACGATATCATCGATAATTGCTCACTGCATGGTAACCTGCATGCAGCGGATTCGTCACAAACACACAAAACTGTTGCCAAAAAACGATGCTGCAAGAGGAAGGATGAACAATCAGCTTTGCGGCCAACGTTCAAAAATATATGCAACGAGCATTCTCAAAAGATTGTAATTTGCACCAAATGTATTAACAAATAACTTTAATCGCTCAAATAAACTATTCTTATAAACTTAAAATGTTATTGTTGCTTTTCTTCATACAGAATGTATGTGAGTCTGAAGGACTCATTTCAGTACTTTGTGTTCGTAATTTCACCCAGTAGTAATAGGGGTTGAATGAGGTTTAAAAAAATGGAAGAAATATATATGGGATATATTGGGAAAAGTAAAAAGGTTTAAAAACTCAAAAGAATATGAAAAATGTTGAAAAAAATAAAAAGAATTGAAAAAGACGAAATAAGCCTCGCCCACTTCTCTAATTCCGCCTACTTTGGGATCGAAAAAGTATACAGTCTGTCAAGTAATTGTTGCCGAAATAAATTGTGCAATACAATTTTCATTTTAATATTAAATTAAAAAAAGAAATACATATTTTTTTTTGTAAAATTTTTTTTCATTCAATTCTTTTGCTAATTCTTCATTAGAAAACAACAAAAAAATTATTTAATAAAATCAAAAAGAAAAGTTTATCGAGCATAAATAAAAACAATTGCCATTTGATGGTGTCAAATATTTACACAGGCCGACAAAATTAAGCCAAAGTTCAGAACCAGAGACCAGACGTAGCATACGCGATGGTCTTTGATGCGCTGAATTCGAATTCGAGCTCAGAATTGCTCAAGTTTTTGAGACAATCTAACCTAAAGTACAAGAACATGGCTTTTGGCTATATTTGAGGTTATTTTACATCGCGAATACATTTTTTTTTTCAAAACTGGTTGCGGCATCTGAAAGTGTTACTCTTACCCGTCAAAACCCTTTTTAAATTATGTCGATATTTTTTTTTTCTGGGTTTGGTCTTTGGTTTAAAAATTTGTTGGCCTGTGTTATTTGCAAAATTCAAGAAACATGTGAAAAACTAAAAACAAAAAGCTCAATACTTTCTGTTTCCACCCCAAAAATCAATCACGGCTTGTAGCCTTCTTGGAATAGCCGCAATAAGTTTTAATAAATCATGTCCTTCCGGTATCTTTTTGTCCACTCCTCCTTAATAACACTTGTTTGAGCGTTTTTATTTGTTGGAGCCCTTTTATTTTAAGTGTGCCCATTAATTTTCAATTGGATTCATCATATTGGGCCTTGGGCACCCAGGACCTGCACAAGAGTGATTTGGGCTTAGGATCATTGCCCTGATACAATTTGTATCTTAACTTTTCGGAATCTTGAGTGTCAGTGAAGCCGAAATTCTGAGTTTTTTTTTCAATTCGTTTTGAAGAGCGTTTAAGTATTACTCCTTCGTCATATTATCGGTAACAACTCTCCATTCACCAACGCCTTCCAATGATACGACTATGTATCCCCATACCATAACGGGCAATTTTTCACTCTTTATAGTGGGTATTATACTCTTCTACTGCAGGGCTATGTTCGGTCTCCGTCAAACTTTATTAGAACCATCGTGATAATATAACATGGTTTTAGTTTTGCCGCAGAAAATTACGCCTCTCTAATACCCTATTGACCCTGCAGTAGGAGAGTATTGACATACGCATACAAAACTTTAGCACAATAGCTTGTATAGTTTGCGATATATGCCTTAATTAGCTCTAAAATTTAGGGCACTAACACACCCACTGGTACATTCCAGACCGATTGTTATCCAGAAATAGCTTTCCATAAACAGATGGTTCAGATGTACCTAATAACATGTAAACCACTTACATGAAATTTCATATCAATTGCTAGAATAGTTCACTTAAATTAGCGCTTATAATTTAATATTAATATACACGCCACGCCTATTGATGCAATCACATCGAATTCCATTTAATTTTAAAGCTTAAAGTAACTAACATCTATGTATACACCAAATTTTATGTTCACCAAATCATCAAGCTTCATCATAATCGCAGCAACTTTTCAAAATGAGCTGGTGTATATTTACATAAATTATGGGTGGTAGGCCTGGTCGTGTCTCGATTTCGCCTATTTTTAGATGCTAGTAGCTTGCAAAAAGGTGTGACCTGTGTGCCAAATTTCATTGAAGTAGCTTGCTTAGTTTTCCCGTAAACGTTATTTCAGCAGACAAGACACACAGACAGACTGACATAGCTATATCAATTCAGGTGGTGATGCTGATCAAGAATATATATACTTTTCTATACCTGCAACACCCCTTTCTATGCGTTACAAACGGAATGACAAAGTGAATATACCCTCTGTGTAGGGCAGGGGTTCTTAAACTTATGTAGTCCGAGGAACCCTTAATTTCTAACTCAATAATGACAAAGACACTCAGGCTTGCCAACCGTTTGGTTTTCACCCGAACAGTCTAGTTTTTGGAAGCTTGGTCCGGTTGTCAAACTCAACCAGACATAAAATATCCGGTTATCCGATGAGGTTAGGGAACGAAACAATTTTTTTTTTGCTTTAATTTTTCCAGTTTTTAAAGGTATTCAAAAAACGTGATTTTTGAGTTAATGATGCAGAAATATCCGCCATTTTGTGTTTTATTTTGTGTCAAAAAATCAGAAAGGTATCTTATAAACTCGCCTTGTGAGAAAAGTTTATGTAAACATACTTTTTTGAATTTTCATATTAAAAGTAACTTATTGAAAACTTTAAATGCGTTTTTCTCCCACTTTGTGCTTTTTGAGTTATGCCACTCTTGAAGTAAATGAGCGAAATATTTCTTGGTTAAAATAAAGCTTAGAAAATAAATTGTTTTTTTTTTAAAATCTTTTTGAATAAAGAATATAATAATTTGTAATAAAGCTTATAATGAAAATTATTTTTTTGATGACTATTGGTTATTTTATAAGCGAAATTTGTTATATTTTCTTCTGTGGAAGTTTTTACTTAATCAGATGGATGATGTATTTTTCTTGAAACCAAATCCACAATGTCGGGCTCTATATTCGTAAGTTTTATCCTCAGGTATGCTTCTACATTAAACTTGTTTCTATACTTTGATCTTATATATAATAGTACCGAAAAAGTCTGTTCATATAAATACGTTCTACAAAACGGAATCAAGTTTTGGAGGGCCTTATTTGCTAGTGCAGATTAATCGGATTTTAGGAGTAACCGAGCGACACGTCCCGTGCGACCGTGATTAAAATTAAATTAAAAAAAGTATAAATCATTTTTGGGTAAAATCAAAACCATTTTTAGGAGATATTAATGCACAACATTCTAAAGTTAGTCTCATTGAAATATTGCCTCAGGTTTCGCTGAAATTTGTGTTTGAATTGTTGGTCGCGAAAACTATTTCTGTTTTTGTGCCATGCGACCGCCTTGGTTTTTTTGCAATTATCTTGAAAATGAAAAATTGCCCAAAATCAACTTAAGCATCAATTATACAGCTATAATTGTCAAAATAAAAATCCGTCTTATTTTGACAATAGGCTTAAATAAAAATCCGTCTTATTTTGACTTTTTTTTTACTTGAAATGTGTTCACCATGGAAATGCCCATATACAGTACCGCTCAAATGCTTTGCAACTGAAATTACTTTTGAAGAAACATCGAATTATTTCAGTGAAACAATATCCCTGAATTTATTTAATGTTAATTTTATTAACTTCACTTATTGCTGATTTTTTACCAAAAAAAAAGTGTTATTCCGTTAGCTAACAACAACAAAAATTCAAGTTAAACAAAAGTAGCGAAAATTTAAGCGCTCAAAACATTACACATGTCACTCACTCACTCATCACAATACCAAGGAATAATGCATAATCAGCCTAATATTTGGTTCCGTAACCGTTGTTTCTGATAACTGCATGACATCTCCTGGACAATGATTCATAACTTTATTTATTTATAAGGTGAAGTCGCGTTCCATTCGTTTTCTGTCAGCGAATCAATCATGACCACTTTTGAACTTTTTCTCACTGATTATGCGTATTACCACCATCCACATGTTCTCAATCGGGTTGAGATTGGAAGACTGGACCGGCCATGACATATCAACCTGTCTTTCCACAAGCCAAGATTTTATAAGCTTTAAACCAGAAGTTCCCAGATTTTGTTTTATAGACCACTTTCAAAATTTAGCTGGTTCCGGTGGACCCCCTGCAGCTACGTTTCTACCATATTCCCAAAACTCGACAAAAAGTGTAAAGATTAGTTCTAACTATAGAAATTTGCGTTGCGGCTGAGTTCCAATCACGAATTAATAGTTTTCGAAAAAAAGTGAGAATTGATTGGTTAATTAATTAATTGATTGTGCTGCGAGTGGATGGCAAATAAGTAAAGTTGGCCAATCAAAAAAGTGATTCCATCCAACTTGACTTTTTTGACATATACTTACAGCTCAAGAAACCAATCGATTCTCGGAGTGGTAAAAATAAAAAGAAAAATAGTATATTTTTTTGTGTTGTATTTATGCAAATTACACAGGCCGACAAATTTTTAAACCAGAGACCAGACCTACACTTGTGCTTACGTCATTAAGTCATTCGTATGCTACGTACCATTTTTGCTAAAATTTATTTATAAATTTTTTTTTCTGATTCTTATATTATTAGTTTTTATAATCCAGTTCGAAAAACATCAAAAAAAGTCATCGTTTCGCAAACGGAACACTTTTTCAAAGGCCTGAATTTTTTGAGTATGATTATTTAAAGCGATGAATCCAAGTTCAATGTACTTGGGAGCGATGTTAGTCTCTATGTGCAACATACTTCACTCAAAGAATAAACCATATTCTAAAAGTCAGTCCTTTGAAAAAGTGTTCCGTTTGCGAACCGACGACTTTTTTTGATGTTTTTCGAGCACACATACGGTTTTGGCCTGGCAACCCATACGTTCAAATTTTTTATATAGGAATATACTAAGGGAACATTTGGGCACCGATTACACCAAACATTTTCCGCTGAGATGGATTTTCCAGCTTGATAATGGCCCAAAACATTAATCTCCACTTGTCAAATCTTGGCTGGACACACAATCCACCAAGATTCTGAAGTGGCCACCTCAAAGTTCCGACTTAAATTCTAAAGAGAACTTATGAGGCATAATCAAACGAGTCGTAGCAGCACGAAAACCCGCGAGAAAAACAGCTTGTGGCAAGTTAATCAAGAGAATGGGCATAAAATTACTCCAGACCAATGTGCGCGCCTGGTAGGCAGCATACCAAACCGATTCTCAACATTTATGAAGCAAAAAGGTTCTCCTACTCATTATTAAGCTAAACTAATAAAAAAAAAAATAGGACTCACTCCAAAAATTCAACAATTTCAATTACTTTCTTTCAGATGACTTAATTATATGAGCACAGTATATAAGCCCTTGACGTTTTGGCATTTTTTGGGATAAACCCAAAATATTTATTTTGATTTTTTTGCCGTAAATTGATGCTTACATAGCAGGATTATAAAAACTAATAATATAAGAATCAGAAAAAAAAAATTTAGAAATAAATTTTAACAAAAATGGTACGTAGCAAACGAATGACTTAATGACGTGAGCACAAGTGTATCATACCCGAAGGACTTTGATGCGCTGAATTCGAATCCGAACTCAGAATTGCTCCTATACGTCAAGTTTTCGAGATATCCTAACCGAAAACTGAAAAAAACGGTTATCTAAAATTATGTGGATATCTCTTTTACACACCGAGATATCACAAATTAAAATTTTCTATTCATCCTGCCATACTGAATTAATATAGATTTGTATGTAGGCCTTTGTAATAAATTTCAAGTTAAGATATTTCGGAGAAAAAAAAGATTTTTACATATTTTAAAATGAGTTTTGAAGGGAAGGAGCAGTACTTTCAGTTTTGAAAAAAAAATTGATTCACGATGTAAAATAACCTCAAATGTACCCAAAAACCGTGTTTTTTCGCATTTTTAGGTTAGGATATCTCGAAAACTTGACGTATGGGAGCAAATCTGAGCTCGGATTCGCATTCAGCGCATCAAAGACCATTGGGCATGCTAGGTCTGGTCTCTGATTCTGGACTTTCGTTTAATTTTGTCGGACTGTGCTATTATTGTTACATTGTAATATGATAACAGTCGTAATATAATTAAAATTATTATCTGCCTACATTGATAGGTGAAGTCAAGCTAACATTTAAGTTCTTCACTATCGAAAGCAGATACATGTTCGTGGACCCCCGCTTACGAATTGTGAACCCCCATTTTTTTGTTACGCCAACGTAGACCCCCATCGAGTCTCCTGTGGACTCCTGGGGGTCCACCTGGACTACTTTGGGAACCTCTGCTTTGAACTATGATTTCGACCACTGTTATGTTGGATTGTCGAAGGAAGTGGGATGTTCCACCCAGTAAATGGGAGAATAATATTGCTTAAAATGGTTTTTTAGCCAGCTACTGTCATCGTGCCTTCAATGCGCTTAATGGGCCCTACTCTATTCATCGAGAAACAACTCAAGGCCATCACGTTCTTACCTCCATGTACAACTGTAGGTGTTCTGCATTTGGGACACAGAATAACAATTTTATTCCCCGAGGAATAACAAGGAAGACTGTATTATGGTAAGACGAACCTAAATTTAACATTCGTGGACCATATTGTAAGTCTTAGTAAAATTGATCCCTATCCCTATCCCCAGCGTCGGATTAAACCTCGATCGGGCTTGGTGCTAAAAGGAAAGAGGGGCCCCTTTAAAAAAAATAAAAGAAGCAAAAAAATGTTTTTTATCATCATGAGTGAAATCGTGAGTTTTAACATTTATTTTAACAAAACCTTACAGATTACATTTGTGATACTTAAAAGTAAAATGATTAACATAATTATAAATAGATTAAAATAAAATCATTAATTTTACCTAATAATATCCTCAAGTTATTTTCTAAGAGTGTTTCGTTTTACACTAAAATCTAATTGATTTACAATTTCGTTGCAATTCGAGAGGTATCTAGAGATGGGCTCGTTGAGTCCATAATTAGTCCTATGGAAAGAGACATAAAACAAATTAGCCGCTCTAAGATTTCGAGCTGGGACATTGAATGAAATAAGTGCCAATAGATCTGGAGAAGCTATTCTACCATCAATTATGTTCTTAATGAACATAATGTTATTAAACACCCTTCTATTAGACAGGCTACTAAGATTTAGTAGACGAAACCTTACCCAATAAGTAGGCATATTCTCCCATGAATAAAGTCGTCGCAAAGCAAATCTAGAAAAACATTTTTGAATATTTTCAATACGGTTTATGGACGCTTCGTAAAACGGGTCCCAGATAACGCTCGCATACTCCAAAAAAGATCTAACAAAAGTATTATAAATGATCCTAGGTGTAACAGGGTTTAAAAACTCTTTCAAGTTCCTCTTAAGAAAGTCAAATTGCGAGTTTGCTTTAGAGATTAAATACTCGAGGTAAGTGTCATATGAGAATTTTTCATTAAAGTACACACCAAGGCCTTTGAACTGATTGACTCTGGAAAAATTATCACAACCGTTGAAGGTATACGTAAATGAAATGGGCGTATTTTTTCGTGAAAATGTAAGATTTTTAATTAATTTTTCATATAAGTGTATAATTTTTGTAATATTTTGTGTTTTTAGAAATAAAAATCCCCTGAAGAAGTCACCAGAAAAGTGTCGAAACGTAGGGAAAAAATTTGATAATAATTTTTTAGTGCAATTATAATCCTCTGGTCAAAAACCTCTACAGCCTAAAGTAATACTAAATTAAAAATTGACCCAAAAATTTCAAAGTATATCAAGTTATCGGAGAGAACACCGGAATAACTTGCCAAAGCATCGACGAATTATTTAAAAAAACACAAAATGGAACTTATATGAACATGTAAAATTAAAATATTCAGCACAGATATGAGCAACAATGAAGAGTTATTGTAACCAGAAACGAAGACTGGCCAAACAAAAAGGACATCTCAGATTTTTGATAATTTGTAAAGAGTATGGTATCTCACATAAAATACACTACACACAAAACAAAACAAAATTTTACATCAGACACGGTATTACAACAGTACAGAAAAATAGAAGAAGCTTTTCACCAAAGGTTGCTGAACCTAGAAATCAAACCAATTAACATAAACATAAAAGGCACAAGTGATCACATCCTTCATATTGAGTTGAGCATGAAATCTACATTAAACACAAACGACTACAACGAATTTTTATTACGGCACACGACGAAAAAATCGGTAAGCTTAAGCGATTCCACATCAACAAATTTGGTTTTGTTTTAAATGATAATTGGTTTGAAAACAAAACAAACATCGACTTCCCAGAGGACAGCAAGTGGCTTCTCTTGCTTGGCAAAAAATTTACACTGCCAATTACCAGGAAAAATTTATCACCAATTCACATCATAGCGGATTTACAACACATCCAAACCATGGACGACGACAGGGAAAAAGCAGTTGACAGATCGGCGATTTCGAATAAAATTATTACCTTCAAAACATGGTAAATAACACGAAGAAAGAGAAATTTATACTGAAGACTTACGAGACAACCAAAAAATTTATCAAACAGCACAAAGACATCATTATAACACAATCAGGCAAGGGTAACAAAACTGTTGTTATGTACAAAAATGATTATTTAAACAAAATGACTGAACTACTACAAGATAAAAAGACATATTGAACAACAAGAAAGGACCCAACAAAAGAATTATTAAATAAAAACAACAACATAGTCAGAACATAAAGTGAAAAAAACTATATCGACACTTACCTTAGATACAGACTTTTGATTCCGTCCGCTACAGCAACAAGATTATATGGTCTTCCCAAAATCCATAAAAAAGGTACCCCTCTACGACCTATCTCCTCCTCAATTAACGTACCTTGCTATAAGCTCTCAAAACATGTAGGAAGTATTTTAAGACGCATAATTTCTGACAAATACAACATGAAAAATGTAATTGACCTCAAACAAAAACTATCGGCCTACACTCTAACAGATAACGAAATAATAGTATCTTTTGACGTAATTTCACTTTTCACTAACATTCCAACATAGTTAGCAATAAAAAACATAATGGGGCAATATAAAAGACTTGACAAAGATACCACGGCGACAATTTCTAGAGATTCTAGAATTTTGCCTGACAACAATTATTTCAAATATGACAATACAGTGTCCCATCAAATATATGGTATGCCTATGGGCAACCCTTTATCTCCGACGATAGCTGATATAGTTCTTGACAAACTACTTGACGATTCAATAAAGCAACTTGACGAGGTTAATGTAAAAATAGGTTTCCTGTGCAAATATGTTGACGACATATTGGCAATCATCAATAAAAATGACTTGGACATTATTCTGCAAACCTTTAACGATCAATACAACAAAATTAAATTTACAGTAGAAATTGAAGAAAATGGCAATATCCCATATTTAGATGTAAAATTATACAGAAGAAGGGAAAAAATTGTTTTCGACTGGTTTACTAAACCAATATCTTCAGGGAGACTTACGAATTTTCATTCTACACAACAACCACAGCAAAAAATTAACACAGCAACAAACCTCATAAGAAAAATGCATACTTTGACAGACGCACAGTTTTTTGACAAAAATATCTACAAAGTGAAGACGATTCTGAAAAACAATGACTACCCGACAAAATTAATTAATAACCTTATAAGAAAGACAATACATAATAAGAACCAAAACCCCACACTCCAACCAGAAAATACACAATCTGGCAACACTGACAAACAATATTGTGGTATCACAAACATACCAAATCTTACGAACAAAGAGTGCATACGGACAATGGTGAGAGCAGAAGACGTGACATTTACTTACATATCAAACCAAACTCTCAGCAGCATCTTCACACAAACTAAGACTAAAATTGAAAACAAAGACAAAAACAACGTAATATATGAAGTAACGTGTAGGGGTGACGAAAATGGGAATTGCGGAAAAATATACATTGGGACTACAAAGCGCGCACTAGAAGTGAGAATGGAAGAACATAAGCGCGACATCAAAAGCAAAAAACAATCAACTGCAATAGCACAACATATATTAGAGACTAACCACACAGCTGATTTCGACAAAGTTAGAATATTGGACATAGAAAGAAACCAAAATAAAAGACTGACGTTAGAAAGTTTACGAAGTCAGGAAAAGGGGGAAAAGACAAAGAGGACACGGACAACATTAGCAATAACTACACATTCGCCATACAAGCCGTGTTTTTTCAAAAGTTTTTAAAAGTTTATATCTTCAAAGTTTTCATAAAAATTAAATTAAATTAATTTAATGCAGTAAAATAATTATTATTTGTAAGTTTTCCAATGTGGTTAACAATATTTCCTTAAGGTTTTTAATTAATTTTTCATATAAGTGTATAATTTTTGTAATATTTTGTGTTTTTAGAAATAAAAATCCCCTAAAGAAGTCACCAGAAAAGTGACGAAACGTAGAGAAAAAATTGACTAATAATATTTTAGTGCAATTATAATCATCTGGTCAAAAACCTCTACAGCCTAAAGTAATACAAAATTAAAAATTGACCCAAATTTCAAAGTGTAAGAACTTTACATTTATCAAAGTTTAAAAAGAGTTTATTTTTTTCACACCAGTGAATCAGAGAGAAAATATCCTCTTGAAATTTTTCACAGTCCCTACGATCATTAACTATAAGAAAAATTTTTAAATCATCTGCGTAAATAAGGCGGCAGAACACCCGATTTAGCCAGAATTGTTCTTGAATAATATTCACTCAATTTTTACCATCAGAGTTCTACCAGATAGATACGATTCGATCCATTTTAACAGCCATGAGTGAATACCCATTTTCTCAAGTTTCACTAATAAAGTTTGATGATTCATGCTATCAAAAGCTTTAGTAAAATCGGTGTATAAAACATCCATCTGCGAGCCTTTTTCAATTGCGTTGATACCGAAATTTGAAAAGATAGCTAAGTTAGTAGTAGTCAATCTACCACTATAGAAGCGTGTTGCTGAGTAGCAATAGAATTTCTAACTTCAGCAAACAAAAGCTTATTCACAAGTATGTATATCCAGGACTTTAGGAATAATTGAGAATTTGACGATAGCTCTGTAATTTACAATCATATTCTTTTGACCTGACTTAAATATTGGGGAAATGCATGCGATTTTCCATTCGTTTAAACAGTGCCACTGGAAAGAGATTTGTTGATAATCAAACTGAGAGCAATATGTAGGTTAGAAGCGCAATTTTTTAAAAACTTTGGCGGTAATACATCAAATCCAGCACTTTTGGTGCAGCCAAGATTAATTAAAGTTTCCAAGACTTGATTATTCGTTATAACTAATCTACCAATATTATAAAATTGGGGCAAGTTAGAGAAATTATTTAGAATAGTCGCTAGCAGCAATGATAAGCTTGAAATTAGCGTAGACTCATAGGTGTTTCTCTTCACTAAACGATAACAACTAATATTTTCCTTCGGTATATTAGTATGCGAGGAAATATAAGTAATTATGTTCTCTGCGGTTACCGACGCCTTGAACGAAGAAAGTGGTAGTGCTTTTTTAGGAACAGCTACGTCAAGCTCATTGTTGACATTGCTCCCAACAACAACTTGCTGTTTATTTAGATTTTGTTTCTTGTTCTTACTTTCTGAAAGCGCGGCTCGTTTCGGCGTTGAAATATATTTGCCCGTGGAAAAAAGACGTTCAACTGCAGCGCGTGAGGGTATAGCAGTATTATATTTAATAAATAGATTTAAGGACATCTGTTCGCCGAGGACACCACATCGTTGAACAAGTATTTTGATTTCATGTCTAGCTACATGACGAGATTTTAAGCTTTACTCTTTAAAGATTTGTAGCTCTTAGGTTTTTCTTAAGACTCAGTGACAGAATTGAAAAAGTCTTTCTCATCATCGTCATTTTTACTCGCGTTGCTGCCTCCGCCAATTAAACTATCTCTGTCCTACCAACTTTCAGCAACTTCTTGCAACGCCTCTTCTAGCTTTTTTTACTGCATCCACTCGACTGCTGTCATACGTTTCCAACCATATCGACCGAAACTTCGTTCAGAAGTGGTCCAAACACTTTCTCTATTCCGTTTAATAAGGCATTGGCTAAAGCTGTGCAATTTACTATGCCTTTAGACTCTATATTTTTTAATTTAAAGACGGCTTTTTTTTTAAATGCTATAAATGTAAAACAATAGATAATGCTACCAACTATACTTACTTTGTAAGTATCATACTTATTTTCAGCTTCATATACTTACTAAAACTCAATACTTATAAGTATAAGTATACTTTTAAGAATTATACTTATTTATGCTTACTTTTTGTTAATTTAATTGTTTGAAAAACATATATGTATTGGAAGAGGTTTTAAAAATATATTAGGGTAATTCACGATCTTGTTGCATCGTTGCAAATGCGTTTTTGCAATAGAAGATTTTTGTGAACACACCATATTGCAAATATATCAATGCGTTTTGTTTTTGTAAAAGCAGCTAATTTTGCATTTGCAGAGATGCAACAAGATCGTGAATTACCCTATTACAGAGATTCTTAAACTGTAGTCTGCGGACCCCTGGGGGTGCATTTACTTTTGCTTAAACCAGGGATGCCCATCATCTAACTGTTTCCACTCTTTGAGATCATCAATTTTTAGTTGAAGATAAAATAGAAGTGATTATAAAAGAATCGAATTTTATTGAAATCGCATTCAAAAGTGTGTTTATGAGTTTTTTCCAACATTCGACGATTTTATAGAATTTTCTAATAAAGAGCTCGATAATGAAACGCGGCTGCTTTTTGTCGAACATTTAATGGCTCTAAAAAGCAGCTTCCGGAAGTATTTTCCCTGTCCTGATTCTGGCAACGACTGGTTTCTGGGATCCATTCAACACAGATGTCAGTAATGCTAAGCAATTATCAACATTAGAGCAAGGAATGCTTGTGGATATCTCTTCCGATTCGGTTTTGAAACTAAAGTTAAATAAAATTGAACTAGCTAACTTTTAATTCCTCCTAAAATCCGATTACCCTGTACTTGCAAATAAGGCCCTCCAAAACTTGATTCCGTTTTGTACGAAGTAATTGTGTGAACAGGCTTTTTCTAAATCAAAACATAGAAAAAAGCTTAACGTAGAACCAGACCTGAGGATGAAACCTTCGAATATAGAAAAGGGTTCGCATAATATCACTCATGAATGCTCATTCCTTACTTTTTCTCACTCATGCGAATTCTGTTTTGTGATTTCCCGTAAGCAAGAGTTGTTGTTGTGTCTATTTATCAAAGAGTAATTTTCACCAAATGAGGTACGCGCAATGTGAGTTTTCACTTGATATTTTCAATTGAAGTGAATGACACTTTGATAAATACACACAACAACAACTCTAGCTCACGAGAAAGCAGAAAATAGAATTCGCATGAGTGAGAAAAATTAACGAATGAGCTTTCGTGAGTGATATTTTGCGTACCTTGTAAGAATTTTTTTTTTTTTTAACAATACATACTTACTTATACTTATTTTTAAATATTATACTTACTAATACTTACTTTTCAGTGTTCTTAGAAAAAAATATACTTATTTTGCATTAACATGAGTTGGTAGCATTAGCCATAGATCAACCTAAACAAAGGTGAAAGACAAAGATATTCAGGAGCAAAAGAAGTAAAAAGTGTTATAGTGAAACATGAGGTAATTAAGCAAACTATGGGAGTCAAAAAAACATGAACAATATTTTTATAGAAACGAAACATCTCTCTCCCTTTTTTTCACATGGAAATTCATTTACGTCTTCAACCACTTCAGTTAATTCCATACAAAAGTCTTGTGCTCTGCCTTTAATTAATTACATCTCATGTTTTTGATTCATAGGTATCAGACCCGTACCTACCCGACTTTGCGTTGGGGGGCAGAGGCAATTGCAATAGCATGATTTTTTATTTTTCTCCTTGAGACGTTCTTTTACAAACCGAACACTTTCTGACCGATACATTTTTAAATCGCTCCAAATTTTTTTTACACATTCTTGCCACTATATTATTGAACACGAAAATCAGGAATATATTTGTTATCGAATATGAATATCGAGAGATATCCAGTTGCGAAGGTCGAAGGTATTACGGTTCATGATGTTTTACGGGCATTTTCAAATTGTTATATCTCCGGTAAATTTTAACGGAAATATAATCTTTTTATATCGTTTTAAAGCTAAAAAGATCAGCTTATAGAAGGAACGCCATTCGATACGAAATTAATAAAAATACCACAAGAGCGGGCTTTGCCCCCCCTACGCATCTTAATCGGTTGCAAATTTGTTTTTTTGGAAGGGAGACGTTCTTTTACAAAACGAATACATACGAATGCTTTCTGACCGACACATTTTTAAATCGCTCCAAATTTTTTTTACATATTCTAGGCATTACATTAGTGAACACGAAAATCAGGAATATATTTGTTATCAAAAATATCGGAGATATCGAGTTGCGAAAGTCGAAGGTTTTACGTTTTTTGCTGTTTTACGGTCATATTCAAATTGTTATATTTCCGGTAACTTTTAACAGAAAAATAATCTTTTTATATAGTTTTAAAGCTACAAAGATCAGCTTTCTTGTTAAATTTTTGACTTTGGTACTTGATGAAAATTTAATATATTTTATAACAAATCAGTTGTTTAAAGTAAGTTTATAGAGCGAACCACTGAATCCTCGACAAATTTCCTTTAAAAAACTAATTTTTCCTGAATAGTAGCCAAATACTCACTATCCCAAAAAATTAATTCTTCCGCGCACCTCTGAACATACTGCGCGCCGCTACACCGTGGTCACGAATCGAGTTTTAGTTCAAAAATTGCTGGAGAACGCAAATCTTGTCGGAAATGAACAATTGTTTTTTAAATAAAAGCTAACCAAAATGCCAATAAATCCATCGGAGCACAAAAAAGTGAAAATTGAAAAAAGCTTAAATTTTTTAATATTTAAAGTTAAATGCTGAAAAAAAAATTTTTATTTTTTTGTTCAACAATGGCTGGACAGCGTAAATCTAGTTAGAAATTAACAATTTTTCCTTTTAATTAAAGCTTACCGAAATTCCAACAGAGCCCGAATTTTGAAATAAAAATATTGTTTTTTTGGAAAAAGCCAAACAAAAACTGGCAATATGGTTAGCTTTTATTTAAAAAACAATTGTTCATTTCCTACAAGATTTACGTTCTCCAGCAATTTTTGAGCCAAAACTCGATTCGTGACCACTGTGCAGCGGCGCGCAGTATTTTCAGAGATGTGCGGAAGAATTAATTTATTTGGGATAGTCCGTATTTGGCTTCCATTTAGGAAAAATTAGTTTTTTAAAGGAAATTTGTCGAGGATTCAGTGGTTTGCTCTATAAACTTACTTTAAACAACTGATTTGTTATAAAATATATTAAATTTTCATCAAGTGCCAAAGTCAAAAATTTAACAAGAAAGCTGATCTTTTTAGCTTTAAAACTATATAAAAAGATTATTTTTCTGTTAAAAGTTACCGGAAATATAACAATTTGAATATGACCGTAAAACAGCATAAAACGTAAAACCTTCGACTTTCGCAACTCGATATCTCCGATATTTTTGATAACAAATATATTCCTGATTTTCGTGTTCACTAATGTAATGCCTAGAATATGTAAAAAAAATTTGGAGCGATTTAAAAATGTGTCGGTCAGAAAGTATTCGTATGTATTCGTTTTGTAAAAGAACGTCTCCCTTCCAAAAAAACAAATTTGCAACCGATTAAGATGCGTAGGGGGGGCAAAGCCCGCTCTTGTCCCTATGGTGGGTACGGGCCTGATAGGTATAGAGATGCCATCCAAATCAATTTCTCAATCGCTAATGCCATGAAAACATCTTCCTATTATCAACTCCTTTGCAACTACTTTAGTGAGAATCATTGGTAGAAATACAACAAGATTGGTTAGTTTGTTCATCATTTTGCTTAATATTATTATGAGAATGTTTCTACTTTCTTAACTAGGTTAACGATTAACGGACTTGGGGAAATTTAACGGAAATTAACGAGTCCGTAAACGTTTTTTAAAGTTAACTTAAAAGTTAATCCGTTGGTCGAAATGTTAACTTCGTTAATAAACGATTAACGGATTAACGAGAGAATTTTTGTTGTTGATGGGGACACACGCACAGAAGTTGCTCCGCAAAAAAATACTAATAAAAGCAAATATTAATTTACAGTGAAAGTTTTATTTTTTCAAAAATTGTTTTAGATCCATTTTAAACTAAAAAATATACAATGAAGTGTAATTTATGCCTGTTAAAAGTCGACAGAGCTGATTTAAAAATCCAGTGTTTTTACTGCAAAGAATTTTGTCACGCAAAGTGCGCCAAAATTGATAGAAGAGAAATTGAGTACTATGATAAAAGCAGCCAAAATTACAAATGCAACAAGTGCAATTCTCAGAGAAGAAATTCTTTTTTGGAAGATACTCCAATTGCTGGTGTTTCATCTAAGAGCTCAACTTCTTCTTCCACTACAACAACTAAAATTGGTACATCTATGAACAACAACAATAATGCAGTTCCGTTGTCTGCTTCTCTTCGCGCGCAAAACATAAAAAGCAATGACATTACGCTGCAAATGCTCTTTAGTGAGATAATTGAGCTTAAGCAACTAAATACTGATGCATTATCCAAAATACAAATTCTTGAAGAGAACAATGCTTCGCTCAACAAGAGAGTGGAGCTACTGAAAGCATTGTAGAGCAAAAGGAAAAACAGTGTGAAGCTGATATTGTTGGTATTCCTGAAGTTAGCAATTCAAACGTTAAAGAGCGGGTTGTTAAGCTGTTATCATCTGTACTAGGTGAAGATTTTAGCAACAATGACATTGTTCAATGCTATATAAAAAATGCGAAAGCTGGCACTAACAGAAAGTCCACGAAAATTGTTAGTGTTAAATTTGCTTCTATTGTACTGAAGAAAAATATTATGAAGAAGATGCGTGAAGGCAAAGGAAATATTACATCTGATATCTTTGATGTGCATGGCTCTA
This sequence comes from Meiosimyza platycephala, assembly GCA_963662105.1. Lineage (NCBI taxonomy): Eukaryota > Metazoa > Arthropoda > Insecta > Diptera > Lauxaniidae > Meiosimyza > Meiosimyza platycephala. The sequence continues at coordinate 39,677,463 of OY759210.1, read as the reverse complement.
GCGTCGCGGGTTCTAGTGGTAGCATAAACAGCAACAGAAAACAAAAGATTTTCATTAACGATTCTCTTACGGGCTATACGTGTATGCTTTTAAATAAGGCAACTGAGCTAAAACGTAACAAGATTTATAAATTTGTATGGATAAGTAATTCTACTGTTCTTGTAAGGAAAAAGGAAGGTGATAAAGTTATAAAAATAAGTTCATTAGAGGATTTTTCAAAACTTGATCTTGCAATCATTTGATATCTTCACAATTAATGTTAAACGCTGATTTAAATAATGTTTCTAACTTAAATCCTCATAATAATGAACATTTTAATAACAGTCATCTTCAAAATTTAGATTATTTAGATAATAATATTCCAAATTGCTTATGTATTAACCATTCAACTAACAGCCAATATTCAGGTTTCTCTATTGTGCATCAAAACATTCGTAGTTTGAGAGCCAATTTTGACACGTTTTCTTCTCATCTCGCATCTTTAGACCACTTGCCAGACATTATTTTTGTTTCAGAAATTTGGATTTATGATGATGAAATTTTCAATTTCACTATTCCTAATTTTACTTTTGATGCTTGTTGCAATAATTCGTATACTGCTGGTGGTGTTGGTGTTTTTATCAAGAATCAATTAATTGGTTATGAGATTAAAAAATATAATTTGATGAGTGCTGATATAATAAGTGTTAACTGTGAAATTGCTGATGTTCGCTATAGTTTTATTTGCATCTATAGGCTGCATAAATGTTCAGTTACTACCTTCCTTGAAGAGATATCAGGTCTTTTAGAAGTTCAAATATGTAAAAACACAATTTTGTTAGGTGATCTGAATATTAACATTTTATCTGACTCACTTGATGCAGATAATTTGCTTTCAATGATGTCCTCTTTTGGTTTTGAGTCTTTATTGTCTGAACCTACTCGTTTGTCTACTTGTTTGGACCACATTTACATAAGACAGCACAGAGTTAATCGATTTGGTTATGATGCTGCTGTATACGACTTAGAGTTGTCTGATCATGCCTTAACAAGTATACAACTAAATTGTAGTGTTCTTAGAGCAATACAACAGATAAATATGGAACGTTATAAAATTGATTTTATTTCTCTTAGAAGGTTTCTATACTTTGAGTTCTGGGAAGATGTTTATGCTGCTCAAAACCCAAATGATGCTTTCAACATGTTTCAGCAAATTACAATATCACATTTCTAACTGCACGAATATTGTTAGAATGAAGGATCGTGATCTGAAATGTATCAAACCATGGATGACTGGTTCCACTATTAAAAAAAATTAAAAAGAAAAAAATAATATGTGTGAAAGTTAAGAAGCAACCTAACAATGTGAGACTTAAAAATTATTATAAAAAATTATGTGTTGAACTCAAAAAGGATATTCCTCTTTGCAGAGATAATTATTATAGATCTAGATTGGGCAGGAGTGTCGGTAACTCTAGAAAAGAATGGTAAGTTATTAACGATATCTTGAACAAAAATGTTTCTGCAGTTGAAATTACTTTAAATAATAATAATTTAGCGATATCAGACCCTGTTGAAGTTGCCAATTTATTCAATAACCATTTTTCGAACATTAGCTATCTAGAATCCGATAATTTTAATAATGTAAGTCAAACTGATAGTTTCTTATTACAAGAACATACTGAACCTAAAGTTTCTTTTTTGAACCATTTACTGCATTGAAATTCATAATATTATATCTTCACTTAAAAATTCTAATTCCACTTCATCTGATCAGATTTCTAGCGGTCTGTTAAAACATATCTCTTTTCATATTGCAGATGTTCTTTGTTATATTTTTAATTTCAGTGTTCAATCTGGTATTTTTCCTGAGTCTCTAAAGACTGCTGTTGTAATACCACTCCACAAAAAGGGTGATCCAACTTTATTGAATAATTATCGGCCTATTTCTCTCCTATCAGTTTTCTCGAAGATTTTTGAAAGTAAGATTGAAAGTTCAGATTGCTTTCCTTTTTTGATAGAACGAAATATTTTCATGATTCACAATTTGGTTTTAGAAGAGGCCGATCAACTGAGAGCGCTTTGTTGAAATTAGCTGGTGAGCTGTACAACAGCTTGAATGAATCCGATATCCCGGCTTGCCTTTTCATAGATATTACCAAAGCATTTGATATGGTGGATCACTATTTATTACTGAATAAATTATTTAATGCTGGAATTAGGGGTTTTGTACTTAACTTGTTTAATTCTTACTTGGAAAATCGTAAGCAGATAGTAAAAATAAGAAATAGGTGCAGTTCTGTGAAGTTCTGTAGGCTAGGCGTTCCACAAGGATCTGTTCTGGGGCCGATTCTATTTTTAATTTATATAAATTCATTATTTATCCAAGACTTTAGAGGTAAAGTCACAGCATTTGCTGACGACACTGCTTTATCCTATTCAAATAAAAGTCTTTTCAATGTTATTTTGGACGTTAATAATGACTTGGATATCATAAGAAGATGGTTCAAAGAGCATAGATAACTCATTAGTAACAAAACAAAATTCATGGCCTTTAACATTAGGAACACAAATAATAATGATTTACCTTTATTTTATCATTCAGCAAATTGCTTACGATTTTGCTCAAATAATGTTAGTGCTGGTAATGATTCGCTGACCTTTAATGATAATGCCAATTGCTGCGATAATTGTTTTAAAATTGAGTGCGTTGACAACTTTAAGTATTTAGGTATTATATTGAATACTAATCTCAACTGGAACAGCTATACACTCTACCTTAAACAATATTTGAATAGAGTAGTGAGACAACTGCACCATTTAAGTCTCTACTGCAGTAATTCAATCTTGAAACTTGTTTATAATGGTCTGCTAAAATCCAAGTTGCAATATGGCTTGGCCTGCTGGGGTGGAGCATATTTTTGTAAGATTAAACCTTTACTTGTTAAGCAAAAACATGCAATTAGAATTGTTTGCAAAGTCAATCGCTTGACCCCCAGTCTCGATTTATTCAAATCCCTGGATGTTCTTCCTTTAAGGCACCTTTACTGCTACAAAGTTTTAAAGATATTCTTTGAAAATTGTGGATTTTATGCAGTAAGGCATTCAGAAAATTACAATTTAAGGGTGAACTCAGGAAATGTTGTAACAGTTCCATCCATTTGGAAATCACATTTTTCACGTTTTTATCATGTTACTGCTCCACGGTTGTTTAATACGCTACCTCTGAGTACCAGATGCGAGAGAGTGAAAAAGGTATTTCTGAGGTCCGTCAAGGAATGGCTCTTCTCTCTTGAATATTCTTGTTTGGAACAAATTTTCAATCCATTAGTCTAATACTGAATATTGGTTTAATGTGTTTACTACGAATGCGTTAAAAATTTTTCCATTTGTTTTAAATTTTCCTTTTGATTTAAATTTTCTAAAATTGTATTGTATTCCTTTAATGAATTCTTATAATTTTTATTTTTGGCTTTAAACATGTTTACCCCATCAATAGTATTAAGATATTTTTCTTTTGTCAGGTACATTCGCCACTTGTCTTTTAGACAATTGAGTGTATCTCACTATTTTGTATTAAAATCTAGTTTCTCGATTATAAGCTTGTTTAAATTCTAAACTACTTATGTAAGGATTTTAATGTGAAATAAAGAACAAATTAAATTAAATTAATGCCCAGCTATGCTTATTACTTATTAGGCTTTGGACAATGTGAAGGCGGAAGTTGGTACCCGCGTTTCCGCCCACAAAAATCGCGTGAAATATATTTTTATTTTGTATTATACTGTACTTTCTTGAATTATAGTTTGAATTATTTGAAAGAGAAAAAACCTATGAATTATTTAATTTACTTATAAATAAATTACGCATTAAAAATAATTATGTTAAGAAAATTGTGTAACATATAGTAAGTAGAACGGCAACACTTAGGGAACAGCTGTTCAAACTCTACACCACGCAGCACAAAGGGCTATAAAAGCGGTAGCACACCAGTAGGAGGTACGCAGTCGGCTGGTGATCTCAACGAGGAAACAACTCTGCAGTTGGTAAGCCCTAGTTAGTTGTAGTTAGCAGTAGAATAGAAAGTAGCTAGTTGGTGGTTCTGCCACACGCTTGTTGAGCTGTGCCGACATTCGTGTGAACAGAACAGCGTCCAAAGATCTGTGGGATCTATCGTACGGCAACTGAGCTGTGCCGGGAACCGTCCGACTGAGACCAAGCAGAAGCCGTGCAGGGTAGCGTAGACTGTAGTCTAAAGTTTCTGCCATACGCTTGTTGAGCTGTGCCGACATTCGTGTGAGCAGAGCGGCGTTCTAAAGTTCTGTGGAATCTGTTGTATGGCAACTGAGCTGTGCCGGAAACCGTGCGACTGAGACCAAGCAGAAGCCGTGCAGGATAGCGTATATTGTAGCCTAGGGATTCTACTACACGATTGTTGCGCTGTGCCGACACTCGTGTGAGTAGAGCAGCGTCCAGAATCTGTGGATTCTGTCGTACGGCAACTGAGCTGTGCTGGAAGCCGTACGACTGAAACCAAGCAGAGGCCGCGGGATAGCATCCAAACATAACGGTAAAACTCCACACATTCGTTGCGCTGCGCCGACGGTCATGTGAACAGAGTGGCGTCCGGAATCTGTCAGGCGGTGACTGAGCCGTGCCAAAACCCGTACGGCGGGGCTATAGTAGAGCAGAAGCAATCAGCGTGGAACCCATGCGACCGAGCGCCTGAGAAAACACGACGTACGCGTCCGAACATTAAAACATTCGTCGGTAGTTTAATAAATAGTTTAAGTAATATGGATTTAAGAGAATAAAATTATAACGTTTTTGAAAAGAAAAAGGATCAGTATTGTTATTATTTATTTCTGTTGGAAAATAAATTCTCGTCAGTCACCTGCAAAAATATAAATTTTTGTAGCCAAACCTTGGACACCGACGAGTTAAAACCTCGGCGCGAGGTTCGTTACAACAAGCAATAATAAGTAACTGAATCGACGCAGCTGGTGCAGTTTTTTTGATTCTTCAACATGCAATATTGATTATTCAAAGTTGAAAGAGACAGCTCGCTTTGTTCGAAATGCGCACGAGCTAGGTCGATTCGGTTACTTGGGTTTGCATATTCAAAGATAAAAAAAACTGCATGCACTGGGTCGATTCAAATAAAAAAAATTTTTTTTCTCAATTTTCGTTGGTTCCTTCAACTCCGGAGGGCCCGGGGCTGCAGGCCCACCTAACACCCCGGTCAATACGGCGCTGTCTATCCCTATCTCTATCGCTTTCCCTATCGCTTTCCCTATCCCTATCTTTGTGAAAAGGCTATTTTAAAAATATTTTTGGCTTATAATTTGTTTCTTTTATCAAACCAAATAAATACCATTCAAAATTAGAGTAGCTGAAAGTAGCTAAAGGAACCAACACAGTTGAGCACACAATCGAAATTGATTACAAGCCAAATATTTTCTTATGTGATTTTGAATTCTAAGAATGAATATGGAATCAAAAAGTGACACTCGGATCTTTATCAATTTTATCCATTTTTATTAAAAAAAAAAAAAACAAATTATTTAAATTACTTCTCAATAGTAGAAAAAAGAGTTAAAATCACCACTTGTTTGCGCTATCTCAGTAGAATGCAAGTGCACCAACTTTGACACATCGTTGAAAAGCGGTAAATTATTTTAAAAAAAAATGCATTTTTGTTTGTTTTGAAGTTTTCTCCGTTACACTACAACAAAAATTAAATAGCAATACTTGTATAAATTTAGTTTTGGCTAGCAAAGTGTGCTATTTGACATATAGTGCATTCGTCGAAACACAATGCGGTGCCGTCGCTAATGCCTGTGTGTGTTGTTTTTGTTTTCATTGAAACTCAACTCAACGCTGTGCGCCGATAGCGTTGAAATTCTGCGAACTTTTGGTTGCCTGTTTGTGCGTCGAATAACGGTTCGGGCCATGAGGGCTGAAAGTGCCTGTACTTGCCCATCGCTGGTGTAAACAAAGCTCAACAGTTGATGGAAATTTTCAATGCAATGGTGGGATCTTTGAATTCTGCCCTCATATGACGATCAGTGTGAAATTCTAAAATAAATCTCTTAAATTTGTCACATTTACTTGCATACATTTCGTTATGGTTACCTTTATAAAGCGGATGTAATTTGAGAATCGAAATATATGTCTATACTCCAGAGTTGTTGTCTTTCCTTTGTTATCAAAGTTTGTTAAATAAAATAAGCATTGTGTGAATTTGTAAAGTTTTACATGAATATTGATATTTGCTAAGGGGCTGTAAGTTCAAATTATTACACGATCCGACAAAGGTTTGCATCCAAGAGAAATTTCAATATATTATAAAAATAGACACTAAAAAAAGATACGTATCTCGTGGTTTTTCTCCAGCACGTCAGATTTTTTTTAGTCGATGCCACACTCCCCAATATGAGAAAAAAATATATTTATAAAATCTTATCCATCTGCGTCAAATAGATGCTGCTGATATATAAAAAATGTTGGTCTTTTCTCATTTTGGAGGCGTGGCAGTACCTATTTTTTCATTGAATCTTACTTTTGCTTTTCTTTTTTATATACGTACTAAGTTATAATGAATTTATTTGGTTCTCTTAGGTTCTTCCATACCTAAGAAAGCTTAGAACCTTACACAAAAATGTATGACGTGCTGGAGAAAAACCACGAGACACGTGTATTTTTTTAGTGTATTTTCAGGATATATTGAAATTTCTCATGGATGCAACAAAAGTTTGATTTCGTCGGACCGTGTTATTATCAAAACTGCAAAACAAAAACAAGCAACTAAATGGATATTAAATATATTTATTCTTTTTCAAATTCTTACACAAATATTTGGCAAACTGTTTAAGAACGAATTTATCATCAAATGTTGACTGATATTCACAATGAAAATCTGTGAACATAGTTAAAACAATTTTGAAAACGCTTTATTAAATCTTTCTTACTTAGTTCTTTTATTTTTACTTTATTTATAGGTGTCAAACAACCGATTGCTGAAATTGGCGCACTATGCCGCTCCAAGAAAGTTTTTTTCCATACTGATGCAGCTCAGGCCGTTGGCAAAATTCCTTTATCCGTCAATGATATGAATATAGATTTAATGTCTATTTCTGGCCATAAACTATATGGACCAAAGGGTGTTGGAGCACTATACGTGCGTCGCAGGCCACGTGTGCGTCTCGAACCTATACAAAGCGGTGGCGGCCAAGAGCGTGGTCTTCGTAGTGGCACAGTACCTGCTCCACTTGTCGTTGGTCTAGGCGCTGCATGTGAATTAGCAATTCAAGAAATTGACTACGATAAGAAATGGGTCGATTTTCTCTCCAATCGCCTTTATGAACGGATAACAAATGCTTTACCGCATGTTATTCGAAACGGGGATCCAGAACAAACATATAATGGTTGCTTAAATCTATCATTTGCATATGTGGAAGGAGAATCACTTTTAATGGCTTTAAAAGACGTTGCGTTATCAAGTGGTTCCGCATGTACATCAGCATCACTGGAACCATCATATGTATTGAGAGCTATAGGCACTGATGAAGATCTCGCACATAGTTCAATCAGGTTCATATCAAATATTTTAAAAATTTAATATGATTTAACATAATTTTCGATAGGTTTGGAATTGGACGCTTTACAACAGTTGAAGAGGTAGACTACACTGCTGATAAGTGTATAAAACACGTGGATCGCTTGCGGGAAATGTCTCCACTCTGGGAAATGGTTCAAGAAGGTATTGATATAAAAAACATCCAATGGTCACAACACTAAAAGTATGAGGATGTCTCGAAACTCACGTTTTTATTAAGTTTACTTAAGGTAAAGCTTTTAATTTAACCTGTAAATTTTTAAATTGTAAATTACAATACTTTAAGGCTAATATACGAGTTGCGTCATTAAAATATAAATAATACATTTTATTATAATTTTCTTGAACTATTTCCTTAGAAAATATAGAAGATCTGCCTCCACTCATTGGAGATCACCATCAGACGTAGCTGTTTAAATACATTCTTTAGGAAAATGTTTTCATCTAAAATCAATTTTGTTTTAAGTTCTTCTAAGTATATGAACCTAACTTTACCAAAAAAAAAATAAATTGGCAATTACATAATATTTGTATAATTATTTATACATTTTTTTGCAATACAACAATACTTTAAGCAATGATATTACTCCAAATTGTGGCTCATATTGAGTGTAATTATATAAAGAAACGAACTATCAATTTTTTAAATGATTGGTTGAAAACTTTTGATCTAGAGCGCAAAATTTCATGTTATTTCGCGAAAAATACAAAAGTATCTTTTAAATAGAATTTTCACGAAGATTTCAAAATTGTTTATTAAAAGCTTCTTAGGGGACGTCCATTAATGAGGTATTTTTTTTGAAAATTCGGATCCCTCCTCCCCTTGGTGAGATCTGGCGGGACCCCTCCCCTCCCTTCCGAGAGATTTAAAATTATAATTTTTAATGTAAATTCTATGCATTAAAAAGTTGACGTGAGGTTTTCCTTGACCCCCTCCCCCCCTTGCTCAGATTTGCCTCCCCCCCTATTTTGACTCACGTAATTAATGGACTTCCCCTTATGGTCAGGGAAATGGGCAATGCCCATCCAAAATCTAATTCATTATATCTCATCGACTACTGGACGCAGATGAATGGGATTTGGTCCATACCATATATAAAAGATACGGGCAAAAGTAAGTTTCAAAGGAAAAATGGGCGGTACCACACCTCTCATATGGGATGTTCTTTTTCAAACCCAACTCCTTTCTGACCGACTCATTTTTGATTTAGCTGAAATTTTTTTTATGGGTTCTGTATCGAACATAGAGATATGGGGATTTCCATAGAGTCAAATAAAACGGTTTTTTAATTTGACAATAGGCTTTACTTATAGCTCTTAACTAGCTCTATAGTTGGTACTAAGGTTGATTTTGAGCAACTTTTCGTTTTCAAGATAATTGCAAAAAACCAAGGCGGTCGCACGGGACAAAAACAGAAGTAGTTTTCGCGGTAAACAATTCAAACGCCGATTTCAGCGAAACCTGAGGCAAAATTTCAAAGAGACTAATTTTAGAATGTTGTGCATTGATATCGCTTAAAAATGGTTTTGATTTTGTCCGAAAATAATTTCTAGTTTTTTTTTTAATTTAATTTTAATCAGGGTCGCACGGGACATTTTTTCATGATATTTATGTTGTTTCTGTTGCTCTTTTACGAAATAATATATAAACAAGCGATGTAAAAATGTTTTTATACCAAAAGAAGTATTCAATGTATTTATTTTCACATAATAACAACAAAGTTCACAATGTAGTACAACATATATGTACATATATAAAATTTAGATAACATTCGGTTTTGCTCAAACTTCGACACCATGAAAGGTAGCCCCACAGCACAAATCCTCCCTAGGTTGTCGGAGTCCTGAGTACTATTAGGTCAAAATTTGGAAAAACCTCTATTTTTGCGATAACAGCTGAATCCGATGTCTAATATCTCTGAGGTTGGTCAACTAATTTTACTGTGTGATATCTCCCACTTTTATTAAAAGTTAGTTAAAGACCACCGTGAACATGTCGAATTATTAATTTTCATTTATGTAAAAATAATTTTCAAATTTTGAAATTTCACACTTAAGGTGTCGCACGGGACCGGACCAACTGTTTATAAGAACCAAGATCTTCTTATTTTTCAGCGAGGTTTTTATTATTTTAATTGTAAAAAAATCTCTGTTTGTAATCGATGTGTAATAATCTTTCTGCATGTACTTTCGACGCACTGATAACAAATGTATTTTGTTCCTGTAATTTTTTCTTCAACGCATCGACTCGTTTAACTCTTGCCGTTACTCAAGTCACAAGAACAAAATACATGCGCAAATACTCTTTCGCGCTGTATTTCTCATAGCAACCTGCAAAAGCACTCTTTGGAAAATAACTTTTTTAATGTAAAAAAACCTCAGCTTTCGATTAAAAGCATTAAAAAAAATATTAAAAATACCGTTTTTGAGATATAATACGTTTTGTGATTTTTCACCAGGAAAATGAAAAATTTCGGGAAATCTGACAAAACCATTGGAAAGCTGAGGAAAAAATACATCGAAATGATGTGTCGGAAAATTTTTTTAGGTACATTTATGTACCACCAGCACGAGTTGAAAACAACAGAATTTAGTGCTCGCGCGCCGCTCTAGGACATTTGACGTATTTTCCCCCCATATGTAAATGGCACATTTTTTTATATTTTCTTTCTAATGCTACAGTATCGTAAATATTAATAACAAACAACAAGTGTTTGGTTTTTTGCGAAGATATATCCTTCATATTTAATAATAATACGAACTTCAGCTATAATCCATTAACCAAAAAAAAAAAAATTATCAAAATGTAAAAAAACTGATGAAATCAGCGGGACACGTAAATGGCACAATCTGGAGAAAAAGAGAAAATATCGTGTTCAAATTGCATTTGTTGACTTTTTGGTACGCAAAAACATTTAGATCTTGTGATGTAGACTTTGTTTTTGATGATAGCTTTACACGTGCGACCCACATTCTCCACAATTTTTCGCGTTTTGTTTTGGATATGACATACTAATCTTTCTGTGCGGCGACCAAATATCGGCCATATTTGTATAATTTTTTTTACGATTTCAACCTTGACTTCGTTCTACAGGTTCTCTATTGAAATTATGTCAGGGCTCCGTGCTGGAAAATCCAAAACATCGATCTTTTCCGCACAAAACCCATTATTTTGTACTTTGGAGGAGTATTTAGTGTCATTATATGGCAATAATGTCCACTTAATTGGCATGGAATGAAGTGCATGTGGTTCCATATGGTTTGTCAATGTGTCCAAATATTGAAACTTGTCCATTTTGTCATTTATTTTTATAAGCGGGCCTACACCATGCCAACAAAATACATTGCAGACCATACTGTTTTCACACCCGTGTTTTACCGTCTAGAAAAATAAAAATTTTTGGAACAACGTGTTGTGGAGTGACAAAACGAATATCAATAGCATGAGATCAGATAGGAAAACCTTTGTTCATTGTCCTAAATGGCAAGAGTACAATGCTTGTTCCACCCAGAAGATGGCAAGACACTGGTGTGAAAGCATTATGGTCTGTAATGAATTTTGTTGGCATGGTGTAGGCCCGCTTATAAAAATAAATGACAAAATGGACAAGTTGCAATATTTCGACACATTGACAAACCATATGGAACCACATGCACTTCATTCCATGCTAATTAAGTGGACATTTTTGCCATTTAATGACACTAAACACTCCTCCAAAGTAGGAAATAATTGGTAGAACGTAGTCAAGGTTGAAATCGTAAAAAAAATTTATACAAATATGGCCGATATTTGGTCGCCGCACAGAAAGATTAGTATGTCATATCCAAAACAAAACGCGAAAAATTGTGGAGAGTGTGGGTCGCACGTTTAAAGCTATCATCAAAAACAAAGTCTACATCACAAGATCTCTATGATCTAAATGTTTTTGCATACCAAAAAGTTAACAAATGCAATTTGAACACGATATTTTCTCCTTTTCTCCAGATTGTGCCATTTATGTGTCCCGCTCATTTCATCAGTTTTTTTACATTTTGATAATTTTTTTTTTTTGGTTAATGGATTATAGCTGAAGTTCGTATTATTATTAAATATGAAGGATATATCTTTGCAAAAAACCAAACACTTGTTGTTTGTTAATAATATTTACGATACTGTAGCATTAAAAAGAAAGAAAATATAAAAAAATGTGCCATTTATATATCCATAGCTGTATACTGTTTTCCGGATATCAATTACCTTCACAGTTAAAAAAATTATTGAAAATAGACAAATTTCACGTTCGTTTAATCGAACACCAGTTGGAAATGGGTTAAAGTGAAAGGAGGTCGAAAAAATGAAAAGCACAATATTTCAAAAATTGTACCATAAAAAAATTTTGGTTTTAATTTTCGAATTCACCGGAAAAAAATATATAAGAAAAGTAACCTCTTATGAATGGAACATTTTGATTGTAAGCTAGTGTAATTTTTCGGAAAGCGGTACAGGTCGGTCACTTATGAACTTTATATGTATTTGTTTTAGTTGGGTTTATTCTGAGCAAGTGCATATGTTACCGACCAAATTAGTTACCCATAGGCCTTAAAGTATGCTATGAAATATTTATGTAAATACACTGCGACTAGCGGAGCCTAAATCTAGCAAAGTAAGACAATAAAAGTTACCAATTTCATTGTATGCTTGGCAAGAGGTAAGTTTAGATAAATGGAGGGCCTTCGACCGCGGCTTAGGATTTACATCCTCCAATATGTCTAACACCATTTCAGTCTTTTAGGCGTACAAATGAACTATTTTAACGGGTATTGGGCGCGCACGGACCTAATTTTTCTTTGTGCTTGAAAATCGCATTTACATTCTATGGTATATTTAACACCGGCTTCGCCAGCCACAGTGATTCTACATAATGGGTTCAAATTCTACAATATGTTCAATACCGGCTTCGCGGACTATAGGACAGTACACTCTCGCTTGTATTTACACTTAGTTATATGGACCCTCGATAACAAGCACGCTTTGAAAGTTTATATGAACCCTCGATTATTTTTTATTAAAAAAAAAATTAAATTGTCTTATTTATCTTTGAAATTGAGTTGAGCTGAACGTAGAGACCCTTGGTTATATATAACCTTCGAATTTATGAACAAACTTAACATTAACTAGGTAATCGAGAGTGCACTGTATGTCCAACACCGTCTTTGCTAGACACAGAATTATACTTAAAAATATGTGATTTTCAAACTCAAAATAAATATTCTCGCCCAAAATTATTAGGTCTTATGCAACGTGATCAGATATTCTTCACCAAAACGCGGAGCAGGAAAAAGTTGATGAAACTTTTTTAAAGATTCGTTTGTTTTAACTGCAAAAAATTGTATGTACTATAAAAAACGAAGTATTTCCCTTTCAGTTTCCGAAAACCGGATCATGACCCACAGAAACAAATTGGGCTTATGATCGAATCAAAAGCGGATATAGAAGGCCCAAAATTGTTTTAGAGATTAGGACGGGGTACCTATTAGAATACAGTATAGTCGCGCTAATACGGACTTCCCCGTAATCCGGACATCTCTACGATTTGAACATTTTTGAAATTTTGCCTCTACAATTCGGAAAAAACTAAGTCATAGTATGTTTTGGTTAGCAAATAGACTGTCGCTGGCACGAACATGTCAACTTTGATTTTTTTAAATTTATTTCGTTACGTTACGCGGCTCTTTTTGAGTTCATTTTCATACTCGTGAGTTTGCAGGCACGTTGTTTATTTAAAATTTGTGGATTTTTTTCAGTCATTTTATTCCTTACTCATACATATTATTACAATTTCTTTATAAAAACATAAAAAGTGAATGAAATACAATCATATACGCCTCAAATATGCATTTTAAATATATTTTATGTAATAATTATTGAACTTTCTGTATTCTGGAAATCCAGTTATCCGGACATACTCCGAAACTATGTGTCCGGATTAGCGCTACATTACTGTATATAAATAAATATTCATAGCGATATGATTTGTTTTCCTTTTTGAACCAATTTTATTTGCATTTCAATAGCAGTTTTAACAAATTTTATAATGTAAATATATATTAAAATTAATATCAAGTCTAAAGTCCATTGCCCAACGGTTAAAACTAATGAGACAACACAAACAATTCAACAAAACAGTGGCAAATAAGCGAATTGTAAATAATTTCATTAATGATATTCAGTAAATAAAACCCCCGAGTTGAATAAATACTTGCACATCATGTCTCTTATGTATTATTATGTAAATTGTTAATCAGGTCACTAAACACTTTCTAACGTTTTAAAATGAATGTTCATACATATTAATCCGTATGTCTTTAATTTCTCTTCTTTTCGGACTTATGTTCAGTACCTCCACCTAATATCTTTCTACGTTGCGCAAACATGTGAAGATACATTTGTGGAAAGAGGGGAATGTAGAGCAGCATTACGATCCACAGCAATGTAAAGTATGAAAAGGTTGCATTCCACTTATTGGGCATCTCGACCGACCAAACTGAATTTGTTTTAGCGTAGCTTTGTGCCCACCAAAAGCAGAGCAACTCTCCTGTAACACCGATAGGATATAGCGCAATAAAAGTTGTGTAGCGCAAAAAGACAACAACGTATGGCACACCTTTGATGATGTTGAGTGCATAGTAACCGTATCGAACTATCTCAGTTATGGACCAGGCTAGAAGCGCGATTGGCAATCCTGGTGAAACTTTTCCAGTAGGAGTGGCCATGACCACACCAACAACAACCATCATTCTGCTGAGTACTTGGAAAGTTGTTATAACTGGATTTGACCTAACAAGCCCAAGGGCAGCGTTTATGATCTCTACAAAAGCCGCATTTTGAAACACTATCACTGCCCAACGCGTGTAGTCCCACAACGTAATTGATGCACGAAAATCTGGTCCTTGCAGCAAATAGTAATTACAAAGTTGATATATAATATAGCACCAGCCTGCCACTTGCAATGCATTGTAAGCAAATAAATAACTCTTAATCAGGAAACTTTGTTCCTGGTTTTGCACTTTGGACTTACTCAATTGTGGCTTTGATGACATCTCGACGAATAACTTTTGCTGCATTTTCTTACTGTTTTTGTACCATAAGTCGAATGACTACAACAAAACATACGAAGAGTGTTGCCAACATGAATTGTTTTGATTAATATCAGGGCCGACGCAAGCAGATCTTTATTGGGCCCACACACTGTACTATTTATCGTACGACAAGAAGTTATTTGCAGATCTGTAGCTCGTTTCTGTAAAAAAATCGGCAAGTTACCGATTTGTGTGACGTAGCACTGTTTCGATCCTGAATTACCAATTCGTGATAACTGATGTTTCTGTACATTCAAATCGTTAAAAGTTCGGTACATGATGGAAAAAAACACAAATCGAGAAGAAACGTTGCGAAATTGAATTAAATGACAGGCACCTGTCTATTTGCGTTTGTTTTCTTTTATGTGCGTTAATATTTGATATTAGAAAATAATAAATAACTAAATCAAAAAAAGTGATTGTTTTGAAGTTGTACGAAATAAAATGTAAAATGAAATACAAATTAAATCAATTACATCTTGTAATCTACGCAATATGGCAATTTTTATTTTGATATTTTTAATTATTTGAACGAACAATAATAATTTGACACTCAGTGATGTGAAACGAAAAGTAAACAAATATTTGCAACCGGGTATTTTTGCGTTGCTTTAACAAATATTTTTTTGCTTAAGTTCCTGACTGTTATGTACACATGTTTTAGTTTTAAAACACATTATCTTGAAAACTAACACGTTCTATAACAATCAAAAAGATTATAATCAGTAAAAAATTCAAGTTCAGCGAAAGTAACCGGTTTAAGAAATTAATTTTGGGTACTTACTACTTCATATTTACACAACATTACTGGCATTTATCAGAATCGGTAAAATTCTCACTTACTGCAGAGTCAGTAAAAAAAGTGACACTTTAAATCGATTCACATTTCTTACAGAAACACTTTTTTAAAAGGTTCTATTGAAATGAAATCGGAGAAGGTGACAAGTTATCGATTTGAAACGAACAAATTGAAACAGAAGTCGATTCAAATTTTTACAGAAACAGTGCAGGTGAGAGTGACGTCAAATCGATAATATGAGTCGGTAACTGTGATCGTTACGAGTTACAGAAACGAGCTTCTGGCGTTCTTTCAATTTTTCAGTAAAATTTCATGGCTGTGGAAAAATTCTTCGCAACCAATTAACTAGTTTAGTGATAATTGAAAAATTGTAAACTCTACTAAACTAGTTTACTGGTAATTATCACTAATTTTAGTGGTAATAGGAAAATTTATCATTACCACTGAAAATTAGTGATAATTAAAATATTTCCGTTATCACTAAACTAAATTTAATGGAAATGAAAATTAAATGCATAATATATTTAATGCATTGTCTCCATGTCTGATACGACTGTAGTACAATTTTATTTCTTGCTTTTGCTTCTCATCTATGTTGCTTACACGCAGTGCTGGACTTATAGGTAGGCACAGGCTTAGGGCATTAGCGCGGAGGGGGCACCAGATGTTGAAATTCTGATATAAAATTATATTTTTTATTAAAAAACAAAAAAAAAAATAGCATGTTACTATTCAATTAAAACAAAAATGAATCCCTCACTATTACGTATGCACTAAATGCATTCAGATTTGATTTATTGTGAAACATAATTCAAAATAAAATATGTTAACTTTTTTCAAAATTTAGCGATCCGTAAATTTGTATGTTGTCGATATTCGCAATCTATTTTTTTTGTTATTTTAAGCGAACTATGAGAACATATAATAAAAAAAACGATTATTTATAAAAATTTTATAATCAAGTTTTTTATATAAAATAATGTGGGAAGATTAATTAACATCACTTTTCCAAAAGTAGATATTGCTTTACGTATATTCTTGAGTTTGATGGTTACAAATTGTACGGCAGAAAGATTATTCTCACAACTAAATTGATTAAAAAATCCTTGTCGTACTGTGATGAAGCAGGATAGATTGGATGCATTATCAATAATTTGCATTGAAAGTAATCTAGTTACTATGTGAAATCGATTTGACGATATTATCAAGGATTTTGCTATTAAAAAGTCAAGGAAACAGTATTTCGGACAGTAAAGTATATATTAAAAATTGTAACTACATATTTTACTTTAAATTAAAATATCAATATAAAATGAAAAACTAGGGCACCATTTTCTTTAAAAGCCTAGGGCACCAAAAATTTAAAATCGGCCCAGCTTACACGTAGCGTAGCCTTCCAACGCCGACTCATAAGCTCGCTGTTATTCAGGCACTTACACGCACATATGAGACGTTCTTTAACAAATAGAACACTTTTTGGCCGACACATCTTTGAATCGCTCAAATTTTTTTTTACATATTCTAGGCATTATATTAGTGAACACGAAAATCAGGAATAGTTTTGTTATCGAATATATCGAGAGATATCTTTTTGCGAAGGTCAAAGGTTTTACGTTTTTTGGTGTTTTACCGTCATATTCAAGTAAATTTTAATGGAAAAATAATTTTGTTATATCGTTTTAAAACTAAAGAGATCAGCTTTCTTGTTAAATTTTTGCCTCGGGCATCAAATGAAAAATTAATATCTTTTATAACAAATCAATTGTTTACAGTTAGCTTATAGAGCGAACGCCATTCGATACGAAACGAAAAAAATACCACTGAATTCCTCGTCAACTAATTTTTCCCGAATGGACTATCCCAAATAAGTTAATTCTTCCGCGCACCTCTGAAAATACTGCGCGCCGCTGCACTGTTGTCCAGAAGCGATTTTTGGTTCAAAAATTGCTAGAGACCGCAAATCTTGTCTGAAATGAACAATTGTTTTTTTAAATAAAAGCTAACCAAAATGCCAAAAATCTAAAATTTTTTATATTTTTAATTTAAATGCCGAAAAAATGTAATGTTTTTAATATTTTTTTTTGTTCAAAAATGGCTAGACAGCGCAAATCTTGTCAGAAATTAACAATTTTTTCTTTTAAAAAAACATTTTTTGAAAAATTTTTTTTTTCCTTTAACTTAAAATTACAAAAAATTAAATGTTTTTTTTTTAAAACTGGGGTCTGACGATTTGTTGGCATTTAACTTAGCTTTCAGTTAAAAATGAAAATTGTTCGTTTCCGATAAAATATCCGGTGTCAAGCAATTTTTCAAACAAAAAATATTTAAAAAAAAATTTTGACTTTTTCCAACAATTGATATCTTTATTTCAAAATTCGGAGTCAGAAGGTTTCTTGGAAGTTTGATAAGCTTAAATTAAAAAAAAAATTGTTAATTTCTGACATTTTGGCATTTTGGATAGCTTTTATTTAAAAAAAAACAATTGTTCATTTCCGACAATATTTGCAGTCTCCAGCAATTTTTGAGCGAAAACTCGCTTCAGGACAACAGTGCAGCGGCGCGCAGTATTTTCAGATGTACGCGGAAGAATTAATTTATTTGAGATAGTCCGTATTTGGCTACCACTCGGGAAAATTAGTTTTTTAATAAAAATTTGACAAGGAATTCAGTGGTATTTTTTTTAGTTTCATATCGAATGGCGTTCGCTCTATAAGCTAACTTTAAACAATTGATTTGTTATAAAAAATATTAGAGGTATTCATCTAACTGTTCAGAAACCCTCGTACACTGTGCAAGTTGTGCATTTTTGAACTATTGTGCAAGCGAACTGTCAAAAATCTTATGGAAAGTGCTTTGAACAAGTTCTGCAAGTTTGCACAACAATTTCGACGCACAAACTTGCGCTGGTAGTTTTGCAAATCTGTCAATTTCTATACGATTTTCTCAGCAAAAATTTATTGTTTACAAATTTTGTATTTGTAACTTTCTTTTCCAATACAATTTCTGTCCCAAAAAATGACAACTGCCACAACATGCACAAAATATTCGATGGGGCGTTCATGAAACACATCGCGCAAAGTTGCCCATTAGGGGCGTTCACATTATCCTTCATGCTGTCCATCATGCTTGATAATATGAACGCTCGAAACTGCCGCTTGACCCTCATGTTGGATGGATTTCATGATATTTTGATTTCTCTTCTGGCGTCAACAACAACAACAAGAAATTTTTCATTTCAAATAAGATTTCGTAGAGTGCACATCGGTGGGTTTCGTGAATAATAAAAAGATTTGGCATGATTTAGGTTTTTTTAGGGATACATCCACGTTGAAAATAATTTTTACTATTATTACACCTCCGAAAAATAAAAAACAAAGAATTTAAGTGAGTAATGCGAGAGATGTGTTCACATCGAAATATGGCGCGCATGGGATTTTGTCGCAGGCCGTTTGATATAAAATTTTTTTTATTGAAATGAGTGACGGCACCCTTAATGTTTTTACATATATTCAATCCAATATTCAAGGCTCATACAAAAAATACAAATTTTAATTTTTCGTATTGGAAATGCAAAATTATCATCGATTGTTTATTTAAAAGTTATAAACAAATAGGAAAATAAAATTATTAAATTTTTTTTTTATCATGAATAGAAAGGCCAATCAATTGTTAACATGTATACCAAATTTTATAATTTTATGTTAACAACTTTAAGAGGAATTAAGTTTTCAATTAAACTAGACAGTGAAGGGGGAGATGGGGTGTTCTCCCCCGAAATTTGGTGTGTTAAATTGGGAATTTTGTTTGTTTGTTTGTTTTGTTTGTCAAAACTATAGATTAAAAATGGTTTCAGATGTGTGCCCTCAGTTTTAAATTTCCGATATCTGAGCTCGTCTAAAACCAGAAAATTTAAAGAATTCCTCATATAAGTGCATATTTGCCTGAAATATCTTGCAACACTTTCTTTTTGCAGGTAACTGACAGCCTGCCGACACGAAATCGGCAGCCTGTTACCTAAATATTCCTCAGAATATGCTCTATATTAGGTACGTACAACATATGCCTTGAAAATAAAGTCTACCATAAACGCAAATTTTTGAAGAGGTTTTTCACAATCATGCAACTGTAATACATAAAAAAACAGAAAAATAGGCAAAAAATGCAATTCGGCCATTTTTCATTCATTTTCATATAACTTTTCCATTTCTAAATCGATTTTCTTAAATAGTACCTTATTTTCTTCATAAATATATAGACTACGATATAAAAAAAAACGAAATGATTTTTTAAAGTTTTTTTTTCTTGTATAAATTTGCAGGTGATCTTGACTTTTTTTTAGAACTCAATTTATTTCGCCGAAACTAACAAACTAACCAAAAAGTGATATGAATGTAATATATAGAAAATTTAATTACCTTTAATTTAACGTATAGGATGTTAAATATAAATGTTAGTTCTTGTTACGGATTTCCTTTTTGAAAGCCTTAGAAGCACGTTAAGAAGTTGTCAACGCGATTGCAATTTGTTAAAAGATACTCAATTGAAGTCCAAATGTCAAATTTTAATTTCAGCCACCTGTCGGCTATAGTAGAAACTTCAATCGAGATATGAAAACGTTTAAAAATCAGCCAATAAAATCGCCCAATTGCAGTTTGACACCTCTTTCTGACTTTTGCCCAATAGAAGCGCACATTACGGCGTCTCTATTAACACCTTAATCTCCTGTTGAAGGAAAAAAGTTTCTAAAGGGTTTTGATTTTAATTTTACTATATGTTGCGCGCTATTTCCAAATATTCCCACTAAAATTAACGCAAAGATAAACAAATGTAACCACCCTGTATTCATAGGTGAACTAAAAAAAAAATAAAAAAAAAATTTATATGTATCACACCTGTCAAATAAAAGAAATGTCAGACAGGTCAAAAAGGCTAATGTTGGCACTAATGGGCCAATGCTGCCGTTCATTTTTTTTTTGGTATGTATGTACATATGTATGTGTAGGTAGTTGCTGTGTGGATATTTGTAAAGGTGTCAGTTGCGGAAATTTTTTGTAGCGGGCGGTGGGAAAAAAAATTTAGCGCGTACGGTCGCTAGTTGCGGAAAAATCTTGCATGCGATCTTTTTTTTCTATTCGGTCGTTCGTTGTCCATCGGCGAAAGAAAAACGCATCGTGTCGTTTGAAAAGCAAATTTTCAATAAAAAAAAAATTTAAGCACTAAAAAGTTGAAAATTATCATAAAAATTGTATTCAAACGAACAATAAAACAAGCGAATATTGTTTGAGTGCTCTGCGAAAAGTGCGTGTGAGGAGTAAAGTTGTAAAAAGCGTTTTCAAGCGAAAGTGTGACAATCGGATTGAAAGCGAATCAAATCATAGCGCAGCAGCGGAAAAGGCAGTAATAACACGAAAAGTATAAAAAATTAGTGAAAAATTCAAAAAGCAAGGAATTAAAATTTCGGCTGATGAAGAAGACGAAAAAATAAATATATTGTAAATTAAAAAAATTTTTAACAATAAAACGATAATACAACTTGTGCATGACCAAAATATTTGCCAATTTTTTTAAAAAATTATAATAAAAACCTGACTTTCAAAATGTGCTTAATACGAATTGTGTCGCTGCGCTACAAAGCAGCGGCTGCCAAGTGATTGCATGACGTCGACGTCAGCACATATGTGAGCAGTGGAAAAAAGTGAAAATTTCCCCAGAAATGCAAAAAAAAAATAAAAACAAAAACCTCAACTAAGTAAGCAGCGACAGCAGCAGCAAAAGCAACTTAAAGCGTTCTTTAAAACGCACATTGCAACAACAGCGGAAACGGCAGCAGCAGAAGCGCGGAAGTGGCAGCAGCAACCTTAAAAATAAAACAAAATCTTCATCGATTTTTACTATATTTATTTTTGACTCGATTGCTTGCATTTGCCCACTTGTTTCATTTTACTTGTCACCTTTGTGAAAATCAAGATTAGAAAAACAAAAATCACTAGGAAAAGCACAACAACATTCGTTAATGAATCTTAAAACGAGTGAGTTTCCCAATGTAAAAATCTAAATTAATAAATAGTATTTACAACAAAATATTAACGTTTAATAAGGAACCAAATCTATCCATACATATTTAAAAAAATTATTAAAACAGTGGTATAATGGATAAAACCGTCAGTTTAATTAAAATTTTAATTTATAAAAATAGCATAGTGTGTTATTAAATATAAAAATAACAAAATTATAAATAAATGTATAAAAATTCCAATCGTCGTGTTTCGCGCGAAATAACTAAAAATGATTTGACATAAAATTTTCAATTCAAATCAAATTACAATTTCAACTGTGAGGTGCATAAAACGTTGTTGTGGTTAGCGACATAATTAAAACAAAAAGCTCAAGATTCAATCAAGCAGTTCTTTCTTTCTAACAAAATTCAATAACAACTTTAAGAAATAAGAACAAACAACATCACAACTTTCAACCAAATTACAACAACACCAGCATCTACACCAACATCTACAGCACTGACAGGAGCAGCAGTCAGCAGTATTACCAGCCAGAGCTGTCGACAACCACAGCCGCCAGCTAAGTCGCTAACTATTCGATTTTGTTTGTATGTATACATTTATATATACTTACGTATATTTTTTTTCTCCTCACTTTATCATTAGTATTTCTTTGTATAATAAATGCCTTTCTTGAAACCTAGTTTTTGATTGTGTACAAATTATTGCTAAAAAGAATTAATAAACGTATGTATACATGAAGATGCATATACATATTATATATATTAATTATTATTATAAGTTAAATTTTTACAACGGCTAGAAAGGCATTGTAGCGTTAATTTCTAATCTTAGTATTTGAATTTATTTTAAGCAGTGAATTCACTTGGAATAAATTTGTATAACGTATATTTAAGATAAGATTTGTTCAAAAAAAAAAAAAAAAAAGAAAAAGAAAAATACCGAAACGGTAATGAATTTGAAAAATTAAAAAAAAATAATAGTAAAACGAAAAATTAAATTAAAATTATGAAGATGTGCTAGGCAATGGGTTTAGGGGAGGTGCCATGAGTTGGTTTACCGTGATGCCACCGTAAAAGTTTGAGGAAGGGACCTGGGGTTTTTCTGCTCCCCGTTAGAGAAAAATTTTTTTTTTGATAAATTTTAAATTTTTCTATGTTCGCGCTTATATTGGTATGGGAGGACCGCGACCCTAGCCGGGGTGATTTTGAATGCTCAACGATGAATTCGTGAGCGTACTCCTAACAAATGCCAGGCGTAACATTCTTGAGAGATTTGTAATTAACTGAAACCATCTTTTTTTTTTGTTCCAAAAATCGAAAATGACCGATTTCTCGAAAACAACGTCAAAGAAAAAAAAAAAAATAAATATAAAATGTGATTTTCAGAACAAGCATATAAAATAAACAATGGTATTCTAAGTTCATTTTGGCTGTAAAATAGTATTATATTTCATGAGCGTTAAAGGAAAATTTTCATCGCAATCTTTTCACTACATTGGAAATAGGCTCGCGTAGGGCGGGTTACCTGTATACTTATACATCAGATTCAAAAATATCGACCACTAACTCTAAGTCGTTTACATAGCTATATCAAAGAAGTTAAACAACTTGTATGAAGTTCACTGTATTATATTTAAGCCAGCACAATAAGTTTGAATTTTCTCAGTAAAAGACAAGATGCTATGGAAAAAATCCGTTGGGTGTCAGCACAAGACCTGAATTTCCACTTTTTAAAATACCACGTACCAAAGCGAGATCATCAGGCGTTAGAGACCACCCACTGAGTTGACCAACGCTTTGTAATTCAGGACATCGATCCATAAGAATCTGAAAAATATATATCAGTATTTTTACAAATGTAAAATGACGTTATATCTGTGGCACTAAGGCAAAACGAGTTAACTCCATTTTTAGTTATTTTGAGATATTGATGTTCAAAGTTTTAATAGCGTATACGTAATGGAGATAAATGGTAAAGAAACTCTGGAATTACTGTGGAATTTTTTGCTAAAAACGTCAAATTTTTGTATAGAATTAAACTTTAATTCAAAATAAATCGAATTTCACGCTTATCTCGATTTTGCTCAGAGGTGGAGTTAGCTCGTTTTGCCTTAGTACCACAGATATAAAGCTTATATGTGCTTTTAAATGAGCGGTGATATATTAAATCCTTAGGAGCGTATTCGGTTTTGGTCAGTAGACGTCAGGACTGTCCATACCGGGTGATACCATTTAAAAGGTAACACCAGATTGTGTTGTTGTTTCAGTAAATTTCTATTTGTCCAAATGTACGCATTACTTACACTGTAGAGAGACCCCATTTTATTTTGCTCTTTAGTTTCATGTTGTCATCTTTGGTTAATAAAAATATTAAGTTTGCTTAAGTTTTTCACAAATTAAAACTTAAGGATTTTTTTATGCTCATCGAATTGAATTCGGCAGGAACAAAGACAGGTTTTTGGAATGTTGGAAAACTTTTACCGAAAAATCATTTAACTTTTGAGTTGACATCTTAATTTCCAGCTCCGGGTGTCACTTATCTGTCAACGCCACTGGTGCAATTAGATGGTTTTACGGCTACGGATTCTGTGAGTTGGGAAAAGATACAAATATTTTAAGCAGCAACCAGACAACCTCTTCCTCCGTTTTTGAAGATGCTGAATACGTTGACGGTGTTTAAAATTCTTTTGGAGTCGGCCCCACCCCCAACATGGCCAAAAACCGCCCTAAAATTGAAGGAATCGTATATTCCGTGTGTTTCATCGGTAAAGTTTTTGCCACCTTCCGTTTAAAAATTGGTCGTCAGAAAATGCTCTTCGTAAGTTTGGCCAAACATTGGCTGGGTTTTATTCGCCATCCTCTGCTAATTATCTTTAACTAGCAACAAAAACAAAATCGAAAACTCAACGAGTAAAATTATAGTTGCTAAGCATACATAACAAGTTGCTTTGAACGTCAGGTGTCAAAAATAAACAATTTGAAATGAAAAAGTAGAAACAACAAACGAGTACTCATACATTTAATAACGAGTTGGAAACTTAGCGACTTGGTCGTTTTATTCGTACATAGCTAGCAACTTGGCGAATAAAACACAGCCATTATTAACTAATCCAATTTGTAACCATGTGTTTTCAACATGTCGTTATAAGAAGATAAAACTTTTGAAAATGTGTTGTTATAACCAGATTGTAGCTTATTGCGGATCCGCAATAAGCGGACTGAACTCCATAGAAGCTTGAATGGGGACTAAACTTATGGGTGCGAATACGTCGCAATAGCCGGATTGTCGTTACATGCGGAGTCGCTATAACCGGATTCTACTGTATGCATATGTCACCGGCCAAACTAGTTTTTAGGATAAACTAGTTTTTCCTAGGCCAAACTAGTTTAATTGAATGCCTAAAGGTAAAGCAATTTAATTTTAATGTAAAAGCACTGTGACTAGCGAAGTCAGTGTTGCACATAACATATACTGAACCGCGACGAAGCCGCTGTTGAACATATTAGAGAATGTAAATCCTGAACCGCGGCCATAGGTCGCCCAATTACCCTCACTTACCACATTCCAAGTAAACAATGAAATTGCCAAATTTTGTTGTCTGACTTTGCTGCTGTCGTAGACTTCACTAACCACAGTGCTCTTGCATTAAAATTTAATTGCACATTTTTAGGCTTAACGGAACTAGTTTGGACTAAAAACTAGTTTGGCCGGTAACATATATACATATATACTTTTTTTAAATGATTCATATGAAATGAATTTACTTAAGTCGAAAATCCTTGAACCTCGTGGTTCTCGAAAAGGGAAACGGACAGTTACAAGAGCACTACTCAAACACAAATTCCTTATAATTACATTCGATGGCGTTGTAATGCAGGGATAAATATACCCTTAATACTGCTTTGCCCCGTTTGAAATCTATTTAAAATAATATATTTTGAAGATAAAATTAAATTAGTAAGTTTATCTTATTGTTAATATATAAAAATCTTGTGTAACGGTGTTTGTTCCAGGTAAACTATGGAACTATTCCACCAATTTTTATGAAATTTGGCTAATGTGGTCTAACTTAGGACATATAATAGTTTTTATTTCGATTAAGTGCATATTTAGGGTGGCCCTCATACAAAAATATTTTAAAACTAAAAACTAGTTTGGCCGGTAACATATATACATATATACTTTTTTTAAATGATTCATATGAAATGAATTTACTTAAGTCGAAAATCCTTGAACCTCTTGGTTCTCGAAAAGGGAAACGGACAGTTACAAGAGCACTACTCAAACACAAATTCCTTATAATTACATTCGATGGCGTTGTAATGCAGGGATAAATATACCCTTAATACTGCTTTGCCCCGTTTGAAATCTATTTAAAATAATATATTTTGAAGATAAAATTAAATTAGTAAGTTTATCTTATTGTTAATATATAAAAATCTTGTGTAACGGTGTTTGTTCCAGGTAAACTATGGAACTATTCCACCAATTTTTATGAAATTTGGCTAATGTGGTCTAACTTAGGACACATAATAGTTTTTATTTCGATTAAGTGCATATTTAGGGTGGCCCTCATACAAAAATATTTTAAAAATATTAATTTTCACAAAGACCACTTAATGGATTCACATGGAATTTATACCACGTGTGTTTCATATTAAGAGGCATAGCTTTGGCTGCAAAACTTTTGCTTAAGGGGGCAGGGGCAGTCATACGCATAAAAAATAGAGCATTTTCAATAATTTTTTTTTTTGGTATTAATTTAATTTATTTAATAAAAGTGATAATATGGTATCATTACATTATGTTTCAACTTAACTTAACTTGATGGAGTTCGGAAAATATCAAAGTCGTGAAGGACTGGGGGACGCCATTTCATATGGAAAGCTGCCGAAAAAATTAATCCCTTATTATGGTGGAAGACATATGCACCAGAAAGTCAACTGACTCAAGTCGCCATTCGAATACTATCAGTGCCAACAACATCAGCGGCTGTGGAAAGGTCTTTCAGTAAATTTGGATGGATCCACAACAAAAAACTAAATCGACTTACTACAGACCGTGCTGGAAAACTCACATATCTTTCCTATAATTACAAATTGTGCAAAGAAAAATGGGATGCACAAACAGATGATAATTACAGCGAAGAAGATTCTTCTGAGTACTCAGATATTTCTGAAAGTGAATAAATAAGTTTGTATAAATGTAGAAATAAAAAAACACTTCGTTTCAACTAACAAAAAAATGTATTTAATATTTTATTTCCTAATACTGTAAGCACTAGGTGTTTTTCTATAATGAGTTTTTACAGAACTAAAAGTAAGTTTTAAAAATCTTCATAAAGTAGCTTCTACTTCAATATAATAGTTCTAGGAACAAGATGCAAATATATTTTTTATATTTTTTTTTTTTCATCTTTAGGTGTTGCAAACAAAAACAACATACAAGTAGTGTTTTGGCCACAAGTGTGGGAACTTGCTAGTAGCAAAAAATTATCAGGGAGAAATTTTTGAGGAAATGCCTGCCGAAAACATCTGCAAGAATCGGATAAATTGCTTGATCCTGAAATTTACGAGCATGTTGGTCCTTTAAAGTTACAGCCATACATCGGTGCTTTTATGACAATGAATAATATTATTCATGACTGTTTCTCCACGCAACGTGGAGATGAGAACTTGAAAAAACTCCGCAAAGATCTAGAAAGTACTGGAACATCTCAAACTCTAAAAATTCATATTATACTAGATCACTTGAAAGAAGGCATTTCACTATCAAACAACGATGGTTTGGGCTTGTGGTTAGAACAGGCCGGTGAATCTGTTCACAGAGAATTTTTAAAATTTTGGGATAGATTTAAAATAAATTTAATAAATGATTCGTCGTATTCCAGCCGTTTAAAAAAAGCGGTACTTTTTCTTCACAGCATTTATAGAACAATGCCATAGTTATTTTTCATTTCATTTCTACATTAATTTTATATTGGAAAGTAAGTAATTTCGCCGTGGATTAGGCCTACAGGGGATACCACTTTAAAAAAAAACGCGCCACGATATTTATCTCGTTAGATGGTGTGAAAACAATATCGCTTTTTTATGATGAAAAAGTACGAAAAAGTGACAGTCCACTTATCTTAAAAAAAGGATCAGTTAGGATTTCAATTCAAGTGGACTTTTAATGTAAAATTAACTGCCAACAAAACGCTGCTTTCCGTTTTTATTGGCATTTCAGCTCAACCTATGGAAGCTTTTTGTAACGTTTGGTTTAGAAAAATGGGTGACGACACACCCTCCACAATTATATTTATCATAAGTAAGTTTTACTGGCAAAACGGGCTGTTTCGCACGTTTACATTCCATCGCATGAGTTCATACAAGATCGCGTTGTGTACCGAAAAGGGCGGGACAACGTCTGCCGGGATAGCTAATAATAGTATAGATATACTGCTTTTCATCTGAATAGGTTCAACCTGTTTCTCATATTCTTGCCAGTCTGCCTTAAGTTTTAAAGTAGGTTCATTTGATTTTTTAATTACTTTTAAAAGACCATTGGTTTACATGTAATTTAAGATAAAAATTTAAAGGTAAAAATCAACAGTTATTTTGTTGTACAGCATTGCTTGGATTTGATTCTGCCACTAATACGTAGTAATTTTTTGGGTCATCAGAATACATAATAGCAGTAGTTCAGTAGCAAAATGTTCAGTTGGTGTAGAAGTGCGTAATCGATTCGAATTGAATTCGAAATGAATTTCACATTTCGGTCATTCTTTTACAAACCGCACAGCATTTTGGACTTGGTATTTTAGAATCGCCCGAAATTTTTTTTTACAGCTTATATACATAAAATTACTTGACCCATGTTTTTTGATTTTGCTGAAAAAATTGTTTTTTCGAAAATATCCACATAGTCACAGCAAAGGAACAAGTATCTGACACTCGTTATTAAATTTTGATTCGTCGCACGCTGCACTCTTGGATTCCTTTAGGAATTCATGACTTGCGGTCGAAAATCTTTAATAACTTCTGATCCAACAAAGACTCCACTTTTTTGTAAAATTGGTTTTATAGATAAAAGAATAAGGAACAAAATGTTATTTTTTTAAATGTATTCTAGTTGGGGGGACATCATGTTAAAACTATTTAAACAATTAAATTGTTATTATTTTTATTTGTTGACAACATAAATTTTTTTTTTAATTTATTGCAGAAGCTAACGTTATAGACTATTAAATAAAAAAGATCCGACGTTAATCGGATCAGGAAAACTGGAGATAATAGACTTCAAGTATGAGTAGATTTGACAAAATCCAGCCAATTATCAAAAATTCATGTGTGGATATTTTCGAAAAAAAATTTTTGTCAGCAAAATCAAAAAACATGGGGGCATTTCCATTCTCGCGGGTGCAACATTTAGACTCACTCAAAGCTTCCTACTAATAAATTAAGAAAGATTTTTAAAGAAATTATTGTTTGAATGGTAACATTTAAATCTGTTTTATAAAAATGTCTATGTAAGAGTTTTAATGAAATGTATGAATAGACACAAGAGAGGTTTGATGTGCTATCGCGGGTGCAACGACATCGGCCCACCAGTAAAGGCCATGAAGCAAGAATGAAAAAAGTCTGTTAATTGTGAAACATATATTAATTTTTTTATTTTTATATTTTGAAGGAGGACAAAACAATCCATTTATTAAATCAAATAAAATTATTAAAATAAATAAATATTATAAATTATTCATATTTTATACAGTCGCGGGTGCAACGTCAAATTATCGCGGGTAAAACACGTCTGACTGTAGTGAATATAAACATCATCATGTAACCATAAATTAAAGAAATGAGATCAAAGATGTAATATTGCTAGTACTTTTCTATGTTACTGAAATCAATGATATCTTTGACATAGTCAGAGATTTATCAGCCTAAGATTCATCCTCAGAATCGGTGTAAACATCGGAAATGCGTAATTTTCGCGTAACTTTTTGCATAACTTTTCTTCTAATGGCAGTTGCCAAAACCAACTTGAAGAATGAAATTAATTATTTTACACAATTTTTGAATGAAAATATTTTTTAGAAAATATTAGAACAAAATTTAAAAGTAAAAATGATGACATTAAAATTGAAATAACAGAGCAACAAAAGTTTACCCACACTTTAAAATTAAAAAAAATGTGACAAATAACACCGTAATCTTAAGAGTGAAAACTGTTGCACCCGCAATTCTGATATTGCGATCGCGGGTGTGATGGTGCCGTCAATCATTTCAATAGAATTTAATTTTTATGTCGAACGACCTACGACAAAATCCCATGCGCGCAACACAAATAAGTTTTCAAAAATAAAATACAAAGAAGGGCGAATATTTTGTGTGTTTGCAATTTTGCAAACACATTGTTTGATATAAAATCATTTTTTATTGAAATGAGTGACGGCACACTTAATTTTTTTATATATATTCAATCTTCAATATTCAGGGCTCATACCAAAAAAAAAAAAATTTTTTTTGCGTATTGGGAACACAAAATTATCATCAATTGTTTATTTAAAAGTTATAAACAAATGGGAAAATAAAATTATCACATTTTTTTTTTATCATGAATAGAAAGTGCAATCAATTGTCAACATGTGTACCAAATTTTATAATTTTATGTTAACAACTTTAAGAGGAATTAAGTTTTTTAAGTTACTAGTCGGTGAAGGGGCAAATGGGGTGTTGCCTCCCCAAATTTTGGGTGTCATTTAGGTCAGTTTGTTTAGAAACGTTCAAACTATAGATAAAAAATGGTTTCAGATGTGTGCCCTCAATTTTAAATTTTCGATATTCGTGATCGCGTAAAACCAGAAAATTTAAAGAGTTCCTCATATATACTATGTACATATTAAGCTGATTCAAAATTTTTTTTTGATCTTAACAGCTACTATCGATCGAGGAACTTGAATCTGTGATTAGTTTTTTGTATTATAAAAAAATTTAAAATAGACCGAAAAAAACAAAAAATACCGATTTTCTGCTTTCAAGTTGCAAAATCGGCCTATATTATTTTACCACCGATCCCGTTGTACAATATTTTTAATGTAATTTTATTTAACCAAGATATCTACATTTTTCTAAATTAACAGACCTTGCACAATTCAACTATTCTATAGATTTTTTTAGGATTCTCAAAAATTTCAAATTATGCCAGATATGTTTTTTAAATTGCAGGGCTGCAATTTAAAGGAGTGACAATCAGTATTGCCGTCCACTACGAGTATTCTGTTCCCGTCCCACATTCGGCCATCCTGATTCATCATTCGGCTCGTGTGATGGTTCGTACGGCGACGTAGCTGATGGTTCCCATTTTTTCATGTACTCCGCAATGGTGGTTGTATGATCAGGACCTTCATGGTCACCTAATTTTTCAACATCGTATCTGTCGTGTGTCAAAACCTTGATAATCTTCTACGGGCCAAAGAACTTTGGCTTTAGCTTGAGTCCTTGACCGTATTGCGTTCGCTTAATGGCTACTAGCTCACCTACGTAATATTTCGTTTCTTCTTTCCGATTTTTGTCAAAAGATCGACGATTTTCTTGCTGATGTTTTCTTGCGCTTTTTTGCGCACTGCTTCTCGCTCTGCGTCTAAATCTTCAATGGCTGCTTTATTCAGTAACTCTTGCAATTCAGGAACACCGTTCACTCGCATTTCGATTCCAGTTAATAGCCTGAAGGGTAAGAACCTCGTACTCCTAGGTGGCGTGTTATTGATGGTTTGTTGAACCCGCTCGACATACTTGTACAAATGGTATGGATTTTCAACGCACGGTTTTGATAACATTGGAATTATAATTTTGTGGATACGCTCCACCTGACCATTTCTGCGGGGTACGCCAGATGCTGTATGCCTTCACTTTCACAATGCTTTTTAAATAAGTTGGACGTAAACGCAGCACCACGATCCGAGATGATACGTTTCAGATTTCCAAAAATTGCCGCTTGTTTTTTCAGTCGGTCCACAACATTATTTACCGCAGTGGTTCGTGTTGGATAAAGCCACACGAATTTGGAAATCGCGTCCACAACCACAAAAATGTAATTATACCATTTATTGGTTTGCTCCATCGGTCCAACATGGTCTACGTGGTAAGTCCTTAAAGGTCGGTCTTCTTTGCTTATTGGCGACCTTCCTTTTTACCGCACTTACTTTCCGCAACAATGCATTCGACGCAACTCTTTACTATTTTCGATGCTTTTGCAGCCAACTGTGGGATGTAGAATGTTTTCTCGACTGCTTCCTTTGTCCTCTTGGCGGAGAAATGACCTTGCTTATGAACAATTTTGATGATTTCATCTTCCATCAACGCTGGCGCGACTATCAGCTCCTTAACGGGATCTTTATATAGCACACGCTACTTCTCGTAGAAATCTTCATAATTATTTTTTCTAGGACTCGAATCCAAGGATCAAGTAACTGCGCTTGTTACAATCGATGATGCAGCGAGTGTTCCAGCATCAGACAGGAAACTCGGTTCAAGGCGTCTACATGTCGCATTTTGGTTCCACTTCGATGTTCAATTTCATAGCTAAAGTCCTGTAGAAATAAAGCCCAACGGGAAACTCTTAATGGAATGTCCCTCTTCCGCATCGTCATCGCAAACGCGTTACAGTCGGTCACTATTTTGAATTTTAGTCCTAATAAATAAACCCGCCACTTTTTCAACGCCTCGACTATACCCTGCACCTCCAACTCGTAAGAGTGATATTTTTCTTCATTCGGCTTCGTCTTTTGCCTCATGTATTGTATCGGGTGAAAAAGTTGGTCATCAACATCCTTCTGAAGGAGAACGCCACCATAACCATACATGAAGGCATCCGTGTGCACCTCCGTTTCTGCTTTGGGGTTATATAAGCGTAGTACCGATGCACTCACCAACGCAGATTTTAATTGTAGAAACGCTGCAAGCTGATCTTCTTCCAGAGTGAACTTAACGTCTTTTCTAAGCAGATCGGAAAGTGGTTTAGCGAACACTGCATACCTTTCTATAAACCGCCTGAAATATATCGTTAGTCCGTGGAAACGTTGCACTGCCTTACGATCATGTGGTATTGAAAAATTTTCCACAGCCTTTGTTGTTGCCTCTGAAGGCTTTATGGTCCCATCTTGTACAATATATCCCAAAAAATCAACTCTCTTCATAAGAAATTGGCATTTGTTCCATTTTATGCGTAAATTGTACTCTGATGCCTTACTAAGCACGCGCTCCAGCTTTTGAATATCCTCAGCTTCATCCTTGGAGGGAATAATGAGGTCGCCTATGTATGCTACGACAGTCCCGTCTTGCACCAAGTCTCTAAAAACTGTATATATGAATCTGAAAAATACGCCTGGCGAGTTTGATATTCCAAAGGGGACAAAGAGAGCTAATTTTGACTGGGACGTGGAAAAATCCGTTGGCCAAGTCAAGAGTCGAGAAAACTTTGGAACCCTGCAACCTCTCATCCACGTCGTCCAGCAACGTGCTCAACGTTTAATCGCTATTTTATTGCCACATAAAAAATTTTATCGCCCAAATATTTTATGAGATACAGAGTGTGTGCCACCAAGATTGACAAGCCAGCACACTCCGGTGATTAAATGTTTTTCAAATACAGAATCCATGAAAACGATGAGTCGCAATTTGTTACCACCGAAATAATCAGTTCTAACGCAATTTGGGTCTTTTTTTGGTGTGTGTGCTGGCTGGTTACTCAAGCTGATACACCTTGGTGATTAAATGTTTTTCAAATACAAAATGCATAAAAACTATCGGTCGCTGTTTTTAATGTATGTGCTGGCTTATTACTCAAGCTTACATATTCCAAAAAATTATTATTTTATAATTCCTAAAGATTTACTGATGATAACACGCTTCAATCGCTAATGATAATGTAGCGGGTTGGGAGCATGCCCGGTTTGAGAATAGATATTTAAGCAATTCATCTACATTTTAAATCATTGGATATCATGATGACAACTTCGTTTGCAAACATCATTCCCATCATTCTGGGTCAAATTCGAATATTTTTTTCGATTGGGACGAGACTGGATACACGGTGATTTTAAAGGTCGTTAATTTCAATTCTAAAGTCTGCATTACGAAATTGGAAAAGTTAAGTCCTGTATAACGCTTTTGAACAGTAAAAGAGATCTAACTAGTTGTTCCTTGTATCTAGTTATCAATTATTTTTCACATTCAAAACTTACGAAACATGATCGTGACTTCTAAACTCACTTGGAAAAAACATGAGCGTAAATTACTACATGGGGTGTAAATTCACCTCAGGAATTCCTTTCGCACACAACGGTTCCACGAACTTATATAAATCGTTTTGTTACTGAGCTCAACTACCAGATATCTGAACTAAATTATGTTTAGGGTCTTGAAATACATTAGCGAACCCTTCTAGGCAAAGCGACTTACTCAAATGTTGGATGAAGTGCATTTAAAGCCCTCGTTGTCATTTCAGGGTTAATAAAAACCAAACTATTTTGTTCACCATTTTGTTAAAATCTTATTTTAACTCATTCCCGCCCAGTGATGCGTTTGCACAACACCTAGGAAAAAAATTCTAAAAGAATATTTAAAAGAGCAAGTTCATTTATTTTGTAATTGAAGTACATACTGTGGCTTACAGCTTATTTAATGCAGTGCATACTTTTTACTTCAATGCTCTGTAACTTTGGAACTAAGTGAAATTTGACTTTTTAACTTAAAAAAAATTTTTATTTATTGTAAAAATATATTACCTGGTATTTTTATAATAGATCATCGAAATATACTACTGAATTTCATGTCACAGCTTATTTCATGCATACATGTATAAATTGAAAAAACATTGTTTAAAATAATGATTTTGTAATTTTAAATATGCAGTGTGGTAGCCACTTTGGTCAGCTATAGCCTAAAGACGGTTTGGCATCGAAGCTGCAAATTTTTTATTGGTATCTAGCGAATTATAGCGCTACTCAATTTTAAGTGCCTTTTTTATGTCGTTTTTGTTTGAAATGCTGTGTATTCGGACAATTTTTTCCAAAATCGCCGGTAAATTCACAAGCATATGGTCAAGTGACTATGCTGGCGGTGCAATCAAATAATGGCATTTGTATATTAACCAGAATTCAACTATGTCCGCTTTGTATTTCGGGTTTTTATCTTGGTAAAACCGTAAATTTGTCTGCATGCCCAGATTTTCGGCATTCTGCAACAAATTGATACTTATAATCTGAAGACAGATATGCATACTAATGATATTTCCCATAAAAGCCAAATTTCCGGTACCAACAGCTGACATGCAAGCCCAAACCGAAAGTGTTTAGCTGGCAAGTAGTTCGCAAAAAGCCGTTCATCAGTTAAAAATGAGATTATCCGTCTGATTTTCGCCAAATAACATGTTTTGAAGACCACTGAGTACTGGAATTCAGTAATATTAGTGAACGAATCGCAATCCAACTTATTTGACTCAGATAGCTTGTTGCGAAATAAACAGTGCCTTCGATTAGGCTTGCATGTCAGCTGCTGGTACCGGAAATTTGGCTTTTATAGGGAATATCATGAGTATGGATATCTGTCTTCAGATTATAAGTATCAATTTGTTGCAGGGTGCCGAAAATCTGGGCATGCACACAAATTTAAGGTTTTACCAAGATAAAAACCCGAGATACAAAGCGGACATAGTTCAATTCTGGTTGAAAGTAAGATTTTTATTCAAGTGAAGAAAATTTTTCTAAACATTTGACAAAATACTGATTTACAAAATCACAATATTTTTATACAAAAACAAAGTATTTTATAGTCAAGTAATAACAATATTTTGCTCCAATACTTCCACTAAATATTGGTATTGTAAATTGTTGGCAAAAAAAACTTTAATTAAAACAATTCAAAAACAATTTAAGCAAACGATGGAACATTTTCAAAAAATACAAATTAATATTAAAGAAAACATTTCAAGTTTTGAAAAACTGCTTTTGGTAGTGACTTATCTGCATAGTTGATCACTGCTTTTAACATAAACCAATTGGAACTCTTTATTTTCATATTTCTCACGTATGCAATGGAACCCGATATCAATATGTTTTGTTCTTTTATGGAATTCAGGGTTCTTAATTGATCTTATTACACTTTGTGAGGACAAAAGTCGGCAAGGCTTGTTTTTGCCCACACCTACATGGTTTTATTTTTTATATAATTAATATCATATAATCCTAAGTAATTATTTTGCCCTTATTCGCCATTTCATTAAATGACAACACTTGAACACTTGATCACAGCTGTTCACAACAAACAGCTGTTGGAATGAAACAATGCGACCACGCGGTACAATCTGAAAGAAAGAACACAAGCTCAAAACCGGCAAACAACGTACAATCGCTCTCTGTCGTGGCGGGCAGCCGTTCAACAAAGTCATCAACTCGTCAACTAGCAGCCAAGGAAACGCAGGTACATTTCACATACAGCGTACTCAATTAGTTGCCGTTTTCCCTTTTCTTTAAGCGTCTACGAAGTTCTACTGAGCACGAGTAATTTTACGTTTGTTGATTATTCGACTGGGGCGAATTAATAGTTTAGAAGAGTAGCGTTAGTTTCCCCTTTCCTTTCGACGTCGTTTCCGTATGCCAGCAAGGGGGCGCTTGTGACTGGATGTGGTACTCAAATCGACGAAGTTCTACTGAGCACGATTAATTTTACGTTGGTAGATAACTCGACTCGGGCAAATTATTAGTTTAGTGTCGTTTTCCCCTTTTCTTTCGGCGTCGACTGAGCACGAGTAGTTTTACGTTTGTAGATTACCCGACTCGGGCAAATTATTAGTTCAGCAGAGTAGCGTTGTTTTCTCCATTGTCTTTCGACGTCGTTTCCGTATGCCAGTAAGGGGACGCTTGTGACTTGTCATAGTACTCAAATCGACGAGGTTCTACTGAGCACGAGTAATTTTACGTTGGTAGATTACTCAACTCGGGCAAATTATTAGTTTAGCATAGTAGCGTCGTTTTCCCTTTCTTTCGGCGTCGACGAAATTCCACTGAGCACGAGTAACTTTACGTTTGTAGATTATTCAAACTCAGGCAAATCCATTTCACTCAATCGTGATAGGATAGCGTTGTTTCTTTCTGGCCCGCGTCCTCTGCGTAGGCCAGCAAATGGACGCTTGTGCTTTACTGGTGTATGCAAATCGACGTCAATTCGCTCTGAGTATGAGTAATTATGTGTTAGACCACGACTGAAATACACCCGCGCAACCACTACTGGCCACGACTGACTTTCTATTTTCTGTATCTCCAGCATAATTAGAATCACAGTAAACATTTAGTGCAATAGAATTTTGTTTTGTGTAAATTAAACCATGATCAACAGTACCTTTCAAATATTGTAATACATGTTTTGCAGCAGTCACATGCGAACAGCCAGGATTTTCCAAATATTTACTTAGTACTCCCACTGCATGTGATATATAAGGCCTACTGATAATTGATAAATAAATTAGAGATCAAATCAATTCTCGGTAAGGATAATTTTAAATTTTCTTCTCCGGATGTGTTAAGTTACATCCCATTTCAAATGGTGTGGAAACACTTTTGTACTCTGCCTCTTTATTTCCATTTGAAATCCCAGAAACTTGTTAATTTTGCATTCTTTTATTTTAAAATGGAGTTTCAAGTGTTCTATTAAATCTTATGAAGGAATTTTGTCATTCCATACAAGCAAACCGTCATCAACATATATTGCAAGTATTATTTTTGACCCATTACTATTTTTAATAAACACACGCGGATCTGCTTTGCTCACTTGCATATCAAATTTCTTTAAAACATCTCCAAACTTCTTATTAAAGCATCTTGGGGACTGTTTCAATCCATAATAACTGCGATTAAGCTTACAAACTTTACCAGATTTTTTAACATAGCCCACCGGCTCACAGTGTTACGTCTAGTGTATGCTAGCTAGTCAAAAGTGAATCTTCCGTTTAAGACAATAACGGTATAGTTTTACAACAAATACTCTCAAAGCTAGGAAACCAATAAATATTTTTGTTTTCAGTAAGTCAATTTTCAGTTTTAGACCGTTGAAGTGAGAGAAGTTGTTTTGTTCAAATTTTAATTTCTGAAAAATTGTGATTGAGTAGTCGTGGAAAAATATTAATTTGGGTTTTTGTCGATATTAAAGAAAAGTTTTTTTCAATGGATTTCAAAGTTGAAGGTAAGCACTAATAAAATTATAATAAAAAGTGAAAAATAATTTTATAGTTTTTTATTGAAAACAACAACAAAAAGATGTCTTAATAAAGTAATAATAAATTTAGTTTCCTAACTTTGGGAGAGTAATATCTTTTTGCACAATTTTGCACATATATATTTTTTTTGTTTGTTTTTAGAGTACATATTTTCTATCAAAAAATGTGAGTTATACCAGGAATAGGAACAATTCGCGAAAAACGATAAAAACTTATATCTATTTAAGCTATGCTTTTTAATATAAAAGCTAAGTGGTGTAAATTCGGTGTGAATTGATTAACCGGTCTTCGTGAAAATGATATTTTAAAAATATTTGTATGAGGGCCACCCTAAATATGCATCCTTAATAAAAGTCTTATAGCCTAAGCTATGCCTTTTAATATAAAAGACACTTGGTGTAAATTCCATATGAATCGATCAAGTGGTCTTTGTAAAAATTATATTTTAAATATATTTTTGAATGATGGCCACCCTAAATATGCACCCTAAATAAAAGCTTAATAACCTTGCGTAAAACCTTTTGCAACTAATCGTGCCTTAAAACATTCAACAGAACCGTTAGTGTTCAACTTAAGCTTGTAGACCC
Source organism: Meiosimyza platycephala (assembly GCA_963662105.1). Lineage (NCBI taxonomy): Eukaryota > Metazoa > Arthropoda > Insecta > Diptera > Lauxaniidae > Meiosimyza > Meiosimyza platycephala. The sequence continues at coordinate 39,639,087 of OY759210.1, read as the reverse complement.
AGTGACAATCGATAAGCTTCCTATTTGATGGCAAATCACACAAATCTCAGGTTTTGTTCGTTACTAGAGAATCATACTCCTCATCCATTACGCACGTTTCCAATAATCAGCATACTTGAACTTGATTGCGCCTTCATAACTCTGCGGCTCATCATCATCTCACACAGTATGAAACATTTCAAAAATATCAGGTCTAGAACGCAAATTGTACCTACATACTGATGTTTGATTTTCTGTTGGTATAACCTCTGGATCTAGATCTGATGTGATATTGCTTTCTCTGATTGAATTCATCTGCTGCGGAGTATTTGACGATGTTGCATTTTCTTTTTGTATCACCTCAGGAATACTTAATGATGTTTGAATTTCTGACGTCGATGTTGGATTTTTAGGCCATTGATTTTCTAATTGAAACTACAATTTCTGTCGAATCTTCTTCATTTGTTGACCGCTTATTTAACTCAGCATTATGTTGCACTTCACCAAGCTCACTTCCAAAAATAACATCTCGATATATTTGTACTTAGGTTAGGTTAGGTCAGCCGAATGCACTGATTAGTGGACCAACGCGTTTGCACATATGATTAACAGATAGTACATATGTGCCGCGCCGCAATCAGTGACATTTGGTAGTGTAGCTATGACCTCCAAGTTGGTGGCCGCTGGAAACAGCTCTCCAGGAAGTTGAGTCTTGACTGTAGGGCTGGCTAGCATAGCTAGGCGAGGGTATGGTAACTCCTAAAAAAATTCCCCCAATCCAAGGTGGAACAGCATATGCCGAGAGATGAATGGCTAGTGGGTTATCTAGTCGTTAATATGCGAACTCGGGAGGTCTGGCGAACTACCGTTTCAATCTAGCCTTATCCACACATGCAGGCTCTGTGTTGATGGACTTCTTTTCCCCTTGCTTGGGCTGGATCAAGGTGTTATGCAATCCGTGCTGAGGATCATTCAGGTTGGGGGCCCAGTTCAAAAAATAACCCAATCACTAACGGAGCATAACGGATACCTGGCGACCTCCGGTATTATCCAGCCTTAACCACGCACCTGGACCTCTGTGTGGGTGGACATATTTTGTCTTGTACTCGTGGGAACTAAATGGATCTTAATAATAAAAACAAATCAAACAAAACTTCTGAGCACGGAGCTCGTAAAAATCCGAAAAAATGGCGATAACGCCGGCTCCAGCATTGGCCTTCGGGTGGCAGGACTTGTCCCTATTAGAGCACACAGCTCTGGGGAACTTTCACTGCCCACCCTAGAGCCAACCAGTTCGGCAACGGCCATAGCCTCACAGCCTGGCCAGTCAAAGTCGGCTGGGCGATCCTGGGATGGGCAGGTACCAAAAAGGGGAACTTCGCTGTCCAGTCTTGGACAAACCAGTGCGGCAATGGCCACAGCTTCAGGGTAAGGTCAGACGAAGTCGGCTGGCGAATCCAAGAAGGAGCAGCACTCTGTTGGGGAAGAGAATAAGTTCTCTCGACCCTCAAAGAGGAAATTTAAGGACAAGCAGGCAGCGATTAGAATTCGCCGACGCTTGGAAGCTGCTGATCCCAGCGCCTTGTCCAGGGAGGATAGGGACTCCTTTCGATGGGTGAATGGGTTTAATTTTAGGCCCGAAGGTCTTGCAGAAAAGACCGTTACTAAAAAGCTACCTAAAAGGCAGAGGTCTCAAGACGAGACGTCTGATGCCAAACGGCAAAAGACAACCGGCAAACCTCTGTCTTTTAGTGAGGTAGTGAAAGGATGCAAGGGAAGAGTTTTGGCTGTTCTTGACAGGGCGACGGAGGACGAGGCAATTCCACGCGACCAGTGGAAGTGGGTAGATGCTGCGTTAGCAAACACCCTCTTCCAGATACTGGAGGAATTTCCTGGTCCTGTGCCGTCCTGTGAAGAGGCAGGCTGGCATAAAGGCCTTTTTAAACTCATTTCCTGTGAGGATGAGCGGTTTGCCAAGCTTTATAAGGCAGCCGTGAGTAAATTGGAGGAGGTTTATCCAGGCGCGAGACTGGAGGCTGTTGAAAAGGATGATATTCCCTCCAGACCTCGGGCTCGCGTCTGGATATTCAGTACCACGTCGGGAGAGGACGCAGTCCTGCGGATGCTCCGACTATGCAATCCCAATCTTCCAACTCACAACTGGAAGTTAGAAGCTCCAGTCGGACCATCCATGCAGGCTATGGTCCTAATTAATAAAGAGTCCGTGGAATCTAAGGGGGTTATAAAATAAGGCTTCAACAAGGTGACGCTTAGGGTTTACCGCAAGGACGAAGAGCTTGCCTCCAAAGGGGCTCTGTCTTCCTACACTGCAACCATCGCCACTGCACCACCAGTGCCAGTGGAGATGGATGTTGAGGAGGAGGAGGTAGAACCAGAGGGGGGGAGTTGCCCTCCAAGCGGTCAACCTAAGGCGTCACTGGCAGGAAGCTCCACGGACTCTGAGAGAATATCGGAGGTAGGAGACCTTTTTGAGGAAGCTCTGCTTCTTGAAGAGGTTGATGAAGGTGAAGCGGACATAACCGTGGTGGAGGGGGAGGTGATTTGGAGTCCGATGAGGATACTCCAAATTAATCTCCATCCCTCTAAAGCGGCGTCCGCTGGCTTACTGATCCGCTTAAGTAAAAGCGGAGGTGATGTAGTCCTCATACAGGAGCCCTGGGTTCATGCTGGGAGAGCCTGTGGGCTGAGGATGATAGGGTTCAAGCTACTGGTGGCGAATGTGGAAGGTAACCCCAGGGCGTGTATTTTGGCAAAGACCAATCTGAACTTATTTTTGCTTTCTAATTACTGTGACCGAGATAAGGTCGTTGCTAGCCTCGTGATTGAAGCTGGATGCTTCTGGTTAGCTTCGTCCTACATGGCTCACGACATAGCAGGTGGCCTACCACCGACTATACTAAAGGCTAGAACGAGATGAGTTACTTTTTGATTATATTTTAAATACTAACCTCCTTATCTGCAACAAAAGATGTGAACCAACCTTTATAATAAAGAATAGAGAGAAGTCTTAGACTTAACACTGGTCTCGGACTTCGCCTTTGAATTTATTGTTGACTGGAGAGTCTCAACTGAGCATTCTTTTTCAGATCATTGATATATAGAATTTGCTCTCACTGTTAGCTCCCCAGATCCTATTGTTCAGCGGAACGTTAAAAGAACAAACTGGGGTTTATATAAGAGGAAACTTGCGGCACACTTGCCTATCTTAACCCTCGTAGAGCCGTCAACGGTCCACGAGATTGACATGCTGGTTCAAAAATTAACGGATGGATTAAATAAATCTCTGGAGACAGCTTGTCCACTAAGTAAGCCCAGGAGAAAGAAAAAACCCCCTTGGTGGTCGACAGATATTCTAGTTCTTAGACGTAGTAGCAGAACCTTATTTAACAAAGCCAAAAAATCAGGTTTAGAAAACGACTGGAACGAATATAAATCCAGTCTTAAAATATACAAGAGTTCGCTGAGAAGGGCTAAACGCAACTCGTGGCGTAACTTCTGTGGGAACATAGAAGAGACTTCAGAGGCATCTAGATTGAGGAAGATTTTATCTACCCCACCCACAACGCTAGGTCTCTTGAAAAAGCCTGATGGCTCCTGGACAACATCTAGCAAAGAGGCCTTAGTCCTCTTACTAGACACACACTTCCCTGGTAACTCCCTGCAGGGACCAGAGTATTTAAATGTTCAAAACCAGATGTCTTCAGATATTCCTGGGGACATTGTTTGGGAAACCAAAATTTGATGGGCGATAAGTAGCTTCAAACCCTACAAATCACCAGGACCGGATGGTGTAACACCAGTTGAACTGCAACGATCTGTTCGCTTAACTATACCATGGTTGGCAGCTTGGAGGATTTTAGACCAATAAGTCTTTCCTCATTTCTTTTAAAAACATTGGAAAGACTCATAGAAATCTATATTCGAAGCAGCATCAAACCTGATCTGCTGTCGTATTCTCAACATGCTTACACGAAGGGCAGATCTATAGAAACTACACTCCACACTTTAGTGGGTAGTATTGAGAAATCCTTTGCATATAAGGAATTCGCCCTGACGGTGTTCCTAGACATTGAAAGAGCATTTAATAATGTTAACCCAGATATGATCATTTCAGAACTTCAGAAACTGGGCATTACCATTTCCCTAGTTGATCTAATTAAAAAGCTACTGACAAACAGAGCATTACCTCAAATCTTGGTAAATCCAAGGCAAATAGGTTCGTTTGCAGATGAACGCCGCAGGGGGTGTACTATCTCCTCTACTGTGGAATCTAGCAGCAAACAAGATGCTCATGTCACTAAAAGGGCACGGCTGTAGAGCTGTTGCCTATGCAGATGATGTAGCATTAATTGCATGTGGCAAATTCCCAAACACACTGTGTGAAATTCTTCAGGACACCTTAAACATACTCGTCTCGTGGGCAAATGAGGCTGGTTTAGGTGTAAATCCGAACAAAACTGAACTAGTACTCTTTACTAGGAATCACAAACTTCCAATTTTAGAACCACCTTCGCTAAATGGCACTAGACTTGCGTTTAAATACAGTGCAAGGTATCTTGGTCTGGTATTGGATAGGAAATTAAGTTGGAAAGAGTTAAGAAAGCAACTGTAGCGCTATACGCTTGTAAAAAAGTGGTAGGTGGAAAATGGGGGCTATCACCTCGTATTTATAATATTTATAATATTCATATTAATAGAATTGAGAGAATTCAAAAAAATTTTATTCGTTTTGCTTTCAATGGCTTAAATTGGATTGACTCTTTAAACCTTCCTCCTTATGAGGATCGTTTGAAGTTACTACATATGCAATCTTTGAGCACGCGTAGAAATATTGCGGATATACTTTATCTTCATCAACTTGTAACTAGGTCTCTTGCTGCACCAGAGCTTCTTAATTATATTCACTTAAACACTAATCGCAGGAGTAATCGTAACTCTAATCAATTATTTTACCAACCTTTTAGTAGAACTAACTATATGGCTACTGCTCCTTTTAATCGCATGACTACTCTTATTAATAATTGCGATGTATATGATATTAGCTTGTCAAAAGGTCAACTCAAGCTTAGATTGAAAAATAACTATAGTTAATTTTGTAGCTTAATGGTTGTTGGTCTTTATGTTTGTGTTGTCCGAGCCCCACAGCATGATGGGTAAATTTTTTCTAACATTTATGCCTTGGACCATGTTGATAAATTCATGCAATTGCATTCATGCAATATGTATGTTTATATACATATGATCTGGGTGGGTATGTTGAGAAAGTGTGATAAAGCTAAGAAAAAATTATAAAAATATAACAAATTTAATTGCATGTATAATTTTTTCATTTTCCTTAATATGTAAGCTTTTTACTTTGTTTTAAAGCTTCAAGCTAAATTGCTAAGAAAGCTAATAGCTGTAGTAGCTAAACTCTATTATTATTATTATTATTGTTCACTGGCTCTACACAGCGGTTATTCGACCGATTCTATTATATGGCATTGTGGTGTGGTGGCCTGTCTTAGACAAGGTCACCTATTACAAAAGACTGCAAAGGGTTCAAAGGGCAGCTTCCATGTGTATCAGTGGTGCTCTGTAGAACAGGACACTCCACTATCCTTCATAGCCTGAGTGCTGTACCCTCTAATTTGGACTAAATTGTTCCAGTAATCTCATTCAGTAGGGATTACGTTACTCACATTCCATCTAGAGATGACTGGAAGAGAGGACTCCCGGGGAGAAGGGGCCATATTAATGTCTATACAGATGGTTCCAAGCTAAATAACCAGGTGGGTTATGGTATCTACTCTAAAGAACTGAAGATTAGAATTGCTGCGAGGTTACCAGACCATTGTAGCGTTTTTCAGGCAGAGGTTATAGCGATAGAAGAAGTAACATCCTGGCTGAGCATGAATGTTGTATCCAGAAAGGATATAAACATTTATTCATATAGTTAAGCTTCCATCAAATCTCTAGAATCAGTCTTCCTAAACTCACTAGTGGCCCAATAATGCCGCTCGTCTCTAAATCAGATGGCTCAGCATTTTAATATTCATCTCATCTGGGTGCCAGGGCATAGGAACATAGACGGCAATTGCAAAGCTGATGAACTTGCTAGGCAAGGGACTACTGCACAAATTCCTCACAACAGGAAAGGTGTTGGCATGCCACTTGCTACCTGTAAGTTACTGCTTAAAGAAGAAATGGTAAGAAATGCAAACAATAGATGGACTCAAGGGTCAACTTGCAATATAACTAGGCAGATCTGACCAAAATGGGATGCTAAGCGTTCGTCAGACCTGATTTCTCGTTCAAGACATAGTGTTTCGTAAGTTGTTGCAGTAATAACTGGACACTGCCTCATCGACAGACATGCGGAGAGATTAGGTGTTAGGTCTTTTGACTTATGCAGAAGTTACGGAGATGTGGAGGAGGAAGAAAACATAAAACATCTTCTCTGCTCCTGCCCCCACTGGCTAGAAAACGCCACAATACACTTGGTTCGTTTTTATTCGATGACCTGGATGACCTAAGACATGTTGGTATAGGTCAGCTGTCTAGTTTTATTATGAAGTCTGGTTGGTTCAACGAGAGGGTATAGTCGGACACCTTGTGGTATCACAATGGATCACATTTGGTCTAAGTGAGTCAGTTTACAACTGACTGCCACTCCTACCTGACCTAACCTAATCTAATATGCATAGGGATTGGCGGGAAAGTAATATGGGGCGATTTTGCAACTAGAAAGTGGAAAATCTATATTTTTTATTTTTTTCCTGTCAATTTTCACTTTTTCACAAGAAAAAAAGAAGAAGAAAAACTTAAAATCATAGTTTCGAATTTCTTGATCGATAATTGCCCGAAAACTATACCCACTTTGTTGGAAAACATGATGATCTCTTTAACTTGCACCATTTTTTAAATCAATATTTTCTAAAATAGTTAGGCAACATAAGACAGGGGGTGTCAATTCAGTTTTCTATATTGATAAAAATCCTTTTAAGCAGCTTTGTCTAGACATACTATATGGCGATTGTAATCCGCTGACACATCGTGAAAAAAATCCAAAGTTGTTTTTGAGCCGCTCTAATATATAGTACATCTAAAAAATATACAAAATTATTAATTGGATAAGAGATAATATAAATATTGAAAAGTTAATGTCGCAAACAGTGCCAGACATTCTGAAACAAAGTCTTTAAGTATCAAGTGTTTTTATTTTATTTTGTCCATAGTGCATCCAACATGTCTGCAACATTTACTGATATTGGCCACGCGGAAAATATCCTTCTAAAATTGTGGAAAGATTGTGAGAGTGAAGAGCTGTGTGATGCTGTGCTGGTCGCTGGTAGCGAAGAAAAAAAAATTCCAGTACATAGCGCTGTTCTTTCTGCATCAACTGAGTACTTCCACGGAATGTTTGCGTTATCAATGCGAGAAAGTATATCAAAGGAGGTGGACATGTCTCATGTAGATGGTAATATATTACAACGTCTAATTGAGTATTGCTACACAGGGCGTGTTGTAATCAATGAGGAAATTGTAGTTGAACTGCTTAAAGCATCGGACATGCTACTCTTGAGCAAAGTAGTCATGGCGTGTGAAAACTTTCTAATAGAATGGTTACATCTAAGCAATTACTTGGGACTTGCGCTCTTAGCGGAGCAAAATTGTTGCGAAACGCTTTTAGAAAAAGCCAGAGGCTATAGCTTGGAGTACTTTTTGGAAGTTTGTAAAATGACTGAGTTCCTCCGATTAAATGCAGAACAGTTGAGTCAGATGTTGGCATCCGATGATCTCTGTGTTCCAACTGAAGAGGATGTATTTATCAGTTTAATACGCTGGATGGCACATGATCGAGATGAACGTCTGAAACACTTAGCTGAATTGTTGAAATTAGTGCGGAAGCCATTACTGAAACGATCGTTTTTAGCTGAACATATTAAACCATTTTGTGTTTCAACTGGGTGTCTCCAAATTTATATGGAAGCTTTAGCATGGCATTTATCGCCACCTAGCACAATACTAAGTGAAAACAAATTAGTAAAACGAAGAAAATCAAATCAAGTTTTGATGGCCATAACACTGAGTAGGTCCGATAACAAAATGTTTATTCATTATTACTGCCCACAACGTAATGAGTGGATGAAGTGGTTGAAAGACTTGGAGTATCGTTGTGCCTTCGGTGTTGCGGTTATGAAAAATTATCTGCTTATCGTAGGAGGACGTGATGTTAGGAATGTTCCTTTAAATACCGTTATTCGCTTAAACCTCACAACGATGACGTTAGAGCAAATGACTCCATTGAACGAACATCGTGGAGGTTGTCGTGCAGCTGCATTAAACGGAATTTTGTATGCAGTAGGTGGATTCAATAATGGAAGAGTTTTAAGTTCCGTTGGAAAATGGAATCCAGAGTCAAACACTTGGGATGTAGTGCGGTATTAAATGATAAATTATATGCAGTTGGAGGTATTTGCAATGGCGATGCACTTAAATCAGTTGAATGCTACGATCCAATTCAAAATGTGTGGCAATTTGTTGAATCAATGGGTAAAAGTCGTCGATTGTCTGGAGTAAGCTATTTATTTATAAAAAATTAATTGAATGATGTTTGCTAATCGTTTTTCTATTATATGCAGGTTGCAGCTGCTGATGGAATGTTATATGTAGTGGGTAATGCTTATGAAAGTATATCAGTGGAACGGTATGACCCTGAATCCTATCAGTGGACGAGGATGTGTAGCTTACGTGAAGAGCTTATCACTTCGCAAAGTTGCACTTCATTCTGCGATAAAGTTGTGGTTTCTTACAAAGATCGTATCGAGGAGTTCGATGCTGCGAACAATGAGTGGATTGGAGAGTTTATGTTCCTTAAGCAACCAGACGATATTTTTGGCATATTTTCATATTCTAATACACTTCTTAAATCAGACTTTGTCAGAAATTAATGGTCTACCATATATCTTTATTACATGTTTTTTAATTAACATGAAATTTAAGGAAAATTTAGCCATATTTAAGCTTTTTAAAAAGATTCTATCTATATTCTAACTTTTGCACGAAGTGTTTTGTTATTACTTATATGTAAGTATGTATCTTAAGTGTTTGTGTATATCTTATGACTGGAGAAATAACCCAAAATGTACACTGTAGTGGATTATGTCATGCTCTATAGAAAATGTTAAAAGGGAAAATTTGAAAGAGATTACGAGTATTCCTTATAGCCGTGGTATCACAGATTTGGTACCTATTGTTAATGAGTTAATAAAATTGGTAACATACAGTAGATAGCACTTTTTTCATGATTGGCGACTTCAAGTATTACGTTTTAGATGTAAACGTCGTAAATCTCGTTTATTCTTTTAATGAACTTTTTTGTAAAATTTGACGACAAAAGCATTTCTGTGAAATGCTTATAAGTCTGTAGATATTAAGCTGAGATTGGCATTAGAGCCATTAAGGTCTCTAAAATGGGAAGAAGTTGTTGAATCTGTGGTTTTTCTAAAATCTGCCAGGTGAAAGCCATTTCAGGTCGGATTCAATTTTCATAACTTTCACATAACGTGGAGTCAACCCAAAAAAAAAAAAATTTATGAAGGATCTTTTGTAATGTTGGCTTCTTAAATAAAGATAGATCGCGGATATCACCGTGCAAGTTTTTACTCAACTTTTTCGACCACATAAAAGACGAGTTAGAGTCAAATCTCAAACTTCTCTCTGTAAAACTGTCAGAAAGAGGTGCCATTTATATCTTCGGAAATGTTGCGAATTCACTGTTTGGTATCTTTGATAAAAATTACGCTAGAAAAATGTCAGAAACCAATGAAAGTTTAAAGAAGAACGATAATTATTTAGAATTTCTTTTGAAAAATCAGACTCCGTTAATTGCTTCCACGATAAACATTATCAAAGCGAATCATCTAAGCACTCAGACCAAGTTTGATGAAATCGACACACAAATCAACAAATTGTGGAGGAAAAAAAAAAGATTTTTTTAAAGAGGCGGCTGGTTAATTTGTTTTTAGTTGATTTTTTTGTTTTTCAATATTTTTAAAAAAGAAATTTAAAAATTTAACAGGAAGTAACTATAACGCTGGTAAACATTTCTTTTTTTTATATATCATTGATAAACTGAAAATAACTTTTTCATTGAATAAAAAATATTTTTGTGTGTAAAATTTAAAACTAACAAATGGTAAAAAATTGGTATAATCATACATTAGTAGATAACTTTGAACGACCGTATCTCAGCCAATTTTCATCAAAAATTCTTTTGTGGATCGCCATTTTGACGGAAACTACGCCACCTTTTTTTTCTGTGAACCAATGACTATACCTAAATCTACTCAGAAAAAAGTTATATACAAAAATTTAAATAAGGAGAATAAATTGAAAATTTTCGGTATTTTTAAATAGTTTTTTTTTACTTAACTTATTTACAAACAAGCTTTTTTACTATACAAAGTGCCATTTTGATAGGAAATCTGATTCTCTACAAAAAGTTATGTAATATATTGATATTAAAAATGTATAGTTTTTGAGTTATAGTTAAAAAAAATAGATAATGGATAAATTTGCACCGTCCTCAAAAGTCCAAGCGGAAGTTTAATTGCACTTTTGGATTTATCACTTTTAGAGTACAATTGAACATATAAGGCAATGATATACCTTTAAGGAATTAGTTCCTTGTTCAAATACATATAGCAATCACAGCCTATTAGTAGTAGGGCAAGCAAAACTAAAATCAAAAATGTAGAACATCAACAATTTGTACATTTTCTTTTTAATGAAGCAATTTAAAGACGTTCAAAAATAAATGTCTTACTTTAATTAAGCACGAAGATAGTAGGCTATATAACAGTAAAAAATTAATTTAAAATTTTTTTCTCGGAAATATTTAAAGTTAAAGTTTAAATATCAGAAAAAAAATTTTAAATTGCATGTTTTAAGTGATGTAAAAAAGAACAGAAACAATTTTATAAGTTTCTGACTTTAAAAACTGGTTAATCAAACTAAATTCAGGAAATCTGCATTATTTTTATTTATGTGTTTCTGAGAAAACCTTTTAAAATTCAGATTAACACTCGAATTCGACCTTCCGGCGAAAATCGCAATATCTAAGACAAATCTTTTTTAACGTTTTTTTTTGCAAATCTTATTTAAATGCATAGAGCTTACAGATAAGTTTTCAGCGCATTAAAAAATTCATATTTCGTAAATGTTTGGACAGGTGTAATATATGTACATATGTATACAATTCTGAAAGCAAAAAAAGTAGTAACGAATCATAAAACTTTATTTAGATTTCATTGTAATAAAAATGTTGCATATTTTTCAGCGTATGTATTGAATGAAATCTGAATGATGGTCATAGAAACGGGGCCAATAAATAAAATGAGTAATCTCGGGCGGGCTTGGATTTCCGAGCTGTCCAAGAAAAAGTGAATATTTCATATGAAAAATCGCTTTATAGGTGGAAACTAAAATTGGTCCGATCTGGACAAGAGAGGTGTCAATCGATGGTCATAGAAAGTGTCACTAAAATATAATAAAAGAGGTTTCGTTTTTTTTTTGAAATTTTTTTGTAATTTCCTAGTCAATTTAAATCGATTCCTGGTCAATTTTAATATATTCTTGGTTAATATTATTACCATGCCTCAATTGAGTTTAACCATGTATAGCTTTGAATTAACTAAATTCATTTTTGTTATTTTCAATTAGATTTCTAGTTAAATTAACTAGATTTTACCATGGCACCAAAACATTACGTCTCCTAGTTGAATTAACCAGGTCCTAGTTGTTTTTTTTTCTCAGTGTATCCCAAAACATAATCATACTGTCAATGCAAATGTTCATTATGGTTTCCAACTTACTGTGAACTTACTTATCATTAACGGACGTTCTCATCGACAGCCATTATGGAAAAATTAACCAATATTTGAAATCTCCACATCAACTCAATGAAGAAATCTTGAATATAAAGGCTCACCTTCCACCACACATGCAGCTTCCCCATCCATCCAAACAACCAACTTGAGGTATATACTAAAGCGCTGCAGAAGACATTCTATTCTGTGCTGGACAATATTTCACAGTATTGCTTATCGCCTTTCAGTACTTACTTTTTCTGCATTGAGTATTATCATAACATAGCTTGCAGTGAATAGGTCGGGTCCGATTGCCTTTTCGACACGACACGATCTTCTCTTGATGGCTAACAACAGAGCCAACCACAGCATATGACAATAAACAGCAATATAAAAGCAAACATAGCAAAAGCAAGAGCAACAAATACACTAGTGCAGCGATTCTTAAACTGTGGTCCGCGGATCCCTGGGGGTCCGCGAAGCCATTCTAGGGGTCCGCGAAACAATTTAGACATCAATAATTTTACATCATCAAACTTTTCGCTTTATTCAAATAACTCATTTACTAAAAATTCTACATGGCCGGGATGCCCAGTACCTAACTGTTTCCACTCTTCCCAGTGTTTGACAACATCATCAAATTTTGTAAATTTCAATGAGCCTACAAGGCGAAGCCGGTGTTAGATTTTTAGGATTTTTAAATCCTGAGCTGCGGACGTAGGCCGCCCACTTACCCTAACACTTGTATAGAATTACTATAGTTGTCAACAACAAAATTATTGTGATGGGGATTATGTTCGCATCAGCTTTGGGGATTATGTCCACTATTCTATGGGGATAATGTCTGAAAAATTTTAGGACTTAACCCCCATACCGAAAATGGGGATTATGTCCGTATAATTTGCGGACATGATCCCCATTTACGAAACTATACTTAGAACGACGTCAAATGTCTAGGGTTGGGATGGGGTCCGCAGAAAGAGTTTAGCTCGATAAGGGGTCCTCGGACTACATGAGTTTAAGAACCCCTGCACTAGTGAATTCGTTGTTATTGGCTTCTAGCTGAACAGCGAAACATGCACACATTGTTTGCATCATAAGTTTAAGAATGCGGGGCAATTTCAGAAGAAAGTGTGATATAAAACGGTACAGTATTACCATCAGGTGCCTTTGGGATTCAAACCTTACTAGAAATTTTTGTTATTTTGTATGAATCTTATGAACAAATTTTTAAAAATAAGAATACGAAAAAAGCACTTATGTAAGTAATCATATCCAAGTTGCATTATCTCCATGAATATGTTATGTTATTTTGATAAGAATATTTTTTTGTATTCTTTAATTTGTATTTTAATTTAAGTAATTAAATAAATTCAAAATACCTTGTCAAATGGTTCCTTATTTTCTTAAACCACCATTTTTCATAATTATTTCCAATTTATTTTTAGTGCATTTTTCCTATAGTACGGGAGGCAGCGTTGCATTTTGCGCAGCAATTTTCTCCCGCTTAATTTTTTTTGCAAATGATAGTTTATGTATATAGCTGATGATCGAAATAAGCGTCAGCCAGCAGACTAGTGGTGGGCCTGGTTGTGAGAGGCCGACAAAAAAGTTTTGCGCAATAGCTCGAAAAGTAAGCCACACGTAGAAAAATATATTAAGACCAATGTTGTAGAGGAGATAAAAACACATCGATCTCTTGCCTGAAATACTTCCGTATGACAAGATTTGACCCACTTTTCATAGTTTTAAAATTATTAATGACCATCTCCATTTTCGAAATAATTCGGTTTTTATTGAAAGTCCTAAATTAGCATTACTTGTTTGATCTGAGAACCTCATTTTTCGTCCAAAATAACTATTTTTACTCAAAATTACAGAATTTACCGGAAGCTTTAAAACGGTGAAAAGTGGCTCAAATATTTATCGTCGTTTAGGAACTTTTCTGGCATGAAATCGATATGCTTTTTTTTTTTTTTTTCCTCTACAACAGCGATTCTTAAACTGTGGTCCGTCCAGGGGTCCGCGAAACAGTTTTGACATCAATAATTTTATATCATCAACATAGGCGGCGACTATGGGGGGCAAAGCACTTTTTTCCCCCTCAAAAAATATTTTGAGGGGCATCGCCCCCCCAATATTTTAGAGAGCAAAATGTTTTCTCACGTAGATGCTACCATCACTGCCATTCAAAAGAAACAATTTCATTTTGGTAATATTAAAATACTGATCGAAAATTTAAGCGAAACTATTGCAAGCTTGAGAGATGAATTCGTAGTGATTTGGAGTGAAATTGACAAAGAAAGAGTTTTCGTAGGCATTGAACTACCACAAGAAAAATGCAACAGAAATGTTCCAAAAAAGTTAGATGATTCGAATAATATGCTAAAGATTGTTTCCAAAACCACGAAAAAAAATTCAGTAGTCAATATGTACTATGAAATTATTGACAATATTGTGAATTGTTTGAAAGCAAGGTTTGACACGAAAGCTTTCACTTTTCTTAGCCATGCAATCTGCATGTATTCCGAAGATGCATTGAATGTAGATTTAAAGGAGATTGCGTTTGAATTCATAGAACGATGTGAAATTAGACGTGAAACATTTGCATTGTCATAACAAAAATTTTGTAATGTGTTGAACAATAAATTTTGATTACAATTGTGAATTGTATACTCTTCATGTGTTTTCATTTTGTGTTTGTTGTGTTTTACTTTTACATTTTCATACATTTTGATGATCATGATTCTACAACCCCTCTCCCATGAAATATCACTTGAAAAATTTTTTTTTAAGTTTGGCCCCCCCAATATTTATTAGAACTCTCCGCCTCTGATCATCAAACTGTTCGCTTCGTGACGAAATAAGATTATTTTTAATGGACACGCAATTCGAACTGAAAGAATGTTTTAATGATTTTCTCTAGTTAGCTAAGGTTGCTTACTTGACTGATATTTTTTGTTATTTGAATGAGCTGAATTTGAGCCTACAAGGTGCAGCTGTAAATAAATTTAAAGTTGAAGATAAAATAGAAGCGATTATAAAAAAAATCGAATTATGGTCAAAACGCATTCAAAAGTGTGTATATGAGTCTTTTCCAACACTCAGCGATTTTATAGAAGTTTCTAATAAAGAGCTTGACAATGAAACGCCGGTCCTGTTTATCGAACATTTAATGACTTTAAAAAGCAGCTTCCGAAAATATTTTCTCTGTCCTGATTCTGGCAACGACTGGATCAGGGATCCATTCAACACAGATGTTAGTAATGCTAAGAAATTGTCGACATTACAGCAAGATATGCTCGTGGATATCTCTTGCGATACGGCTTTGAAACTTAAGTTCAATAAAATTGAACTAACTAACTTTTGGTTACTCCTAAAATCCGATTATCCTGCACTTGCAAATAAGGCTCTCCAAAACTTGATTCCGTTTTGCACAACTTATTTGTGTTAACAGACTTTTTCGGTACTATTTTATATATAAAATCAAAGTATAGAAACAAGCTTAGTGTAGAAGCAGACCTGAGGATAAAAGTTTCGAATATAGAGCCCGACATTGTGGATTTGGTTTCGAGAAAACAACATCATTCATCTCATTAAGTAAAAACTTCTACAGAAGAAAATATAACAAATTTCGCATATAAAATAACAAATAGGGTGGTATTAATAAAAACTGAGTAAATGATGCTTTTACTCCGAAGTAAGAAAAACGAGTAAAGTAAAAGCTATCTGAGTAAAGTAAATGCTCTGAGTAAAAGCCTATATCCGTATGAATAATCTATTACTTTACTCGGTTTTTTGACTCTGTTATAATTTTGTATAACAGAGTATTAAAACATCAAATTGAAACGTCAAAACGTCAGAATTAGTTTTGTTGATATGCAAATATTCAACAAACAGCAGACAAATTGGAAGCTAAATAACCAGCGCATGATGGAGTCAAGCGAGGAATCAAGGATAGAAGTGCCACAATCAATAACTGGTAAGTAAACAAATATTAAACAAGAAAAACATTAAAATCAGTGTTATTTTCGCTAGGAAAGAAGTTGCAGGTGCAGCTCCCGCAATGCCAAGAAAAAAACCATCAAGGGAAACTGAACCTGAGCCTATGACACAACCACCATTCACTCAACCACCAGCAGCCTTACAACAGCAGCATTTTGGCTTTGGCTAACACGAAGAAATGCTCAAAGATGAAGTGAGTACAATAAATTTCCAATATCATGCATTTTAAAGCAATTAAGTATTTGATCATTTTATTTGCAGGTTCTAAATGTTGGTTGTGGAACTCGCATTTTGTATATGGTGGTGCTGCTATAGTTATTGCTGCCGATTGTTCCAACATTTATACGACCAAAATTATGTGACCAATATTTTTTGATTGTAAAGAAATCAGATGAAATCACGGTACTTTTAAGATGAAACTTAACGAGCGTGACAATCCCAATTTGGATTTTGGCATTGATGTTAACTTTAAGGCGAATTGATTATTATTTTTTCGTTAAATGTATGCAGTTGCTGCTGTTGTTTTATTGTCCTTATTATCCGTAAATACATATATTTCAAAAGAATAAATTGAATAATTATTTTTGTTTTGTTTGAATCTGTTCCGCAGATTTTGCTAATAAGTTTGCTTTTCAATATCTGCAATTTGTATACGTAGCTTCGATGGTGCACTAATTTCCTTACCCAAAATGATTTCTTATGTTAGCCAAATAAGATGAGATTCTGTGATTGAAGTCTTGTCCAAGTATAATTTTTATAAGTTCTGTATTGATACACCTATAAAGCGCGAAAAATAAAAATTTAAATAAAAAATTTAAGGTAAAACAGAAATAATTTGTGAACGTAGCGCCGATGGTGCACTAATTTCCTTACCCAAAATAATTTCTAATGTTGGCCAAATATGATGAGCTTCTTGATTGTAGTCTTTTCCGGCTTAAGTATAATTTCACTATTAACATATAATTCGCATAAAATAAAAATTAATCGACTGAAATCAGTAAGGTCAATGCTCTGAGTCAACAAAATAGCAGACTCAGGATTTTCTGAGTAAATATAGCTTTTACTCACTTTTTTATGTTTTAATTCATACGAAACTGAGTAAATGCTATCGTATAGCAGAGTAAATACTTCAAATGACATTTTGAAATTTTTATTCATACGAAATTTATTTATTCAAATTTTGCTGAGTAAAAGCTACATTTCTGAGCAAATAGTTCGAGTAAAAGATTTTACTCAGTTTATCCATACCACACATAGTCAACAAAAAAATAATTTTCATTTTAATTTTATGTTCAATTAATTTTGATTTTAAGCTTTATTATTATTTATTAAAAAAGCTATGAAAAAAAACATAACTTATTTTCTTATCTTTATTTTGACCACAAAATATTTGTCTTAATATTTGAGTTTAATGTACATATTTTGACTTGTAAATTTTTTAATTCTTTTACTTTTCACAATTTTTATTCATTTTGTTTTTTAATTACATGAAAATCCTAATAAAAAATGTTTGCCTCTATAAATGCGTAAGATTTGTTAAAATACAGAGATATACGGTATCAGTATTAATATTTATTTTGGACCTTCAAAAAACGGAAATAGTGTTGGAAAGACCTTTAAAAACCGGAAAACTTAAAGCAAAGTAAAACTACTTCGTTCCTTAACCTCGTCAGATGATCGGACATTTTATGCCTATCTGGGTGAGTTTGATAATCGGACAAAGCTTTCAAAAACCAGACTGTCTGGGTGAAAACCGAACGGCCTGAGTGTCTTTGTCATTATTGAGCCAGAAATTAAGCTTATGAACGATGTCAAATGTCTAGGGTTGGGAAGGGGTCCGCAAAAAAAATTTAGCTCGATAAGGGGTCCGCGGACTACATAAGTTTAAGAACCCCTGCTCTACAACATTTCAGTTGATCTCGTCTCTTTGTCAGTGTCGGTTGTGTTTTTGTGTTGTTTTTTAATACGTATATTCTTTCTGTTTAATCATTTGGAATAATAATAATTTTATTTTATTTACGTACATAATTGTTACTGTGAATTAATTGGTGTTGGTAGAAATTTGATTTTTTGATATAATTTTGTATTTGCATACTTCAATTTATTCTTTAACGTAAACAAACATACGTACGTGAGTACATTTCTTTTTACAAGCAGTGTAAAGCAGTGATCTGTTTTTTTTTTTCATTCCCTTTCTTGCTTTGTCCGCTTACATTGCTTTACCTTAATCTCAATAGGTTGTTGTTGTTGCTGTTCAACGGGTATATTTTTCACAATATTAACCCGTTGTAAGCGCTTTTAAAAATATTTTAAAAATATTTGAGGTCAATGTAAAAATAATACTTTTTCATTATAACTTAGTCTTTTCTTTTTTTCATGATGGATTATTTTTCGTCTGAAAACTTGTTAGCTTGCTCTTTAAGAGATCAATGTAAAAGTCAAAATATATTGAATGCCATGTTTTCCTGTTCAGGTCCCTGTGAACAGGTCTTTCATGCCTCTTGTGCAGGCCTAACTAACACTATTACTGATTTATTATCCTCTAATCGTTCGGGCCTGCATTGGTACTGTCCATCGTGCAGGGCCCTGTCCCCGTCGGTCTTTTTCGACAAAATTAAACAATTTGGGGAAAATCTTAACAATTTGAATATTAATTTCAGAGATATTCTAAATAATTATTTAGACATTACTCCCCAAATTGAAAAAAGCCTTAATGAGGCTGTCTCACCCGATGTTAGTTCGTTTCAAAATAAAACTATTACTGAGGCTGCTATGGTTTTTTCTTCTACTCCTTCGATATCTACTCTACCCAAGCAAGCTATTTCCCTGAAGAAGAAAAGAAAACTTAAACGAAAATTAAATAAGAATCGTTATTCGAATGTTAACTTGGGTAGTGTGGGGGGGGGCGAGTGACACAGCTGTTAATCGTGAAGTATTTGCCTTAGATCCCCCTCTAAATACCTCTCCGTCTACTTCCAACTTTCCCGCTACTGCTGCTATAAATAACCCTCCACCCCTTTCCTCCAATATCGATACTCCTCTATCCATTTCTGTTATTCCTAATCCGCAAGGAGTTGTTACGATTGGTGGTTCTGTCGCACCTGTCTCCTTGCAAGCATTGCCAAGGTTGAAATCGATTTTCATTTCACGTCTTAATGCTAACACTACCACTGACAATGTTATAAACTATATTAGACAAAACCAAATTATTCCTGCCGACGCCTTCGTTTCTTGCAGGAAAATCGGTAATAAACCAACTCATACATCTTTTAAAATTACAGTGGTATCTTCTCATGTTTCTGCCATTCTAAATTCTAATGCATGGGTGGATAATATCTTTATTTCAGAATTTAAGTCGAAAAAAAATAATAAGACTGTCTGTTCCAATTCAAAAAACTGAAGCGGCTTTCCCTTTACTATCAAAATGTAAGGGGTTTGCGTTCTAAGACGCATGACATCTTTTTAGCCACTCAGAATTTTTCTGAGGATATTATCGTTTTTACCGAAACTTGGTTAAATAACACTTTTCTTAATTTGGAACTTTTTGACAATAGTTTCAATGTTTTTAGAAGAGACAGACACTTGGAAGACATTTCTTCTGTTGGTGGAGGCGTCTTAATAGCCATAAAAAATCATTTAACTAGTTCATTAATCGAAATTGCCTGCGCATCTAATATTGAACTATTATGCGTTAAAGTTACATATTGTAACTCCAATATTTATATTCTTAACGTTTATGTTCCTCCAAATAGTAGCGCAGATGTCTACGAATGTCTTTCGATGTCCGTAGAATACATAATAAATGAACTAGACACTAATGACGACATTTTATTGTTAGGTGATTTTAATCTGCCTGACCTTAAATGGACTCCTTCCGATGATGGTACATATTTTTATGCATCGTGTCCAAAAACTCGACAACAACAAATTTTTGTTGACGAAATACTTTCAAGTTTACAACAAGTAAGTTGTATAACTAATTCTCATGGACGACAACTTGAATTAGTCTTGGCTACAAATAGTAGTAATGTTGTTGTGAGAAATGCTATCCATGCTCTTTCTACGGTTGATTCCTGTCATCCACCTTTGAGTATTGTGTACCAATCTGACAATGAAAATTTAATTAATGCATGTTCTTCCATCAATATTTGTGAATTCAATTTTAAAAAAGCTGACTTTTTAAAGTTGAATAAGAATTTAAGGAATAAATTAAACGACCTTATTATTTTTTTTAATAATACAAGTAATTCATTTGATGAGTGCATTAAATTTTTCTATGGTGAACTTTTTTCGGCCATAGCATTGTCGGTGCTATA
This sequence comes from Meiosimyza platycephala, assembly GCA_963662105.1. Classification (NCBI taxonomy): domain Eukaryota; kingdom Metazoa; phylum Arthropoda; class Insecta; order Diptera; family Lauxaniidae; genus Meiosimyza; species Meiosimyza platycephala. Next base: position 39,618,914 of record OY759210.1, on the reverse strand, counting down.
CACAAAAGGGTACGTTAATAATTCCTCGTACCCTTGGTACACAAAGGATTTAAAAAAAATTCGTAATGGCCGTAATAGGGCGTGGAACAAATACGTTTGTTGCTAGGACCGAACTTAGTTGCTTACCAGCGACTTTTCCATGAATTTAAGGATATGTCGGCTTTAGTTTATTCTGAATATTTGAATAGAATAAAGCTGAAAGTTCTTCATGACCCCAAGCATTTTTGGGGTTTTATTAATACAAAAAAAACGGGTTTCCATCTGAATTCAAAACAGTTGATGGGCTCACTAGCGACCCACAAATTATAGCTGGGTTGTTTGCTAATTTATTTAAAGAATCTTTTTCTACGGAATTATTTAGCCCTCAGATCAACTATTTTGAATATATGGATAACGACCCTTTATTTTCGTTTAATGGGATAGATATATTTCTCATCTGAACTCATAGAGAAATATATCTCATCTGTTGATGATGATTTCAGCTCCGGACCTGATGGTATTCCTGCGACAGTACTAGTTAACTGTAGCTCTGTGCTGAGTCAACCCCTCAGTTTCTTATTTAATAAATCGATTAGAGATGGCTATTTTCCTAAATTTTGGAAAAATTCATATATAAGCCCCATTTTCAAGAAAGGGTGTAAAAATGATGTTTCAAACTACAGGCCCGTGGCGAAGTTATCATCGATACCGAAAATTTTTGAACGCATTGTGTACGATCAGGTTAAGGTGTGCTGTGGTGAAGTCATAGCAACTCGTCAGCATGGATTTGTCAATGGCAGATCTACAGTTTCTAACCTCCTTGATTTTACTTCCTTTGCATTAAGCTCTTTTGATTCTGGTGGGCAAGTTGACTGCATCTACACTGACTTCAGTAAAGCATTTGACAAATTACCACACAATTTGATTTTGTTTAAATTAAAGAAGCTTGGATTCCCTTTAAGTTTTGTCAGCTGGATTGAATTTTATTTATCTGATCGCTCATATCAAACAAGATTTCGGAGGGTGTTTTCCACCCCATTCAGCGCGGCATCAGGTGTTCCACAAGGAAGCCACCTGGGGCCGCTCCTGTTCGTTTTAGCAATTAATGATGTTACACATGTCATTAAAGACTCGCATCTGCTAATATATGCAGATGATATGAAAATTTACAGGAACGTGAAGGGGGTTGGTGATACTATTCCACTTCAGTCTGACTTGAAATCCTTTGAGGTTTGGTGTTCTAAAAATAACTTACATCTTAATCCTGATAAATGCCAAACTATGATTTTCACGAGGAGGAAAAATGTTGTAGAATTTGATTATGAATTAAAAGATAAGAAAATTTGTCGTGTCGATTTAGTCAAAGACCTAGGTATACATTTTGATGTTAAATTAACTTTTAATGAGCATATTAATCAAATTTGTAAAAAATCCTCATCTCTGCTTGGCTTTATTAAGAGGTGGGCAAAAGAATTTAATAGCCCTTTAGTAACGGTGACTTTATATAATACAATAGTGTGTCCTCACTTAGAGTACGCCAGCCAAGTGTGGTCACCATTTTATAATATTTATATTAATAGAATTGAGAGAATTCAAAAAAAATTTATTCGTTTTGCTCTCAATGGCTTAAATTGGATTGACTCTTTAAACCTTCCTCCTTATGAGGATCGTTTGAAGTTACTACATATGCAATCTTTGAGCACGCGCAGAAATATTGCGGATATACTTTATCTGCATCAACTTGTAACTGGGTCTCTTGCTGCACCAGAGCTTCTTAATTATATTCACTTAAACACTAATCGCAGGAGTAATCGTAACTCTAATCAATTATTTTACCAAACTTTAAGTAGAACTAATTATATGGCTACTGCTCCTTTTAATCGCATGACTACTTTATTAATAATTGCGATGTATATGATATTAGCTTGTCAAAAGGTCAACTCAAGCTTAGATTGAAAAATAACTATAGTTAATTTTGTAGCTTAATGGTTGTTGGTCTTTATGTTTGTGTTGTCCGAGCCCCACAGCATGATGGGTAAATTTTTTCTAACATTTATGCCTTGGACCATGTTGATAAATTCATGCAATTGCATTCATGCAATTGTATGTTTATATACATATGATCTGGGTGGGTATGTTGAGAAAGTGTGATAAAGCTAAGAAAAAATTATAAAAATATAACAAATTTAATTGCATGTATAATTTTGTCATTTTCCTTAATATGTAAGCTTTTTACTTGGTTTTAAAGCTTTAAGCTAAATTGCTAAGAAATAGCTGTAGTAGCTAAACTCTATTATTATTATTATTATTATTGGTCTTAATATATTTTTCTACTTGTAGCTTACTTTTCGAGTTATTGCGCAAAAAATTGTTTGTCGCCGGCTAACGCATATTTCGATCATCAGCTATACATAAACTATCATTAGCAAACAAAATTAAGCGGGAGAAAATTGCTGCTCAAAATGCAACGCTGCCTCCCGTACTACTAGTATTAAACTTAACATATCAAAATTTTTCCATTGTGGCTCTACAACCAATTGATCATCCCCTCATGTTTCTAATAACACCCACATAGAATCACAATGACAATGCTGTTTACTATTGTGTTGTTCTTCGTTTCATTGACATTGTTGTTGTTTGTTTTTTTGTCGGGTATGCGAGAGCATCAAGACTTTATTCGTTTGATGCAGCAAAAGTAATGACAACATTCGTTCAATCAATTGAATTAGAGTCATAACAATGTTTGCGCTTCAAGATGTCATTTGCAGCCCTATATATATATATATATATATACATAAACTCATCAAGGTCAATAGAGTAGTGACAAAACCCATGTGGTATTTACCACACAACTCCGCCAGCAGATCCAAAAGAATTAAGTTAAATTATCCACAAGGTTTCTTGCAATCCATGATGAATTCGTTCCAACAAAGTATCTACAGTCAACAAATGCGAGCTAGATTTACTCAACAATCGAATCTACCCGAAATGTGAGTTTTACAAACTGGACGAAAGGACAGTGTGGCACCAGCTAAAAAATTTTAATCATTGAATTTGCGTTTGTACTTTAAGTTCAATAAACCAAAAAATTTTAATTTTTGTTGTAACTTTTTTTTGCTCAAGTAAGTGCTTTATTTATACATAAGCTAGCAGTTAAAATTTAAGGTTATGGTCAAATCAATTGGTATTTCGTTTTCCTGCGAAGAGTCACATCTTAGTACATAGACAGCTACAATAAATATCTGTTCGCTAAAAATATGCGATTTTAATCTTTCCAAATACTTATTTTTTACCACTTCACGATCAGTGATGGAATATGGGTTTTGTGAAAAGATACTGAACCGAGACTTGTGATATTCTTTTTAGAGACCGAACGTAGCTTTTTCTCTTGAACACCCAATTTTACTAAAATGTACGAAATTTTTCCATTTACTCAAAAAAAAAATGGTAACTATTATAAATTGTCCAAATGTACCGAAAATGTGCTGAAAATTCGCCAAATGTACTGAAAACTTATCGACGACGATTTTTCAGGACAAAAAGGTACCGAAAACAGTACAAAATGCCATCACTGTTCACGATATATCACTCAAAAAATTTTTTAGCGCTCCGTTGGTTTTCTCACCGCCCATATAAAATGTTTCTTTTTCAAATCAAACAAAAGTTACCTCGATCGACTGCACTGTCAAATTTGGAGCAAGCGTAAACCAGACGTCTTCTAAGTCCTTGAAATCATGTTCGATAAATACACTAAGAAATAAAGAAACATTTATTGAATTTGAAATTTATTAAAATTCAATGCTAATCAAAATATTTGTTCTATTTTTTTTTTTTTTTTTTTTTTTTGGTAAAAATTTTAAGTTAAGAATTGTGAGATTAAGAGTGCAACCTTTCAGCAGCAGAAATGACTACAAAGAAGTATATATGGTATATAAGAAACTATATATATATCGGAGTATATTTTGAGATACAAAGAGCGCGTCGTCAGTAAAAAATTGATGATTTCCAAAACTATGGCGGAAATTTCGATATGAAAGCACATCTAACATTTATGCCTTGGATTATATTAATAAATTCATGCAATTGTATGTTTATATACATATGATCTTATGATCTGGGTGGGTATGTTGAGAAAGTGTGATAAAGCTAAGAAAAAATTATAAAAATATCATATAACAAATTAATTGCATGCATAATTTTTTCATTTCCCTTAATATATAAGCTTTTTACTTGATTTTAAAGCTTCAAGCTAAAATTTCTAAGAAAGCTAATAGCAGTAGTAGCTAAACTCTATTGTTATTATTATTATTATTATTATTATTATTATTATTATTATTATTATTATTATTATTATTATTATTATTATTATTATTATTATTATTATTATTATTATTATTATTATTATTATCCCCGCAAGAGAGGATCTAAAATTTTATTAGATTCTACGGGCCGCGCACCCTTAGTCAACTTGATGCTTGGATGTGTTTAACTACTGAACATAAGAGTTATTGTGTTCAGTAGGGAAGCACTATCATTAGCATCAAGTAAAATGAAATGATGATGACTTGGATTAGGACATGGATGACGAGCTGATCAATGGAAGGATGACCGTTATTTGCCGCGGCACATTGGGAGTCCTCCGGAAACGGAACCCATTATTCCTGCGGGTCCCGCTGAAGGAGCTGATGTGAGCTTGCTCTGCCGAGATGACCGCCGCGGTACGTATCAGAAACCAGCTACTTCGGGCCCTGGTCAGGGAGTGTGTATTGGATGCAGAAGTAGATGTTTGCATTGCTCCGGGCGAGCACTAGTCCGTCCGTGTCTTCCGGGACTGGCAAAGTGCAGGTCAGGCCTCAGGGAACTGGGGTAGGGGTGTCACCCCGAGGGTATACCCGTTCCTGGCTATTGCGGCCCGCCCCCCTACACACGATACGCTGAATTCAAAACCGTATGTCAATTTTAAAGGAAACAACAGAGATGGACGAAAAGACGAACGACTACCCCTTCGACAAGAGATCAAAGCTGAGGAGGTCTCCGGTCGCTTCCACTAGCGCTGCCGCTATCGCTGCTGCCATGGAAGTAGATCTAACAGCCCAAAACGATGGAACTCCCAACAGTGGAAACCAACACGGTGCATGTCCCAAGAGACTCACAAACGTGTTGAGAACAACACCTGGCCAAACGACTGCTAGAGGCAGTCAGCCAAAAAAGACGCCGGGACTGCCCAAACAGATTGACGTAGAAGCAGTCAACACAGAAATTGTGACGTCTTTGCCTGTATCCACATCAGAAGAAGAGAAACCCTCTCCGCGCCAGCAATACCTCCGCAAGCTGCGTGAAGATGAGGAGCAGGCACTGGCTAAATGCCGATTGGCTATTGCTAAGATGAAACAGGCCATGCAAAAACAGAGGAACATCAGCATGGATGTAAAAGATGGTGTCACGGAATTGGAGGAACTGTTTGACATTATTACGCATAGTCGAAGAGCTTGGCGAAGATTGGAGGAGGAGAAAAAGAAGACCGCACCTCCGGAGACAAATGCAGCTGTAGCAAATGAAACTCCATCAGCCCGCCCGATAAGGCACGAATCGAGCCCGGCGCGAGAAAACACCACGGCCCTCCCGCGCCCAAAAAGGACAGCTACAAACGTGGCAAAGTCCGATAAAGCTGAAAAGCCGCAGGAAAATAACTCTGAGAAATGGCAAGAAGTCAAAAGACGAGCAAAACCAAACCTTCTCAGAAGAACGGGCGATACAAAGAAGGAAAAGGAGAGAGAAGTAAGGAGAGGAGGGAAAACCCCAAAAAAGAGAAGAGAGAGAGGGCAACGGTCGAAACCGGAGGCAGTCCTCATAAGACCGACAGAAGTAGTAATAAGAGACCTGGATTCTCTTACTGTCCAACTAGAAGTTGAACAGGCCATCAAAAAGGTGCTAGGAGATCAACTTGAGGAAATGCGCGTCAGGGTAACAGCACCAAACAAGCGTGAGCAAATACGAGCGTTTGTAACACTAGCGCAAGAAAAAGCGGAAAAATTGCTCAAAGAAGATGGCATAAAAATCGGTTACGTCAGAGCCAGAGTTAGACTCTGCTCAAGCATCAAAAGATGTTTCCGATGTTTCGGAATGGGCCACTTGCAAATGGACTGCAATGGACCGGATAGGAAAGGTGAAGGTCTATTTATGAGATGCGGAGAGCCAGGACATAAAATAAAGGAGTGCAGCAAGAGACCAAAGTGCTGCCTGTGCACAGAAGCTGGGCGTAGCCGGGTAGATCATATACCTGGCTCAACTAAGTGCCAAGCGACAAAGTGAGAATACTCCAGGCCAACATGCATCGAAGCAGAATGGCTGATGCGCTATTAGAGCAGATGGCAATAGAGAAGAAAGCGGACGCTGTCGTTATAAGTGAACAGTATGGGCGAGTGAATCGAGAAAACTGGTTAGAAGATGCGACCGGTACTGCAGCAATCTGGCTGCCTAGCAACAGCAGGTTCGTCAATACACTTAAAGGTGCAGGGAACTGCTTCGTATACGTGCAAAACACGAGCTTCACTTTGCTCAGCTGTTACCTAACCCCAAGCGATAGCATTGCGGAATTCCAGAAGAAGCTTGAAAGCATTGAAGACAAAGTGCTGGAAATTGGAGGTCCCTTTATCGTCGCAGGAGATTTCAACGCTAAAGCTGTCGAATGGGGAACGGCAGCAACAAACTCCAGAGGCAGACGCGTGCTAAATATGGCCGCTAGGCTGGGCTTAGCCATCGCTAACATTGGCGCAGCTACGACCTTCAGAAGACCAGGGTGCGAGGCCACCACACCAGATATCACTCTAGTGTCAGAGAGCTTAGCTGGAATGCATAAAGAATGGAGAGTCCTAGAAGATTTTACTGGTAGTGATCACCAGTATATCACTTACCATCTAGACTCAGGAAGTCGCCCCATCCAGGCACCAACAAGAGGCACGCGAAAATGGAATGTAGCGAAACTTAGATCCGAATATTTGCTGGCAAATATCGACGAAAACTCATTGCCAACTGACACAACTAGGGACGCCAGAACTCTCACAAATGCGACTATGCAGCGATTAGCTCAATGCTGCAACGCATCGATGCCTAAAGTTGGCACAAGCCGCAGAAAAGATGCCGTATACTGGTGGACAGATGAAATAGCAGAAATTAGACGGAACTGCCTACGGATGAGGAGGAAACTCACTAGAGCCAGACGATTAGGCGCCGCTACAAATGAAGCCGAAAACTACAAACAAGCCAAGAAACATTTGAAGCTTGTCATAGAGCGTAGCAAAAGAGAAAAATGGGAGGAACTCCGCAAAGATCTGAACAACAACCCATGGGGTCTCAGCTATAAGATCGTTATGGAGAAACTGGGCTCTAAAATTCCTGGCCCAAATATGGACGGTGATACCATGAGCAACATCGTTGATGCCTTATTCCCTACGCATAACCTGCAGCAAGAAGAACAAGACGCGCTGCCTGTTGGATTAACCCCATTATTTTCTGAAAAAGAATTAAAAGGAGCAGCAAAATCTCTCAAGAGTAGCAAGGCTCCAGGACCTGATGGAATCCCTGCAGAAATACTGAAAATAGTAGCGGAAAATCGCCCAAGTGTTCTACTGTCGATGTATAATGCGTGCCTTAAGGAAGGCTTATTCCCCGAAGTGTGGAAAAAGCAAAAACTAGTACTGATCAGCAAAGGCAAAAGAGATCCTACCCAACCATCAGCATACAGACCACTGTGCATGCTTGATAGCGCTGGGAAGCTGCTAGAGAAGATGATAAAAACTCGCTTATCCGCAGTTATTGAAGACGCTGGTGGATTATCGGAACGACAACATGGATTCAGAGCAGGAAGGTCAACTCTTGGCGCTATAGAAGATGTAGTGTCTAGCGTAGAACACGCACAGCGAGGGAACCATCACTCCAAGAGGATTGTCTTGTTGGCAACACTAGACATACGCAACGCTTTTAACAGCCTCAGGTGGTCAGATATCATTGAAGCTCTTAAGCTAAAGTTTGCTACTCCGCAATATCTGCTGAGGATCCTGCAGAGCTATCTAAGGGACCGGGAGCTCATTTATGACACCTGCGAAGGAAGAAAGACAAAAAGGATAACATCCGGAGCAGCGCAAGGGTCTATACTAGGCCCAGACCTCTGGAACTTGAGCTACGACGGAATCCTCCGAATCGAAATGCCGGATGATACACATCTAGTGGGGTACGCAGATGACATTGCAGCTGTAATAACGGCTCGCAACACCGAAGAGGCCAGGAGAAAATTAAACCAGGTTATGCTAAGGACAAGGGTATGGTTGCAGGCTCACGGACTCCAACTCGCCACCGAAAAGACGGAGGCTATACTGCTTACTAAGCAACACATACCATTAGAACTGGAGCTGCCAGTATGCGACAGCATACTTACAACAAAGAAGGTAGTTAAGTACCTCGGCGTAAGAGTTGACCCAAAATTGACATTTTGGGCTCAATTACAACACGCAGCAACAAAAGCAGCCAAGATAACAGGCATGCTTAGCAAGCTCATGGCAAACATCGGTGGACCAACGCAAAATAAACGGAAACTTCTAATGGCGACAACAAACTCGATACTGCTCTACGGCAGTGAGATATGGGCAGGAACGCTAGAGGCGAAATGTCGGCAAAGGACGCTACTGTCAGTGTAACGAACTGCTGCGCTCAGAGTTGCATGTGCGTACCGCACAGTCTCCGAAGCGGCTGTGCTAGTAATAAGTGGGGTTATCCCCATTGACCTACTATCCAGCGAACGTAAAATGGTATGGGAGGCAAAAAAGGAGGGAAACCTGATAATAAGTTTTGCAGACGCAAGGCAGGAAACCCTCTCTAAGTGGCAGGACAGGTATCGCTCAGAAGTCAGCGGCAGGTGGACAAAAAGACTGATCCCTTGCATAAGAAGATGGTTTGAGAGAGACTTTGGCGAAGTAAATTATTACCTCACTCAGTTTTTATCGGGCCATAGATACTTCCAGAAGTATCTACACCGTATGGGCAAAACAGAGCACCCTTTCTGTATATATGGAGACGCTGATGAAGATGACGCAGAGCACACCTTCTTCAACTGCAATCGATGGGACAACGAACGCGCATCCTTACAGGAATCAGTCGGCCAGTGCTCCGCTGACAACGTGATCGAAAGGATGCTGCAGAGCGAAGAAAACTGGAATGCAGTTGCAAGTTTTACTGAGGACGTTCTCAGAAAAAAGAAGTGGTACCTGGACGCAGGTATATGATTTGAGGACAAATCAAGGGACCTACCCCGAAGCAATGCTAACGCAGTCGCAGGGTAGGAGGCCTGGAGGTCAAAGGTTGTGGGTTTTAGATATTGCAGTACATTTACCACAACCTTCCCCACGAAAAAAAAAAAAAAAAAAAAAAATTATTATTATATGTACATTGTACATTCTAAGTTCAGATTTATGAATAACATAATAAAAAAATCATAAAAAAAGATATTACACTGAAGATATTTTGAGAAAAATTTTTCAATAAATTTACTTAAATTACACTAGTTTACAAAATGATTTTTTTTTATTTGTTCCGTTGATAAGAAGTTACTTTTTTTATGTAGTTTTATTTTCATTTCCGAATTCAGCGCAAAAAAGCACATAAGATGAGTAACCTCTCATCAAAGGAACAAAAACAAAAAATTTTTTTGTATCGATTGTTCTCGACAAATTGTCGAAAAAATTAATATATTCAGAAAATGTTACATTGGATTCTCTCATTCAATCGCTTCTAACGTGGTCATTTTATGGTTGATTTTCTTTTGGTATATCTTAATTTTTTTGTAAAAGTATCAGCTCTACGAGCATGAAACGTAGTTATTTTTGTTTATTTTATTTCTATTTTTCCAGGGCCATAGAATCAAATGTAAAATTTGATTTTTTTTTAAATCTGGCCTGTTTTCATCGATATCTTTTGAATCGCTTACTCAATAGAATATGTAATTATACATGTTTATTTGCCATTTTAATGCCTTTAATTTTGTGCTAAGCTCGATAAAATTGGACATTTATAGCTCAAAATATGAATTTTAATATGGAAGAAGGTCAAAAAAATTAAAAAACCACAATATCTTGAAAACTGTGCCATTCAAAAAATTTTTATTTTCATTTCCGAACTCAGCAGGAAAAACTACATAAGAAAAGTAAGTTCTTATCAATGGAACATTTTGAGTGTAAACTAGTGTTATTTACCTTTTTTTATAAAGTTAAAGCCATTCTAAGCAAAACTGATTTTGTGATTTTTTATGCTATCTCCTATAGTTTTGGAGATATTTCGTTTCAAAAAATGCTCAACATAGTAAAAAAAACAAGTGTGCAGTTGACCGATATGTACATATGTATACTAGGGTGGTTCAAAATGCAATACATGTTCCGATTTTTGGTGCTCAGGCCCAAAAATATATCTTTAACCCATGGAGCTATTGAACCAAAATTTCAACCGAATCGGACCATGGGAAGGCGTGTCAGTGGGCCGATTTGTATGATTTTTGTGCATTTTCGAGATGATTTTTTAGTATTATTTCTTTTAATTAATAAAAATATCAACTTCGAGGTATATTCGTGGCTATCATTTTTTACGGACTCAGTATGATGTGAAATATGTGTAAAAATTGTAAATCAGAAAATCGCTACAAATTTGAGTATTGATTCATTGACACGAATGTTAAAAATTCTAAAAATTCTGATATACTTCCACTTTGCCCGTTCGAAACCATACCTATTTTATATTTTTCGGCCACGGCACTATGCGCAATCGATTGGGAATCTCTTTTTACACAGAAAATGATATATCAAACATTTTTTGTACCAACGATGCGATCTGGACAAATATTTGATTAATAACAGCAAGCATTTTCGTCATAGGAAAATAAAGATTTTTAGTTTATTTTTGTTCAAGAAACGCTAATATTTCACATTTGTCCATTTTTTAGATTTTTTTCAGTTTTCGGCTTCCATTTAAAGTAGTTTTTAAAACTGATCTTCGTCCTTCATTATCTGTTTGTTGAAATTTTGCAAAGACCAATTGCTCTTTCCGCGGCGTCATTCACAACAAGGATTTTCTGGAAAAAGGCTCCATTCGCTGGCCAAATGACGAATCGTACAAGGTTCGTACGTTCGAAGATTGTGGCCCAAAAATTACATATTGTGAACGACACCGCAAAAAGAACGATTGATCTTGTGCAAAATTTCAACAAACAGATAACGGAGCACGAAAATCAGATTCACAAAGTACTTAAAGTTGCCGCCGAAAACTGAAAAAAACCTACAAAATGGACAAATGTGAAATATTAGCGTTTCTTGAACAAAAATAGACTAAAAATCTTTATTTTCCTATGACGAAAATGCTTGCTCGTTGGTACAAAAAATGTTTGACATATCATTTTCTGTGTACAAAAAGATTCCCAATCGATTGCGCATAGTGCCGTGGCCGAAAAATATAAAATAGGTATGGTTTCGAACGGGAAAAGTGGAAGTATGTCAGAATTTTTAGCATTTTTAACATTCGTGTCAATGAATCAATACTCAAATTTGTGGCGATTTTCTGATTTACAATTTTTACACATATTTCACATCATACTGAGTCCATAAAAAATTATAACCACGAATATACCTCGAAGTTGATATTTTTTTTAATTAAAAGAAATAATACTAAAAAATCATCTCGAAAATGCACAAAAATCATACAAATCGGCCCACTGACACGCCTTCCCATGGTCCGATTCGGGTGAAATTTCGGCACAAGGGCTTCATAGGCTCAATGAATGTTTTCAGACCTGAGCACCAGAAATTTGACGACATTTAATTTTTCCATACGATTTTGAACCAGCCTAATGTATACATATGTATTTAACATTATTGAGTGAGTGATCATCTATTCCAAAACACTAGAACGCAATTGACTTCTTGATAAGTGCCCAAAAGCAAGATGCGACGATTTATTCTTTTTTAGAAATTCGCGTGGATTTCGAAGACTTCTACTGGCTTCAGGAAGGCAATTGTAAAGTCTGTGGGAAGTGGGCGTATAAATGGGGTGGGCCGTGGATGTTGGATTACCAACCCAAAATTTTAGGGTAAGCATTAAATACTTTCACACAAAAACACTTTGAAATAAAAGAACGGGTGTGTGCATCAGTGCATATGTTACCGTCTAGTTTTTAGGATAAACTAGTTTTTCCTAGGCCAAACTAGTTCATCCGAAGCGTGTTAGGGTTCATGACCCCAACCATTTTTAGGGATTTATTAATTCAAAAAAGAGTCTTTCTGTTTCTGAATATTAAATTATGATCTGTTCTAAAAACGCAAACAAAAAAAAAACTAGATTGTAAAAATTTTATTTTCGTCTTTTAAAAAATTAAATGAAATTTTTTTTTAATTTCGACTCCAAAGATTTATTGATATTTTGGTAAGCTTTAGTTAAAAATAAAAATGGTTCATTTGACCAGAAAAATTTTTTGTTGGCCTTCGACTTGAAATAATATAACACGAGAATATTTTTCAAAATTCGGACTTAAACGATATGTAAGCATTTTTGATAACTTTAATTTTAAGAAAAACTGTTAATTTTCGACCAGAGTTGGGACGATGAAACGTTTTTTTCAAGCAATTTCTGCCCATACCACAAATTGTTCATCTTCTTTGCGTTGAGTGACTTGTATATCGTCTGAATGATCGCTGTAACGCCCCTTTAGCCATATCCAATCATTTTCTTTGTTGAAAAACGGTTCGATGTAGAATGTTTACTCGTCAGAAAACACCAAATTGGGCAACTCGTTTCTGTGGCGCAAGCGTATCAGCTCTCTAATTCTCTTGAGGCGCTTGTCTCGTTGCAATGCAGTATGGTCCTGCGACTTAAATATTTTGAAAGGCTTGGTATCGAACTTGTTTTTCAGAAAATGGCGTCTGTTTCGATTGCTTACTTCCATCTTGATTGCCATTTCAGTTGCATTGTGCTCAGATTTTCATTCTAATTGTTTCCGCACAAATTTGACGTTTACTCGCCCAGTTGCAGTGCATCACCGGCCACCTACGTAACGTTTTTTAATGTTGACGGTCTCCTTGAAACGTTTGATGATACGGTTGATAAAAATATCGTTCAATTTTGCTTTCGGCGGATGACGACGTATCACGACTTTTTTTTCCTTCCGAATGAAGGCCAATCACCAAATTTCTTTTCATTTCCAAACCGTACATCTTGAAAACGTTTTTAATTATACCAAACTGCTTCTGTCACTTGACAGATAATATATCAAGAAATTACCATTTTGAAATTGAGCGTTGTGCGATGAAGGGTTGGGAAAGGACAGCTGTGTGAACATAACCTTTCATTTCAATTGCCTAACCTGGTATACACATTATAAGATTTTTTGTAAGGAATGAAGTTTGCTATCGAACTGACACTATAGGAAGTCAAAAAACTTATTTTTTCAACAAAATAACTTTAAAAAACTATTTAAAAAAACCGAAAAATGTCAATTTTTTTTAATTCAAAGCACTCGTCAAGAAATGTCTAATATCAAAAGAGGTACAACAGCAATTGCATATAAAGGGGAAAAGTGTAGACTTTTGCGCACTGTGTTTATATTTTTTGCTATGATTCTTACTGGTCAATGCATAAAATAAAATAAAGTGTGCTTGCATATTCTTAAATGTCGGCTAACACACCTTGCTGATGATACCATGTAGCGGTTTTTGAAACTACTTAGTATAAGTAGCTAGTTGCTCCATTTTTTGTTCCGTGAATGCATTTTGCGCTTGTAATTTTTTTCTGTTTTTGCACTAAAAGTACTGAACAAAAAAGCTCAGTAAAAAACATAATATTAAATTTTGTTTTGTTGCAAACACACAAATACATAAATAAGATAAGATTATTTTATTATTTTGCTAAGCTTTTCACCTCTGACATTTCGTTAAGGGATGTGAGCATAATGAAAATTTGAAAAAAAGAAACATAAAAATTATTATTCACAGAGTTACACAATTAACCCAATCGTTAAAAAAATTTTACATTTGATTTTTGACAGTTGGTTTGCGCGTTTAGATGAACATCCTAGTGTGTTTATGGTAAACTCGGACTCACCGATAGCATTTCATTTTACTTTGGCTCGAGACAATCCAATTCGTTTTATTTCAAGTTTTCTGGATAACCGAACGAGAGCATAGCCACTGGTAACAGCTGAACAAAAGTCATGGCTCATAAGCTTGTTTTTTGCGATTTTTTCAATGAAACATTGCATTTTTCATGCATTCACCAAGCACGAATCAATTGCATTGGAAAATTAAACCCACCATCACTTCTTTGCCCGAAAATAAATTCAATATATTGATCTGCCATATCAACACCACGCATAGGAAAATTAAATTTGTGACCGTGGGAAGCTGTGGAAGATTCAGATATCTAAGCACATTCCTGTTATAATAACGCACAATGATTCGTCTACATACAAACGATGGACAAAAGTAGGAGTGGTCGGAATGGAATGAAATTTCGTTTCCTAGTAAATAATGGCATGCTAAATTCAAAAACGTTAAAAATGTAGAATATTCTAAAAGCTTTTTGAGTAAATGTGGTTTTTTACCATTTTTTTTTTAATGCGTTCTTATGCTAAGAAGTAATTTCATAAAAATTATACATTTTGACAATTATCGAGAGATAAAACTTGTGATAAAATGTACACTTGATTACCCTCACATGAATTTTTGCGTAAAAATTTTTTTTTTTTTTGGTGCAATCGAAAAAATTGAAATGTGAATGTGTATGTGGCAACTCTGTGAAATGTTATTTTCTTGTATCGCAAAAAAGGCACTGAAAATAAGCTGGAAATAACCTTTTTTTGTTATTTTGCTGAATGCAAGTGCGACACTTGTTTACCCTCAACTTCAATATTATTGAAAAAAAAAAAGAAAACAACGTTTTTTTTTTCAATATTTTATTTTTTTTTTGTTTATTAATATTTTATTGGACCTCCGTTGTTGCGTACAACTTCGAATAGCCTATTTGGTAGAGAGTTATACAAATTTTTAATGTAATTTGTTGGTATTGCTAAAAAAGCAGATTCTATAGCCATAGCTAGCTCGGATTTACTGTGGAATTGGGTTCCACCTGCATAAATTTCACGTGATAAATATCCCCAAACATTTTCAATGATGTTTAAGTCAGGAGATAAAGCTGGCCAATCCAAAACGGACACATTATTTACAGAAAACCAATGCTTTACTTGCCTTGCCGTGTGAATTGGAGCGTTATCGTGCTGAAATATCCATGAATGATCCTCGAAAATTTCCTCGAAATTAATTATTTGAATTTCCAGAAGTTCAATGTAGTCCATTGATGTTTGTCAACCTTCTAAGATAGCTAAATCTATGACGCCATGTGACGAAATAGCTGCCCACACCATCAGTCAACCAACTGCAGAGTGCCGGCGGGACAAAAATCGCTCAGATTTCCTTAAATCATGGAAATAATAAAGGAAACCGTCCGGCACGTCCAAATTAAACTTATTTTCGTCAGAGAAGATAACTGAATCCCATTCATTGCTCCAGTTTATATGGGATCGCGCAAATCCTAATCGTGCACTTCTGTGCCGTTCCAGTAAATGTGGCTTCTTCTTAAGTTTTTTTCGTTTTAGGTGAGGGCACTTTTTAATTACTATTTGTAAAGTTCGGACAGAGGCTGATGTTTCCACTTTTTCTCCTATTTTAAGCGGACATTGCTGAGTTGGAGGCTTCGCGCAAAATTAGTCTCCGTTCCCTTGATGTTGTTGCCGTTGCTACGCGTCCTCTTCGGTTTTTGCCATAATTTTCGGGTGCTTTTAGGAAATTGTTGACAACCCAAGGATCACGACCTATTTTCCGAGCAATTTCTCTGTTGGAACAATTTTCTGCTTTAAAGGCAAGAATTTTTCCTTTCTCTATTTCCGTCAACGTTTTTCCACTGCCCATTTTTATTGAATATGAATTAAATTAACCTAAAGACAAAAAATGAGGTCCGAATATTGAAATAAATTGACTTTACTTACCCTCTTCAGTTTATTTCACATCAAACGTTCTCAATTAACTGGTGAAGGTAAACAAGTGTCGCACTTGCGTTGAGCAAAATGTCGAAAAACGGTGATTCCCCGTTTATTTTCAGTGCATTTTTTGCGATATAAGAACATAACATTACACAGAGTTGCCACATACATATACGCATTCAAATTTTTTCGATTGCACCAAAAAAAAATTTTTCCGCAAAAATTCAAGTGAGGGTAATCAAGTGTCGGGGAGTGTATAAAGTAATAGATCCAATATTTATTGCATCAGACACTTATGTACATATATAAAGATATTTGAAAAATTTTGATATACAAAATACAAGTTCAAAAAAATTTATTTTAAAAATGCTGTTTGATAATCAAATTAATAAGAGTTAAGCAAGAGAAACAAACAGGAAATGAACACATTAGTCGTTCTTATTAGTAAAAGGTCAAAGGTCTTCGGAAAATTGCAATTTTATAATTTAAAGTATTGTTACGAAATTTCCTGTCCCTTTGACTGTAATTTCAATCTCTTACACTTTTCTGAGTTCGATCACTGGATTGTGTAATAATAAATAATAAAATGGTTTATTTAAATCACAAACGTTAGTTTTTACACAGTACAATTGTTTATTTAATCTTAACATTCAAATTGTATACACAAACGTTATACTTTATTACTTAAAATCCACTATATGAGCCGTTTATTTTGAAAGTGGCATAAGTCACTTTGTTTTTAAGTCGAGATATTTAAGTTAGCATCCATATTTTTAAACGTGTTAAAACGCAAACCCTTAAATGAGCCGTTTATTTTGAAAGTGGCATAAGTCACTTTGTTTTTAAGTCGAGATATTTAAGGGTTTGCGTTTTAACACGTTTAAAAATATGGATGCTAACTTAAGTATCTCGACTTAAAAACAAAGTGACTTATGCCACTTTCAAAATAAACGGCTCATATCACTTTAGTACTTAAATTCAAATGTTCTCACTTAAGATCCACTGTGTTCCACTGTTCAATATCAACTGTGTCTCTGCTGCTCATATGACAGCCTTTTATACTAAAAATCATTATTTTTTTTTCTCCTTTGAACGCGAATATCCGCCAATGCTTTTGCAGAAACCTTTTTGCTTTATTTTTTTTCTGGGCAGACAACTCCTTCGTCCATTCTTTCGTCAATACTTCCAAGGCCGATGATTTTGTTAAAGCTGTACCTTTTGTGTCCTGCTGGTCATTTTCACAATTTATAACAGCCGTAACTTTCTCACATTGCGCTATTAGTTCACCTTTTTGCATCCATTTTGGCTTATTTATTGGATTCAGTCTTAAAATCTTTCCTATCTGCTTCCACTACCCACAGATGGCTTGTCCCACAGTCTTCACTTGTTGTATCCCATATAATTTCTTCGGTGTTGGGTTCAATTCGACAGCGCTCACTTATGTAGACTCTTGCAATTGTTAATTTTTGTCCACAGCCAACGTCTAAAGGCAACTCTACATTGGCATATCTTAAAGTCTTTTTCTTAAGATCCAAAGTGAGCCTGTGTCGAATCATGAAGTCCACGCCAATGATAGCCTCATCGGTGATGTTTGCACAGTTTTGTTTCCGATAAGAACACTTGCTGTAACTTTTCCTACTATTTGCGCAATTTCTCCTGTCGCTGTTCTCAATTGGTTCCCATTTAATGGCATTACTCGTCGTCTATTAAATAAATCTGTCCTCACAATTGAGTGCGATGTGCCTGTATCCAAAGTTAGCTCACATGGTCTTTCGTTAATTTTTCCACCGATGGTAAGGCTGTTGGAATTTCGGCAGAGCTTCGAAACTAAGACTGTGGGGCAATCATAAGTGAGAGTCAGCTCACGCCCCACTTTACTGACTCTCTTTAGTTTAAAGACTGCTCTCCGCTACCATTTTCGCCATCTGGAACCGTTTGCAATACTTCTGCAGCTGCGCCTTTTAATGCCACAATTAGCGCTGCTGCTGCGCTATCGTTATCCCAGCGATTATGAGCAGATGTTGTTTCGCAGATGTAATTTCTACATATTCGTTTAAAAATTGTAGTTTTGGCATTTCTATTTCTCTTACCCCTTTGTCAAGATGCTATAAAACATAAAATGCATATAAAAACAGTGAACTTTTGAAACCTCTTGCAGTCGCAAATTTGATTTTATTTCAAATTTTTCTATTTTTCTATTTTAGTAGATGTTTCACCTTTAAAACTATATCAATCTTACCTTATTTTGTATCAACATTTAAATTTTGGATTTTTTGGGCGACGAGCCGAATTTATTGATTTAACTGGATTGAAATTTATTGCAATTGTTGTAAGCGAATTATGTATCTTGTCTACTAATCACGTTAATTTCGTTTTTATTATCAAAGGCGTCCCAAGTAGAAATTTGTGACTGTTAAGGTCACAAAGTTTGCATGCGAGTCACAACGTGGTTATTGTGACTAAATTTGGTGTAGATAAAGTCACTTTTCCTATATTGTGACACTTTAACCGAACATTAACTGCCAAAATACTGAAAAGAGCAGTTTGACTTTATGGTAACTTTTGTGTACTAAATCGATCCTTTTTAGAACAAATTTTAGTTACAATTACTTAAAAGTAACCTGCCCGTAATCACGATATTTTAGGCACATATCAGTAAATGTGACCGAAAAATATGACTATATCGGCTCAATTACCATAAGTACTCAAATTTAGTTGCTATCGTTACGTTACACTTTTTTGGTTACATTTGTGTATGTATCGTAACATATACAGTAGAGTGGCTCAAAATAAAATTTTGTTTTATTACGATATGTCAGCTGATATCTATAGCTTCTCAAAGGATTTTCATCAATATTGAATACTGAATTAGCGCCGCCTATTTGAAGTTATCAACTTTTGAAGATACTAAATACTTATTTTAAAAATTGCGCAAATTATAGGAATTATCGTATTTTCGAAGGGCTTTCACTTAAGCGGACAAAATTACATGAAAACTGATATTATATTAATAATTTTCTTTAAAGTAGACAACATCGAACAGGCGGCGCCTTTGAGGAGCTTTGTCAAGATGTGTAATGCTAGATAGATATCCGCTTAAGCATCGTAAAAATCACAAAATATTTTGTTTTTGAACCGCTCTAATAGAATTGGAATTATTTAAGTTAAACAACTTCACCCTTAAAGTTACACATAAACTACTTTGTGTATTTATTGACACATCTTTGAACACAATTGTGTAGTTTAAGTCATGCAGACCACACTGTGTAAATACCAGAACACAAGTTTTATACCGAATGGTTACTGTAGACACAATCGGTCACAATATATGATAAGGTCACAAATGAGCCTGACGCCATTTTTTATATGAAAATTATGGCATCCATTTTGATTTATATTCAAAAATTTATGGCTCAAATTAATTCAATAAGGTTGTAATTATACATTTAAAACACCTAGTAAAAGTTATAAGATCATTCCAGCATTATAAAAACCATTTGATTAATAAAAAATTTTTCAATATTTTTTAATAATATTATTAAATAATGGATATTTTTAAGCGCATAAGTTTTTTGTTCAGCAGAATATTAATATTTACAGCAAAAATGAGCTTCGTTTTAATTTTTACGCATAATATGCGGAATTAAATTCATATACCAAAGTTGGGGAATAATATTTATAAGAAGTAAAATAGTACAAGTCATAATCCCGACGGAAAACAGAAGCGCGTTCAAAGCGCTTCGGATGTGCATCAAGGAAAGCAGAAGCTGCTCCCAATGCGCTTCTCTCTGCTTATCTTTTTTGACACACGATGTCATTGCGGGGATGCACATCTTTGGAAGCATATTGGATGCTGAACAGAAGCACATCTTCGGAAGCATATGAAAACGCTTCCTTGGATGCTGAGTAGAAACATATCTTAAAAGGAATATGAAATGCTCTTCCTTGGATGTTGAGTAGAAGCGTTATGCCAGTGTTCTGAGATGCGCACATCTTAATCAACTAAGCTACTCTTGTTAGTAATATCATTGAGACTAAAACTATATTAGCTTTCTGTCAAAATGAAATTTTGAGTTTTTGATTTCTATTTTTGCTACTTAATAATTCATATAATATACTTTTAGCAAGCTTAAATACAACAAGAGAGTTGGCTGATGTCGATAAACTGCGCATGTAACAGCACGGAATGCCTAGGTTCAAACCCCAGTGGATGCGCAATAAAAGTTTTTTTTTAAATTAAATAAAATTTTGAATTGAATGTTAGTCTTAGTCTGACTGTTGTCGAACTCAGTCGCGAGCTATGCGGTCACGGCGTCTAATTTGTAAAAGCGCTATCCTGAACGAAGATTTCTTGCCATGCAGTGTTTGTAATGGTGCCATAAGTCGTGTATAGGAATAGATGTGAATTCGCATGACTTTCTAAATAAGAATCCGAACTTTGTTTATAATTGTGTAAAGTGTTTCAACAACTCTTTTAACTTGCATGAAATTGTGTCTCAATTAGTGAAAGAAGTTCACGAGCTCAAAGCACTCATCACAGAAAACTCTAATAAGAGTGGTAAAATTAAGAGTTATGAAGAGCTCACTGTAGATAAATTGACCACTGAAAATGTTTTAAACACATTCTCTTCATCGTCGAGTTCATCGACCTCGGAGAGCTTGAATGCTACTATTGCAAAAAATATGCAGAAGACAATAACACCTTCCGTTGTTATTACTCGTCCAACAATTCAGAGTACAAGCTGCAATAGTCATGTTGAGAATGCTGATCTTATCAGCTTATGCTCTCCTATTGATGCTCCCTTATGCGTGGGTGATGCTGCTGAAGTTTCTCTTCTAAACTCCCGATCTTCTACTGTTGCTGTTCCTGCTAATGCTGCTAAAGTCGCTTCACATTCATCTTCAACTCGTACATCTCTATGATCTGTTCGTCGTTTATCAGTTTCGATGCTGAAGCTACTGGCGATATTGAACAATCTTTATCATCTCCTTTGGCTAGCATTGCAACCATTGTTTTGGATAATCAAAACAAAGAAAATATCATTGCTAGTAGCAGTGCTGATTATAATGCTAACTATACTTCTCCACTGACGACTGCCACGATTAGTGAGTGGACAACAGTGAACAATAAAAAGCGTAATAGAAAAGATAAACAAAACCAAAATAAACAGATATAACAATATCAATAACGAACTTGATATGGCTGTGCGTAGAAAAGCTTTACATCTATCTTCGTTCAAGCAAGTGGTTACCACAGAGAACATAATTGATTACATTTCTTCGCATACAAATATACCAAAGGAGAACCTAAAATGCTATCGTCTTATCAAAAAAGATGTGGATGCATTGACTTTGCGAAAAATTAATTTTAAGCTCATCATTGCTGCTAGTGATTATGACAAAGTTTTTATCCCCACATTGTGGCCTGCTAATGTGCGTGTTCGTGATTTTTCTTTTTTAACAAAAGAGGAAGAACAGAAAGAGAGACGTAATGCATGCGTCTATTTGCCATAAATATGATGAAGTAAATATTTCTGATTTTAAGTATTCCATCTATCAAAATGCTGGTGGTATGAGATCAAAAATAATCGATTTTTATACTGCTAATGCAGGCTGTTATTATGAATGATTCTATTTTTTTCTACGGAATTATTCAACGAAGATTTTCGAGTATATAGAAGAGACCGATCTGCCACTTTTACTGGATTTTCTAGAGGGGGAGGATTGCTATTAGCGATTAAGTCTAACTTGATAAATGAATTGGAGTGAAAACATTTTGCCCTCGTATGATAGTCGCTGTTTATTGATCGACCTTGAATCGCTTCAAGGAAGAAGGATTTATTTTAATGTTATGCTAGCAGGAGATGTAATATGTAATCATATTGATTGCCCACTGATTCTCTCACTTTATCAATTATATGCTCCGTCACGACATTTAAGGGCAAGGCATTCTCTTTTTTTGGTACCGCGGGCTTCTACTAATTATAGTGTGTCGGAGCCGATTACTAGATCCAGCTTTGAAATCAATAGGTTCCATCATGAATTAGATTTGTTTCTAAGTAGAAATATGTTCAAATCATGCCTATTAAAATTAATATAAATTGTTATGTGATAAACAAATATGTTTGTATATAAAA
Organism: Meiosimyza platycephala; assembly: GCA_963662105.1. Lineage (NCBI taxonomy): Eukaryota > Metazoa > Arthropoda > Insecta > Diptera > Lauxaniidae > Meiosimyza > Meiosimyza platycephala. The sequence goes on along the minus strand of OY759210.1, from coordinate 39,596,735 downwards.
CTGTATTACATTATTTAATAGTAATATTATATTCGATGTCAAATAGGGTATTTACTTGATTGACAATAAATAAATAAATAAATCATGAAATCATGAATTAAATGCTTCCGGAGAAGCACATCGGACGTGCTTCCCTTGGAAGCTGCTTCCAGATTTCCCGTTGGGATATTACACATACATATTAATGCCATTACCATTGTATTCATTTATATTAGGAATACTACTACAATGATAAAAGTAACTTAAAAGTAAAATATTTCCAGCACATTACAGTTTTTATAACCCACGCTATAACTACTATACTAAGTGTGGTTACAAAGCAGTAATATAATCAGTCACATAAACTACATATATCCCTTATATCTCCATATCCCCACTCGGTCACGGATACGTGCCAATTACGAAATATATCGGTATCGGTGTAGTTATCTACACAAATACTCAACCGAAACAAAGCGAATGTGGTTACAATAACGGAACGCCAATCGAAATTTCTTCTTGGGGTATTTTGAATCCCTGAAATATTTAGATTTTTTGTGAGGCGAGGTACTAGGCCATTATTTAAATATCTGCACACTTTGTTTTTTTTTGGCCTTTTCGAACCATTTTTTATTTAAAAAAATGTTTCTCACAATATCTTCTATATAACATATTCTTTTTTTTATTTCTTATGTGTTATTCTTCAATCAATCCTAAGAACTTACATTTCAGCTTGCAAGTCAAAACTCGCGACATAGCTTTGGAAAAAATTACACATTTAGACTGGTGCGCGCCTTCATAAGAAATTCACATTTTCCGAAGTTAAGGCAGGAATTTCGTATGAAAGCAGATTCATTTTTAGGATTGATTGAAGAACAACATATCTAATAAGCAAAATAAAAATATGTTATATCGATGATATTTTGAAAAACATTTCTATACATTAAAAAATTAATGACACCCCCACTTTTCCTATGTCGCCAACTTTTGGTACAATTTAAGATATTTATGATCTGCATCCGTCCACCAAATTTCATTAAGATATCTGAAATTTTTTGCGAGATGCAGCCGTTTTCGAAATAAAGTTCAGCCGTGTATATACATCAATACTATCTGTCCCGGCAGACATTGCCCTTTCCGGTAGGTGGCGCGATGTTGTATGAATTCATGCCGTGAAATCTAAAGGCGAAACAGCCTATTTTTCCAGTGAAACTTTCTTTCGCCCGTACCTTTCATATCGAGTGCAATTCATCTGCGTCCAGTAGTTGATGAGATATGTTGAATTTAATTTTGGAGGGCGTGTCATCGCCCATTTTTCTAAACCAAACTTTGCAAAAACTTTCCATAGACCATAAGAAGCATTTAAAAAACAATTCTGAAATGTTCGTGAAAATTCTATTTAAAAAATGCTTTCGTATGAGGGCCACCCTAAGTATGTGCCTGTAAATATAACAGCTACGTGGTGTAAATTCCACGTGAATTGATTGACCGGTCTTCCACCCTAAATAAAAGTTATATTTCCTAAGCTATTATCCTTAATATAAAAGCCACCTGGTGTAAGTTCCATGTGAATTGAGTAAGTGGTCTTTGTCAAAATTCTATTTTAAAATATTTTTGTATGAGGGCCACCCTAAATTGCCCATATAGGAGTTTGAAAAATAGTTTACGTCCTATTCTGAGATCTACTGAATATACACACAAAATTTCATAAGAATCAAGCCGTTTCGGAAGAGTTTTGTCATGCACTTTTTATGCACTTCGTAAGTATGTAGTTAGTAAGTTATTTTCCTTTATGTCAATAAGTACCTACTTTGGGTTAATAGAACTATAGTAAAAGGCCGGTCCTTTACTAAGTAACAGTTAAGCCATAAGAAATTTAAGAAATAAGTCATTAGTTAATAGCGATTTGGTGGTAAATTATGTAAATAAGGAAAATGTAATCACATACCCGATAATAGAAAAATATATGTCTCCTATTCATTTAAATGTATTGAATGAAAAATAATTTGAACATAGGTAAAAAACGTTTAGTCTATCATAGAAGATATAACACACTTGACATAATAAAAATATGAAATAAAGATTTTTTACCTATTGTTATCTACAGTGGCTCAATAAAGAAGTCGGACACACATGCAATTCAACTTCAAATGAAAAAATAATGATTAAGAAGTATGCAGTTGCATACGCTGATTACGTAGTACTTCTAGCATCAGGTAAATATATGAGACTTCCGTTGTTAACTCTGTAGCACTGAGATTAGGAGTTTTCTGACTTGCTGCACCATCCACCGCTCATCTGTTCCAAAAATAGTTCACCAACCTAAACACAAGAGACTTAATGCGCGTTTATGGTTAATATATAATTGTCCAAAAGTACTTGAAACTCTTCTACAATCACCAGATATAAATATGATTGAACATTTATGGACCCATTTGGAAATTCAGTTGAAAACTTATTCCGTTAGAAACAAAAAATACTTAGAAAACGCGAGTAAGGAAGAGTGTACCAAAAAAGGTCCTTCGGTCTGCAGAAGTTAGTGGAATCAATGCCAAGATGACTGAAAGCTGTGAAAAATAGCAAACACATGTCGATAAAATACACAGGTCAACAAATCAAAGAAAAATTTTTGGTGACAAGATATCGTTAGTGGTTTTGTATTAAGAGTGCCCTGGTAACATTAAAAATATTTTTAATTTTTTTTTTCCTACGTGTCATTTTCCGACGTGTCAGTTTTGAATATTCGCTGTAATCAGTACTTCCAAGTGCATGATTTGCTATTTTATGGATAGATTTCTATAAATAAATTGATTTTTATATCATGTCTTCATCGCGAAGCAGTTGTCTCAATGATCCAAATGTGTTTTGTTGCATTTGTGGTAAATACGCAGTGAAAAATTTCAGAAAGCCTATAACAGATTTTATAAAAAGTGCTTATTTTGATTACTTTAGTCGGAAATTGCGGATGAATACAAGCCGTAGATACCCCAAATTGTTTGTAAAATGTGCTATGAACACTTAACAGTGTATTAGTGGTCAAAAAAGCCATATAAGGTTCGGAGTGCCAATGCAATGGAAAGAACAGAAAGATCACTTCGATGACTATTACTTCTGCTGTATTAATTTACCTGGTGTTAACGATATAAAAATGACTATCCAGACTTAGATTCTGCTAGAAGAACCTTACCACATTCAGAGTAAGTACCTGTTCCAGCATTTTGTTCTATTCGTGAATCATGATTTGAAGAAATTATTAATGAAGTGAGTAGCCACAGCGATTTCGAAGGAATACCATCTACGGAGCCAAAACCTTTTACACGAGAAGAATTAAATGACTTGATTAGGGATCTTGAACTACCCAAAGAAATTGCAGTGTGTTTGGCTTCTAAATTAAAAGGAAGTCATTTACAAAAGTGACGTTCTATCGAGCAAGAGAGTAAGAGCAAGTTACTGAAAACTTTCTGAGAAATCACAAGTCAAGTAACTACTCTGAAATTGTAAATGACATGCTAGAAAATTTTAAATACTTAGGATGTAATATGTCCATCAAAGTGCATTACCATCACAGTCATCTTGTTCAATTTCCAGACAATCTTGGATCTTATAGCGAAGAACAAGGAGAGCGGTTTCAGCAGGACCTAAGTACTAGGGAAAAAAGATGCCAAGGCCGATAGGATCGGCATATGATGGCTGACTATTGCTGGGGGATGTAACGTGATAGTCCCACTACACCTCAATCACGAAAGTCGCGAAAAAGAAAGTTTTAATTTAAATAATAATGTGAAAAATTTTGTTTTTTATGTAAACTTGTACATTTTTTTACAAGGCAACATCTAGAAAACTACACGTAGGATATCTAAATTTTTGCTAATAATGTAATCAGTATAAGGTCTTTTAGTTAAAAAAAAGGTCCAGCCTCTCGGCACCAAAACTAGTGTTGATCAGTGATATTAACTGAAGCTTTTTTTTATTTAATATTATTTTTAACTAACATTAACCAAAGGTGTCCGAGTTCTTTGTTGACATAATTTTTGTCTTAAATTATGTTTTTAATTTTTATTAAAAAAATGGAAACTAATTTAGTTTTAGTTATTACTTACTGTTTTCAGAAGTATATTTATATACCTTAAGATAAAAAAACAAAACATAATAAAACTTGTTATTCTTAAACGTTATTTTTTCATTTGAAATTGAATTGTATGTTTGTCCGACTTCTTTATTGAGCCACTGTACTTAAAGTGTAGTAAGTAAGTTGTTAAGAAATGATAATGTGATTTCCTTTTTGAATTTTTTGTGAAAATATAAATTTTTAAAATAGAAATATGTGTTGAAATGCTAATGTAAGATAAGTAATGAAATGCTAATGTAAGATCTGTAATGTACATTAGAGCGGTTCAAAAACTTTTAGTTTTTTTCACGATGTGTCAGCGGATTACAATAGCCTTATGTATATGTCTAGACAAAGCTGCTCAAAAGGATTTTCACCAATATTGAAAACTGGACTGGTGCGCCCTGTTGTTAGAAAATATTGATTTAAAAAATGGTGCAAGTTAAAGAGATTTTCTAATTTTCCTACAAATTGAGTATGGTTTTCGGGCTATTATCAATCGAGGAATTTGAAACTGCAATTAGTTTTTCTTCTTCTTCTTTTTTGCTTACAAAAAAATTTAAAATCGACCGGAAAATAATGAAAAAATTCCGATTTTCCACTTTCTAGTTGCAAAATCGCCCCATATTATTTCACCACCAATCGCGTGATACAATACTTTCAATGTATTTTGATTTGCTTAAAATAATGCCGTAAACCGAATATCATTATCTTATTTCAAAACCAAAATATTTGCATTTTTCTAAGTAACCAGACCTAACATTCTTTAAATCGGAGGCGACAAATATACATACATATTAAGGTGATCCAAATTTTGTTTTTTGTTTCAAATAGCTATTATCGATAGAGGAATTCGAATCCGTGATTAGTTTTCTGTTTCTTCTATTTTTCTTATAAAAAATTGAAAATTGACGGCAAAAAATGAAAAATTACCGAATTTCTATTTCCAAGTTGCAAAATCGCCCCATGAAATTTTACCGCCGATCCCGTGATACATCATTTATGATGTATTTTTATTTGCTTAAAAGATTAATAAGATATCTGCATTTTTCTAAATCAACATATCTGGCATAATTTGAAATTTTTGAAAGTCTTAGAAAAATCTATAAAATAGTTGAACTATGCCAGGTCAGTTTTTTGGTTTTGAAATAAGATAAAGATATGCGGTTTACTGCATTCTTTTAAGCAGCGTTCGCAATATATCACTCACGAATGCTCATTTCTTACTTTTTTTCACTCATGCGAATTCTGTTTTGTGATTTCTCGTGAGCTAGAGTTGTTGTTGTGTGAATTTATCAAAGTGCCATTCACTTCAATTAAAAGCAACAAGTGAAAACTCACATTGCGAACCTCATTTGATGAAAATTACTCTTTGATAAATAAACAAGAACTCTAGCTCACGAGAAATCACAAAGCAGAATTCACTTGAGTGAGGAAGAATAAAAAATGAGAACTCATGATAAAGTCAGTTAAAACAGAAACAGGCACTAGCAAAGAAATGCGGTGGGTTTCACTGTCTCATTCAGTAGTCAAAATGGGTAAGCCGTCGAATAGAGACAAAGATCGCTTGGTCACTTTTGATCAGCAAGCTAATGTGTCAAAGTGTATTAAATGTGCAAAGGAATCGAAAGGACACTTACTAGGAAACATTAAATTGTGCATAAAATATTTTTCGATGATGAAGTTTGTTCCAGAAAGAACAAAAATAATCCTGTATCATGGGTTAAACTAAATTTAAATAAAAATGAATGCTCACTTTTTTTTCATTTTTGCAGCGGCAGAATTCGAAATTTCGTTTTGTGAGTATTCGCCTGCTTTTGCGTCTAGCTCATGAGTTATCATTTAATGAATTTTAATGAGAAATAGCAACGCGTGATAAAATTTCAAAAATGAGCATTCTGCGTACCCTGCTTTTGAGCAAATAAAAATACATAAAAATGATGTATCACGAGCAGTGATGTACCGGTGAGCAAAAACCCAATTTGCTCAGCTTTTATTTTGGGTTTTTGCTAAAATCGTTTTTGCTTAGTGCAATAATGGGTTTTTTCTTTATTTGCGTTTTTGGAACAATGTAAAATTTAATATGTATTCAGTTGACTTTGTCTATTTGTCGGTGACGGTAGTGTGTTATATTTTTGTGACTTTTTTTGTAATATTTTAGTGCATTTTTGGTAAAATTTTTTAATTTATGTTGTCTACTAATGTTCATTTAGTGCCTGTGTTATAATTGTAATTTAAAAATTTGTTTTTTTGCTTGAAAAATTGTGATAATTAATTAAAATTTTTCTATTAATTTTAAAGCAAAGCAATAGTTGCTTGCATTGCTGCTGCTTAAGCGCGCATTAATTTTTCTGTTCCTCTTTGTGCTTTGTTTGTTTACAATAATCTATTAAACTTACGTTGCTTTTTTGTTGTTGCTTTGTAATAGTGACTATATTTTGTAAACATTAGCACATTGTTTCATCTGTTTGCTAAAATATTTCAACTTTTGTAATCAAAAAAAAAAAATTTTTGATTTCTTAATTATTTATTTTTTTAATATTTTCTTTTGCTTTTTTTACATTTTTTTTTTTATTAAATATAAACTATTTTTCTTCTGATAACTTGCTAGCTTGTTCCTTAGGAGATCTATGCAAAAGTCAGAATATCTTGAATTCCATGTTTCCTTGTTCAGGGCCGTGTGAGCAGATGTTTCACGCGTCTTGTGCAAACTTGACCACCACAGTAACAGAATTATTATGTTCTGACCGTTCGGGTCTGCAATGGCACTGTCCATCCTGCAGAGCCCTTTCTCCGTTGATTTTCTTCGACAAAATAAAACAATTTGGTGATAATTTAAACAATCTAAATACTAATTTTAGAGATATTTTAAGCAATTATCTTGTCTTAAGTTCCCAAATTGAAAACAATTTTAATGAAACCATTTTACCTAACGATAGTTTGCCATCCAACGATACTATAATTGATGTCCCTACCGCTTCTGCATACTCCCTCGCCTTCAAATGGCACCAAACAAGCTAATTCCCTTAGTGCGATGTCACACGACGGGCAATTGACAGCACTCAAACAATAAATTTTTACTCATTTTCACTCTTTCGTCACACGACGAAAAAAATGAGTGCCGGTTAAATTCTGACGTTTATGTTTTTTGCTACTTTTTCTACTCCGTTTTGAAATAAATTGATTCGCCAGTTAAGATTTCAATAAAATGTTAATGCACATCATAAGAACAACCAACAGAAGTTTATCGAAGGCTAATGTACGCAGCTGCAAAGTGACGGGCGGCGATTTCATGTATTTAACAACAAAGTTGTACGCAGGTAGCACTCACAAATATGGTTTTTTATTACGATCAATGCATCAAAAAAGAATTCGCGTAAAAGGCCAGTAAGAACACAATTGGTGCTTGAAATAGCGTAATGAAAAACCATATTTGTGATTGCTACCTACCATTGTCCGTCCAGTATATGGCTTTTTCATCGAAAATTAAAATTCACTTTTCTTAAATGTCAATTACACAGATATTAAAGAACATTAGCTTATTGTTATACTTCCCACTTTAAAAGCAAACTATTACCAAAAAATTCAAAAACTCGAACTAACAACTCGCGGAACTGCATCGAAAACTATTTAAAAAAAGGTGTTGTGTTTCACTCTTTTTCTTGATGCTAATTAAAAAAGTATTTTTTTACCTGCTGACGCTTTTATTTCCTGTAGGAAAATCGTTAACAAACCTACATATTCATCTATTAAAATTACAGTGGCTTCCTGTCATTTTGCTGCTGTTTATAATTCGAAGATGTGGGTTGATAATGTCTTTAAGTCTGAGTTTCAATTTAAAAAAAACAAGGCCGTCCAAAACGTCCGTTCTGGACCAAAAAACTAAATCGTTTATCCCTTTACTACGAAAATGTAAGGGGTATGCGCTCAAAAGCGTACGACATTTTTTTATCTACTCAGTACTTTTCTGAACATATTATAATTTTTACCGAGACTTGGCTTAACAGCTCTTTACTCAATCAGGAACTGTTTGATAATAGCTTTAATGTTTTTAGAAGGGACAGATATGTGGACGATTCGTCTCCTGTTGGGGGGGGGGGGGGTATATTAATTTCTATAAAAAATAGTCATACTAGTTCTGTTAAGGTAATTTCTAAGTCCAATATGTACATCTTTAACGCCTACATTCCTCCCAATTGTAGCACAGAAGTCTACGAGCACCTTTCGAGGGCCGTTGAATTTGTCATAGATAAACTTTATACCAATGACGATATTTTATTGTTAGGTGACTTTAATTTGCCTGACTTAAAATGGAATATTTCGGACAACGGTACATATTATTTTGTATCTAGTCCAATAACTCGACAAGAACAAATTTTTGTTGATGAAATCCTGTCTAATTTACAACAAGTTAGTTGTATTAAAAAATCCCACAATCGACAACTGGACTTAGTCTTAACTACAGACAGTAGCAATGTTGTTGTGCAAAAGCTCCTCATGCTTTATCTGCGGTTGATGCGTACCATCCACCTCTAAGTGTGTTGTACCAATCGGATACAGATAACATAGTGACTGCCAATTCTTCTAGCAGATTCTTTGAATTTAATTTCAAGAAAGCTGACTTCTTGAAATTAAATAATATCCTAAATGATAGATTTAACATTTGGTTAGAATTTTTTAATAATAACGTCTTAGATGAATGCGTAAATTATTTTTATAAAGAACTTTTTTCGGCAATATCTTTATCTGTGCCATATACTCTGAGGTATGTTAATGATTCCTCGTACCCCTGGTACACTAAGGATCTGAAGAAAATACGTAACGACCGCAATAGGGCGGGCATGGAATAAATACGTTTGTAGTCAGGACCGCATTGACCTGGAAGCTTATCTGCAGCTTTTCCAAGAATTCAGGCTTGAATCAGCTTCAGCTTATTCTGGCTATCTGAATAAAATGAAGCTCAATATTGTTCATGACCCCAAAAATGTTTGGGGATTCATAAACTCTAAAAAAAAGTCGGATGGTTTTCCATCAGAATTCAAGACTGTCGACGGGCTCACCAGCGATCCCCAAATTATAGCTGGGTTATTCGCTAATTGGCTCAAAAATCTTTTTCAACTGAAGTGTTTAGCCCTGATGTCAACTACTTTGAGTATAGGGTTGCCAGATGGACTGGATTCGTCGGGATTGTCCAGATTTTTAGTCCCATGTCCAGAGTCCCGACAATCAGAAATATGTCCAGATAAAATTCGAATAATGAAATAAAAGAAAAATAGGACTAGATACAAAAATATCTGCCGTAGGCATTAAAAATGAATTAACATTCGTCACGTCCAAAAGGTACGGACTGCTCTTAAGAAGTTGACATTTTTCAAACAAGAAAAGATGATTTATAAGGATGTCATAAGGTCTTAATCCTCCTGAACGCAACCAACAGGTACGTACCTTTAAATGAAAATAAGTGTGCAACACCATGATTTAACTAACATGGTTACTGCACTGATAAATGCTCCCTCTTTCTCTTTTATTTTCTCTTTTATTTTTACGTAATAATTTTGTCAACCAGAATTGAATTCTTAAAAAGTTGTCTTAACTATTTAGAAACCCGGTATAAATATAGTGACGTTTCAATTAAAAATTATCCTTATTTTTTCTTAAATATAAATTAATTTCCAGGGATGAACTACAAACAGCAATAGGAGTCTTAGGCTTAGAAAATTATATCAACAACGATGAATTATATTACAGATTATTGTTGCTTACGTAGTGTGTATGAAAATCTACCAAAAAATATTCCCAACGATAAAATTTGGGGATCATTTTTTTCCAAATTTAAAAATGACGAATTGAACATCTTAAGAAAATTGATCTCATTTATTTTTCCAATTCCAATAACCAACTCTTATTGTGAAAAAGTTTTTAGCCTTTTAAACAGCTTATACTCTAAAGAAAGAAATCGAATGCTGACAGATCTGATAAAGTCAGAACTAATTATAAGATTAAACTGTACCGAAACTGTCAATCATTTGGTAACATTTTAGAAACTCCAAGTGGTAATAAATTGATAAAAGCAGTTCGGTCTAATAATAAGTATTTATGGACTTAATGCAACTTATTTAAAAAATCACTTATTTTTTTTAACTGAATTGTTATGTTTCTGTTATGTTTTTGTTATGCTTATTTTATCTAAATAAAATATATATGTTCCTCTGACACTAAGCTTTAGTTTTCTTTTTTGTCCAGATAAATCAAGATTTTTTTTTAAGTGTCCAGATAAATCCCGATTTTTTTTGATTTTTTTTTAAAAATGTCCAGGTGAAACACAATTTGGACCTGGCAAGCCTATTTGAGTATATGAATACTGATCCTCAGGTTCCATTTGATGCAATATCTTTTACCCCTGAACTTATAGTAAAATATATTGCATCCCTTGATGATGACTTTGGTTCTGGGCCTGACGGCATTCCAGCCACAGTTTTAATTAATTGTAGTCTTATCCTGAGTAAACCACTCAGTTTTCTTTTTAATAAATCTATTAATGATGGCTATTTTCCTAAATTTTGGAAGGAATCTTTTATAAGTCCTATTTTTAAATAAGGATTAAAAAAATTATATTTCTAATTACAGGCCTATAGCCAAGTTATCATCAATACCAAAGCTTTTTGAGCGAATTATTTATGATCAAGTTAAGGTGTGCTGTAATGAAGTCATAACAACTCGTCAGCATGGTTTTGTTAATGGCAGATCTACCATTTCTAACCTTCTTGATTTTACGTCTTTTGCTTTAAGTTCAATTGCTTCTGGGTCGCAAGTAGTAAAGCATTTGACAAATTACCACATAGTTTGATTTTGTTAAATTAAATAAACTAGGATTTCCTATAAATTTTGTCAGATGGATTGAATCTTATTTATTTGATCGTTCTTATCGAATAAGATTTCGAGGGGTGTTGTCCTCTCCTTTTACAGCGTTTTCAGGTGTTCCGCAAGGAAGTCACCTGGGGCCGCTCCTGTTTATTTTGGCTATCAATGATGTTACTCATATAATCAAAAACTCTCATCTGCTTATATATGCTGATGATATGAAAATTTACAGGACTGTGAAGGTGGATAATGACAACTTTGCCCTTCAGTCTGACCTGAAATCATTTGAAGTTTGGTGTTCTAAAAATAGCTTACATTTAAATCCTGATAAATGCCAAACTATGATCTTCTCTAGAAAGAAAATTAATGTGGAATTTGATTATACAATTAATGATATGAAAATCTGTCGTGTCGATATAGTCAAAGACCTTGGTATACATTTTGATGCTAAATTGACGTTTAATGAACACATTAATATAATCTGTAAGAAAGCTTCGTCATTACTTGGATTTACAAAGCGGTGGGCAAAAGAATTTAATAGCCCGTTAGTAACAGTAACTTTATACAATACAACTGTGCGTCCTCACTTAGAGTATGCTAGCCAAGTATGGTCTGCATATTACAATATACATATAGATAGAGTAGAACGAATCCAAAAAAATTTTGTTCGGATTGCTCTCAAGGGCTTAAATTGGAATGACCTCTTAAACCTTCCTCCTTATGAGGATCGTTTAAAGTTATTACGTATGCAGTCTTTGAGCACTCGTAGAAATATTGCGGGTATAATTTACTTGCATCAGCTTGTATCAGGGTCGCTTGCTGCGCCAGAGCTTCTGAATTATATTCATTTTAACACTAATCGTAGGAGTAATCGTAACTCATATCAGATATTTTACCAACCAGTCAGTAGAACTAATTATGTGGCTACAGCTCCTTTTAATCGCATGACTACTCTAATTAACAATTGCGATGTATATGATATTAGCTTGTCAAAAGGTCAACTCAAGCTTAGATTGAAAAATAACTATAGTTAATTTTGTAGCATAATGGTTGTTGGTCTTTATGTTTGTGTTGTCCGAGCCCCACCGCATGATGGGTAAATTTTTTCTAACATTTATGCCTTAGGTCATTTAAATAAATCCATACAATTGCATTCATGCAATTTTATGCTTATATATTTATGATCTGAGTGGGTACGTTGAGAAAGTGCGACAAAGCTAAGAAAAAATTATAAAAATATAACAAATTAATTTGCATGTATAATTTTTTCATTTCCATAATTTATTAATAAGCTTTTTACTTTATTTAAAGCTTCAGGCTAAATTGCTAAAAAGACTAATAGCTGTAGTAGCTAAACTCTATTATTATTATTATTACACAGCTTTTATGTTCAGTAGTTTTAGTGCGAAAAACAACAAAAAATTTTTTCATTTTTTTTAAAAATATTTTTTAACGAAATATAATTGGATAGATCGGTTGGACAATCATTGATTTTACTAGGGGCTAATGTGGACACCAATAGAAACTTGGCAATTGAAACAGAGACTTAAAAAAGAGTTAAAATATATATGAGCAGTTTATTTTGAAAGTGGCATAAGTCACTTTGTTTTTAAGTCGAGATATTTAAGGGTTTGCGTTTTAACACGTTTAAAAATATGGATGCTAACTTTCGAGAAGATTTACTTGTATTTGTTATCTCATGATACTGACATTTTTCTCAGTATAAATAATTTCGTATAAACATTAAAAAATCACCACTTTTCATTACGGTAAAGTGACTTAAGCCACTTTCAAAATAAATAGTTTAGATAAATGACTGACTTATATTAATTTTGTCCAACGTATTTTACTGAAGTGATGTTTTGAAAGGACAGTGATTTACTAAAATTACCTGATTCGCTGTCTGATAACACCATATAAAACTAATTTTAATAAAATAATGCTAATTATGTGTACTATATTAGATGTCACTATAATATAATTTACAAAACTGCACTATTCTTTCGCACTTATAAAAATAAGTCCAATGATCACAACTTCTTTAAAAATACTGAAAATAATTCAAAACAATACTTCACACATACTTATCACATGTTTCTATTTCTTTCACACTAAGCCCCGTAATTACTTTCCTGAGTACAACGACTTACGCCACTTTCAAAATAAACATGTTTGTTATACCATTAATTACCAATACATCTTTCGAAGAAATCTCAATAGTTCTCAACATATTGAGTGCAAATTTTTTAAAAATGAAAAGATACCGTTCAATTGTATTTAGTGTTGCCATTAACTCGATTTTTTTGAAAAAGTGACTTATGCCACTTTCAAAATTAACGGCTCATATATTGTTTTTGAAGACAATAATAATACAGTTCGGTAAAAATTAAAAATTCACTTCTATCCCATGTTAATCTTGGAGAAAGCGAATGTTTCTTGGAGCTGCATTTTTTCTTTTCAGAGGTTTTTCGTTTGCCTTCTCTGGTATTTCGATAAGAGTTGAGGACTTACCTCGTTTTCGTTAATTTTGACACTTTCTCGGACCAGCTTTTAGAAAAGGTCTGACGATTTCTGGACCCATTTTCGAAAATTTTTTTTTTGCTCCAATCGATGGGGAAAGGTCAGAAATAGATTTTTAAAGGAATGCTCATATATTCTGCCGTTGTCCCAGTTTTGGAACAGGCTCAAAAACCTACTGATTGAAGTTTTTTTTATTTTTTTCATATTTTATAAGCATTTTATGTCATTCTCATAAAAACGAAATTCACATAGTCGATGATTTTTGATTTTAAAAGGTCTTGGCTCTTAATGGATTAAGTATTCGACAAAAAGCAGCCGCCTGTCACTATCGAGATCTTTATTAGAAAATTCTATAAACTCGCTGAGTTTTGGAAAAGACTCATACACATATTTTGAATGCGTTTTTTTTATAATCGCTTCTATTTTATCTTCAATTTTAAATTTATTTGAACCTGCACCTTGTAGGCTCAAAATGAAATTTATAAAAACTGATTATGTTGTCAAACAGTGCGAAGAGTTGAAACTGTTTGGTGCTGGGTAGTCAGGGTTTGAACAAAAGTAAATGCACACTTTGTTTTTTAAAAATATGTGCAATCATTCCAAAAGGCATGGCCATGTAGTATTTTTAATAAATGAGTTATTTGAATAAAGCGAAAAGTTTGATGATGTAAAATTATTGATGTCAAAATTGTTTCGCGGACCCCTGGAATAGTTTCGCGGACCTCTAGGGGTCCACGAACCACAGTTTAAGAATCGCTGTTATAGACTATTAAATAAAAAAATCCAACATTGATCGGATCAGTAGAACTGCACGGAAAAAACACCAGCTCAAATTTTACTAAAAATTAATAGGAGATTATAAAAATTAAAATCTGAAAACAAATATTACTCTTTTATAGTAATAAATAAAAAATCATTATTAAAAATTCTATTCTAGTTTGTAATTATTTTCATTTTACATTTTTTATTAATGGCACTATTTTGTAAATCACCGCGTTGGAACGCAACGCCAACGCAGCGCATCACTTGGATTGAAAATCGGTATTTTGTAAATCACTACGTAATTGCGTTAGCTATGTTACGTTGTTATGATGAACTGTCATTCAGCTACAGTTTAGCGTTGTCAGATGTAAAATAAAATGAGCAAAATTTTTGTAAATCTGTGAAAAATTCAAGCATTAACAAATTTTTGTAGTCTGGTAACGATATCAGCTGTTCGTTTTGTTTATTATTGAATTGTTGTCATTGATTCCAAATGTGCAAGGAAAATAACAATAAAAACAGTTCAATTAAAAATAAGAAAAAAAAAAGCTTTTTTCTAAGACGATTACGTTACTAAACATTCCTTTTCTATTTTTTAAGGTTTTAATATTTCATTTGTTGCTTCGGCTTGCTTTTTAACAGCATCTACAAGCCTAATGGCAGCTCAAGAGCAAGTGAAGAAATTGACAGTTCATATGAACGAAATCGCTGCGTTGCGTTTTACAAAATGCCGCTTTGCATAGCTTCCACTACGTTATTGCGTTATACAACGTTCAGCGCAGCGTTGCGTTTTATGAAATGCCAATTTCAACAACGCAGCGCGAAGTGGTGTGTCGTGATTTACAAAATGATGCCATAAGTGCATATTAAAAATTATTTTCTTCATTTTATTTATTACCAAAAAACTTTGAAATTTTACAAAGAATTTATTAAATTTTAATAAGTTGCGGCATTAGAATTTTTACATATTTCATATTGCAATATATGATTCCCGCTTTATAATTTATAAAAAATAGTTATAGAAAAAATTATTTTACGATTAGTAATTTTTATTATATTGAATTTTATTTCTCTTTTATATTTAAATTGTACTCTGTTTGAGTGCTTAACATGTTCATGCAAAAAAATAAATATATTAGGCTTGCCAACAGAATTGGGACGGGGTCGGGAACGCGGCAACGGAAACTTGCTGGCCGTCCCAATTTTGTTCAACAAACTGATGTACAAAATTTTAAAAATCAATTTCAGTTATTATTATTTCATCATAAAAACTTTATAATGTACTTTTTAAAAAATAGTACAGTCCTTTTAAAATACAATAAATTATTGCTGAAATTTTAATATCTACTTTGTAAAAATTAAAAACTTGAATTCGAAAAATTAATGCCTGCTTGATGCAATTTTTATATTACGCTTAGTAATTTTTAATATACACTCGAATCGTTTCTAAATTACTAAATCACCTACTAATTTTTCTTGAATTTTCATTAATATTTACAATAATTTCGAGTTTCGTTTTTT